>CAJGYO010000010.1:76391174-77591174 GCA_904845875.1 Miscanthus lutarioriparius
GGCCACACCGGGATCTTGCAAGAATGCATTCCGCCGAACAGGCAAGCTTACGTTGAGCGACATCCACGGCGGGTCTCGTGGTCACCACGCCGCACCAAGAACTCTCGGTCAAAAATGCATTCCGGCTGGGCTTCTCATCGCCCACCGCAGTAGCCGACGCCGAAAGCAAATTGTACGCACCTGCGAAGGGTGCCAGTACTACACTCGATAGACTCACCTCCCGGCCCAGGCACTCCAGATGATCCCCATCACGTGGCCCTTTACGGTTTGGGGGCTCGATCTAGTTGGACCTCTTAAAAAGGCACCCGGGGGCTTCACCCACCTACTTGTCACCATAGACAAGTTCACCAAATGGATCGAAGCACGGCCGATCCCTACGATCAAATCCGAGCAAGCCGTCTTTGTTCTTCCTCGACATCATCCATCGTTTTGGAGTACCAAACTCCATCATCACGGACAATGGCATGCAATTCACCGGTAGGAAATTCATCCGATTCTGCAATGAGCAACACATCCGGATCGATTGGGCAGCCGTCGCACACCCTCGGACGAGCGGGCAGGTCGGCAGCGCTAACGGCATGCTCTACTGGGGCCTCAAACCCAGGATCTTCAACCGGTTGAACAAATTCGGCGTAGACGATGGGTCACCGAGCTCCCGGCGTGCTGCTGGAGCGAGAACAACTCCCGACCGGGCCACCAACTACACGCCCTTTTTATGGTCTCTGAGGTGCGAGGCCGTCCTCCCGACGGACCTTGACTACGGAGCACCAAGGGTCAAAGCATACAACGAAGAAGGAGCCGAGGCATCCCACCAAGATGCCATGGACCAGCTGGACGAAGCCCGCGACATCACCCTCCTCCATTCGGCCAAGTACCAGCAGGCGTTGCGACGGTACCACGGACGATGGGTACGGGACCGAGCCTTCAATGTTGGGGACCTTGTCCTCCGCCTCGTACAGAGCAACAAGGACCGCCACAAGCTCTCCCCGCCTTGGGAAGGGCCGTACGTCACCGAGGAAAAACTCCGGCCAGGCGCCTACAAGCTGAAAACCATCGACGGCAAGGTCTTCACCAACGCCTAGAACATTGAACAGCTACGTCGCTTTTACCCCTAAATAAACGCATACTTTTCCTTATCAGTTTTCTATCTTTACAAAATCCCCGAACTTTAAGTGACGTCCGACCCCCAAATCACAAAGGGTCCGACCTCACTCGGGGGCTGATACAACTGGTACATTTCGTATTACGAATTGCAAAATCTTTCTAAGTTTTTTGATTCATCCCATGAACAAGTCCTAAAAACTAGGATTGCAAAAATACGTCCTGAGTATAAACTGGTAGGACTGCGGGAGAACCACACCCCGGCGGTTACAATCTCCTTGCTCACCAGCATAAATCAGGACTAAATCACCTACACCCCTAGTCTTTTCGCGAACTTGACCCATGGGAAGGATCAAAGGACACCGAAACCTCCTCCGAAGAGGAAGAAACTGAAAAAGTGTTTGCCGCGACAAAAGATGAAAATTTTGTTCATTCTTTGCACAAATTCACCACTTACAAAGTAATTTCATCACGAAAATAGCTAAATGAGCTCCCAAGACCAAAAGCTACCCGCTCAGGGACTCCCCCACAAACTTATTCGATTACAACCTCTGCTTAGATCGACCACGACTATTACTGCGGTCTCCGTGCCAATCTCGTCAGGCACAAGCACCAGAAGGAGCTCTTCGTCGCCGTCGAGGGCATGTACACGGGCCAGTACGTCTACTGCGGCCGCCGCGCCACGCTCTCCACCGGCGACGTACTACCGTGCCGCAGAATCCTCGAGGACGCCGTCGTCTGCAACGTCGAGCATCACGACCGGCGACTGTGGTGTCCCTCCACCGAGGCACCCGGGGACTACGCCATCGTCATCAGCCACAACACCGACAGCCACGCCCGAACGAAGGGCGCCCCCCGCCGGAGGAAGGCCACAACGAACCATGGCGAGGACAACACCGCTCGACACCCTCCGGTGCTCCCCCTCCTTCGGCGGTGGTGGCAACTCTCTCCTCGGTGGCGGCCCGCACCATCTCATCTCGTTGGGCGACCTCCAGCATTTCGACATCACGCTCCCCGACTCACCGATTTAAAGCGTGAGTATCTCCCTCTAGCATTACCCCTCTCTCACCGAGGATCCGCCCATGACGCCTTGAGCGTATTCGGTGGTGGAGAAGAAAAGGGAGAAGAGGTAGCGGCTCGAGGCGAGAATGAGAAGCGAACGAGAACCCCTCCTCCTGTCCCTATTTAATGAAGAGGACCAGCAGATAAGGAAAGGCGAAGGACGGGACGAAAAACTCTCCGCCTTCCCCTATTCAATACTGGTGGCAAATCAATCTTGGCAGAACCCGACGGACGGGATGCGTCGACCGAGCCAGACGCCGCGCAATTAATGATGAGACGCCACGACCAAGCGGGCATGACCCACCACCACCCACCGGGCCGAAGACCGGGCGCGCCCACACAAGCGACTCTCCATTCCCCAGGCGGGACCGTGAGGGCGACCCAACAACGAAACCTCCGTCCAGAGGGAGCCCAGTGAGCCTCATGGGCCGTCAGGAACGCCGGGTAAAACAACGAAGAAAGCGACCATTTGAAAGATAAGTACCTTTGCTTACTTACTTTAAGCAATAATTTCTTCAGCCACCGACCCAACAACGGCGTAAGCACGGACATTGCTCTCGGGGCTGTTGAGGCGCCTATTTGTTTAGACACTCTCTTCGCCTCGAGCCCTCCTTACGTCTAAAAGCCGGGAACAAGGTGTGTGGGTATAAAAACTTTGAATAGGCTGGACGAACCACGGACCCCACGCCTCGGCAGACTCACGGTGTTTTTGTTCACCAGCATAAAAGCGAACTCATAGTTCCCCGCACCACTAGCCTCGGCTCTCACCTTCCCAAGAGGGGTTTAGAGGGGTCCCCCTGCAGGCCTCCTTCGTGGAGAGTCTGTCAGGACGACTAAAGCCAATCGGACGGCTTGAATCGCCACTGAGAGGCAGAAACAAAAAATTACGATGCTTATGCAAGTCACGACCGACCCGTCATCATAAACAACGGACTCAAAACCGCGCGGACACATCGATAGGAGCTTCCGTCGCTCACACCACCGAGGTAACATTAACGAACCCTGTTTTCGTTTCAAATTTATCGATATTAAACTCATGCAATCATTTGATCGCAACACTTCATGTCGCGTCATGAAGTGGCGGCCACCTCGTTCTATACGAGCAGCGAGCGACCGAGGTTCGTGAGCCCGGCCCACGAAGGGCTCGAGGCCGCCTCGCGTCAAGCGAGCCGGGGAGAAATAACCGAGGCGAGCCCCGGCCCCGCCCGACCCGCTTTCGAAGCGGGCGGGGCGTCTCGACCTTTTCTCGTTCGAATCTAACCCGAGCCAAACCCACAAAATCTCCATCGAGGGAGGCCAGCGGGCCCCGAGCCCATCGAAGCGGCTCGGGCATCTGCCGAGGCGGGTTGGAAAAAGGTGAAATGCCACCGGCGGAGCTCTACCGATCCCATCGGCAAATGATGGACCCGGATTTCACACTTAAGCGTGCCGTTAAGCGAGCTCATCGAGCGCAACACTCGAGCCATCGAGGCAAGTGTAAATCAACTCAACCCCTCTGGTTTGTGAAAACCGAGGGGGGGGTAGCTTATACGAAAAATGGCCGACCCCTCATCGAGACCCCAACAGGCTCGGGGACTCAAGCCGCTCGATCCGACATCGAGACCGAGGTTGAAGGTCGGCCCGCAAAGGATCTGAGACCGCCTCGCGTCAAACAAGAGCTAGGGGAGAAAACATAGATGAGCCTCAACGGCCTTCGCCCATCCTGCATTAAGGCGGACAGGGTCATCTCGACCTTCTAAAAAGTTCGACCCAACCCCCTGCCGAGCCCATAGAATCCCCATCAGAGGGGGAATTTGTTGGAAGGCAGGCCAAGGGGTAACGAAACCCCGCCCGAGGGCTTTGCCGACCCCGTCGCAAAGCAGCTGGAATAGGTTTTTTCCAGCCGAACACCCCCGATAGTAAGCTCATCAGGCACGTCATTCGAGCCACCAGGGGCAAATAACGCCGCCCCAATCCTCCAAACATGAAGAAAGATGGACGGAACGAACACCACAAAAGCGAGCCGACCCGTCTCCGGTAACATCCGACCAGCAAAAACAAGGGGCGAGATCTCACTCGGAAATTTGGTAAAGGTACGAATACCTCCTCTCTTTACCGAAATAAGTCTCTTTTTTGCCAAAAGGAAAGAAGGTAAAGATCAAGCGAAAGCGAAATCACGAAACAAAATCATAAAACTATGTCCGAACACGACAGTACCAACATCAAGTTCGCATATTACATATAACTACTCATCAAATTTTTTCAACTAATTACTTGCGGAGGAAGAACCATCTCTTTCGGTCTGTCTCGCTGGGTCCCGCAAAAGGTGCCACCACCTTCTCCATCTCGTCGTCGACTCGAATCTTCATAAGCAGTATGAAGCCCTCGCTCATCACTTTCAGGTCAATCTCCTTATCATAATGAGAGTGGGCGACGGCAAAGGCTTGGGTGATCCCGGCGCGAAAAGCATTTTCCTCAAGTTGGCTCACCGGCGCCGTGATACCCACAACACGGGCCGCAAGCGGGCTTGTCTCCACCGGCTCCACCACCTGCAGGGCGTCAAGGACTCCCCCGATGGCGATCTGCAGAAGGTCGTGCCCGTCGCTTTCAGCCTAAAGCACCCCTCACACCTGGGTGAGCTCCCTTTTTAGTCCAGCGGAGACATTCTCGGCAGCCTGCTTCTGGGCCATCGTGGTTTCGAGATCCACACGAAGGGAGTCCGCCACCCGGCGCACCTCATCGCGCTCCCTGATGACCCGGTCGCGCTCCTCGTGAGCCGCGCTGCCCTCTGAGTGAAGTCTCTCCTCGGACTGGCGCGCCTTGTCCCGCTCCCCGCGCAGACGATCGATCAGCACAGCGCCCTCGGCCTTCCGCCTGAGATCCCGCTCCGCCTCTAGCTCGCTCTGGGTCTCGACAGCCCGCCTGCTGGCCTGGGCATCCTTCTCGAGTAGCTCGTCTCGCTCCTTCAGAATCCTGGCGGCTTCTTCCTCTTCAAGCTTCGACCTCGCCTTCAGGTCCTCGAACATCCCGTGGATCTCCTCCGCGTCCCGACACGCCTCGGCCTCCCGCTCCTTGGCAGCAACAAGCTGCGCGGCCATATCTGCTCGCAGTCGGGCCTCTTCGGTAAGGCGGTCCCACTCCACTTTTTGCTCACGGAGGAAACAGGACTTATCCTGGCTACGAGCAGCGATAATCTGCAAAAGGAAACCAATATCAGAAGCTCGAAAAACACAAAAGCATATGAAGAAAGAAGAAAACAACGAGGAAGATCAAACCGATACCCAGGTCGTGGGAACAAAGACCTCGCGTAGAACTTCTCCGGCCTGGTTCAGAGCCTCCATCATGCTCGAGATCCCGAGGTCAAGGCTCTCCCACTCCATGCTCTCGGCATGATCGTCAAGCGAGAGGGCAACCGATGAGGGATCCCGAGGGGACATCCACTAGAGTGGCGGCTCCCCCCGCGCAGGGGAGCGCATGCCTCCTGACAAGGGGGCCGGGGGCGACTCCCTCCTCCTTCTATGCGCCACCACCACGACGTCCGACGACCCTCCGGCGGTGCCCGCCTCCGTCTGGCCCGCCTCGTCCGCCGCTGCCTGGGTCGCCGATGGCACCGACTGCTCCTCACCCTCGGATGCCAACGTGGCAACATCCAACCCCACCGGGCTCGGAGTGGTCGCGGCCATCTCCACTTGGGTCTCTGGTGGCGCGAATTCTGCTCCGCCCTCCGACACCACCCCCGTCGGCGGCGTAGGATCCACGACCGGCTGTACCACGCCCACCACGGAAGATACCGCCGGCTCGACAACCGCCGAGGGCGCGGGCTCCACCACGGGCGCCGTCGGATCAGCCAGCACAGCCTCAACATCGGCGCCGTTCCTGCCCGAAACAGGGGCGACGTCGGGCAGCACCAACCGTCCCGCCTGAATGGCGAGACTCTTCTTGGGCGCCAGCCCCAGGGAGTGGCCCGTCCGCAAAAACCTACGCAAAGGTAAGAGGCGTCAGGTCAAAGATAGAAAGGTAAAAAGGATGAAAAAACACGGGAATCAGCGGCTTACGCGGACGCCTTTGGCCGTCGGAAGCGCTTTGGGGACGAACCCCTAGGTCCTTGCCCCAACTCGTCTGGACAGGGCCTTTTCGAGCCTGCCCCCTGCTCCGAGGCAGGGGGGCTCGTCTCCCTTACCACAGGGGGCACGGCACCAGAGCCGCTCCTCTCCACCATCACCGCAGGATCGGCGGCGGCAGGCCCGCCTTCCTCCTCCCACCGATCCCCGGCCGGAACGCCGTGCGAAGCGACGAACTCCCCGGTTTCCACCAACTCGCTTCCCTCCGCGTGGAACGCGAAGGGTCCCTGTAGGGGCGGATTGGCACTGGTCAGCATGTCCTCATCCTCTAGGATGCCCCAATCCACGTTGGCGGCTACCTCGCCGTCATCGTCATCATCATCATCATCGCCGCTCACGTCTTCCCCTCGATCCCGTGCTTCTTGCTTCAGCTGCCTCCCCTTCTTCTTCTGCTCCATTGCCTTCTTGTCCCATTCAGCCGCAAGGCGATTCGCAGCCGCCACGGCCGGATCCCTCGGCATCAGAGCAGGACAGTCTTTGAAGGAAAGCCTCCTCGGCTGGTCCCGAACACCCCAAAAATAAAAAATCAGAAATACGGAGATATTGGCAAAAGAAGGAGCAAGGGAAAAGAAGGCTTACGAATTCAAAGAACCCAGGTTCCGGCCGCATTGGGGGATGTCCGAGCATCGGATATACAATGTCTAGGACGTCACCAGCAGAATCCTTCGTCGGCTCCGTCGCCTCCTTAACGCATGCTGCGACACTTGAATAAGGGGCGCCTCGTCAACGAGCACCGTCCCCTCGAGCGACATCCGGGCATCATCCGATCTGGGAAGCGCGCAGCGCCATCAGCGGCACCACCTCCCTCGCATGATAGACGCCAATAATCCCCCACCCCTTTACACCCCGATCCGCCGAGCTCGGGCGGTGAGAAGGTCGTCAAGGTGCTTCTTGTCCTTTATTTGGACGCCCCAACCCCCGACTCTAGGGCCTCTTCGATCCGGCGCCCGGTGTACTTAAGCGAGGGTAGCTTTTCGGGTCATCCACGATGTAAAACCCGCTTGAAAGTGCCATCCCTTGTTCGAGGTCACCAGACGCATGGCGGGTAATCCTTCGACCGGGTAGAGGCGCGAGATGAATCTTGGCACATCCCATCGGCACATTCACCTCCTTCCCCGACCCGCCTCTTCGACAAACTAACGGTGAAAAAATATCGCCACAGATCGAAATGGGGATCGATCCCTAGGAAACCCTCGCACAGGGCAACGAACGCCGCCATGTGTTGAACCCCATTAGGAGTTAGATGCTGCAGCTCCACCTCATAATAATCCAGCAGCCCCCGAAGTAACCTATGCGCGGGTACCCCGAACCCCCGCTCATGGAAGATGGCAAAAGAGACGACATACCCTTCAGGTGGTACCGGCTCACCCTCATCGCCAGGTAGCAACCACTCCCGGACGGCGAACAGTGGGCGGAGAAGGCCACGGCGGACGAGGCCCTCCAGACGCCGGGAGGTGATGCTTGATCTGCCCCATAACTCCATCACAGCAGTAGGGGGGAAGGGCAGGCGCGAGCTCGACGACGGCCGGAACACGAATGCAGGCCGGTCGACGGTGGCGATGCGGGCGCGAGAGGCTGGGACGATGGGCGGCGGATGTTTCAGAACGCAAAGGTAGGGGAGCGAAATACGGAACCTTGGGGGCGAACCACTGTGGTTTTATGGGGGCGACGGACGCCGAAGGGCAACCGTCCGCCTCGATCTCGGATTACGCCACAGCGTGCCGCCCGCGTCACGTCGCGGGACGCGCCCGCAGCCCCTATCCTTTCACCCCAAAAATCTCGGCGGACGGATCGCCTTCCAAAGCGAATCCGGACTCTCTTCCCCCGGGGAAGCATGGGTCATAAAGGTTTGTTCTCTCTCTCTGGCCCACCTAGGGCCCGGAGGCTCGCTGGCCGGCCCAACTAAAAAAGGATCCACGGACGATCCGAAATCAAGGGCAGAAGCACCAGTTAGGTCAGCCTCGAATCAGTTCCCAGCGAACGGAATACCATGACCCATTCGGAAAAATGTCCGGTTGACGAAAAATTAAGTCCTTCAACCTTACCCGCGAAGAGACCGAAGAAACCCCTGGATGATTCACCCCGAATCACCCGAGAGGCTCGGGACTACACCCACCACTGCAGTGCTTCGCGCGCACCCTCCGGAAAGGTAACTCCGACGAGACCGAAGAAACCCCCCGGATGATTCACCCCGAATCACCTAAGGGCTCGGGGACTACACCCACCGGGTGCGCTCGCGCGCACCCTCTGGAAAGGTAACTCCGACGAGATCGAAGAAACCCCCCGGATGATTCATCCCGAATCACACGAGGGCTCGGGGACTACTGTCGGGGACCTAAATACCGGGTACCCCAAAGAGGAGGAATCAATGCACCATCGAAGCGGTAAAACTCCGAGAGCGCGGGTGTATCTCTTGCCCGAGCAAGCAGGAGTCTTGCTCCGCCTCGCCCGACCCCGAGGGCTAGGCTCGGCCCGCCTTAGACGCGGGTGGAGGGCAACTCCGCCTCGCCCGACAATTTGGATAACAACTCACCCGACCCCAAGGGATACACTCCGCCTCGCCCGACCCCCGAGGGCTGGGCTCGGCCCGCCTTGACGGCAGTAGGGGACACCTCCGCTTCGCCCTTAGATGGTAAAAGCTAGGTTTTACCTCATCCAACAACCAGCAGCGGACCTCGTCTTAAACCGATATCCGAGGTTGGTTCAGCTCACTGACAAACGTACCCGCATCCTCATGATGGTGACTCTGAGGGTAAGACAAGACATTTGGGTCAACCACGGCGATAGACGCCATGCCTGCACCCTACGAGAGAGAGGTACCGTCGGGGATGTGGCGAGCCAAGCATCGACCTCTCCAGCGTGGCGAGCCCGAGCATGGTGTTGCGGCGCACCGCTATTCATCCTCTGATATTGTGGCGCGCCCGCAACCTCGGACGAAGAACCCGGCGCAGACATCGACAACCACTACGTTCCAAGGGCAAACCAGCGGTCACCGCCACCGACCCCTCGTGGTCGGGGCTCGGCAAATCTGTCCGACACGCCGCCCGTAGAAGGCGGATGGGACGTACCCACTTGCTAAGCAGTGGCCATGGCATGGCCACGACGATCTCTGATCACCTCACTCGACACGGCTGCCATGATGGATAGGTCGGCGTGGGGAAGAAGGAAGGCCCGGGTCCCTCGAAGGACCTTCTACGCCCTTAGTGCTCTTTTCCTTTGTCTGTAAACCCTGCTCCCCCTTGACCTATAAAAGGGAGGGCAGGGCTCCCCACTAAAGGGGGGGATCGATTCTGAACAAGTTAACACACACACACACACGCACCACATGGCCAAGCTCCAGCAGAGCTCTTGGCGTCCTTCCAATCACTCCATCAGGGACTTGGGGTCTTTCCCTCTCCCAACCGTTTGTACCCCCTACTACGAACCTCATTCGGTGCTAATAACACGAGCAGCAACAGACTGGACGTAGGGACATTCGGCCTGAACCAGTATAACCCTTGTGTCCTTTAGCGCACCATCCGGGCCTAACGTGCATCAATTACAAATTTACTCGCTGGTGTTTGTTCGAAACACCGACAGGTATAATCAAGGAAGCACTTGACAATTAAAAGGCCTAGTTGCACACAGGCATTTACAGTAACAACACTGAACATATGCATAGACAATCAAACAACATTGATCCATTTAACACATGTCATGACAGAGAGATACGTCATGGAACTTTATTTACTCCTCTGCTAATGACTCCAACTCCGAGAACAATGGAGCATAGGGAAGATAGTAAGGTCTGTAGTTGATTTGTGGCAGGATGCCACGTTTCAAAAATGCACTATAACGTGTAGTGATGACATGAACTTTTCTATTGTCCATGTTATATGCGACGATGTCATTTTCCTCCCCAACCCCGACAAAGAGAAGCAAATTCCATTCTGGGTGAACCGTTGAGTAGTACTCAACAACATCCAAGTAACCAAATTCAATGTTAGCCTTTGCAAACACCTGCAGAGTGCTGACAGTATGCTTCAATGTCCATTTATTAGTACCATAGTCTTCAAGGATCTATATTTTAAGATTGGACATATTGTGACCATGAATAGTACATACACACAACTGACCCTGAGCTTGATGGATGGAGGGTAAAGAACCACGCGGCCTAGGAATTTTCCTCCATGTCTCTCCCTCCATATCCACAACAAGTATGTAACACTGCGAGTAGTCCATAATGTGCAGACAACCATTAAGATACACAGTTTTTGATCTCTAAAATGTCACACAAGTATTCGGTTCAAATTTAGATTCCTTATAGATCCATGTTGCAGTTTCAGATTAATAGATGTCCACACCCATGCACTCATCATCCTGCTCCTCTTCTATATATTCAATGAGATTCAATCACATGGAAGTGCGAGGAGGCTGTCAGATCAAACCCCAATCAAGCCTCAGCAATAGAATGGATGCTAGGCGGTAGTTCCTTGAACTTCTTGGTTGTCGGATTGCAGACGACAAAGCGGTATAAACCATCAGCCCCTCGGCACCAGCATAGGATGAGGCCATTGCAGATATCTGAGACAGCTACATTGACCAAGGTGAATGGCAAGAAGGACAAGTAGGGGTGTTCACCGGTGACACTGGTATAGTGTCGATGGCCTTGGTGGGTGTCATAGAAGAAGCCGGCTAGAGTTTGAGGCAACACCTTATGGTTGTTGTAGTACGAGATGAGGTGGTTCTAGGAGCGACAGACATATTTGTAGCAAAACAAGGAGCGAGCTGGGAGGTGGTGGAGGATCTAGACAACATCATCGTCCGTGAGGCTAGCCAGTGCATTCCTCTTGTTGGGGGCCTCCTCCATTTCATCTGTTGAGAGCTTGCTTAGTAATGAGATCACTTAAGAGGAAAATAATCCAACAAAGATCAATTAGTTAATGGAGCTGTAACTATTACAATTCTAGCTAAATCAAGTCTAACCATCACACTTACAATCAGTACACGACCTTAGAGTTTCTTTTCCATAGGATACAGACAAAGATTAAGAGGACGATAATTACAATAGTTTTGAAGGCAGAAGCAATTGACCTGTTTGTTTGTCCAGACACATAGGTATAATCAAGCAAGCACTTGACAATTAATAGGCCTAGTTGCACACAGGCATTTACAGTAAGAACACTAAACATATGCAGAAAACCAAGATATCAGCAGAAAACCAATCAGTGCCACCTCCTAATTCTTTTCATCATCATTAGCTTAACCAAATTTCAAATGCTAGAAAGTTTCTTGTATAGCTCATGTTCAAGCAAGGACCAAAATAGTGAAGCGAATAGGAAAAGGGGACGTGCGGATCGGATCTATCGCCTCTACCGTGGCACACAACATACAAGGACGCTAATGCCACAATGCTCCACCAGGAAGCCCCTCTGCCTAGCCTCCAAAAGGACGCTTGAGCCACCACAGCACACCGGGAATCCTCCGCTGCCGGTGCCGTAAGTCCAACGGGCACAGATTTGTTTCCACTTGCAGTGGATATCCAATGTATAGGGCAACCTATAGAGCATCCACATAGAGAATATACTACTATAAGGACTCCAAAGACATGTCAACACAACTAGGCATCTAGCGCAATGGTGAAGGCGGTCCATTCCTTGCCCTGGGTCTCGGGTTCGACTCCTAGGTCTCAGGGTTTTTTTTTGAATTAGATTTTATTAAACACCGGCGACACACAAGCTGTCGGGTCCCATAGGTTGGATGGAGATGGAGAAAGGTCCCATAGGTAGACATGACATGTAAGCCATTAGGTCCCATAGGTCGAATGCATTAGGGTCCCGCAGGGTCCCACAGGTCGAATGCTGAAGGATCCCGTAGGTACATGTCGGAAGGAGAAAGGACCGAGCGGAGACTTTTATAATGAATTGCAAGCGTCATGGATGAGTCACTATAGGTCCCATAGGTAAATGTCAGATGGAGAAAGTACCATGTGGAGATCTATGATGAAGCATCGTTCATTACAGATCGAATATTGTTTGTCATAAATGTGTAATTAGTTCAATGACGAAGCCCTATTCATCACAGTATTAAAGGAGATCGTCACAGATGAGTCACGCGAGTGATCTATGATGAAACCCTATGCTCTTCTATCACATTTTTTGTGGCAATGCCTGATTTCATCATAGATAGGTAGAGTTGGAGGATTGTCACCACTAATCTATGATGAAATGGAAATATTCAACATAAAAAGCGCTTTTTTATGACGGTTTTGGATTTGTCATTAAGATTTTTGTTATATAAGTGGATATTTCTAGTAGTGGTTTTAGCTGGCCATCCTCTTGCTCTAAGGGATGTAGCTCCTTCCTAAGTCCCAAGTGTTGCATGTCCAGGCGTGTGGCTAGTGAATCCTTCGCTGTCCCCCTTGGTGTTCATCAAGATGTTAAGTGTGTTGCCGCACACGTTTTTAGTATTGTGCATGGGATCAAGACAGTGACGTACACTCAATAGTGCCCAGTAACGTAGTTTCCAAAAAACTGATTTTTTTCTTCCTGACGCTCCAATCAGGTGCTACAACTACCCCGTCTCCCTTCCCAAGGACAACATCCAATTTGCTTACTTCTCGAAGTATCGCAGGCCCATCTCGATATTTTGGAGGTGGACATTTCTCAATAGTCTTGTCAAAATCTTTTATGTTCCTATGGTAAGGGTGATCCTTAGGTAGGAACTTACGGTGTCCCATATAAGCCATCTTCTTGTTTTGCGGTAGATGTACCACATCGGTCTCGTCCAAGCACTTGACACATCTAGTATACCCTTTTGTCTTCTCTCCAGATAAACAACCTCGCCCTGGGAGCTCGGTGATTGTAGTGATAAGTACTCCCTTGATCTTGACATGTTCCCTTTTGCACTCATCCCAAACATCCTTCACACCCTTTTCCCACATCTCCACTAGTTCATCGATCACTAGTTCTAGAAACACATCAATGTCATTCCCAGGTTGTCTTGGCCCTTGGATTAGTAGTTGCATCTAGATATACGACCGCTTCATACAAAGCCAAGGTAGAAGGTTGTATATACAGAGCGTCACTGGCCAGGTGCTATGATTGCTTCTAACCTAGTCGAACGGATTCATCCCATCTGTGCTCAAACCAAACCCAAGGTGCCTTACCTCTCCATTGATGTTCTTATAGCACATAGTATTGGTCGTTCTCCAGTCCTTCCCATTGGCGGGGTGCCTCATCATTGTATCTTTTTATGCTCTTCGCCATGCCAGCGCAACAGCTTGGCTGACTTTGCAGTTGCAAACAACCTATGCACCCGGGGAGCTATAGGGAAGTACCAAACAACCATTATGGGCCCTCCTCTAGTCTTGGTACCCTCATTTGATGGCCTTTCCTTGTACCATGGAGCTTTACAATTGGGGCACGCATCTAAGTCTTTGTATTTGTCTCCATGGTACAATATGCAATCATTGGAACACGCGTAGATTTTTTCAACCTTGAAGCTGATGGGGCAGATCATTTGCTTGGCTAGGTATGTCTTTTTAGGCAACTCATTTTTTTCTAGGAGCAGTTTCCTTACTATACATGACAAGTGATTGAAGCCTTTATCGCTCAATCCTTGCATAGATTTGAACTCTAACAACATGATGTCGGCTCCCAGTTTGCTCACTGGACAATTCTTATACAATGGTGTTTTGCCATCTGGTCACATTATCACTAGTTTTCCCAGTTGTCTATTACTAAGAAATCCGCTTTCTATATTATGTAGAAGTTGAGAAATGCCATCGTGTCGGGGTTATGATACCCCGGGTATCTTAAGACACCGACTAGTTAGTCGCTCAGGCGGCCCACAGTACACCAGCAAGTAACAACCCAAACGATCGAGGCCCAGCTAAGCTGCGCGGACTTGGGCTAAACACCAAGGTAGGGGTTGGCCATGACCTCTTCCCTCAAGCCTTCACCGCGCGCCGCATAGCTCCTCACAACCTCTCCTCCGTCCCAACCTCTAGGGGGAATGGGGAGAGATCGAACCCTACCAAGCATGCCTGGTCTAACAAGAGTAGGCACACCGCACTGACCTCGAACATCCCCTCGGCCCGGTTAGACACCGTCCTTGGGCCACGCAGCGTAGGCAAGACAACACCGTCGAGCGGTGGTGGCTAGTATGGTGACCCACCATCCAAATACAGCCCCGACGAGACAGATGTACGACTCCACCCACTATGACATGGGGACCATGACGGTGGCCTTGACTTTTGAGGCCATCTAAGCTAATGAAGGCCATGACCCCAGAGCTCAGGATCATGGCCACCGGCTCCACATGCAGCAAGATAACAAACGATGACATGGGGCGGCTACCAACTCCTGTACGATGCCTCTGGGAGATCAGGAGGCGATGACAAAGGCCACGACAAGACCACATCGCACAGGATGGTTGGCAAAAAACCATCGTGCCCACAGTGCCGCCACGATCAGCACAGTAGCACCACGCCACACCATGCTGCGATGTGGGCACAAGACCATGACAACAACCATGCCCAGACATGCACCACACTAAGACAAGATGGTGTTGCTTGCAAGCCAAGTTAGCTAGGTTCCCTCCCTCAGGTTCATGACCCCTCGATCGTGAGAATCTTCCTCTTTGTATGTGACCTTTCCTCAAACTCTATATAAGGGCAGCCAAGGCACCCTTCCAGGGACATCGGACTCTCGAAGCTCTCATTTGGGCAGTCCATCACCTAGCTCTAGCTCTCCTACCTCTTCCACCATTATTCTTGCACCCCACATTATAAGAACTTCATAGCATTCAAGCGAGGAACACACACTTGATCATCTTTAAGACTGGACATAGGGCTCCGGCTTGAACCGGTATTACTCCTCGTGTCTTTTGGATGCTATTGACGGTAGTTAACAACCACTATAAACCGTCAATATAACTTGTATAAGGCCATAAACTAATCACCAACATAGGTTTAGGGGTTTAAACTAACAAATTTCATAAGTTTTGGTGAATCTATGTTTTCAGCAGGATTTATCCAGAAAACCGTCAAGGTGGACCCAAACATTAGAATTAATCGCGCTTATCCGCAATGAAAACAACTCCAGAAGGTTCCAGAGGACACTAGAAGTCAAACCACTGAAGAAGACCATGAGAGGTAGACAGGTGGGGCTGGCCAGCCCCACCTATAGGCCAGTCGGCCCCTAGGCCCACATGGCAGCCCCTCCTCATGAAGTCAGTTCTCCACCGCCTTAGGGTTTGCATCTATATCGTTCTTTCAAGTCGTTTGATCCAAGACTGAGGATTGACGCTCCCCCTATATATACCAGCCCCTGCCACCCCCAGGGTATCCTCCATTATTCAAGCAGTCATTCTATTAAGAGATCAAACCCTAATCATCTTTAGAGCTCCACCATATTCTTGGGCATAGCTAGCTAGGCTAGATCTAGAGGGAGGCAAGCTTCGCTTGGATTCCTGATCCTGTCAAGAGCATGGCTTGGTATAGCCCCTTGTACCCACTTTTGTATCTTTCATTATTCATATGTTTGCTATAATTGATTCGACATTGTTCTTAATATTATTCATGTTCCTAGTTATCATGTTCATCGTCTACTTTGATTATATGCTTAGTATAGCCAAATTATCATTATATTCAAGCATAAGTTCGTATAGCGCTCGCTCTAATGTACACGGGGTGAGTGGTCGACATTGTGTAAGCATGATGCTTATACGTTGTTTACCTGCGGATGCACCTTATATTCCCGGCCATATGGTAGATCACGGATGTGACACTCCCGTTGAGTCCTTTGTAGTCCACTCCCTGAATATAGGTCAAGTAGGATCTAGTTACGAAGAAAGTCATACTCTGTTCTTAATCTTCCTTAGTAATATCCCTTATGTTTAGATATGAAGTTGATCTTAGCCATGATTATTAAGTGTAATTGCACTAATCATAGTATGCTTTGACTTGTAATTAAGAATGACTTAGGAATTATTTCTCTAATATCTACTTAGTCATGCTAATACCATAGAAAGGAGTACTCAGAGTGATCAATTATCATTTATCATTTACCATTCATATATATTTATCTCTTGACTTGCCCTTGTTGTGAGTAGAGTAATGGTTATGGTTTATCTCTCTATCATAAGTATAAGTTATCAATATATTTCATTTGTCAGTCCTTCCCTGTGGTAAAAAAATAAATAATGATACCTGGAATACTCCTAGATGAAGTGCTATAATGGTATATTATCTATGTGCTTGCATATCCCTATATATATATATATATTCTTTCTAGTCATAATAAAATACTTACGTACTTCTTAGTGTCATTCTAGAGGTGACACTAAAAAGTACCAACAAACATTTCTGACATCATAGCTAGGGATGACAACTTAGCAAAAGTGATGTCAAGAAATGTCAACAAACATTAGGTGGCTACTTAACAAATGACAAGTTAATAAATACCAACAAGCATTTTTGGCGCCATTGCCGGGGACTAGATTCAACTCTGTTCTTAGTAGCGACGCTAAGGAATGTCAATAGATGCTACCATCGTCTTCTTGGAGTAGCGCGATATTCGAAAAAATTCACTAGTCGCTCTACAAAACACCGACACATCGTCATGCTCGATGTCGTCAGCTACGTATTCCTAAACACATCATTAACAGTAGGCACAGGTTCCGTGTTGACACCGGTTTCCTCTTTAGTAACAGCCTCGTGGAGGGCTACGTCAGGCATGGCCACATCATCATTGTTTTCCTGCGGAACATTCCCACCAAACTCCCTATGCATACTCTATATTGTATAGTTTGTTATGAACCCCATGGTAAGCAAGTGCATTCGTATAGACTCAATTCTAGCCCATTTCCTTCGACTCATGCAATCTTTGCATGGGTAGAAGACATGGTTTCCATCCCCAGCATCGGCTTTGCATCAGCGAGAAACTTGCCAACGCCAAGCATGTACCACTTCTCCGTTTAGGACAGATGCAACCACTCTTGATCCATCTTTGCACAAAGAAATATTGAGACTTCATGCCACATAAAATTGGGGAGAGTAATTACAAAGGAAGTAATAATAAGTGGAGCTTCATGAACAACAATTGTAGCTTGAAAGTACAATTTATTCTACACTAATTTAATTTAGTCACCCCATTTTGGAAAAAAAATATTCTACACTAATTATTGAAAGTTGAAATTGGTAGCCCCATATAAATTGAAAATCATAGCCCCATAAACAAACAATTATTGTACAATAATCAAGAACAATTATTCTAATCCATGCCATACAAAAATGGAGACATTAATTTAAAAAAAACTAAAATTAGAGACTTAATCATGAACAACAATGTAGCTCCAAACAATGTTTTGATTGGTGACACATGGATTAATTTGCTCATCAAAATTGTAAAAGAATCTACTCTAATCCTTACAAGAACTAATTATAGCATCACATACTAAGAATCATTTTGACCACAATGTAATTAGCTAGGAATTTAAATAGGTTCATAGACACCAACCTTTTAGATGATGGATTCACCACAATTTCCTTGGAAAGTGCTCTCTAAAATGGAGAAACAACTAGAATGAAAATGGAGCAATGTAGCCATCAAAACACCGGTAAAGCAATAAAATCAAAGGAGCGTATGCTTGTTACTAACCTTAAAGCAAAAAGATCAAGCCTATTCTTCAAAATCTAAGAGCTTCATGGTGAAGAGCAGCCACAACAATAGAGAGAGGGGAGAAAACGCACGCCTCTGTGCTCGGGATGGGAGAGAGGAGCCGAGGAGGGAGGAGAGGACGGCGGCAGCTTTTTGTACTGTCAGTTTATCACCGTCGATTCTTGGCTAGAAGCGAAAGTGATAGCACCACATCACTGTCGGTTCTTGGCTAGAACTGGCAGTGATGTGACCGTCCACTCACTGTCGGTTCTAGCCACAAATCGGCAGTGATATGAACTTTCACTGTCGGTTTTCGCTGAACCCCAACTATTTTCTCATTTTCAAGCTCAGAACCGACAGTGAAGGTTTATCACCACCGGTTCACCAAAATCCAGCACTGATGTTGCCACAAATCGTATATGTTGGTATTGCTTGAGCGACTGACTTCAGCAACACCTCCCTTCCTGCACATCTCGCTTCCCAGCCGCACCAGCCTTATATCCTACCTTTCACTTCGGTCGGTAGATATTCAAAGGCTCCAATAATATCTAGGCCCACCTCCCTAGGAAGACCGAGGTATTTTTATGCGAGAGCCTCTTTGTGAATTTGTAGACCATTACAAACCAATTCCTTCATATCCTGGCTGCAATTACCACTGAAAAAGATAGCCGACTTGTCCCGATTGATCATTTGACCAGAACGTCGGCCATAAATGCTGAGAATTTCCATCAGTCTATTGGCCCCTCCATGCGTCGCTTTTGAAAAAACAATGCAGTCATCCACAAAGAGAAGATGCAAGACCCAGGGAGAGTGTCACTACTACAAAATGTTTATCTGCAGCGGCCGTTTTTGGTTTCCCGCGGCGGGCAAACCGGTCCGCCGCTGCCGGGAAGTCACGGTAAATCATGGCCTTCCTACGGCGGGCTGCTTTGCCCGCTGCGGTTAATTGATTTACCGCGGCGGGCACCTAAGGAAGCCCGCCACAGTAAATCATTTGGAAAAAACAAAAAAAAAAGAAGAAAAGCCCACACGGGCTTGGATATGGGCCGCACTGGACCTAGATCTCGCCGTCGATGTCGATCCGCCGCCGTCACCTGGATCCGCCACAGCTCTAGCCCCGTCGCGCCACCGTCAGATCCACCGTCGGCGCCTCCGCCCGGACCGCCCCCGCCTGGATCCGCCCGATGTAGAAGAGGAAGGAGGCGCTCGCGGCAGATCAGGCCTCCCAGGCCACGCCACCGCTGGATCCACCGCCGGGGCCTCCACCGGGGCCACCCCCGCCTGGATCTGCCCGCCGGCACCTGGATCTGCCCGGTGGAGAAGGGGAAGGAGGAGCTTGTGGCGGATCTGGCCTCCCCGACCGCGCCACCGCTGGATCCGCCGCCGAAACCTCCGGCAGGGCCGCCGTCGCCTAGATCTGCCCAGCGAAGAAGGGGAAGGAGGGGCTCGTGGCGGATCCAGCCTCCTCGGCCGCGCCACCGCCGGATCCACTGCCGGGGCCTCCGCCAGGGCCGCCGTCGCCTGGATCTGCCTGGTGGAGAAGGGCAAGGAGGGGCTCGCGGCAGATCCCGCCTCCCCGACCGCGCCATTGCCGGATCCAGCCTCCCTGGCCGCGCCACCGCCGGATCCGCCGCTGAGACCTCCGGCAGGGCCGCTGTCGCCTGGATCTGCCCAGCGGAGAAGGGGAAGGAGGGGCTCGCGACGGATCCGGCCGCGCCACCGTCGGATCTGCCGCCGGGGCCTCCGCCAGGGCCGCCGTCGCCTGGATCTGCCTGGTGGAGAAGGGGAAGGAGGGGCTCACGGCAGATCCGGCCTCCCCGACCGCGCCACCGCCGTACCCGCGGCCGTCCACGCCTGGATCCGCGGCCGGCGCCCTCGATCCACGCCTGGATCCGCGTCCGTCCACACTGGCGCCCTCGCCTGGATCCGCGGCCGCGATGCCGCGCCACCGCGTGCCTCGAGCCGCCGTCCACCGCCTGTTGAGGGAGGAGGAGAGGGAGGAGGAGGGCCGCCGGTTGAGGGAGGACGAGGAGGAGAGGAAGGGAGGAAGAGGTATGCCGTGCCTCATGCGAGAGGACCGAGAGGAGTGGTGGCTACCGCCGGTTGAGCGAGGAGATGATCGGAGGAGAGGGAGAGAGTGGCTGCCGGTTGAGGGAGGAGTGGTGGAGAGAGAGAGAGAGGTGGAGTGAAAACCCTAAAACCCCCGTATATATAAGCCCGATAAATCAGAATTGGATACGGGCCTCGCTGGTGTGTCTATTGGGCCGTGGCCTTTTCCGTGGCGGGCCTTATAATGTGTCCGCCACGGAAAATCGATTTACCGTGGCGGGCACCTTAAGACGGCCGCCACAGTTAATAGGGTATTTTCTGTGGCGGGCATCTTAATATGCCCGCCACGGTAAATCGTTTTACCGTGGCGGGCAAAAATGCCCGCTGCAGAAAATAAAAAGTGCCCGCCGTGGTAAATCGTGGGATTTACCGTGACAGACAAAAATAGGAGCCCGCCACAGAGACCTTCGGGACGACGCTGCGCAAATTGAATTTTGTAGTAGTGTGTATTCCAACTCGAATACCCTGGAGAGATGCATTGGACCAATTGAATTCAGGAGACAAGATAAACCCCCTAAGCAAAGAAGGAAGAGATAAGGGGATATGGGGTTCCTTTGTCTGAACACCTCAGTCAGCTCGCCATTCACCTTGATAGAAAAAGATACTGAGGTCACACACTGCATAACTAAATCACCCCTCCCTATCTCTTGCTAACATGAATGGGCCTTTGAGATTTTCTTTGGAATTTTAAGAATTTCTGTTGGGCCAGGCTTATTTAATCCAACAGTTCCCAGCCGTACCTACAAATCTAATTACTAGAAACGGCTGGAAACCGCGGAACAGCTGGGACCATAAAAATCTGTAGTAGACAGAGCAGAGCAACAAACAACATTAGATTAATTAATTCATTGACCGGCAAAGAACATATATATACAATAAACGACACATTGGATCCATATATCATCGTTTCATATGGATCTTATTTTGTTATTAGTACGTACACACACATACTAATAGCTGCAGTAAACCAACCAACAACCTCAAGCCCAGCCCTGGACGACGCCGCTGTAGCCGGTCTTCTTGTCCGAGTACCTGTCCCACACCATGACGCCACCATAGTTGGGCGCCTTCTGAACCTTGGGCAGCAGGTCATAGTAGAGATACTTGAGGTAGACCGCGATGGTGCCCTGCGCCCCTTCCGGCACACCACTCTCTGCCGCGGCGAGGCCGAGGTACACCTCCGTCTTGGGGTACCTCGCCGTCCACTTGTCCCACTCCTCCACGATGCCCCAGGTGCCGCCGTTCTTGTAGGAGCACTTGTCATCGCCGTAGAACCTGACGTGGATGCGCTCGAACAGCCCCGTCTGCAGCGCCCGGTCGACGCGCCAGTCAGGGCACCCGCACCGCGGCGACGCCGTGAGCCGCACCCCCTTCCGGCCCCGGTAGAACCGGTTGTACCCGTCGAGGCGGCGGGCCAGCTCGTCGTAGTGGTCCGGCGCGCCGTTGTCGATGTAGAAGTCGATGCCGTCCACGGCGGCGTCGCCGAACAGGCGGTACACGCCGCTGCGCCGCCCGCCGAGGTGCGCGTTCCACAGGTTGTCGGCGACCTCCGCCGCGGACTGTGAGGACGGGAGCGAGTAGTCATGGCCGCCGCCGCCAATGGAGAGGAGCACGAGGATGCCCTTGGACTGGCAGTGCTTGATGTCGGCGCCGACGGCTCTCAGCTGGTGGCCCGACAGGTCGCCCCAGTAGCGCCCGTGGCCGAACACGCTGTAGAAGGAGATGATGACGGTGGTGTAGAGTCCCGTGTCGCAGGCCTCCCGCAGGGTTCCCTCGTCCTTGTTCCGGCCCCAGAAGACGGTCACCTGGTTCGTCTGCTTCGCCGTGGCCGGGCCGGCGAGGCAGGAGAGGAGCACGAATGCGAGGGCGAGGAGCGCCCCTAGGCACGAACGGCGTCTGGACGCCATGTTGCCAGCTAGCTGGCTAGCTATTGTCCTGTATGATGGAGCTTGCTTGCTTGCAGTGAGAAGAGGTTTTCGATGGATGTTGTGAAGGTTGGAAGTGGGAGGTTGTATATATACAGAAAACAGGCCCATAATAGATTGCACCATTGGTAGCAGAGGGGTTTACACTTTACAGCTGGAGCAGGTAAGGCAGCTAGTCGTTTCCTGTGTACCGTGGATGGGATTCGGAAACACAAGGGGTGGCCGTAGCCCGACTTTTATTACACATGGGTTGACTTTTATTTTATTATATATGCATGACAGCTAGGCAGCCAGAACACGTGTCCAGCGTCGTTAGCCGCGTAAACCTTGTAAATAATAGAATATATAAGATGCCGCGACGATCATCCCTGCAACGCGCCCCAGCTAGCTGCTGTTCTTTACTGCTACTAGCTACTTTCCACTCCCCGCCCCCCTTGTTTTTCTCCTTTCCAGTCGTGGGTTTTAGACATCCTCATCAGCGATCACCGCATTTTTATACCGCGGCTGAATGGAGACGGAATAATAACAACGGCTAGCTAGGACGCTTTTCTTTTACCTCACGGTTGTCTCAGCTTCATGATCTTGTATGCCATGATGCTGCCTCCCACGCGCCACAGTCGCACGCACTCTCCTCTGCCTGCGCCACCTCCTTGCTGCCGCCACCCACTATTCTTATGGGGATGTTTGGTTCCCAGCCTACAGCTGCCATGTCTAACCTTAAGTCTGCCACGCTAACTTTGGTAGCCGTTTGGTTCGTGATACTGCTGTGGCACGCCATCGCCACGGAACCATGCCGCCGCGGATTTTCGCCGCAAAAGTGTGGCGGGCGTTTTTGTCGCCGCGAAGCCCTTGGCGCGCCAAAGCCAATTCCCATCGAATAAAAAAACACCCACCGTTCTCCTATGTCCACTCCCTCGCCTTCCTCCGTGAAACAGCCGGCGGCCACTCCCATCCAACCTCCGACCCGCACCAAGGCGGCGGAGCTGCCGCGCCCAGGGGGCCGCGCGCTACGCTCCAAGGGGTCGCTCCGCCGCGCGCCTAGGGCAGGCCGCCGCGCGCCCAATGGCGGCCGCCGCACCCATCTCGCCTCTCTGCTGCCTTCTTCCCCCTCGTGTTGTCGTTCTCAGTGAGCACGGTCAGTCTCTCCTTCCACACAGGTGATGTCCACCTTCTCATCTTCTCACGCCTTAGTCGTATTGCTTTTCCCCTTCCCGTCGCCGTGTCTGTTGACCTCTAGTTTTCCTCTATGTGTGCAGATCTGGAACAAAACAGTGAACCGGTGAAGGTCCATCCATCTCATGAAGGTCCATCCATCCCGTGGTGTTGGGTCATCATGCGGCAATCAATCCATACAGCTAAAGAAGATCCAAGCATGGCAACCTCCTGCAGCCGAACAAGGTATAAATCCATTTTCCCCCTTTGCCATTGATTTTCTGATGGAGAAATAAATTCATGCTAAGATCCGGTGAATCCATCTACTGTCTTGCTAATTAGGTTTCCTTTGTTTAATATATATGGGGAAGTGTAGCACCGGTTTTAAGAACAAAACAGAGATCGCACCATATGTGAACCCGAGAAAGCCAGATCTCACATATAGCTACAAATAAGGGTAATATCAATAGACAATGCTTAAATATATATCGTATTAGTATAAAGAATATAACCTCGGAGTATAGGCAGCGGAAAGACAACTCTCGATCTTGATGAAGACTCCAAATCCTGAGGGACAATGGTTGGTTGATCACAAGCATAATTCCTCCAAACTCTAACACTCTGGTACCTATCAAGGATTTTTATCCAAAGATTTAAAAAATAAAGCAAGCGTAAAGTACTTGTCGTACTCAACAAATATAACATAGGGTTCATGAGGCTCAAAAGGCTAACACTTTGGTTTAACTACGATTAGCTTTTAATGAGTCATAATTTTAAGCGGTTGAGTAGCATCAAACTTATCATAAGCCCGTATAAACACATGATCAGGTAAGCATGAATAATAAATAGCATAAACAATTAACCATTAGTGAGTATCTTCATCATCCACATCATTAGTGTTCATCATCTATTCCGTAAGGGTTCCAAGGCCGCTCGTGATCGTGAGCACGGTGATATATCGCTTTTACACTTCACAGAGGTTGTACACTTTCACCATGAGTCGTGTTACCCATATGCGGGTTTGCAACTCCCAAAACACTTTCAAGGTGAGCGGGTAGGGTACACTCTGAAGCTTTTCCCCAGTCATTCTAATAAGGAGCAGCCGCTAAGGATTCCATCTCCCAAGTGTTATGGAGTCATCTCCAGAAGTGACACTTATACACGCAACATAGTACACACCCTGGGGATGAGGCCCATACCCAGCCTGGTATGCCCCTCTTGCACTTTCGGTAAACTGCTACAAACTAGAAAGAGCAAGGTACTAGACTAAGACCAAAGCCATGTAGCCCTCATAGTTGTACTGTAAGTCGCGGATGATCACTTATAGATAAGTCCTTAGGGAGAGGAATCTAGCGCACCATAAAAACAGCCCAATGCTCTAGCCCCCTTGTTCCATGTTGCTAAAAAGCATCTTTTAGTGTTTATCGCATATACCATTAGTCAAGTTACAAGATCATGGTTGTAGTTGAGCACTAGCATCATACTACCCAATGCAATACCCCATAGGTATCAAGGCACAAGGTACAAAGTACTAGGACATCCTTAGTGGTAGTCAAGATAGACACATGCAGTATGAATTAAATGATTAAAGATGTATAGGGCAACAAGGATGATCCCATATTATATTTGCCTTAAAACTCATATCCTTCTTCTATTTTACCAACGTACTTCTCACCGACTGGACATGATCATAAAGCACCATACAAGCATCCATGCAATCATACACGAAGCAAACAATAGAACTAAATCAGAACAGTACACCAAACATAATAAATAGCAAGTAAAAAGGTTTTAAAGGTGTTCTAGATGTCGCTACGAACATACAGACATGAAAAGCACGCTAATCGGAACTACGGTTGTAAAAAACGACTACATGGTTTTATATTATAAAAGAAAAGAAGACTATAAGCTTGATTTATGTTCATTAGGAAAAAACTATGTGAGTAGCATTAATTTAGATTAAATAAATCATATTTATACTTAAAAGCGAATTGAAGCTAATCATATTTTATTTATAAATATTTTGATATCATTTATGCCAATTCAACTTTAACACGCAAATACAAACTAACATCACGAGAACATCTAATCAAATTTGATGTGTGTTTAGACTAAACATATTATAATTTAGAAGCATATTTATGTTAGCAACTAGTCATGTTAAAACTTATTTGCAAAAGAGCATTGTATATAATTATGTTGCTTTTATTTATAAAAACTAGTTGCATGCATGTTAATCAAATTAATATTTAACCATATATATAAAAGTCACTAGACATGAAAAACGACAACACTAGCATGTAGATCACATCGATACAAATCTAACATAATTGGAGCGACTCGAAATGGACTTAAAACGAATATGACGATGACATTATGAACTCCGACGGTAATTTTGTAATTACTGGTCTTCATCCTTTGGCCTCCCGTTACAACCACCCACGGCCATGGCAACAAGCAATTTAGCAGGGTGGGTGGGCTCGACTTATTGCACGAATGAGAGGATGGGCGGGCTAGGCAAATGATGGTGGCAACAGCAATGAGAGAAGGAGGAGAAAAATCTAATTTACTACACGAGGATTTTCCAAACTAGGGGTTCCCCTTACGGTAGTTTTGGTGTGCTTTACCCAAGGGATTGATACATATTTATAGGGAGAAAAACTTTCCACATCTACAACAACTAGCAATATGGTACTAATTGATGTTGCACCCTCCACATTTACTAATGGGACTAAATAACCATTAAAGCCCATTAGTAAATAAATGCATGGTCTTTAGGATTTATTAGGATTATTGCACATGGGCTTTGAGTGTTGGAAAAAATGAGAGATTTATTATTTTTTAAATTAATTAATTTTGTGGATAAAATAATTCCAGAAAAATCTAGAATTATTATTTAAGCCGCGACAAATACTCCGAAAGCTCTGAAAATTCGGGAAAAATTCCTAGAGATATTATGGAATATGAGGAACCCAAATAAAGTATTTAGAGCCCATGATAAGATAATTTGGAGCATCTAAAAATTAAATTATGTTCACAGACAAGTAGGAACAAGTTTCAGAAAAAGCTGTAAAAATTCCCGAGAAGTTTGTTGAGATTGATTGATGGACGAGGAACTAAAATGAGTGATTTGCATTACAAAGAAAAGATTTTAGAAAGCTCCCAACGAAAACTTGAGTCGAGAAACAAAGAATTTGATTGTAGAAAAAGATAAAGGCGTGCCAGAGAAGGAAAATCGACCTACTAACGCATTTTAAAGACTTTGCTCACTCTCAACACACAAAGAAGCAACAAGCAAACATCACATCATCCAAAAGCCCATGAAAATTAGAAAACTTTGAAAATTCACATTTTTCCTATAACTAAATTTGCGCTAGCTCAAACTAAACTTGGTAAATTTTATCCAAATATTAAAATAATTCATTTTATTTAGTGTTTTCTATGCACAACCCAAAATAGGAAATTTTGGGGTGTGACCAGAAGTCACAGCTCTTTCTTTCTTTAGTCGAGGCAAGATGAGTTATTGTGCTAGATAATATATGCAGCACCTTGAGACTTGGCATGTGGTGCTAGATGATTCTTTTTTCTTGACAAAATGAGCTCGTGACTTTGATCTTTCAAAGCTATTCCAACTGTACGCTTCACTATTTCTAATTTATTACTAATTTCATCTTTTTTTGAACATATGTTTTAGATGGGTCAAAGAAAATTGTACTTGCAGTATTACTTAGACTACTGCCATTATATGTGGAGGAGAAGATTAATTACCGGTATTTTTGTGTGTCTGGCCATGCATCTGTATAGGATTAAATCAAGAAAAAGAAGAAGGGCCATAACTTATGCTCCGATGATAGATAGAGATGTTGAAAGATTGTCACGTCTAAATCGTTTGTATCATGGTACTGAGGCCCATTGCATAAATGAGCTACGTATGAGGAAAGTTGTTTTCCATAGACTATGTGATGAACTTAGATCACCTGCCTTGCTAGAGGAGACTTTTCATGTCATAATAGAGGAACAAGTTGCCATGTTTATCCATTGTGTTGGGCAACGTTGGTCAAACAGATTAATTGGTTTTGAGTTCATTAGGTCAAGTGAAACTGTTAGTAGGTATTTCCATCATGTCTTAGACGCCCTTTGTACCCTTGCTCATGACCTTATATGCATCAGATCTGTTGACACACATTCAAAGATAACAAGTGCTCCGGACAGATTTCACCCTTACTTTAAGGTACATAAAAATTGCTAATCAGTGTTTCGAATTTACTTTAGGTGTCATACTCATCTATTTTTTTTAAAAAATTATTTTTGTACGGATGCATAGGAGCCTTGGATGGTACACATATACCAGCATGTGTACCTTTCCATACGCAGGATCGGTTTAGGGGTAGAAAATCAATTACCACCCAAACTGTGCTAGCAGCAGTTGATTTAGACCTAAGATTCATATATGTTCTTGCTGGATGGGAGGGCTCAGCCCATGATTCTTATGTGCTTCAAGATGCTCTATCACGTCCTAATCGGCTTAAAATACCAGAAGGTAGGAATACCCCATTATGTCCTAACAATTTGAATCTAAAACTTCACCTATATTCTTAGCTAATTAATCTCTATAAAAAACAATGATGTAGGTAAATATTTTCTAGCTGATATTGGATATGCAGCAAGGCCTAGTGTATTACCCCCTTACCATGGTACTCGATATCAGCTAAAAGAGTATAAGGGGGCCAGGGAGCCTGAGAGCCCCAAGGAATTATTCAATCTTCGCCATTCCTCACTTAGAACAACTGTTGAACGAGCATTTGGTACCCTCAAGAATCGTTTCAAAATCTTCACAAGTCAGCCATTCTTCCCTTTGAAAACACAAGTCAAAATTGTGATGGCTTGTTGTGCACTTCATAATTGGATCTTACAGGACGGTCCTGATGAGTATGTTTATGATGATGCTACTTGGTACACAACCTTGCCTCGAAGTGTAAGAAATCATAGTGATATACACCGGGAAAATGTGGCATGGGCTAATAAAAGAGATGGGGTGGCTCAAAGGATGTGGGAAAATAAAGTAGGAGCAACTGTAGATTAGGTTCAAGAAATTATATAACCAATGCTACTATCTTTGCATATTTCTTCGTGTGCCTTTCTTGTTGATTTGCTTGTATGTATGAAACATACATATATAAGCGCGATGCTTTCTATTATCTTCACTGGTTCATTTGCTTCTATTATCTTGTTGAGTTTGCTTAAATAAAGTATGCTTGTACACAGTTTGCTTAAATAAGTTGTCACTGTCATTTATTTGAGCCTGACTCATTTATTTGTCACAGTCATGCTGTAAATAAATTATATCTATACACAGTTTGCTTAAATATTTTGTACCTGTACACTGAATGATTTTAATTAAATGTCTCTTTATTAGTAGTGCACTTGTAGGCTGCTGTTTGGAAGGGAGTACTAGTACAGTCACTTGTATGATTTTAATTGTCTCTTCTATGTGAAACAGCCATGGCCAAGGGAAAGGCTAAGGCTGATGCTTTTGCATCCTCTCGTGAGAGGTCCGTGGGTCCGTGAACTGGCATGAGGATCAGTCGAAGTACATGCTAGAGTGGTGCATGGAGCATTTGAAAAAACAACATGCAGGATTTAAGTTCAAGAAGGCACATCTCATGTTGTGTGCCAATGATTTAAACAAGAAGTTTGCTATGGGGGTGACTATTGATCAAGTGGACCGTTACTGTAGGCACCATAGAGAAAATTGGAAGTACATTGCAACAGCATTGAGCAATACTGGCAATACATTTGATGAAAAAAGATGCATGGTGAATATTTGAGAATCTAAAAAAGAAAAATTATGTGTAAGTTGTTTGTACTGAATATATTCTATTTTACAATCTAAAATCAATTCCCTTGTTCACATGAATATAAACTGAATTTTACTTTTCACATGAATGCAGTACAGAGCAAGATGCCTGCTTGCGAAGCCCATCAAGTTCTTCAATGAGATGAGAGAACTATTCATAGGATCCAATGATGATGGTTCTTTGGCTCTGGACTAGAACACATGCATGGATGCTGCTAATGGCTTAGATAGTGATGACTCAAGAGAACTATTTGACCTCAATACCTACACACAGCCTGAAGATCTAGAAGGTGAGGATTCAGACACTTTGCCAACTCCAACTAGGCATGCAACGGTTGACAACACATCTTCTAGCACTAGTCAAGCTAGCAAGAAGCGTCCAAGAGCCAAGAACTCACCAACTAAGAAGTCAAAAAAGACCATTTTGCTGATTCCACTGATGAAATTAGTGCTACAATGAAGTCACTTCGGGAAACACTTGTTGCCACTGGCCCTCCCCCAATGCCACAGCTTACTGATCCTCATGCAGCATTATTGCAGAGACTAGAGGCAATCCCAATGACACCAAATGAGAGGGTTCTTCTTCTTGGTGAACATTTGTCTACCAAGGAAATTAAAGGTAGCGTGTGTTTGGTTGTGTAATGCAAGTGCTGATACTCTGCATGCTTGGGTGTTCAAGTTCTTATGTGAGAAGGAAGGCATTAACCTGTGAAGCTTAGCTTGTGAGGGTGGCTGTTCATATTTTGTGGCGTGCCCAGGAACTTAGTTGTGTGATTATTTTGGTTGTGGTGATGACTTATGGCTTAGGATGTAATATAGTTGGATGTGTGCTCATTTTGGCGATGCATGCATGGCTGGCTGCTGCTTTTGTAATTAATCTAAACCTCCTAGAATGTATTTATGAAGATGGTATTTCGTGCTTGTAATATTATTGAAACATATGCTGGTTGTTACTTTTTATTATTGCTGGAATATATATTGTTGTTTGGGAAATGGGTGTCTTTCCACTATAGCTTTGAGGTATATGTGGCTGCAAACCAAAAATATGCCACAACATTTTACCAAATTTTTGTGGCAGAAATCCATACAGCAGCCACACTTATTTTGCCAAACCTTAGTCATAAACCAAACAACTTGTTTTTGCCACAGATTATGGCAAGCCACACATGTGGCTGGTGCCTAACATTAATCATGGCAAATTGTAGCTGGGAACCAAACATCCCCTATATCTTTTGGCGATACACTATAAAAAAATCTAAATCACCTTGAGGGCCAACAATTTTCTTAAGGCCAACAATTAAACCGCTAAGAATATACATAGTTATTTCTTCAGCGGTGTTAGTAAACCTCCGTAAAATGTAAATTTTTAGGGGTTAAGCGAACAAACCGACAAGTAATAACTGGATCTTTTCTTGTCGGTTTTACAGTGTCAAGAAAATCATTTTCTTGAGTGTTGACAGCTAAGGGCGAGGGGTTTCTTCTTGTCGGATATATGAAATTTTTTTGGCAGTTGACATCCAAGAAAATTACTATTATCTTAGCGATTAAGGGTGGTGACCACCAATAAACTGCTTACCTTTGCGCTTGAAACATTTCCTGGCTATCAAGGAAAGTTATTCCCTTGGTGGTTCAAACATCTTTTTTTGGCGCTTTGGTAAATTTGACGCCGTCCTAGTTTTGTTGGCGGCCTACCTCCAAGGAAAGAATCCTTGAGGACTAGAACCGCTGAGAAAAGAAATTTCCTATATCCTCTATATCATCATCGGTATAATTTGCTTGAGGGTTGCCAAGAGTATTTCCTTAGCAACTTTGGTATTTGTTTGTAGCACTCAATGCAAGATAATTCCATTTTGTGGTAGGCAATATGTACGAAAGGACTTTGGGCAACGTTCTCATATGCTCGAGCACGATGTTGGATCATTTTTCGTTACTAATAAACGTGCTGGTGCGTTGCACAGTACATAATATGTGTTGAAATTAGACTCTGTATTATTGCTCGACGTGGATTGTTCTAACTGGTATGACATGAGGGTGGATCATATAGAGAACACAGAGGATGCAAGTGTGATTTGGGAGGTAATAAACAAAATAAAAGAAGAAGAATTTAGGAAGTAGAGTGGTGAATTTCTGCATACATACTGAATGTTCTTTGAAACAATACGGAAGCTATTGCAGACATCCCTTGTATTGTATTTGCCGACAAACACTTTGGAAACTGGCACGGCTATGTTTGTTTCCTCTCCTAAACTTTAGTCCCTGTCATATCGGATGTTTGACACATGTATAGAGTATTAAATATAGACTAATTGTGAAATTAAATGCACAGATTGAGGTTAATTTGCGAGATAAATTTTTTAAATCTAATTAGTCCATAATTTGATAATATGATGCTACAGTAACCATGTGCTAAGGACGGATTAATTAGGCTTAATAAATTTGTCTAGTAGGTTACTGAGAGCTTCTGTAATTTGTTTTATTATTATTATCCGAACATTCGATATGATACCCCATGTAACACCCGACGTGACACCTCTAAACTTTAGTCCCTAGATTTTATTTTATTATTACTATCCAATCACTCGATGTGATACCCTGTGTAACCCCCAACGTGACACCCCTAGCACTTAGCCAAACAGGGCGTAACATTGGCCGCTACAGCCCTACAGCGGCGCTCCAAACTCAGACTACCCAGCATACATGGACGGATCCCAACATACGGGTCACGCACCAATCGTAGCACCAGGTTCCATGTTGGCGTCTTGGCGATCCCCCAAACACACCCGAAGCCATTATTTGCCGTCTGATTTGCCCATAAACAAACACACATGAAGCCGATCTGAATAGTCCGTCCCTATCGTACACATATGCTCGAGGTCTCTCTGTCCAAAAAAAAAAAAAGATATACTCCCACGTCTCGCAAAGAGTATCATTCTCGTTTTATGAAAAATCAAAAATATATTTTTTAACTTTGACCAAATATATAAAAAAATATTAAAATTTATGGTGTATAACTGATATGATTAGATTAATCGTTGGATAAATCTTCAAAATAAGTTTATTTGGAGATAGAAATTTTGCTATGATTGTGCTACCTCCGAAACATTATGATTGAGCCTATAGATCTCGAGATTGATAAGATCACCCTAAGCATCTTGTTGTCGATGGGCATATCGTCTATCACTAAAAGAACAATGCTGCTAAATTGTAGAATAAATCAAGAAAAATGTGAACATCTGAGTGAAGTTAAAAACTTGAACCTGGATGGACAGGTTCCATGGTAAACAAAATTTTTGTGTCAAAGAGAAACACCATATTTCTAGATAAATATTTTGTATAATAAATTACCCACGTCCTTTTTTTTCACCGTTGATTATAATGCCCTTCCGGTTGGATATTCACAAGAAGACGAACATGCATGGAATGAACAACTTAATAAAACTCTACTGGTTCTATAAAAGTGAACTGATTTATGTAAAGTTCTTACATGATTCTTGTGAGTATGTGAAACAACACGCATTTTATTTCGAGAGAATTATGTATTTGGTACTGAACAAATCAGTCTTTCTATTTGGCACTCAAAAATTTGAGCTTTCTTATCTAACACAAAGTTGAGATCTCTTTCCCTAAATAGCACTGCAGTCTATTTGGGATAGTAATGGTGCCAAGTGGCTGGTAAAATGATATAAATGCCCTTGTTTGTAGCAGAAGTACGTAGTGCCAAAGAGGAAAAAGAATAAATGGACAAAGGTTGTCAAATAAGTAAATCATAAATATCACAAATAAATAGGAAAAGAAACTATAACTTTTATTTTGGTCATTTCTCCATCCGAGATTGTTTGAAAAAATACGAATTTTAGTGCTTAATTTTTACTATTCGATGTCTACAAATCCAATTTATAGGGGCGGCCCCTACAAATCAAGCCATTTATAGGGGCGGCTGATAACACCAGCAGCCCCTACAAATCGTCTCGTTTCGGTAAGTCTGGGCGTTCGGTTAACCAAAACCGATCGGTTCGGTTCTTTGGTTCTTCAGCTAATTCGGTTACCTGAGAAGAAGGACCGATCGGTTACTTTAAAAATGCGGAACCGAGGAATTTCGGTTTCGGGTAATTCGGTTCGGTTTCGGTTCTAACCGATGGAATCGAATTTTTCAGGAACCAAGAAACAACCCATTCAGCATTTTGCTTGATTTTCATGCAGTCAAAAGGGATAATTTAAACAGCAATGCAGCATAAAACAACAGTACAATACATATATATTATTGTTCTCTCAAATATTCAGGTATAGGGCAATATTCAAGCCTGTATTCTAGGGGCCTTTACATAATTCGGTTATTTCACGTCAATTCGGTTAACCGAGTGCTGGAACCGAATTAACCGTAATAATTTCGGTTCATAGAACCTGGAACCGAACCTGGGACTGAATATTTTGGTTTCGGTTACTTCGGTTTCGGTTCCGGTTAGTTCGGTTCGGTTCTCGGTTCTCGATTTTTTGTGTCCAGATTGACGTTTGGGCACCATTTGTCAAAAAAAAAAAGGCTTTGCTACAAATATTTTTTTAAGTAGTGGCGAGCTCGACGCCTTTGCCCCAGCTGCGGCCGTGCATCCAGCAAGCTCGACCACGACGGCGGCGGCGTGAGGTCAACCTTGGCCCTGGCTGCTAGCGATGCGCTGTGCGTAGGCCGGAGGGAAGCAACCGACGCGAGACCACTGGCACGGCCGAGGCAAGGTCGCGGCTTTCAGCGTCAGCCACCTGCTGACGAGGAGCACGGCGGCCGGCATTGAGGGCACAGCGCAAGAGGGCCTGCCCACCGCCAGCCGACACCTCCTCCGCCCCTTGGTCCTCTCTTCCTGCGAGTTCCATCGATCTACATTTTTTTTTACGGAGAAAAAGACTCGTGCGTGAGTGCCGCGTCAGGGGATGGCATGGCGCCTGCGTTACTGCAGGTATTTTCGTCAACCTAAAAATAAACTAACATGATCAGCATAGTCAACTAATAGATGCCTGCAAATGGACGGCTATGCTATATAGGGAAAGAAATTTTAACTTTGTGTCAGATAAGAAAGTTCAAATTTTTCGGTGGCAAATGAGAAAGGACTAGTTTCTTTCGGTGGTAAATACATAATTCTTTCTTTAATTTTCTGTGCACACGCATTTAATCTGATTCCTACTCCAACATGCCAACAAGGAGGGTGTTCTGAATGTGTTTAAGCTAGAACAGGGAAGCAAACATGAGCATTGCAGTTTTACAGGTATCTGCTAATTTACCAAGCTGGAGCTGATTCCCGAGGGAGCAGCCTGCCGGTAAAGTAGAAAGAACCCATGACACAGATCACGGAACAGTGACGCGGGCGGAGACCTGAACGGACCCGAATCGGTCGGCTCCATGATGGGCCTTGCAGATTGGAAGCGGAAAGCGGAACGCCGGCCTGCCCCCGGTCGTCCGCAGAACTATAAAAGGCCATCTATGCGGACGCTAATTCCTCCACCTCCATTCTCCTTCGGCTCTCTAGCGGCGGAACAACATCTTCGAGCTCAGGTCCAAGGTGCGCAACCCTTTTTTTTTCTGCCTATCTCTACTACCAGTAGTCTCTCTAACTATTTCTAGTGCCGTACTGTTGGTGATCTTTATAGCGGTACTGTCAGTCAGTTGGATTACGGGAATATTGGTTGGAATTTGTGGCTCGTCTCCGAGGATTTGTTGGACGAATATTAACAATTGTTCATGGTTTTTCTTGCGGAAAAAATTGTTCATAATGAGAAGGATGGAGCATAGCCCATAAAATACGGGCCATATTAGATAGGAATTCATGTTACATATGTTCTTGGCATGGAATCAGGAAGCTTTATTTTTAGAATTATATTTTATACTCATACATAAAGGAATAACATGATAAACAATGACAAGTCCAAACTTCGATGTCTCTTGGCCGTTGCGACTTTAGATTTATCTTTTATTCTTCTTCTGCACCTATTTGAGTTGTTGACGCTTTTGGCTACTGCTATATATAGTAGCTTAAATAAAAGCAAGAAATGCATCTTCTGTTCGTTATTTGTGCTGCTGGAAATTCATGGCTGCATTTCCTTTTTCCAATAAGGGCCTGTTCGGTTAGGCCACGATGAGGTGATAAAGGTTATATAAATTAGTGAAACAATTCAGGTAGCAATCCCTAACAACCGAACGGGCCCTAAGTGTGCGCTAGCTTCTGTAACATTGCACTCTTCTTGGTTGGTTTAGCGTTGTCTCTTCCATTCCAATACAAAGTGTTCAGCTACATATTCCCTTTGTACAGAACTGAGTGAACCATGTAATATTTAACGATTGCTCAAGACTTTAAACTTCGTATGCATGCTAAGCATAGCGCGACACCTTGCTCTTCATATGAAAAAATGCATTTAGCAGTATATTTTTGTTCTTGCTTCTACATATTTTCAGTTAACAGGTTCTTGCTTCTATATGGAACTGTTGTGTAGCCTAAATAAAAGCTGGACTAAAACACTTTCTTTGTCTATAAAAATTGGTGATGTTTTTCTGCTTTTGTTATTCAGCATGGAGATCTTTATGAAGAGCCCCACCGGCAGGACAATCTGCCTCAGGGTTAACCCAACGGATACCTTATCCACAGTTAAGGCAAAGATTCAGGAACAACAACGCCTTGTCTATAATGGAGTGCAGCTTGACGACAATCTTACATTGGCTGATTATAACATACAACATATGTCCACGCTTGACCATCAAGAAAAGATGCAAATCTATATAAAAGAGACGCTGGTAGGCACGACCATCACTCTTGAGGTTGACAGCTTAGATACTATTGGCAACGTGAAGGCCAAGATTGCATATATACTGAGGGCTTTCCTATGGATCAACAATGCCTCATCTTTGCCAATAAACAGCTAGAGGACAATCATACCTTGGCGGACCATAACATTACGAAGCTGTGGCAGAACCGACTAATTTATAAGAGCACAAGTACAACGGCAACCACCGGGGTGGTCATACTGTTATACTTGAGCCCATATAAACTAAGTAGTCAATCGAGTGTCGCGAAGGACCTCGATTCATAACCAACATACAAACCAAGATCATACATGATTTAACATACATGTCACATGTTACATAAAGTTCACAAGTAGTTCAACATACATCGGAGTTCAAATATAATTATTACAACACGAAGTTCAAATTCCGTAGCGGAAGCAACATAGTTTTAAAACATCTCACACACACAATTTAGATACGTGCCAGTTCCATGATCAAGTCCAACAAAAGCAACCTAAACAAACTAATATAAAAGGACCGTGCCCACAGTCTCACTCCTCGTCCACCACTGGTGAGAAGTAGTTTTTGCAATAACCATGATATATAGAGCATCTGCAACAAGTGGGAATAAACCCTGAGTACAAGAAGGTACTCAGCTAGACTTACCCGTCATAAACCAAAAATAAAGTGATATCAAGGATTATGCAAGGCTTAATAAGTAGGTTTAGCTTGACATCATTTTGCATAAAAAGCCACTAGTTGAGCTACACATTTTATAATTCGATCATCAAGTTAATTATAGCTATTCAGCAACTAACCTGTGCCAAACATGTTGTATACAAATATGTAGTATCACATTAGTAACCAAAGCCATTTATTGTATCGTAATCATAACCATTTCACTTTCATCAACTTACTACGATAGAAGGAAGCTCAGTCAAGTTTCTCACTATCCAGGAAAGACGGCGATTCGAATCGATTGCAACCAGCTGGACAGAAATCCTAACACAAACCCAGACATACCTGTGCCAAGGTAGCCTTAGGTCACCTTTGGTACAACTCAGGTCGTATGTCACAGGTTCGATCAACGCCGCACACTCAGGAACTAACTGGCTGCTAGGACGATCATGCCCGGCCTATCCTTGGACTCACATCTAGCTCCCCGCACATCCTTACTACCTCCAGTGTGCGCACTCATACAGAACGAGGCTCGGCCTGAGTTGAGCTACTCAGCTTCGCGGTCGGAACGAGTTATCCGGCCAGCTAAGTGAGAGGTTGTGTTCAAAATGACCAAGGACCAACAACGATGCGGTCCTTAAGCGGCACAGACGGAATCACATGAGTCAACCTACAACATAGACTCTGTCCGATCTCCAATTACATTATCACATGGTTCTTTCCCACGATAGCAAATATAGCCAACTGTGACCAGGTATCCACCTATAGCTCGCAGGTGACAGGAAATCACTCGACTTCTACCAAACTAAGCATTTATTCGATCTTAGGCGTGCATAGGCTTTCAAGATATATTTCTGGACAAGGAGATCATATGCATAAGTGTTTCCAATCAATTCCTACAATCTAATGCATCAAACATAAAGAACTCAAGTTGGCATTTATAAAATATAGGAGACTTAGAATGCTCCGGGGCTTGCCTTTCAGATAGGCCGAGGGCTTCTGGTACGATCACTCAGGCAGTTCTTCTTGGACCTGTTCTTCGCCTTCTAGAACTTCCTGCTGCTGGGTCTCCTGCGGAGCGTCCTCTCCTTCGAGCTCGAACTCCAGCAATGTCACTCCCTCCACCGATCCTATATGTATGAGTATATAGATAAATATAGAGAATGCACAAGGGATGACATGAATGATAGGGTGCAATGCATGCATATATATACTCATTCTTAACAACAAGATGGCAATGTGATGACAAGATTAATTTTATTTTACTGAGTAGGTGCATATCTCTTCTCTAGCAAAGCAAACATACACTCACCATGTTCTAGCAACCTAAGATAAATTTGTTCATCATCAGTAAGAGGCCTAAAACCTGCAGCTAACAACTTACCTTAATTAGCCTAATCATTTAATTAACAAGCATCAAGCTCCTACAAAGCAACCAAGTCATAGAACTAGATGCAAGTGAATTATAGAACACTAATTAGCTAGCTGCATACAAACACTCATTTCAGGGCACAACTAAATGTACCAATAGGTTATACCCATCATCAACATGTTAAAAAGTGTAATGGTTGGACCCAATTCAATTTTATACAAGCCTTTATTAATTTATCAATTAATTCAGGTGAAAATTGGAACTGCTACTTACATTGCTCAATAAATTCTGGAAAATTTACTACAGCTCATACATGCTCTCAAGAGACTATTGTTAAAATTTCATGCCAATTGGACACGTACAACAACCTCTACACAAATGACAAGTTACATGGTTTATAGCAATTTAAATATGTTTAGCATGGTGAAAAGTGTCAAGCAACAGATTTACTATTTTTCCTATAGTCCTCATAACACCAGAATAATGTACAAATAATTTCATGTCCATATGTTACATAAATCTACCACAATTAATTCCACAAAAAGCTAGCATTTAATCAAGCTAAAACAAGAAGTCATATTCCAAGCACGCTTATTGTAGGTTTAATATTTTTTATAGCTACCGCATGTCAAAACAAGACCAACAAAATTAGAATCACAATTTTAGCATCTCCCTAACTCAAGTTATGCATTTTACAAGATTAATAGGGAATAAACAAGATAATTTAAACAAGTTACCAACTGTAGCACATACCAAGTTTCATATTTTTAACAGATAGTACTCATAAAGATGAAGCTAACAAAATTTGGTTCACTCCATTTGGACACTCTTAGCTCTAGATACGAATTTTACAAGTTTGCTACAAAATATGGAAAAACAATTAAAGAAAAACATCAAAAACCCTGTTAAAAGCTAAGCACACCCACTGCATTGCACCCAGAGGCGCTGATGGCTGGGTCCCACAGTCAGTGTGACCCCATGCATCATAAGCACAAAAGCAGGGGCGGCGTTGATCGGCGAAGAGCTCACCGACGACGAGGTCTCCGGTGACATGGTCACTACCACTCGCTTCGCCTCGTCATCCCACTTCCAGTGGTGTAGGTGGTTGAATCAATTACGCCCTCTAGCTAGGGCGGCGGCGCTCATGGTGGTTTGGTGGCGCTCTAGCCATCTTCGGCCATGGCAAGCTCGGACAAGCTCGGCTACGGCTTTAGGGTGACCTACCTGAGGTCTAGGGTTAGGGTTCCGGCTTGCGGTGGCGCCGGTGAGGAACGGCTGCGTGCATGGCGGTGGCGCGGCCGGTTCACGGCAGTGCGGCCTAGCTTTTAGCCTCCAACATAGCCGGGATTGGCCAAAGGATAACGGCTACAGCTAGCACTAACCCTAGTGACTATGGAATAGGGGAGAGAGAGCAGTGCAGGTGCGAGGCGGCTTGGCCACGGCGAGCTCAAGCTTGGCGGCAGCAATGGTGGTCATGGTGACGACGCACCGGGCTCACCTGGGCTCAAACGTTGGCATTGGCGGTTCCGTGGAATAGAAGGCGATGCGGCAGAGCTATGGGTGTGAGGAATTGAGCGGTGGTGCGGCGTGGGTGGCGGGCTAGGCCGACGAAAGCTCGACGGTAGCGCGGCATTGCTGTCTCCACTCGGTGCTATGCGAGAGCGAGTGAGACAGATGGAGAGTGAGAGTGAGCGAGAGGAGAGAACGCAGGCCACTTCCTTCAGTGCCACCCCCACCGTGGCGTGGGCCTGGCTCCAGTGTACGACAGCCATGCGGCAGCCACGGCCTGACGCGGTCGGCCACGACGACATCCAGATTTTGAATCGGCAAAGACCGAGTTCAGGCCTGACAAAGCCGACTGAAACCTGATTTTTGACCCCCTGGATCTCCCAAACCGTGGTGAGTTTTGATCAACCATTTTCATCATTGTGTAGAGCTACAAGAGTACTACAAGTTTTCTTAAAGAAGTTTTGTCTAATTCAAACTGGTTTGCAAACTAAAAATCACCAAAGGTGGGTACCTTGAAACTATAAAGCAGTTTTAGATAGAAAAATTTTGAGTTTCAAAACAGCATCAAGTTGAATTTTGGAAGCCCTATTTGACTAACTTAGGAACTGATTCAGCTCTTGACCTTTAAACAAAGTTTGTCCTACATGACATGAACTACAACTTTCATTTAGGGCCCACTGCCATGCAAGCACTCTAACTAATTAGTCAAGATGGGTCAAACAATCAACCTAATAAATGCAATTCTAGTAAAACTATCACTTAGAAGCATCTTTGGGCCTACTCATGAATGTAAGCTTGGTTCCATTTTTCATTCTAAGTATGTCTAAGTTGTTTTGGTGACCAAACAACACCCACTTGCATTAGCCAAGCATGACCATAAGGCATATACATGTATAAATTAAGTATCACGTGTGATAAACATAGAGTGAATGAAATAAAATTTCTTGTGCTCATGCTCATGAATGAATGGATGATGCTTATGGTCATGCAATGCAAGTAAAAAATGCAAGCTTAACAATGGGGTGTTACAGCCCCTCCCCCTTATAGGAATCTCGTCCCGAGATTGAAGTACCTACCATTTTTCATAAAATGCGGGGTAAACTTCACGTAGATAATCCTCTCTTTCCCATGTTGCATCCTGCTCAGTGTGGTTACTCCACATTACCTTGTGAAATCTAATCACTTGGTTCTGAGTTACTCTCTCCTTACTATCCAAAAGTTGTATGGGCTTCTCTCATAAGCTAGGTCTGATTCTATCTTGATATCCATAATTTCAACTCTTTCTTTAGGAATACGCAAGCACTTCCTCAGTTGAGAGACATGAAAGACATTAAAAATAGCTCTCATTTCTAGAGGTAGCTGTAGTTTGTAGGCTACTCTTCCACTTCTCTCAATAATTTTGTATGGACCCACATACCATGGTGCAAGCTTTCTTTTCACACCAAACCATTGCACTCCTTTCATTGGTGATACTTTCAGGTACACATACACGCCTACCTCAAACTCGATAGGTCATCTTCTTTTATCCGCATAGCTCTTTTGTCTATATTGAGTGGCTTCACTATGTTGTTGGATAATACGAGCTTGCTCTTCAGCTTCCTTGACAAAATCAATTCCAAAATACCTCCTCTCCCTGGGTTCAACCCAGTTCAAAGGAGTTCTACATTTCCAGCCATACAAGGCTTCAAAAGGACCCATCTTGATACTTTCTTGGTAACTATCGTTATAGGAAAACATAGCTAAAGGTAGCCAATTTCCCATGAACCTTTCGAAGAAATTACACATGCTCGCAACATGTCTTCCAATATCTGATTCACTCGCTCAGTCTATCCAAATTTTTTAGGGTGATATGCTGAACTTCGAACTAGTTTGGTACCTAACTACTTGTGCAAGTGCTCCTAGAAATGAGCAATAAATTGAGATCCTCTATCTGACACGATGGTTCTTCGTACCCCATGCAAATGTACCACATGAGTTATATACAGCTCTGCATATTGATGCGGTCGGTAATTGGTCCTGACTGGAATGAAATGTGCGGACTTGGTCAAACGGTCCACAATTACCCATATGGAATCAAAACCCTTTTGAGTGGGCGGAAGCCCAACAATAAAATCCATGCTTATTTCCTCCCACTTCCAACCTAGGATAGACAAAGGTTGAAGTAGTCCAGCAGGTTTCAAGTGATCTGCCTTGACTCTGCTAAAGATATCACACCTAGCAACATATGTTGCAATTTCTTTCTTCACCTTTGTCCACCAAAAATGTGTCTTTAAGTCTTGATACATTTTACTACTACCAAGATGGATAGATAGCTTGGAAGAGTGGGTTTCATCTAGGATCTGATTTCTGAGTTCTCGATCCTTCGGCACTATAAGTCGATCCTTAAACCATAGTACACCTCTTTCATCTAGCCTAAAATGCTTGGTGTCTTTTTCCTTCATCTTTCTTTTGATGTGAAATACACCCACATCTGTCTTCTGACGCTCAATGGTCTTGCTCTCAAGTGAGCAACTAGTAGTGATATTGTGCAACACAGCAGGGTGCAACAAGTGAAATCTATCTTCTAACAGCGAGTCCAAGAAATTGCAATGAGATTTCCGGCTTAAGGCATCTGCAACCACATTCGCCTTGCCCGGATGATAATGCACTTCTAAGTTATAATCCTTGATCAACTCTAGCCATCTTCTCTATCTCATATTCAACTCATGTTGAGTGAAGATATACTTAAGACTGTCATGATCTGTATAGATATGGCACACATTCCCAAGCAAATAGTGCCTCCAGATCTTCAGTGCATGAACAACTATTGCTAATTCCAAGTCATGGGTCGGATAATTAACTTCATGCTTCCTCAATTAACGTGAGGCATAAGCAATGACTCAGCCTTCCTGCATAAGAACACACCCCAAACCTGTACTAGATGCATCACAAAATACATCAAAAGGTTTATCTATATCAGGTTGTGCTAAAATAGGAGCGGTGGTCAGCAAAGTCCATAGAGTGTGAAAAGCAGCTTCACACTCTAGAGTCCAAACAAATTTCTCATCCTTCTGTAGTAACCTCATCATTGGCTTAGCTATCTTGGAAAAATCCAGAATGAAGCGACGATAGTAACCTGCCAACCAAGAAAACTTTGAACTTCAGTAACTGAGGTCGGGGCCTTCCAATCCAAGACTTCTTGTACCTTACTTGGATCTATAGAGATTCCATCCTCTAACAACACATGACCTAGAAAAGGCACTTTCCGTAACCAAAATTCACATTTGCTAAACTTGGCATACAACTTTTGTTCTCTCAATCTGGTTAGGACAATCCTCAGATGCTCTGCATGATCTTCCTCGTTCTCAGAGTAAACCAGGATGTCATCAATAAACACAACCACGAACATGTCGAGTTCGGGCATGAATACCGAATTCATCAAATACATGAAGTATGTAGGAGTATTTGTCAGACCAAAAGACATGATAGGATACTCATACAAGCCATATCTGGTTGAAAAATCTATTTTAGGTATATCCTCTGGCCTAATTTTAATCTGATGATAACCCGATCTCAAATCAATCTTGGAGAATACCTTTGCCCTTGCCAGCTGATCGAATAAGATATCGATGCGTGGTAAAGGGTACTTGTTTTTAATTGTCACAGCATTGAGTGGCCTATAATCCACACACATCCGTAATGACTTGTCATTTTTCTTTACAAACAAAGCCAGACAACCCCATGGGGATGAACTAGGTCGAATAAGACCCTTCTCTAAAAGCTCTTGTAATTGAATCTTGAGTTCTGCTAGCTCATTTGGTGGCATCCTATAAGGTCTTCTAGTGATAGGTGTTGTACCAGGCACTAGCTCAAGTTTAAACTCCACATCTCTATCCGGTGGCGAACTAGGTAGCTCGTCTAGAAATACATCTAGAAACTCACATACTACTGGAATATCAAAGAGAGTCGTGGTCTAGATAGCACAAGATAAGTTTTGAAGGTCAAAACTCCTACGAAGTGGCACTAGAATAGTACCATCCCCCTTTGGTTCCCTCAACTTGGTGGTTCTAAAGTTACATCAAAGTCACATTAACTAAACCGAGACTTAGATTACATGTCCATCGCTTAAGATCGCAAAAGATGACATCTAGCGTAACTAGCTAGTCACTACAGCTACTCTACTTGTTAGAGTGGTCGTTGTCGATGTCGAACATAGGATCATCATCGCTGTTCTCCACGGGCTCAACATCCTCCTCTGGCTCATCCTCCTCAATCAACATGTCTAGATCCTCTTCCTCCACTGTGTCTGGGGTAGGAATGGGGTTGAAGATATTGTTGAGGCGGTGGACGTCGTGCTAAAGATCTACAATGGTATTCTGGGCATGCTAAAGTCGACGCATGTACTCCTGCTCCATTTGATCAAACTCTATCGCCTATTGAGAAGCTTGGAAGATAGTCCTCATCCTAGCTTCTTCTGATGCCTCCGCGTGACGATTGGCGGCGTCCCTCGGCTGGCCGGCCTCTACCATCTAAGCCTAGATGGCCCCCAGTGCTGTTGGAGCATCATCCGTGTCCTAAAGAGCCTCCCTAGCTATCCTCCTGTGCTTGTGCACATGCCTCCTCAGCTTCTGTTGTGTGGCCTCAGCTCTCATGAGCTTGTCCACATAGATGGTATAAGACTCCTGCTAGAAATCCCGAGTATCCTGCCGTGCATAGAACATCTGCATCATAGCAAACATGGCACTCATGGCTGGACTCAAACTATGTGCCCACTCATCATGATTGCTGACATTCCTTAGCATCGCTACTTAAAACAGAGTTTTAATTCTATCCCCAGCAATGGCGCCAGAAATGCTTGTTGGCATTTATTAACTTGTCACTTGTTTTAATAGCCACCTATTATAAACCTATATCTCATAACATTACTTTACTAGGTTGTCATTCCTAGTGATGATGCTTTAGATACTTGTTGGTACTACCTAGCATTACTACTAGAATAATACTAAATAGTTCTTTATTAATTTATGTGACTAGGAGGAATATATAGATATGAATAAAAAGGAATCTACAAGCGCACAGATAATTATACCATTGTACCACTTCACCTGAGAGTATTCCAGCTATCGTTATTTATATTTTTACCACAGGGAAGGTCTAGCATTGACATGTATTGATAATTTATACTATTGATGGAGAAGTAAACCATAACCAATATTCTACTCAAAACAGGTGTAAGTCATAGGATAAGATATATATATATATATATATATATATATATGATAACTATTGATCAATCATAATGATAAATCACTCAGAGTACTCCTTTCTTTGGCATTAGCATGATCTGGTAAAAAATTAGAGGAATAATTCCTATGTCATTCTTAATTATAAGTCAAAGCATACATTGATTAGTGCAATTACACCTAATAGTCATTGCTGAGATCATCTTCATATCAACACATAAGGGATATTACTAAGGGAGATTAAGAACAGAGCTTGTCCCCCTTCGTAACCAGATCCAACGTGCTACCTACATCGGGGAGTGGACTACAAAGGACTCAACGGGAGTTTCACGTCCGCAATCTACCACATGAACCGGAATATAGGGTGTATCCGCCTGTAAACAACGTATAAGCACCATGCTTACTCAATGTCGACCACCCACTCATGGATCCTTAGGGTGAGCGCTATACGAACATATGCATGAATATGATGATAATGCAACTATACTAGGCATATAATCAAAGTAGACGATGAACATTATAACGAAGAACATGAATAAGATGAATACTAATATTGTCATAACAATTGCAGCAAGCATATAAAAGTAATGGAGATACAAAAGAGAGGGGGGTACAAAGATTATACCGAACCACGCTCTTGACACGATCAGAAATCCAAGCGAAGCCTGCTTGCCTCCCTCTAGACCTAGCCTAACTAGCTATGCCCTAGACTATGGTGGAGCTCTGAGGATGATTAGGGTTTCTATCTTGTCCAATGACTTGATGCCTCTAGGGGGGCAGGGGCTGATATATATAGGCCAGAGCTTCCATCGTGAGCCCTTGGATCAAACTGACTTAAGGAACAACGTAGATGCAACCTAGGAGGCGGTGGAGAACCGACATTGCAACGCGGAGGCTAACAGGGAGGCCCAGGGGCTAGGTGGCCCCACCTGGTAGCCCCTTGGGCTCCACCTCGGTGTGGAGTCCTCTCGAGTCTTCTGGTGTCCATTTCGCTGCAGATAAGTGTGATTAACTCTGACATCTAGGTCCACCTTGATGGTTTTCTGAATAAACCCTGCAGAAATCACAGATTCACCAAAACTCATGGAATTTGTTAGTTTAAACCTCTAAACCTTTGTTGGTGACCTTAATTGTGCCCCTATACATGTTTTATTGACGGTTTATAATGGTTGTTGACTACCATCAACAAGCTCCCCCAAGCTTAACATTTGCTAGTCCCTTAGCAAAGCTAAACTCAGCAAAATGGATCAGGAATTGCGTCAATGCTTTCACTCCTCAAAAGTACACATGCGTTCAAACAAGAATTCTCCTTCGGATTGAAATAAACCGATCTAACTTTCAAACTTACCCATATTACCTTCAACTATGGGGATCCTTAGCCTTCACTTGGGTCTTGAGCAATTGAAAGACAGAATAATCAAGTCTAGCACTATCTCTCAAGTTCTTTGCTCAACCATTATTCCACAGTTTTTATAGGTTTTCAAAATAAAACTTAGAGCTTCCATTGTATGACACTCTCAAGTCTCTCAATATATGTGGTATTTGTGGATCCTCACCAAGACAATAATAATGTTATGTCTTTCTCTTCCTACAACTACAGCTTATGTGGAGCTCATAGGAGTGGAAAAACATGAAAGAGCATACTTACAATACATATATTGTAAAGTCAAACCTCGAATCCAAAGAGAGTTAAGTCATACAATCAAATCAAGATGTGCATGTGTGTGGATGTATATGGTGGATATATATGGTGGCAAACCTAATTCTACTTTGCTCCTTGAAAACATATCTCTCTTTTGAAACTTGGAAACAACTTTGTAAGAAAACATGGGCTATCTTATTTATCTCTTCTTTTATAGGCGAGCATCGGAGTACCCATTGTTTTCAATATCTCGGACACTTGTCCATTTTTTTCAATTTTTTTCTTTTTTTCTTTTCATGAATAAGTTTTGCATAGCCTCATGCTTCTTTTGACTGCAACAATGCTTTTGAGAGATAGCAACAAGAATTTAGAGCATTTATTTGATGGATATCCTATAGGGTATATTTTTGGTGCTCACTCCTAGTGTAAGAGTAAAACATTTTTGGGTGGATCTAAATGGAATGGCATGTTGTTGCACCTACCCCCAGTGTCGGAGTAGTGCATATGTGGGTGGTGTGTACGTGATCTTGATTTTAAGAGCGTGACAAACCTCTCATAAGGGTCAACAAAGCTTAACTAAACTCAATGCAATGCAATGCAATGCAAGCAGCATATAAGAGTGGAAGTTTTCCTAAACTAAATATCATATATAGCTTTGGTAGGAATTTAAGCTTTGTCATACAAGGAACTCATCATGTAAAATTTTTATGTTTTTAAAAAGATAAATTTCCAGAACTCTAGTATCACTAGGAACAATATAAACAACAGCTCAGACCTTCTTATATCATATCCATCAATTACCTAGACTTAGATCAAGCATACGCTACCCACGAGTTTCAAGTTCAGAGTAAATCCTTATATCAAAACAGTCATATCCAAAACTCAGGAGAATTAAAGGCTGAAAACTAGGTACTTGAAAGAAATTACAACAGAGCAACTATTCATCATTTCCATAGCAAGAGATTATCCTTAGAGTCCATTTTATTTATTCAGCTCTCAAAAATAGAAAACTAGATGCATACTTTTTTATTTTGTTTTCAAAATTTAAGATTACACCTTATTAATATAATTAACTAGCTAAGATAAATTTTTATTTTGTTTTAGTTTGTTATACATCTTTTTATTTTATTATATCTAGCATAAAGTAAACTCAAAAATAGTAAAACTAAAGGAAACAAATACTTAGCTAGATACACAGGAGATGCTCCTCGCCCAAGCTGGATGTTGCTGTGGTCGATTGTTGAATGTTGAGTTATCCTTCTCTAAGCAGATTTGCTAGCTGATGTCCTTCTCATTCATCTAGAAGTTGGGTTCCTCATGTGTAGCGAGTACAACAACAGTTTAGGAAGATGTACTTTGGGTGGATAAAGACAGCCGGGTAAACTTGCTCTTGGTCTTATGTGTCATCCTACAAAATACTCCAACAAGAACACCAAAACTCGTGGAACAGATTAGGATAAGGGGTTAGCGGTCAGCCATTCAAAGATTTGTTGTCCTTGTGGGTTTAGATAGATTTTCTTTTGGCCAAATTTTAGCATGATATCAATTTAATACTTTTTTACAATGCAGAAGAAAAAATATGCATGCTCAGTATTTTTTATTTTTATGCCACTGCAGTGAATACTTCCATAGGTGTTTACACACCGTAGATTTATTCACATGGGCTTTAAGATTTTATATGCAGTACTGAAACATTTTATTTTTGTTTTATTAGGGCAAGGCAAATACAGAAAAGTAAATATGCTAAAGTGAAAAATAATTTATGCAATGCTAGAAAGTAAAAATGGATAACTACCATTGTTACCTCACGATAAGGGTTTGGATTTTTATGTCCTCCGGATACGACTTGACTGGAGAGAAGTCCTTCATTCCTTGGGTGCATCATTCGGTCTCAGCGGTGGAGACCTAGATGGCTACATATCTTGTGATGGTGACTCTGATGATGATGTCACCTTTTCTTTCCACACCTGCCTAGACTGTGGACTTGTCTTAGGTAGAGTAGGTTCATCTTTCACATGCGCTTCAGGTTCTTCATCTCCCCATTCATTCCGTCAGGGTTGGTTCCTTTGACGTTGGGATGATCGACGTCGCCTCCTGGACCGGCTCTTCTTTGGTTGTTCATAAGTAGTATAACTATTGAAATAACAGCATACCTTTTCTCTAGGGAATTGGAAGTGGACTTGTCCAGATCCGACATAGATGATCGCGTTGGTGGTGTTGAGGAATGGTCTTCCAAGGATGATGGGTGTATCGTCATCTTCTTCTCCCATGTACAGGACCATGAAATCGGTAGGGGCATAGTGATCTTGTATTCTTACCATAACGTCCCTCGCTATTCCCTTAGGGAATCGGATTGATTGGTCCGCCATCTACAACTGCATATATGTAGGGAACAAAGGTTCGTTACTGAATAAATATTCATACATTACCTTGGACATTATATTGATGCTCGATCCAATGTCGTAGAAGGTCTTGTGGAAGATTCTTTTTCCAATGGTACACTCGATTGTCGGTATGCCAGGATCATCCTTCTTAGCAAGGAATGGTGAAGCGAGGAGGTGGTCGTACTCAGATCGGAGTGTGTTGATCATGTTGATTGTTTCTTCTTATGGCTGACTGGTCTTGTTCTTCCTCCTTCTTCGGTTGTTCTTCTTCTTGGTCACTGTTGTCTCTTCAGGCAGGTATGCCTTTTGTGGATGACTAGGAGATTGCAAGATACGGTTCTTGAAAGAGAACTTCTCCTTTTTATCCTTGATCGTGAAATAGATCTTGGCACTGTCCACATAGATTATGGCTTTTGTGGTGCTCAAGAAAGGTCGGCCCAGGATGATGGGTGCCCTTTCATCCCCACCTGTTTCCAAAACCACAAAGTCTACGGTAACATATGATTGTCCTACTCGGACAATGGCATCTTCAAGAACTCCCTTGGGGTAGTAGAGTGACTGATCTACAAGCTGCAAACACATATTTGTGTACAACAAAGGATCTCCTAAAATTTTCTCATAAATTACCTTAGGCATGATGTTGACACTTGCTCCGAAGTCACAGACAGCTTCCCAAAAGATATGAGGTGCAATGGTGATAGGGATGATAGGTCTCCCTGGATCACCTTTCTTGTTAGGCAAGGTGTAATCTATCCACCTTCCCTCTGATGGTTGCGTGTAGTAGAAAGCTGCATTATGAATATCGACAAGATTTGCAGTTTATAAATCTTCCGGCTGCCCCAGAATCTTACCTTTATCGGACGAAGGAACAGCAGCCGCCAGTTGAGCTATTTGTGATTCTATCATTTTATTAAAGCTATGCTGGTTCTTAAAGGCAAAAGCAAAGCTATCCATTTTGTTACTTATATTTTCTAGAATTTTATCATTGATAGCTACCTTCTTAGATAATCCTTCCATAAGTCTAGATTGGTCAACAATTAATTCTCTCAAGGGTGGTTGATTGAAGTTATTATAATTATTACCTTGAGGGTTACCTTGGTAGTTCGGCCTCTGTTGCTGGTTGCATCCTTGATTCTGTTGAGGATGATAGTAGTTGTTGTTGACAAAGTTCACATCCTCTTGGGTTTTAGGACAGTTGTTCCTTGAATGCCCAGTGTTGCCACATACTTCACACGTCATGCAAGAATCATGAATGTGCATGACTTCTTTCTTTTTATTAGCTCGGTCTTTGAGCTTCTTCATTAGTAGGTCCATCTTGGTAGATAGCATGTCTACCTCCTTGAGTTGATGCATACCTCCACCTCTCTTGCAGGTCTGAACATGTTCTTCATTCCTGCCTTGATTGGAGGCCATCTTCTCCACAAGAGTGGTCGTAGCTGGAAGTGTAAGTGACAAGAATGCACCTCCAGCAGCAGCATCCATGGTCTCACGGGTACTGTTGGTCAACCCATGGTAGAATGTCTGCATGAGTAGCTAATTCTCCATCCCATGATGAGGACACTCTGATATATAGTCTTGAAAGCGTTCCCATGCCTTAGGGACAGATTCGTCATGTTGCAGCTGAAAACTTGAAATTCTCCCACACAGAGCATTGGTCTTGCCTGTGGGAAAGAACTTTGCTAGGAAGGCAGTGGAGCAGTTATCCAATGTAGTATTTCTATCTTTGTTGGCGTAGAACCACTGCTTTGCCTTCCCCAAGAGTGAGAATGGGAAGAGGCAAAGTAGTATGGCATCCTTGGTTACTCCCTTGATGGTGAAAGTGCTGCAGATCTCTAGAAAGTGTTGGATATGAGCACTAGCATCTTTATGTGCCTTTCCACAAAATTGTCTCGCTTGCACCATGTTGATGAGAGCTGGCTTGAGCTCGAATCCATTGTCTCCCACATTGACTGTGGGTCCAGTACGGATGTTGGCAGTGGTTGGAGCAGAGAATTCGCGGAGAGTCTTGTTAGCCATGGCTTCAAATTCTAGAGTTAAGCTTCGCCTTATATGGTTGTCATTCGACTCTAAAGCTAAAACTTTTTTGAGTTTAGCCTTAGCCCTCTTAAGTAGTGCTTCTGGATCATCAACGTAGTTTGTCAGAAGGTCAAAACCGGTCATACATTACCCTGCATAAGATACACAAGTAGACAAAATAAGGGTAAGCCAGTTTGAGCAGAGGTCAATGGTTATTTCGATCACATCAATAAGTATAAGTTTATCAATACTTCCTTTGTCTAGCTACCTTCCCCAGCAACGGCTCCAGAAATGCTTGTTGACATTCCTTAGCATCGCTACTAAGAACAGAGTTTTAATTCTGTCCCCGACAACGGCGCCAGAAATGCTTGTTGGTATTTGTTAACTTGTCACTTGTTTTAATAGTCACCTATTATAAACCTATATCTCCTAACACTACTTTACTAGGTTGTCATTCCTAGTGATGATGCTAGAGATACTTGTTGGTACTACCAAGCATTACTACTAGAATAATACTAAATAGTTCTTTATTAATTTATGTGACTAGGAGGAATATATAGATATGAATAAAAAGGAATCTGCAAGCGCACAGATAATTATACCATTGTAGCACTTCACCCGAGAGTATTCCAGGTATCATTATTTATATTTTTACCACAGGGAAGGTCTAGCATTGACATATATTGATAACTTAGACTATTAATGGAGAAGTAAACCATAACCAATATTCTACTCAAAACAGGTGTAAGTCATAAGATAAGATAAATATATGATAAGTATTGATCAATGATAATGATAAATCACTCAGAGTACTCCTTTCTTTGGAATTAGCATGGTCAGGTAAAATATTAGAGGAATAATTCCTAAGTCATTCTTAATGACAAGTCAAAGCATACATTGATTAGTGCAATTACACCTAATAGTCATTGCTAAGATCATCTTCATATCTACGCATAAGGGATATTACTAAGGGAGATTAAGAACAGAGCTTGTCTCCCTTTGTAACCAAATCCTACGTGCTACCTACATCGGGGAGTGGACTACAAAGGACTCAATGGGAGTGTCATGTCTGTGATCTACCACATGACCTAGAATATAGGGTGTATCTGCAGGTAAACAACGTATAAGCACCACGCTTACACAATGTCGACCACCCACCCATGGATCCTTAGGGTGAGCGCTATATGAACATATGCATGAATATGATGATAATCCAACTATACTAGGTATATAATCAAAGTAGACAATGAACATTATAACAAAGAACATGAATAAGATGAATACTAATATTATCATAACAATTGTAGTAAGCATATAAAATTAATGGAGATACAAAAGAGAGAGGGGGTACAAAGATTATACCGAACCACGCTCTTGACACGATCAGGAATCCAACCGAAGTCTGCTTGCCTCCCTCTTTACCTAGCCTAACTAGCTATGCCCTATAATATGGTGGAGCTCTAAGGATGGTGAGGTGTCTGTCTTCTCAAATGACTTGATGCTCCAGGGGGCAGGGGCTGATATATATAGGCCGGAGCGTCCAACGTAAGCCCTTGGATCAAACCGACTTAAGGAACGGCGTAGATGCAACCTAGGAGGTGGTGGAGAACCGACAATGAACGCGGAGGCTGACATGTGGGCCCAGGGGCTAGGTAGCCTTCATGTTGGGCCGGGTGGCCCCACCTGATAGCCCCTTGGGCTCTGCCTCGATGTGGAGTCCTCTTGAGTCTTCTAAAGTCTTCTAGTGTCCATTTCGCTACGGCTAAGCGTGATTAACTCTGACATCTAGGTCCACCTAGACGGTTTTCTGAATAAACCCTGCAGAAATCATAGATTTCACCAAAACTCATGGAATCTGTTAGTTTAAACCCCTAGACCTTTGTTGGTGATCTCAATTGTACCCTTATGCATGTTTTATTGACGATTTATAATGGTTTTAACTATCATCAACAACGATCCCGCACCAAAGCATTATGGCCAGCCTATACCCAAGCTATCACTGACGGATCTACTAGAGGAAAGGTCCCTGCTGCACTGGCTGTAAGCTCATCACCATGCTGTTGACAGATCTTGCTCAAAATTTCAAAAGCTACCACTTGTGCACCTTCCCAAGGGGTCTTTCCCTCGGACTCAGCCCTCCATTCTCGCCATCATGTGGTGCGTGCGGCACGAGGGAATCATCACCTGCACCTCGTACCAAGACTGCCCCTCCAGTACTCCTGTGACCAAAAGTAGCGAGGCGGCTCCGTGTACCCCACTGAGTGCAACACCCTCCAAAGCAGAGCGGGGGTGCCAAACAAACCTAAGAACGTATTGTTCCTAACCAGTGACCCTGGTGCTGCCATCTGTACCAAAAATGGTGCAACTCTTATGAGAACAAGTCTTACATTAGAAAAAAATTATTCATTGGGATAAGCAACTTATAAGGGGAGGAACAATGCAAAGATGTGAATGAATAATTTATCATGATGCATGCACGTTCCGTACGTCCTTACAAACTTAGTAAAAATCTTATCGTTCTAGTGACATACACGATGGCATATATATGTTCTCTCATAATATAATTGTAACTAGTCGGACTACACGTTTCACTGTTAGTGTACCTACAGAAGAATTTTATTTTAGCCAAACCCCACAATTATATATATACAGAAATGAAAGTCTAGTCTCTAGGTCTCATTCTAAATACTTCCATATATATAAAATATATATATACTTCTGTATCAAAGCTACCCATATGTAAATACGTCTATACATACATATAAATATGCATATACAGCCGTATCAAAACTAACCCACAATTAAATACTTTTGTGTGTGTGTATATATATATATATATATATATATATATATATATATATATATATATATATATATATATAATTTAGTATCAAAACTACCTCTCCCCTTAGACTGCACACTAACATCTTGCGGTCATGCCACTCACCAACTTACCTAGGCGTAGAGGTATATTGATCCATACATTACCATTCAAGTAAATGGCACCCACACAATAGCACGCCGTATGGACGATGAAATTTTTTTTGCAAGAAAGTAACCCCCCAAAGTTAGTACTTACTAAGCCACCTAAAATCCTTAACTGGGCATAAAGGAGATGATCACCGACACACTTTAGATTAAATTTTAGATTTGAACACACCTATATATATAGCTATAAGTTGTCAAAATGGATTTTATAAAACAAAAACCTTTGTTTTAATTACACATATGGCAAATAATGTTGAATCTTGCTCCGATGCCAGCTGTGGTAGAACTGACCAATTTATAAGAATACAAGTACAATGGCAACCACCGGGGCGGTCACACTGTCATACTTGAACCCATATAAACGCGGTAGTCCGTCGAGTGTCGCGAAGGACCTCGATTCATAACCAACATTTAAACCAAGATCGTACATGGTTCAACATACATCGGAGTTCAAATATAATTATTACAACACGAAGTTCAAATTCAGTAGCGAAAGCAACATAGTTTTAAAACATCTCACACACAAAGTTTAGATATGTGCCAGTTCCATGATCAAGTCCAACAAAAGCAACCTGAACAAACTAATATAGAAGGACCGTGCCCACGGTCTCACTCCTCGTCCACCGCTGGAGAGAAGTAGTTCTTGCAATAACTATGATATATAGTACCATCTGCAACAAGTGGGAATAAACCCTGAGTACGAGAAGGTACTTAACTAGACTTACCTGTCATAAACCAAAAATAAAGTGTCACCAAGGATTATACAAGGCTTGATAAGTAGGTTTGGATTGACATCATTTTGCATAAAAAGCCACTAGTTGAGCTACACATTTTATAATTCGGTCATCAAGTTAATTATAGCTATTCAATCTAGATTAGCAACTAACCTGTGTCAAACATGGTGTATACAAATATGTAGCATCACATTAGTAACCATAGCCATTTATTATATCATAATCATAACCATTTCACTTTCATCAACTTACTACGATACAAAGAAGCTCAGTCAAGTTTCTCACTATCTGGGAGAGACGGCGATTCGAATCGATTGCAACCAGCTGGGCAGAAATCCTAACACAAATCCAGACATACCCGCGCCAATGTAGCCTTAGGTCACCTTTGGTATAACTCAGGTCGTATGTCGCGGGTTCGATCAGCGCCGCAAACTCAGGGACTGACCGGCTGCCAGGACGATCAGGCCCGGAGTGCCCTTGGACTCTGTCGACACAAAAATGTCGACACATAGCAAGCTGGAAGGATCTGCTTAGGTTGAGCCCAGAGATCCACTTGGCTTCAACGCAGGGTTAACTGATCCGGTGTATTCCTCCCGAGGCGTGCCAGTCAATTTGACCTGCAATTGACAAGGAGAGAAAGTTCATCAGTAATTTAAGGTGGAACATGCCAGTCTTGCCTAGACAGTTCCAAGTGTGCCGCTTCGGTAGCAGCCAGACAGGAAAATCGACCAAATAGCCGATACGCGAAGAAATCGGCTGTTACGGACAGTAAAGCTTATGGATTGCGATTGATTTTATGTTGATAAGTACAATGCCCACAGATGTAAGTGAAATCATCAACTAGGTGGATATTACCAATGTGAATCATCGAGCCGATGAATCTAATGAGAAAGGATATAACATACGAACAAAATGACTATCTAGTACAAATGGATCTACAAACGCTCTGAATCTAATATGTTACCATCAACAGTGAGATTTGACCGGATCGATGGCAGCTATGATGATAATAACAAACTAAAACTAAAGAATCCGTGAAACCATCTATACATGGATAGGCTTTCTGAAAGACATGCTATATGTATGAAGGCTCGGATGAATCAACTAAAATAGCTGATTTAGGTGAAAAGGGACTACATCATGTAAACAATCGACTATTTAACATAGACAAACCTATGAACTCATCAGACTTAACTTGCTATCTCTAATAGTGGGGTTCGACCGGATCGATGGCAGCCGTGATAAAGACAACAAATCAAACCCTTAAAGTACACAAATCTATTCACATTTAACAGAATCATAGATACACAATGTAGGCGTTAAAGCAAAGGCGATCGGCTATTTAGCCGATGCAGGCATAGCAAACAGTTAAGGTCATGCCTAATTGAGAATAAACCTACTAACTAGCATCCACCAATCTACAGTGCCATCAGTCGGGATCGACCGGATCATTGTAGCCATAATAGCGAACTATAGACCAGATTTAACTAGCCAGCAAACCTCTTCAAGATTATAGGTGCCTTAACCTCATACTATGCGCGATCAAGATCGAAGTAAAAATAGCTGATATCGATAGGTCCGTAGTCACAGGTCTCTGTTGGCGTCATCTGAAGAGAGTTGATTCCAGTGCTGCAATTTGAATCAGCTGATATCGACCTTTATGCAATCGATTCCTTGATGACACGATCTTGGGAGCTTCGTGTTCCCACGTTCTTCTTCCCAAATTTCGGTGTAAACACATGTCCCCCAATTTTGGGATAAAAGTATTTTATTCCAAAATTACCATGCCTGTACCTTCGATAGGTCCGTAGTCATAGGTAGAGAATCTTGATCTGGGGTCTACTATCTGTCACTGTCTTTGCCAGCTTATGAGCCCATGCTTCAAAGCTTTACGAGAGCACCATTGCTTCATGGGTGCTTGGATCCATCTTTCCAGACCGTCGATACATGTCTATCTGACTCTGGTGAGAGCAACCCAACAACTCTGTTATGTTTCTCTTCTGCTTGCTTCCTCGAGTGCCCTTGGCTCCGCCAGATCCTCCATGGTCTAATTCCTTGCTACGAGGATCTTGAGTGGTTAGAAGAATTCTTGTGCATAGGGTGATTGTGTCGCTCATTTTAGTGCCTTGTCGAGCAAGAGGATCAGCTACTGTGGTTAGAAGAATTCTTGTGACATCACCTGAGTTTTCTCACCATGATCGCAGAGTTGTTCTAGTGTTTGCAAGGACTAAAATATATGGACACCTTCCCCTTGTTCGCTTCATCAAATGCCCATCAGGGAAACCACAGACTTCTTTCCCATGGTTTCCCATCCACCGAGAAATGGGCATCTTTTAGTAGGCGGCTTTCTTTCCCATTGTTTCCCAGTCACCGAGAAATCGGTTGGGTCTATGGGCATCTTTTAAGTAGGCGACCTTTCCTCTTCCCCTGATGCAATTTTATCAATGGGCCGATATGACTTGGTCCATGATGACCTTCGGCCTTGTGGGGATCCGGACTCCCTTCAATCCAAAGAAGTCTTAGTGGGTTGATCGTTAATTAACGTAAACCTTTCGTATCAATCCCATGATATTTTGTAATTATGGGCAGCAATAAGTCCAAATCTGTTATCTCTTCATGATCCATCCCCTAAATTTCTAGAGTGTCGATCCGTTTCCATATCTGACTTTAATTCCATAACCCCGATGAAGCCTATCTTCTTACCTCCTAGGCTATATATGGGCCACGGCTGTGGATCAAAAAACATCCTGCTTCATCCCAAACCTTCCATGTCTTTGGTGTGATTCTACTTTCCCATAGGTTTGAAGGCATGGAGAACAAGAACAGGTCTGCTGAGAAGGCCTTGAACGGGTCTGTTTCACCACACCAGCGTCCTCGTCATTAGGAGGGTGCAACCCGAGATGCTCCCATCGTCCCAGAGCATAGGGCCGACTCTGCTCAACTTTCGGGGTTATCTTCATCAACAACTCACCGCCAGCTCCCCTGCTACCCGAGGAGGTAGATCGACAACGATGATCTGATCGCCTCCATCGATGAGGCTGACCAGAAGCTCACCGACTGCCTCTCCATCGCGGAATCGGCTCTGGCCACCTTGGCTCAGATTTGATCACCTTCCGAGGCCGACCAGGTGGAGGAGAGGTTGGCCAAGGCAGAGGCCAGAATCATGGGTGAGATGCCTACCACAATTTTCTGTCTCTTCTTAGTTTTTGTCTTCAAGATCTTGATCATCCCTTCCTCGAATCTTTTTAGATCTATCAGCCCAGCTGGAAAGCCTCCAATCAGTTGCGGAGCACGCGGCAGGATTCGTCAACGCTAGGGGTGCCGTGCCGATGATTCGCTTGTATGATATCACAAACCATGTCAGAGAGGTTGCTCTTCACTGTGTTTGTCATGGTGCTGCCATGGCATTGGCTGCTGCGCAAGCTCGCTCTGGCCACGAGCTTCGACTTCTTCCCCATGGTTTTCCAGCCACCGAACACCCGGGGGATCATGAGCGCCTAGTCGAGGATTTCTTCAACACTGCCAACTCCGTAGCCCTTGCTTCCCAGGCCGATGACATAGTGAACAAAGTGTTTTCTAGCCTTTAGCTTGTAATAGGAGAAGCTGACAAACAATCTCTTTGTTTTAAATGGTTTCTCTTTTGCCCTGTACTTCATGTTCCATGTACCAACTTATCTGTGTTTTTTTTGCTCTATAGGCGATACATATCGTACCGGCTTCTACCTCTTTGGGTTTATTTTCGAACTAGAGGCGATACCCTTCTGGTATCAGCTATTAGAGCCGATGACTAAACAAATCAGCTATCAAGTCTTAATCTAAATGCTAGGATAATATTTCTTTAGATATTTTCCATTGATTGCTCTGTCAAACTCCTCTTCTCTTCCTAGTGTTTCCAAAATATAAGCATTGCCAGGCGCACAACGCTTAATCCGATAAGGTCATTCCCAATTAGGTGACCATTTGCCGAACTTGCTGTCCTTTGACCCGATCGGCAATCTCACTTTCCAGACTAAGTCCCCTTTAGAAAATTGTTTGCTCTTAACCTTTTTATTGTAATACTTTGCAATCCTCAGTTTATTGGCTTCGATATTCTCAAAAGCACGCAGCCGACGGCAACTGAAGTCCTCTAAGTTGTCCATCATAAGATTCTTGTATACTTCGGCTGACAAATCATTTTGTAATGTGACACGCCTCGATCTAGTTTGAATCTCCCAAGGAAGGATTGCATTATGACCATACACAAGTTCATAAGGTGACATTTTAATCGATCCATGATAGGCCATCCTATATGCCCATAGTGCCTCATTAAGCGTCGAATGCCACTTCCTTGGCTGCTCTTCAATCTTTTTCTTGATCAGTTTAATCATAATTTGATTGAATGCCTCTGCCTAGCCATTAGCCTGAGCATAGTAAGGAGAAGAATTTAACAACTTAATTCCCATATTGGCAGCAAAATCTCCAAACTCTTCTGATGTGAACATTGTCCCTTGATCGGTAGTGATAGCTTGAGGAATCCCAAAACGATACACAATATGCTCCTTGACAAAATCAACCATGTTCTTTGAGGTTACTATTTTCAAAGGAATTGCCTCAACCCACTTAGTGAAATAATCCGTTGCTACCAATATGAACTTATGTCCTTTACTTGAAGGCGGAAAAATCTGGCCAATTAGATTAATTCCCCAACCTCAAAACGGCCATGGTTTGCTTATTGGATTCATAGCCGATGCGGGCGATTTCTGAACATTACCAAAGCGTTGACAGTCCTGGCACTCCTTATAATATTCAAAACAGTCTTCCAATATTGTTGGCCAGAAATATCCAGTCCTACGAATAATCCATTCCATCTTATAAGTCGATTGATGAGCTCCACATATCCCTTCATGTACTTCATCCATCAACACCTTAGCTTCTTTTTGATTTAAGCATTTAAGCAGCACCCCATCGACTGTTTTGTAATATAGTTGATCATCTAGTAAAACATATTTAGTCGATTTATACCTTAGCTTCCTGGTAACCTTCTGTGATGGATTCCTAGGGTAATCGGCTATTTCAACTCTCCAATCATCATTCAAGGTTTCACTACTTAAGATCTCTTGAAGCACTCGATAACCTGACACACTTTGAGCTAAACGATTAGCCTCTTGATTCTATGCTCTCGGAACATGCTGAAGAGAGACATGAGTGAATTCCTTGAGCAACCTTTGGCACTCATCATAATATCCCCTCAGAGTATCTTCTTTACAATCATATAGGCCGATCAACTGATTAATAATTAACTGTGAATCTCCAAATACTTCAATTTTCTCGGCCTTTACTTCATGAAGAAGTTAAAGCCCCTTAAGAATAGCCTCATATTCTGCTTGATTGTTGGTAATCATTGGTTCAGTTGGAAGAGCAAACTCAAAACTTGCCCCCCGAGGCGAAATAATAACAATACCAATGCCACCATTTTGCTTACATGATGATCCATCAAAGAATAACGTCCAGGGTACCGGCTCTACATAGCCAACACTTGTCTTATGATGGTGGGTGACAAAATCAACTATTACTTGCCCTTTGATTGCTTTAGCCGATTTGTATCTCAAGTCAAATTCCGACAACGCAAGAATCCACTTCCCCATTCTTCCATTCAATATTGGCATTGATAGCATGTGCTTGATCACATCAGTCTTGGAGACAACTGTACACTCAGCCGATAACAAGTAATGTCATAACTTAGTGCAAGAGAAATATAAGCACAGGCATAACTTTTTGATGGGAGAATATCTTGTCTCTAGATCAAAAAGCCTTCTACTGAGATAGAAAACAACTCGTTCTTTCCCTTCGAACTCTTGCATCAAGGCCGATCCAATCGTTTGGTCATCGGCCGATACAACTTAAAAGTCTTACCTTGTTGAGGAGGGACCAGCATAGGTGGACTTTTCATGTATTCTTTTATCTCCTCAAACACCTTTTGTTGTGCGTCACCCCACTTAAATTCTTGATCATTGTTTAACTACAACAAGGGAGAAAACGACAGAACTCTTTCTGACAAATTTGAAATAAACCTTCTGATAAAAATAATCTTACCAAGCAAAGATTGTAATTCTGTTTTAGTAGTCGGGGGGGGGGGGACACTGCCTCATCAATTGCTTTCATACTTTTTTGACCAATTTCGATTCCTCTCTCGTGGACCAAGAAACCCAAAAATTGTCCAGCTGATACTCCAAAGGCACACTTATTAGGATTCATCTTTAGACCATGTTTTCTTATGCATTACAGAGTCTCCCGCAAATCAGCTAGATATTCCTTGTATCCCATAGATTTCACCATCACATCGTCGATGTAGATTTCAACAATCTTGTCGATCAACTTATGAAAAATATAACTCGTTGCCCTCTGATAAGTTGCACCGGCATTCTTCAAACCAAAGGTCATCACAACCCATTCAAATAAACCGATTGCGCCAGGGCATCTAAAAGCTATTTTTGCTATATCTTCCTCAACCATAAAAAAATGATTATATCCTGCATTGTCATCCATAAAACTAATAACCTTGTGCCCGGCTGCTGCATGTACCAACATATCGGCTATCGGCATCGAATAAGCATCCATGGGTGTAGCCTTGTTCAGATCTCTAAAATCGATGCAAACTCTTAACTTCCCATTCTTCTTATACACGGGAACAACATTCAATATCCACTCTGCATATTGGCACGATCGGATAAATTTCGCTTCTAGTAATCTTTTAGTCTCCTTTTTGATATCATCAAGTATGTTTGGATTGAACCTCCTTGGAGCTTGTTTAAATGGCTGATATCCAGGTTTGATTGGCAACCGATGTTCAACAATTGATCGGTCTAGACCAGGCATCTCATAGTATTCCCAAGCAAAACAATCTTTAAATCCCTTTAATAGATTTACTAACTCTTGCTTATACTTAGGATCCAACTTGGTACTTATATACGTCAGCCTAGGCCTATCTCTAGAACCAATATCTATCTCTTCTAATTCATCAGCCGACATAAAACCATGTCCTAGTTTACCATCTGTACCATCTATTGGATTATCCATTTAAACAAATTTTCAAAGCCGACTGCTTGGATTGGCTATTGGCCCTCATCATTGACTCTAATGATGCCTCCTTCCCATAGCTTGCCAGAAAAACACTCGAAGTCTTCTAGCTCCCAATATACTAGATCGGCTGTTGCGATACTCACAGATTCATTAGCGCGAACCAGCTCAACATCATCTCCATGCCACTGAATCAAACATTGATGCATGATTGATGGTACACAACAATTTGCATGAATCTAGTCACGACCAAGGAGTAAACTGTATGAACCTTTTCCATCAATGACGAAGAATGTGGTGAGCAAAGTCTTACTTTCGATTGTCAATTCAACGTTCATTGCCCCCCTGGTCTTGGATGCATTACCCCCAAAATCCTTAAGCATCATATCAGTTTCAATCAAATCTCCTGGTCCCTTGCCAAGCTTGCGAAAAGTGGTGTAAGGCATAAGATTGACAGAAGCACCTCCGTCCACTAACATCTTGCTCATTGGCTTTCCATCAACAAAACCTTTTATATATAAAGCCTTTAAGTGCCGATGCTTGACTGGCTTATCGAATATAGCCTGCTGTATCACTATCAACTTGGCAACTATCTCCTCATACTCTGATTCATCAAAATCTGAATAAACTTCTTGATCTACTGGAGCTCTGAATTCTGACGGTAATAGAAAAACCATTTGAACATTAGCCGATGGTTGCCCTCTATCGGCTGTTTGTTTAGCACGCCACACTTGAGGTCTACCAGATACCTGAGCCTGTTCTAGCTCTTTGTTCCTTAGGTGTTGCACCCATCTTTTCTGGCTTCTTGTCAGACCTCCTGGACACCATTGGCCTTCCTGCCAAACATATTATTCCTCATTACTTTCTTCTTCATAATCAGCCCAGTTTTGATCAACAACTCGCTTCCCCAGCCGATTATGAACACTTCTATTTTTTAAGCGCCAATCCATGTTATTATGATGATACTCATCTCGAGCATAGATAGACCAGCGGTTGACTTGAGATTACCTAAACTCCCAATATTGCTCGCTGCACTTTAGGTAGTTATTTCTGGTAGGCAATTTCAAACCTTCGTTTCAGTAATGTCTAAAGAAAGGACAATTCCAATGTGATTCAGCTTGCTTTCTTTCATACCTCTCTTTTTCTTGTTGACGCTGGTATTCTTGCTCTTCTAACCAACGGTGATAATCCTTTTCCTTCTGCCGCTGCCATTTATTCAACAAAATTCGTGATGTAACACGTGGCCTTGTCACTCCCATCCCTTGATGTCTCTCCCTATTCATATCGGCTCTTTTGTTGGTCATGACGCCATCTAATTTCTCTATATTCATCAGCCGATATTTGTATCTCGGGATCGACTGTTCCAGCTTCTCTTGATCTAGTTAATGTTAGAACTTTAGTCTTCCCTTTGAGCAACCTAGCGTCAACCATATTCTGATTTCTTAGGAAACGATTATCATCTACTTTCATCTTTTGAGGTGTATCAAATTTGAACCTTCCTTGCTGAATAGCCCTCTGTATATGTTGCCAGAAAACTATACACTCATTAGTAGAATGAGAAGTAGCGTTGTGAGACTTGCAGAACTTCTTATTTTTCAACTGATCAGGGGGCAACATAACTTGATTGTCGGGCAACTTGATCTGTCCCTTCTCAAGCAAGAAATCGAAGAGTTTGTCTGATTTTGTGACATCGAAATCATAGCTCTCTTCGACTTCTCTTCCCCAAGGATTTGGCACCATTACTATCTTTTTACCCCAATTCCATTCGGCCGCGGCAACCTCTTCTTCATCATCGTCCTCATAGTCATCATCGACTGAATATGGATTATAGGCTTCGGCCATTGTGGTACTTTTCTAGAATCGGGTATCTCTGCGCATATTCTAGAATTGGCTATTGAGTGCTGCCACTCATTGAGCCAACTGACCCAAGTTGTCAAATTCTTGTCCCAACAACTTCCCTCTCCATGTTGGCAACATTCTTTGAATGGTCAAAGTAGCTAGCTGATCATCAGTCAAGTTTAATGAGAAGCACAAATTTCTAGTCTCTCGGAACCTTTGAAAAAACTCGGTGCCCGATCCATTAGTTCTCTGCCTTATAGTTGTCAAATCGGTAATCTTCTTTTCTCCTATCCCAGTGTAAAAATATGTATGAAACTTCTTCTCTAGGTCAGCCCAATTAGCAATGGAGTTAATTGGCAGCGATGAAAACCAAGTAAAGGCTAGTCCTGACAAGGATAAGGAGAAGAAACGAACTCGATGGGCCTCTTCAATGGATGCTTCGCCCAACTGTGTAAGATACCGACTGACATGTTCTATTGTGCTTATGCTATCTTAGCCAGTGAACTTAGCAAACTCTAGAAGCCTATAATTTGTAGGAAGAGCGACCAAATCATACCACTCTGGATATGGGCGTTAGTACGAGAAGGTCTGCCATGTTGGCTTCAAACCAAACTGATTCTTCATCATCTCGGTCACTCTCAGCAACAACTCATCAGCATTTGAATTTGGATTTCTCTACAACTGTTGACCCATCTATGGATTAAAATTACGTATACCCTGATACCCTAGATTCAGAATCATGTGAAGGGTGTTGTAGTCTGTGCCATAATGATATCCCTGTGGAATCTCTATCTGCTGGATCCTTTGCTGGTTTGCTGTTTGAAGTCTCTGGTTATAGATGTTAGGATCATATATCTACGAATCCTTTGAACTGATGGCGCTATTTTTTGAGCCGACAACAGTATTTGGCCTGATGTGCCAAAATTAACTATCTGGTTCTGACCTTGCCCCGTCGGCTGTTGCACATGTTGGACATCATCATTACCAGCTGGTGCTACTTCTTGATGGCTAGTACCGGCTTGATTAGTCCCCTGAGTCGATGGATGTGGAATGTTGTAATAAGCCGGCCCAACCTGATCAATTGAAAACCCATGAAACACCTCTTTCATGGTGTTGTGGAATGTGTTCAGGAAAACTGCATTGTGGTTTAATATGGCGTCATGCACAGATTTGTTTATAGCCTCCTTGAAGAAACACCTATCCTCAGCTTCATCTACATCTGTCTGCCTATGCTACAGAACTCTTAGTAGTGGATATTTCTGAACAATTGTATTGTCATGTGTCTTGGTGTAGGACAATAAACACTTGTTCTGAAATTCTTCTATAGCTTTGCTGATGATATCTTTATCTCCATCAGGTAGGTCTTCATAAGTCACCATAAGGATATCATTGTTGTTGTAAGCTGCCATGACGATTGTGGTGTCCCACCGGGCATGCCAAAACATGTGTCGACACGAAAATGTCGACACACAGCAAGCCGAAAGGATCTTCTTAGGATGAGCCCGGAGATCCGCTTGGCTTCAACGCAGGGTTAACCGATCCTGCGTATTCCTCCCGAGGCGTGCCAGTCAATTTGACCTGCAATTGACAAGAAGAGAAAGTTTATCAATAATTTAAGGTGGAACATGCCGGTCTTGCCCAAACAGTTCCAAGTGTGCCGCTTCAGTAGCAGCCAGATGGGAAAATCGACTAAATAGCCGATACGCGAAGAAATCGGCTGTTACGGACAGTAAAGCTTATGGATTGCAATTGATTTTATGTTGATAAGTACAATGCCCACAGATGTAAATGAAATCATCAGTTAGGTGGATATTACCAATGTGAATCATCGAGCCAATGAATCTAACGAGAAAGGATATAACATACGAACAAATCAACTGTCTAGTACAAATGGATCTACAAACGCTCTGAATCTAATCTGTTTCCATCAATAGTGAGGTTCGGCCGGATCGATGGCAGCTATGATGATAATAATAAACTAAAACCAAAGAATCCGTAAAACCATCTATACATGGACAGGCTTTCTGAAAGACATGCTATATGTATGAAGGCTCGAATGAATCGACTGAAATAGCCGATTTAGGTGAAAATGGACTACAGCATGTAAACAATCGACTATTTAACATAGACAAACCTATGAACTCATCAGACTTAACCTGCTATCTCTAACAGTGGGGTTCGACCGGATCGATGGCAGCCGTGATAAAGACAACAAATCAAACCCTTAAAGTACACAGATCTATTCACATTTAATAGAATCATGGATACACACTGTAGGTGTTAAAGCATAGGCGATCGGCTATTTAGCCAATGCAGGCATGGCAAACAGTTAAGGTCATGCCTAATCGAGAACAAATCTACTAACTAGCATCCTACAATCTACATTGCCATCAGTGGGGATCGACCGGATCGTTGCAACCATAATAGCGAACTATAGACCAAATTTAACTAGCCAGCAACCCTTTTCAAGATTATACGTGCCTTAACCGCATACTATGAGCGATCAAGATCAAAGTAAAAACAGTCGATAAAACGTAACACGTCGTTCATTGTAAGAAATATCGTGTTGTAACAAAGCAAACGATGGACTAAAAGGATATGAGGCTGATCTAGACCGATCTCGATCGGGCAGATTGATGTTGCTGAAAACTAATAACGATAAGAACATCAGCAAGATCGGTAACTTAATGAATCTACCCGAAGGACGCCACCCTTAGGTAGAGCCGATAACTTGACCTTAATCTAATTCGCGCAGTGGAGGTCGACCGAATCGATGCAGTCGTACTTGAACTAGATAAGAGTCGATAACTAGCTTATACTAGAGTCCACAGGGGAGGTCAAACTTAACCGATGCAGCCGTCCAAATAGAAGTATAAGCCATAACGGTACTTACAGACAAGCCAGAGGTTGGCCAGACCGATGTAGCCCTACTTGTTGAAGAACTCGCCGAGATCTACTCTACTTCTACTCCTAAGGGTTGGCATGGAGCCGAAAAAAGTAACTTATATTTGATTGATTGGATATCCTTTACAAAAGCCGGGGTCCAATATTTATACCCGGAACCTACGCATGAATCCTACTTAACTATGACTCATTACAATCTTTGGCATAAGAGAAAATATTCCTAATTTAAGATAACTTAGACCCTAATCTTCCCCTTTTTGTAGAGTCTGACAATTTTTTCCCGATGCCAACCGTAGCTTTTTGTCGTTATCTGCTGGCGTCATCTAAAGAGAGCCGATTCCAGTGCTCAATTTGAATCAGCTGGTATCGACCTTTATGCAATCGATTCCTTGATGACACGATCTTGGGAGTTTCAAGTTCCCGCGTTCTTCTTCCCAAATTTTAGTGTAAACAGACTCACATCCGGCTCCCCGCACATTCTTACTACCTCCAGTGTGCGCACTCGTATAGAACGAGGTCGGTCCTGAGTTGAGCTACTCGGCGTCGCGGTCGGAACGAGTTATACGACCAGCTAAGTGAGAGGCTGTGTTCAAAATGACTGAGGACCAACAACGATGCGGTCCTTAAGCGGCACAGACGGAATCACATGAGTCAACCTACAACATAGACTTCGTCCAACCTCCAATTACATCATCACATGGTTCTTTCCCACGATAGCAAATATAGTCAACCGTGACCAAGTATTCACCTATAGCTCATAGGTGACAGCAAATCACCCAACTTCTACCAAACTAAGCATGGCTAAGCATTTATTTGATCCTGGACCTACATAGGCTTTCAAGATATATTTCTGGACAAGGAGATCATATGCATCAAGTGTTTCCAATTAATTCCTACAACCTAATGCATCAAACATAAAGAACTCAAGTTGGTATTTATAAAACATAGGAGACTTAGAATGCTCCAGGGCTTGTCTTTCAAATAGGCCTAGGGCTTATGGTCCGGGCACTCAGGCAGTTCTTCCTAGACCTATTCTTCGCCTTCTAGAACTTCCTGCTACTGGGTCTCCTGCGGAGCCTCCTCTCCTTCGAGCTCGAACTCCAGAAATGTCACTCCCTCCACCGATCCTATATGTATGAGTATATAGATAAATATAGAGAATGCACAAGGGATGACATGAATGATAGGATGCAATGCATGCATATATATATACTCATTCTTAACAACATGATGACAAGATTAATTTTATTTTACTGAGTAGGTGCATATATCTTCTCTATCAAAGCAAATATACACTCACCATGTTCTAGCAACCTAAGATAAAGTTGTTCATCATCAGTAAGAGGCCTAAAACCTGCAGCTAACAACTTACCTTAATCAACCTAATGATCTAGTTAACAAGCATCAAGTTCATACAAAGTAACCAAGTCATAGAACTAGATGCAAGTGAATTATAGAGCACTAATTAGCTAGCTGCATACAAACACTCAATTCAGGGCACAACCAAATGTACCAATAGGTTATACCCATCATCAACATGTTAAAAAGTGTAATGGTTTGACCCAATTCAATTTTATACAAGCCTTTATTAATTTATCAATTAATTCAAGTGAAAATTGGAACTGCTACTTACATTGCTCAATAAATTCTGGAAAAATTACTTCAACTCATACATGCTCTCAAGAGACTACTGTTAAAATTTCATGCCATTTGGACACGTACAACTTTCATTTAGGGCCCACTACCATGCAAGCACTCTAAATAATTAGTCAAGATGGGTCAAACAATCAACCTAATAAAGGCAATTCTAGTAAAACTATCACTTAGAAGCATCTTTGGGCCAACTCATGAATGTAAACTTGGTTCCATTTTTCATTCTAAGTGTGTCTAAGTTGTTTTGGTGACCAAACAACACCCACTTGCATTAGCCAAGCATGACCATAAAGCATATACATTTATAAATTAAGTATAACATGTGATAAACATAGAGTGAAATGAAATAAAATTTCATGTGCTCATGCTCATGAATGAATGGATGATGCTTATGCTCTTGCAATGCAAGTGAAAAATGCAAGCTTAACACTAGGGTATTACAGAGTCCACCCTTCTCCTCGTCCTCCAACAGCTTCCAAGAGGTTCTATGCAAATCTTCGTGAAGAGACTAGATGGAAAGACCTACACTCTTGAGGTTGATCGCTCAGATACAATCCAAAATGTCAAGCTGAAGATCTACAAGAAGGATGGCAATCGGCCTATAAAACAACGCCTCATCTTTGCTGGGAAGCAACTGGAGTATGGCCGCACCCTAGCAGACTAGGACATTCAGAATGGGGCTACCGTCCATTTGGTGTTCTGCCTTTGCGGTTGTTGATGAGCCATCATATGCATGAATGGTCATTCAACAACGTGTACTATATATGTTTTTGCAGTCTTATTTCTTTTGAGGAGTGGTGTGTGATACCAGTAAAACTATTGATGCAGTCTTCTTTCTTCTAATATAGTGGTGTGTGATCGGTAAAATTATCACTGGAATATGTTAATGTGTGAGATATTATATATATCCAGTTCTTATTGGTCTGTCTTGGCATCAGTTGATTGTGAAATGTATAGTCATCTGTTTTACCGAGAACAAGAATAGGTTGTCTTGCTTTGCTAGGTTTTGTGGCCTCCCCTGGACGATTCTTGTGCTGCTGCCATAGTTTTGGATTTTGGTGTAAGCAAAAATATCGCAAGGGGCCGGTAAGACTGGTAGGCCGATTTTCGGCTGAAATTTCGCCAACACCGGTCCAATACCGGTCAAAGTTTGGCCAAAATTTAATCAAAATTTCCAATATCATACAATACCGGTCAAAACCAGCCGAAACCGACCAATACCGGAGGGGACCGGCAGGACCGATATTCACCGGTTTTCGCCGATTTTCAGCCGGTATTGAGAACAATGGCTGCTGCACGCATCCTCCTCGAGCGTCAGAACGTCTTCCGCCTTCCCCCCACCCCCAAACCTTGTCCGAGTTCGCCCTCGTCGGAGCTCCCTCGCCCTGACCTAGACCGGCCACTTGACCGCCATCAGGGCCCCTAAACCGCCCGCCCGCCTCCCCACCTCCTGGCCGGCCTTCCTCCCCCAAACCCCTATCCTTCTAAAGTCGTCGGAGTTTGGGAAGATGAGAGGGAGAGCTCGCCAGAACCCTAAGGAGCAGATCTAGGAGGAGGAGGAGGAGAAAGGAGGCCTACCTCGCCGGATCCACCATGGATGCCGTCGTATCTGCCATGGCCGCCCATGGCCGTCACGGGTGGGGGGAGCTTGACGTGGGTGCGGGAAGGCGGCGGGGCGCAGGCATGAGGAGGAGGTCGCCGGGCACAACCACGGGGAGGATCTCGTGAGAGAGAGAGAGAGAGAGAGAGAGAGAGAGAGAGAGAGAGAGAGGCGGTGGAATGTGGGAGTGCGGGCAGGCGGACGATGCGTTTATCGCCCGCCCAGCTGTAACAAAGTCTTTACATATTTTTCTATGTAAATATTTTGCATAATAAAAAGTACCGTGCTCATAAAAGTTTCTAGTTTCACCACTGATTATAATGCTCTTCAGGTTGGATATTCACGAGAAGAGGAACATGCATGGAATCAACAACCTAATAAAACTCTACTGGCTCTATAAAAATGAACTGATTTAGGTGGTGTGTAAATCTAGGGAGTAAAGTTTAGAGATGTCACATCGGGTGTCACATGAGAGTGTTCGGATAGTAATAATAAAATAAATTACAGAAGTACTCAGTAATCCGCGAGACGAATTTATTAGGCCTAATTAATCCATCATTAACACATGTTTACTGTAGCACCACATTGTCAAATCATGAACTAATTAGGTTTAAAAAAATCATCTCGTAAATTAGTCGCAATCTGTGCAATTAGTTATTTTTTAGTCTATATTTAATACTCTATGCATGTGTCAAACATCCGATGTGATAGGGAGTAAACTCTAGGGAAAGGACCTAAACAAGGTCTTATGTAATGTTCTTATTTGATTCTCTTGAGTATGTTAAACAACATGCATTTAATTTTTTGTGAACACGCATTTAATTTGATTCCTGCTCCAAGATGGCAACAAGTGAGAACGTGGATGTAGGCCTTGTTTAGATTGGGTTTAGGAATCAGTATTTGGTACTGTAACACTTTCGTTTGTATTTGATAATTATTGTCCAATCATGGTCTAACTAGGCTCAAAAGATTCGTCTCGTAATTTATAATCAAACTGTGTAATTAGTTATTTTTTTATCTATATTTAATACTCCATGCATGTATTCAAAGATTTGATGTGATGAAGAAAGAGTGAAAAAACTTGCAATATAAACAAGGCCGTAAACATGATATGAGCATTGCAAATACCGGTACTCCCTCGGTCCACAAAAGCAAGCAACTCGGTTTCCTAGGTGAATTTAGTCAGGATGGTAAAGAACCTGTATGCCCTACATCGGTCCATGCATCCCTCTCGCTGAGTTGTCCTCGTTCCGCGCATTGTGTGGAGGAGAGACTGGTGCGGTGGAGATTCATTACCCTGAACCCCACAAGAGTAGCCTTTATGTACCTACGGTAGTCTACAATTGCATTCTTTCCTGGACAACTGCTGAGTCTAAAATTGCATCCTTACACGGAAAGAGGGAGTATCTGCTAATTTAGAAAGCTGGAGCTGATCCCACTAGCGAAACCAAGGGGCCAGCAGGGGCCATGCCCCCTGTTGACGAAATACGGCCGGCAGTCTACCGAGATGTATGCCCACGGTAGTAGTTGAATCGGTGGAGGTGCGCGTGACGAGAACTAGGTGGTGACATAGAATGTAAGACATAGCGATTAGGTAGGTTCAGGCCATCATCTTGACATAACACCCTAGGTCTTCTTTTTTTGGTGAATTGTATTATGAGATGAGATCTAATCGAGGAGGGTCTCTGCCCATCTTATATAGCTCAGGGATAGAGTTACAGGTCGGTTAGATCTATCCTTGATCGGTTACAAGATATCTATTTACAAGGAATACAACATCTTAGCATATCCGATCAGATCATCCTTCTTCATCAAGGATCTTCATGTAACCTTGCGACGCACACCGACCTGTACCGTGCACCGCATGACGTGATCTGGTGGGCTAGGCCTCCCCTGGTGGCGCGGCCCATGTACAGCCCTGTGGGTATCCAGGGTTATACCCCTATAGCCTGTCCCCGAGTGCCTTGTATCCGCTGAGCAATGCCGTCTTGAGCTTGTCCGAGCAGTTCATCGCGTAGCCGATCGACAGTAGCAGGCGTCCGACCAGTTTAACCGGGAGCTGAGCAGTTTAACAAAGCATCCGACCAGTTTAACTGAAAGCCGAGCTATTGAATTAAGCATCCGACCAGTTGAAATGGGTGCCGAGCAGTTAGAACATGCATCCGACTAGTTTAACTGGGGGCCGAGCTCAGACTCACTCGAGGGTATGGTTTGTCAAAAGGATGTAAGGAGCTCAAGTAAAAAAATTTGAAGCCTTCACCTCAGGTGAAGTGTGCCCACTTAGGTTCCGGGCAGCGAAGTTGGACGCTTAGCGTTCATGACTTAGTCAGCGCGTAGGAACTTAGTCCCTCAACAGCGAAAAGAGAGATGCTTGGCATTCATGCCTTAGACAAAAGGTGGCTCTTAGAGACGATACATAGAGCTTACGACTTAGTCGTGCAGAAAAGCAAAGGGTCCTAGAAATAAGCACATTTACCGCTAGGTGAAGTGTGCCGTCCCCGAGCCTAACAATAGGTGAAGTATTCATGTGGTGCTAGGGTCCAAATTTGTAATCTGCATATGCCAAACCAGTCACCAGCTTAGCTGGAAACCAGTCCACAGCTTAGCTGAGAAAAATCGGTACAGTCATCGCTAGATGACGTGTACCCACGTAGTCCCTGAGCCTGCTAGAAGATGAAAAAATAAATCCTATAGCAGGGTTAAAGAATTTTAATGAAAGCTTGCCAACATCATCTGCCATGTACTTATCAAGACCCCGAACGTGCTGCCCAAGATCAGCACCCTGATCCGAACAGCATGAAGCAAGTCAATAGCACACCGATGGAGCTTAGCTGGTGACGCTTGCACAAAGAATCCGAATGTTGAGGAATCCTCAGCTTAGCTGGCGAGCCTACAGCATAGCTGACGATGAAGCAAAGAACAATCCGAACGCCGAGGAGTTCTCAGCTTAGCTGGAGATGCTTGCACGAAGAATCTGAATGCCGAGGAGTCTCCAGCTTAGCTGGCGAGCCCCTAGCGTAGCTGACGATGAAGCGAAGAACAATCCGAATGCTGAGGAGTCCCCAGCTTAGCTGGCGAGGCTTGCATGAATAATCCGAACACCGAGGAGTCTCCAGCTTAGCTGACGAGCCCCTAGCGTAGTTGACGATGAAGCGACGAACAATCCGACCAGCTGGTCGACGAAGAATCGAGCACCGAACAGCCCAACCAACTGATCAGCGGTGAAGCAAGCGCCGAGTGGAAGTGAGCGCCGAACAGTCCGACCAACTAGTTGGCAACGAAGTCCATGAACCTAGCGGTCCGACCAGTTGACCGGCGGAGAAGTCTGACTGCCAGGTGGTGCGACCATCCAGACGATGATCCTTTTGTCCATCCGGGGTGATCTAGTCCCAAGCGTAAAGAATAAGCTCATTGACCGAACCTGGACCCTACAAAACAAATATGTAGAACTGGTGGTACATGATGTATCTTGCCGAGCAGTTGTAGATAAACATTATGTTTATGCTGAAGTTGTTCATATTTTAAATATGAGTAACTTTCTTTCAGTTGGTTCTGTATCGCATCACCAGCCCCGACTAGCCCATTCCCCATAGCGTAGAGTGCTTAGCACCCGTTACGCCAGAATAAAGACAAAGGCGCCGAGGAGCCGCTGCCGACTACCCATAACGTAGAGGACTGGCGCTCGTGCACGTGTAGGTGTGAGATCGAGAATAGGGCCGCTTCTGGATAACACAAATGAGAACGTGGCCGGTCAGCGAGTCGGTGAAGAATATCTTAAAGATATTATGCTTCGAGAATGAGTAGAGTATCTTAAAGATATTAAACATGGAGATTCACCGGAAAAAAATCAGTTGGAGATGTGTTTATATTTAATATAAATCATCCTGACTAGTTAGTTTGTGGCTGTGCCCCTAGCCCTGGCTAGCCCGTAAGCCATAACGCGGAGCGCTGGAGCTCATGTATGTGTAGGAAGACAAGCGTCACCGAGGAGCCGCTGTCGACCACCCATAACGCAGAGGGCAAGCGCTCGTGCACGTGTAGGGAGAAGCCAGAGACTGGGCCGTCTCTGGAAAACACAAGTGTAAACGTAGCTATTGGGGGAGCCGTTGAGGCAAAAGCGTATGTCATCTTTAATATGGTATATACGGAGAAAAGTCATTTGAAGAATAATCGTGGAGAAAACAACATGGAGAAAAATTACGGCAAAAACTGTATTAAACGCAGATATGAAGGGTACTTATCTTTAGACAGAAAGCCTGGTCGACGGCGTATGACGTTATCTGTTCGGCGTTGATGAAATTGCCCGGCCCTCGAGCTTTCCGGCCTGTTGTTATGGCGGCGGTCGCGGTCGTCAAAGCGCCGTTCTTCGCGGCAACCATCATTGCGATGTGGCAGGCGGTAGGAGCGAGTAGTCCAGGCGACGTTGTCCTTATATTACTGGTCGGCCTTAGGCCGGGCGGAGTAATCGGTGTGTATGATGTGCGAGTAAGTGGATACTGTGTGGACGGCTCGCTTAATGGCTCAGGCGGCTCACTTGAGGCTTGGGCGGCTCATTCGTGGCTCAGCTCAACAGCTCGCTTTCTTCATTGGATGGCTCAACGAGCCGTGCTTGGAGTGTATTCCTGTATATGTATGCACGATAGATACATACGTGCACATGCACGTGCAAGTATCCTAGCTATTCGTAGTTGGCTTGCATGTACGTGTGCCCGCGGTGCTGATCTCAGCTCCACCTCGATCAAGTACAGCATCATGAATTTTCCTTCTCCGCCTTGATGCGATGGCACTACGACCGATTCTCCTCGACTCCGCAACAAGTAGCTTTCCGTAGGCTTGAGTGTTGGCTCCGACTAGGTGTATCGCCGATATAGATATCGAGCTTCTGATCCAATCTGGACTTGCGGCGACGGGCCCAGGCTGTTGGAGAGTGTCGCCGGAGGGGCAACGAGTGTAGCGTCGTGCTGGTCGATGTTGGAGATCCGTCCAGTCGACGATGGAGATCCGTTAGATCGCGCATGATTTTTGCATGCTGACGTCATCTTGCATGGTGCTGTATATCGATTCTGTGTTCACCTTCACGAGCGTTGCATCCATATGGCCTCCCGGATCTTGTTAACTGGGCGTTTGCATGCTTGATCAAATCTCGCCATGTGGACGGATCCTGGTGCCGCGGTGTTGGGGCGTTGCTCGACTCTATCGCCGTGGCCTGGGAGTCGGTCGTCCCGAGTCGAACGGAGTGAGACAGGGACGACAGGACACATGGTCAGACGTAACCTTTGCGACGCACGCTAACCTGTGCCGTGCACCGCATGACGTGATCTGGTGGGCTAGGCCTCTCCTGGCGGCGCGGTCCATGTACAGACCTGTGGGTATCCCGGGTTATACCCCCACACCCCTACAAGCACAGTGAAATTTTTTAAATACTTATAAAAAAATTCAATTGTATAGCTAAACAAATTATTATTTCACTCTTTTTGATGATAAATATTGTGCTTTTTTGTTATGAGTACTAAATATATATATATATATATATATATATATATATATATATATATATATATATTGAAAAGCTATTGAGACAGATTTGCTATACATATTTATCATATTACATGCTGTCATCGTATTGTCCGGCCTCACTTATCAAAAGTTCAGCTCCGCCACTGGCTGATCCCTGAGAGAGCAGCCCAGCCAGTGAAGAAGAAAGAACCCATGACACGGAGGAGACAAGGACCGGAACCGTGACGTGGGTGCAGACCCGAATGGACCCGAATCGGTGGGCTCCATGATGGGCCTGGCAGGTTGGAAGTGGAAAGCGGATCGCCGGCCTGCTCCCGGTCATCCGCACAACTATAAAACGCCATCTATGCGGACGCTAATTCTTCCACCTCCGATCTCCTTCCGCTCTCTGGCGGCGGAACATCTTCTTCGGCTTCAAGTTCAAGGTGCAACAACTTTTTTTTTTTTTTTTTTTTGCCTATCTCCACTACTAAGGGCCTGTTTAGTTTCCAAAAATTTTTGCGCAGTACTCATCATATCGAATCTTGCGGCACATGCATGGAGTACTAAAGTAGACGAAAAAAAAACTAATTGCACAGTTGGATGAGAAATTGTGAGACGAAACTTTCGAACCTAATTAGTCCATAATTAGACACTAATTGTCAAATACAAACGAAAATACTACAGTAGCCAAAACCCAAATAATTTTGCATCTAAACACGCCCTAATAGTCTGTAATTAACTATATTTCTGGTGCTGTATCGGTGATCTTTTACAGCGGTACTGTCAGTGTCAGTTGGATTACGGGAATATTGGTTGGAATTTGTGGCTAGTCTCCCATGATTCGTTGTATCATAGGATTGGTTACATCAAGAATAAACAATTGGTCATGTTTTTTTCTTGAGGAAAAAAATTGTTCATATTGAGAACGATGGGGCATAGCCCGTCTAATACGGGCCGTATCAGATAGGAATTCATGTTACATATGTTCTTGGCACGGAATCAAGATGTTTTATTTTTAGAATTATATTTTATACTCATTCGAAATTTTATAGTGTTTGAAAATAATGAAAGCCCACCATTCAAGTAGATCAAATGGTCGGAATACAAAAATAGTGGGCCAAGAATTATATCTAAAGTAAAGATGAAGGATAGAATCGTACTTTCACATATAGGGTTGTTTGGCTTTGCCTTGACCCAGACAAGCCGGCAAACACCCAACAAAGCCAATTCTATCCACCGAGTGGGTAGTCACTGAAAAATAGTGACCGGACGCCGGTTACGTGGTGACCGAATTTGGGGGAGCAGCGTCTGGTCATTTACAAAATCAGTGGTGTGCTCGGGCTACTCTCGGCCTAAGACCGGACGTAGGTGACCGAACTCTGGCTGAACACTGTTCAGCGTTCGGTCCTGCTGACGTGGAGGTGCGCAGAGAAGAGGAGGAGCGGACGCACCAGCGTGTCTGGTCATGGTGGACTGGACACGTCCGGTTAAAAAAACCTGATTCTGGTGCCTTACTGGAAATGACCGGACTCCAGTGATAGAGCGTCCGATCACTTTGAGCAATGTGTCCGGTCGCAACTTAACACGTGGTGCGAAGCAGACTAGCCGTTAAGATCGGACGCTCAGCATTTGAGGCTGATGACACGTGCGAGCATCGGGCGACCGGATGCTGGGGTCCTGCATCTGGTCAACCTGACCGGCGCGTCTGGTCAGCCCATGTTTCACTGGACAGAGAAGCCAACAGCTCTATTCGTGGGGGCTCTCTATTTAAGCCCCATGACCGGCTCAAGCTTACTGTCTTGGCCATTTACATTGACATAGCAACCTTTTGAGCTTAGTCAAAGCCCTCTCACTCATCTCCATCATTGATTCATCATCTTTGTGAGATTGATAGTGAATCCAAGTGCATTGCTTGAGTGTTTGCATCTAGAGGCACTTGGTGTTCGTGTTTCGCTGCGGGATTCGCTTGTTACTCTTGGTGGTTGCCGCCACCTAGATGGCTTGGAGCAGCGACAAATAGGTATGTAATACTTTGAGTTTCTCGCTGAACTCCACTGGACACCGACCTCCTAAAACTGACCTCTCTGCTAATTGAATCGAGGCTTACTGCCGCTTGGTACTATACTTCTTCCTGCTAGACTCTTTCAATACCCAGCCCTCTTAAGTGTTTTCAAACTTGGCTAGTTTCTTCGAGAATGGAAGCTTTGTCCTATGGCCTGCAAATTCTTCTGCTCCTAAAGAAAGTTTCTGACCCAGCTTTAGATGATAGAGGATTTGACAAAGAGACCTCTTCCTGCCATACTGATCGACTATTCTCTTGAAATGCCATCTCATCCTTTGGCCTAGCTTTTTCATTTCTTCCTTATTGGAGAATTCAAACTGTTTCAAAAGTTTGGTACAAAGTAGTCGTTAAGCACTTGTGAAAGGTCCAAATGGCTAGAGAGGGGTGAATAGCCTATTAAAATTTCTACAACACTTAGCAAACCAGTTAGACAAATATGAGGCGAAGCGAGAGTTGCGCTAGCCTACTAAAAATGCAAGCCACCTACCACAATTCTAGTTTCTGTAGTAACAATTCACACAATGGCTATATCACTACACTAAGTTTGTGTGCTCTCAAAGGCTAACTAAAGAGCCATACTAACCAAACTAACAAGCTCTCACCACTAGCTACACTAAAGAACTTGATAACTAGTTTGCGGTAATGTAAAGAGAGATAGCAAGATGGTTATACCGCCGAGTCGAGGAATGAACCAATCAATCACAAGAATCAATATCAACGAAGAGTAATCACCTCGAAATCAAATGATGACACAATGATTTTTTATCGAGGTTCAGTTACTTGCTGGCAAGCTAGTCCTCATTGTGGTGATTCACTCACTTGGAGGTTCACATGCTAATTGGCATCACCCGCAAAACCCTCAATAGGGTGCCGCACAACCAACACAAGATGAGGATCACACAAGCCACGAGCAATTTACTAGAGTACCTTTTGGCTCTTCACCGGAGAAAGGTCAAGAACCCCTCACAATCACCACAATCAGAGCCAGAGACAATCACCAACCTCCGCTTGACGATTCTCGCTGCTCCAAGCTGTCTAGGTGGCGGCAACCACCAAGAGTAACAAGCGAATCCCACAGCAAAACACGAACACCAAGTGCCTCTAGATGCAAACACTTAGGCAATGCACTTGGATTCACTCCCAATCTCACAAAGATGATGAATCAATGATGGAGATGAGTGGGAGGGCTTTGGCTAAGCTCACAAGGTTGCTATGTCAATGCAAATGGCCAAGAGCGTGAGCTTGAGCCAACCATGGGGCTTAAATAGAAGCCCCCACAAAATAGAGCCATTGTACCCCTTCACTAGGCACTGCTCGGGGTGACCGGACGCTCTGGTCAGATCAACCGGACGCACCCGATCCAGCGTCCGGTCAACGGATGCATGCCACATGTCGCCTCCGTTTAACCTCAGTCGCTTGATCTCAATAGTCAAGTGATGACCGAACACAACACGGTGCCAAGACCGGACGCACCTCTGCCGAGTCTAGTTGTTTCCAGAGAGGTTTCATTCACGACCAGACGCGTCAGTTTGATCACGACCGGACGCAGGACCCCAGCATCCAGTCACTTCCAGTAAGCTCCCAGAGTTGCTCAACTGCGACCGGACACGTTCGGTCTATAACGATCAGACGTAGCATCAGCGTCCGATCCTTCTCCTCTTCTTTGTGTTGCCACGTCAGTGGGACCGGACGCACCCATCTCACGTCCGGTCATGAAGTGACCTTGCATCCGGTCAAAGACCGACGCCAGCGTCTTCACTGCTTTCACTGACCGGACGCTGAAAGCTCTAGTTTGGTTTTGGTGAATTGATGAAACCCTAAGTGCTAACCTAGTTTATCAAGTGATCATGAGATAGGTAGCACATTCTAAGTGGTGAAGCAAATGAAGATCATGACATGATGATGGTGATGCCATGGTGATGATCAAGTGCTTAGACTTGAAAAGAAGAAAGAGAAAAACAAAAGGATCAAGACAAAGGTATAAATGGTAGGAGCCATTTTGTTTTGGTGATCAAGACACTTAGTGAGTGTGATCACATTTAGGTTTGATAGCCGTACTATTAAGAGGGGTGAAACTCATATCGAAATGTGGTTATCAAAGTGCCACTAGATGCTCTAACTCATTGCATATGCATTTATGATCGAGTGGAAAGCTAACACCCTTGAAAATGTTTGTGAAAATATGCTAACACACGTGCACAAGGTGATACACTTGGTGGTTGGCACATTTGAGCAAGGGTTAGGAACTTCACCGGCGCCCTATATAGAAAAGACGGAGGTCACTGTAAGTGACCGGACGCTGGTCTCGAAAGGACCGGTGCATCCGGTCTGTAGAAGCAGCAAGACTCTGGCATCGGTCTCTGACTAGATGCTGGATCACTTAGTGACCAGACGCTGGAGGGTTGCGTCCGGTCCTGCTGATGTGGCAGCACACAGAGGAGACGCCGAGTGACCGGACGCGTCCGGTCGTGATTTCTCGCTTCTGGATGCTTATTGAAAACGACCGGATGCTGAGGTCCAGCGTCTAGTCACTTCGCAGCAACGCGTCCGGTCATCACTTGACCATTGGGATCGGGAGCTCAGTATTTGAAGAGAGGGGACACGTGGTGTGTATCGCATGACCGGACGCTAGGGTCCAGCGTCCGGTCAATATGACCGGAGCGTCTGGTCACCCCGTGTTGTACCTAGTGAAGGGGTACAACGGCTCTATTTGTGGGGGCTTCTATTTAAGCCCTATGGTCAGCTCTAGCTCACTCTCTTGGCCATTTGCATTGAGATAGCAACCTTGTGAGCTTAGCCAAAGCCCTCCCACTCATCTCTATCATTGATTCATCATCTTTGTGAGATTGGGAGAGAATCCAAGTGCTTTGCTTGAGTGTTTGCATCTAGAGGCACTCGGTGTTCGTGTTTCGCTGCAGGATTCACTTGTTACTCTTGGTGGTTGCCGCCACCTAGACGGCTTGGAGCAGCGAGGATCGTTGAGCGAAGGTTGGTGATTGTCTTCGGCTCCAATCGTGGTGATTGTGAGGGGTTCTTAACCTTTCCCCGGCGGAGAGCCAAAAGGTACTCTAGTGGATTGCTCGTGGCTTGTGTGATCCTCATCTTGTGTTGGTTGTGTGGCACCCTATTGAGGGTTTGGCGTGTGATGCCAATTAGCGCGTGAACCTCCAAGTGAGTGAGTCGCCACAACGAGGACTAGCTTGCCGGCAAGCAAGTGAACCTCGGTAAAAAATCATTGTGTTCATCATTTGATTCTGAGGTGATTGTTATTCATTCTTGTGATTGATTGGTTTGCTCCTCGACACGGCGGTATAAACAAATTGCTCACTCTCTTTACATTACCGCAAACTAGTTGTCAAGCTCTTTAGTGTAGCTAGTTGTGAGAGCTTGTTAGTTTGGTTAGTGTGGCTCTTTAGTTAGCCTTTGAGAGCACACTAACTTAGTGTAGTGACATAGCTATTGTGTGGATAGAAACTATATAAACTAGAATTGTGGTAGGTGGCTTGCAATTTTAGTAGGCTAGCGCAACACTCGCTTCGCCTCTTAATTGTCTAACCGGTTTGTTAAGTGTTGTTGTAGAAATTTTTAATATGCTATTCATCCCCCCTCTAGCCATTAGGACCTTTCAAGTGGTATCAGAGCCGAGGTCACCATGATTTGAGGCTTAACAACCTTCGGTGTAAAAATGTCTCAAATCAACAACACCAAGAAGCCACCCCAATGTGATGGAACAAATTATCTATATTGGAAATCAAACATGACCACACATATCAAGTCAATCAATAGAAGAGTGTGGAAGGTGGTAGAAACAAAAATTGAGATTGAGGATCCGGAGAATCCCACCGCGACTGAAGAAGTGCTTCTCCAAAACAATGACATTGCTCTCAGTGCCATTCATGATGCAATTGATGAGAGAACATTTGAGCAAATCAAGAATATTGAGATGGCTCATGAGGCTTGGAAGAAGTTGGAAGAATCTTTTGAAGGCACTCAAGCCGTGAAGGGTGCAAAGGCATACATTCTTAAAGAAAAGTTTGCAAGCTTCAAGATGAAAGAGGATGAGAGTGTGTCGAAGATGTTCCATAGGCTTCAAGTGCTTGTCAATGATCTCAAGCACTTGGAGAAGAGGTGAAGGACAAGGACTTCTCCCACAAGTTCTTGAGATGCTTGCCTTCAAGATTTGGCACACTGGTCACTATTCTAGTGAGGAGTGGTTTGGACACCATGACACAAAATCAAGTGTTGGGAGATATAATGACCGATGATACATATAGAGATGATGATGAGAAGGAAGAAAAGAAGGAGAAGAAAGATGAGAAGAAGGATGAGAAGAAGAAGAGCGTGGCATTCAAGGCCACATCATCTAAGGTCAAGGCAAAGCAAGATACATCAAGTGAAGATGATGGCTCATGGGATGATGATGATGACGAGAAGATGGCTCTCTTTGTCAAGAAATTCGGCAAGTTCATGATGAAGAAAGGGTACCATGCTAGAAGAAAGAAATATTCATCCAAGAACAAGGAAGAGTCAAGAAGGTGCTTCAAATGTGGAAGCAAAGATCATCTTGTTGCTCAATGCCTGTACAATAGTGACAATGATGATGACAACAAGAAGAACAAGAAGAAGGACAAGAAGGAAAAGAAAGAGAAGAAGGACAAGATGACCTTCAAGAAGAAGAAGGGTGGTTCATATGTGGTCACTTGGGATAGTGATGTCTCCTCAAGTGATGATGACAAGACCACCAAGAAGAAGGCACTTGCAAGCATTGCAATCAATGAGAAGTCTTCTCTCTTCGACACTCCATCATGCTTCATGGCTAAGGCCACTAAGGTACAAATTTGTGATGATGGAAGTGATGAGGAACATGATAATGAAAACAAAAATGAAAGTGATGGTGATGATGATGAACCTACTAAGGATGAACTATTTGACATGCTAGAAGATGCTAAAGAACACTTTGACATCAAGAGAAGGGAATGCAAAAGCTTGCATAAGGAACTAAAGTCCTTAAGCAAGCCTTTGATGAGCTCAATGCATCTTATGAGAGGCTAGAGGAAGCCCATGAGAAGCTTGGCAAGGCTCACAAAAAGCTTGAAAAGGCTCATTCCTCTTTGCTTGATGAGCAAAATAAAAGGAAGCATGTTGAAACTTGCAATATAGGCTTAACTTGTGATATAATTGATGAATCATTATCTATGCCTATCATTGTTCCTCCCACTAACCCTTCTTGTAGTACTTCTACTCACACCTCATCTAGTAGTGATGGTTTCACTTGTGATGCCTCACTAATGATTGAGAATGAGAACCTCAAGGAGGTCAATAAGCTCAATCACACCTTGGCTAAGGCCTATGGTGGTGAGGACCGCTTGCTTATGTGCTTGGGTAGCCAAAGAGCTTCTCTCTACAAAGAGAGATTAGGCTATACCCCCAAGAAAGGAAGGCGGCCTTTGCTCCTCACAAGACTAGTTTTGTGAAGAACAATGGTCAGTTTTGCACTAGTTGCAAGCAAGTTGGTCATGTAGAGCAAAAGTGCATGAACAAGAAGTCACAAGCTAATGTATCCTCCATTAAGCTTGATTCTTTCTATGTACTTACAAAGGGTGCAAATGGTATAAAGGCTAAGTTCATTGGTAAACCATGGATGGGCTCAAAGAAGAAAGCCATTTGGGTACCAAAGAGCTTAGTGACTAACCTTCAAGGACCCAAGCAAGTTTGGGTACCTAAAAAGAATTGATCTTCTTTTGTAGGTCAATTACAAAGCCGGAGGAAGACATTGGGTTCTTGATAGTGGGTGCACTCAACACATGACCGGTGATGCAAGAATGTTCAACTCAATCAACACCAATGGCAATGATGGTTATGATAGTATCACATTTGGTGACAATGGCAAAGGCAATATCCAATGACATGAGCATTTCCAATGTGTTTCTAGTAGAGAGCTTGAACTTCAATTTGCTATCCGTGGCTCAATTATGTGATCTTAGATTCAAATGCATATTTGGGGTAGATGATGTAGAGATCATAAGTGTAGATGGATCTAACTTGATCTTCAAAGGCTTTAGATATGAGAATCTATACTTGGTTGATTTCAATGCTAGTGAAGCTAAATTATCTATATGTTTGTTCACTAAGTCTAGCATGGGTTGGTTATGGCATAGAAGGCTTGGTCATGTTGGAATGAAACAATTGAATAGATTGGTTAAGCATGACTTGGTTAGAGGCTTGAAAGATGTTGTGTTTGAGAAGGATAAACTTTGTAGCTCTTGTCAAGCCAGAAAACAAGTTGGTAACACCCATCCTAAGAAAAGCATGATGAGCACTAGTAAAGCATTTGAGTTATTGCACATGGATTTGTTTGGTCCAACACAATATACTAGCATTGGTGGTAACAAATATGGCTTTATGATAGTGGATGATTATACTAGATACACTTGGGTATTCTTTCTAGTGGACAAAAGTGATGTGTTTGCAACATTCAAATCATTTGTCAAGGGCATTCACAATGAGTTTGAAACAACCATCAAGAGAGTCAGAAGTGACAATGGTAGTGAGTTCAAGAACACTAGAATTGATGAGTTGTGTGATGAATTTGGAATTAGACATCAATTCTCGGCCAAGTACACTCCACAATCAAATGGCCTTGTTGAGAGGAAGAATATGACACTCATTGATATGGTAAGGTCTATGCTTAGTGAGTACAATGTGAGTCAATATTTTTGGGCTGAACCTATCAACACGGCTTGCTATTGTAGCAACCGCCTCTATTGTCACCCATTGAAAGAGAAGACACCATATGAACTCTTGAATGGTAGAAAGCCCAATATTGCATATTTTCGGGTCTTTGGTTGCAAATGCTATATCATGAAGAAAAGCACTAGATCAGGCAGGTTTGACAAGAAATGTGATGAAGGATTCCTACTTGGTTATTCCACTACTAGCAAAGCATATAGAGTTTGGAATTTGGATAGTGGTACTCTTGAGGAAGTTCATGATGTTGAATTTGATGAAACCAAGGGTTCACAAGAGGAGATTGAGAACTTGGAAGATGTTAGAGGCATTCAACTTTCAAATGCCATGAAGAACATGGATGTTGGTGAATTGAGGCCTAGGCAAGTGAATGATGATGAAGATGATCAAGTACAAGTGCTCTCTAACTCAAATGTGCAAGCTGATACAAATCAAGCTAGTTCAAGTTGCTCTCATGATAATGAACAAGATCAAGCGGCTAGTACATCATCTCAACTCAATGATCAAGCAAGTGCAAGCAATCAAGTTCCAATCCTCCAACCAACCAATATTGCAAGGGATCATCCATTGGACACTATAATTGGTGATATTTCTAGAGGTGTACAAACAAGATCAAGAGTGGCATCATTTTGTGAACATTTCTCATTTGTGTCATCCATTGAACCAAAGAAGATAGATGAAGCATTGATGGATGTTGATTGGGTGAATGCTATGTGTCGGTACAGAAAGTGACCAACTAGTGAATATTTGTAATTTTGCTGTACGTTGTGATCGGAGGTGGCCTAGCACTCAATGACGCAGGATTTATACTGGTTCGAGCAACGTGCCCTACGTCCAGTTTGGGTCAGTCGGGGACTTTATTCCTGAGCCTAGGTGCTCGAAGTCTGCAGTGGGGTTACAAACGAGGAGAAAGATGGGGGGTGCCAGAGGCCCGGTCAGCTCCGGTTGGAAGGGCCGAGAGCGATGGGAACTCCGCTATGAGCTAAGTGTTCAAGCGTGTGCTTGAGGTCCGAACCTAGCGGTTCTGTGATTGTGAGCTATTGGACTAATGAATCTAAAGGAACTGAGCTTGAAAAATGAATTCGTCCCTTGTTGGAGGGAAAGCCATCCCCTTTTATAGATGAAGGGGATGGCTTTTATAGGTGAGAGGGAGAGGGTACGGATGTTTTTTAAGCCTTGTTGCCCATGCCGATGAGGATTGGATAATGGTAGGCGCCCACAAAACTGTTGATGTCACTGTAGAATGTCAGGTGCACGTGGGAGGTTACGATGTCTTCTTCAGGAAGGGTTGATGTCAGTACCTACAAAATACTGCTTGCCCGAAGGCATGTGAGGAGCCTCACCACGTTTACCAGGTACGGTGAATCCCGGCGCCTACAACACTATTGATGCCCAGAGGCACGTGAGGGGCTTTTTGCCGTACGGGAGTCCAACGGCGCCTACAACACTGTAGGGATAAAGGTCGGCGCCTACAATACTGTTTGTGTCAGGGCGGTTGTGGAGCACTGTTCTCGTAGGTGTATAGGGTATGGTTCCCATACCGTGGTTTGACTCGTGTGCTGCTTTCTCCATTTGTCCCTGGTCCCTTCTGAGCGGGCGTCCCCGGTCGGATGGCCCCAGTCGGCTTTAGTTGCGCCAGTCGAAGAAGAGTGGTGAGCAAGATTCTTACGTACCCCGTTCGAAGAGACGCGGGGTCAGAGTCGGAAGTAGGGCCCGGGGCAGGTACTCCTATCGGAGAGGCCGTCCGGAGGCGGCTGGAGCCCGAAGCGAGTGCTCCGGTCGGATAGGTGGGCCAAAGTGTCTAACGAGTGGGCGTTGCTCTTCTTGGGCCAGGCCTTCCGGTCGGTTGCTGGACCGCCCCTTTGCCCTGTTGTTTTTAGACTATTGGGTTGAGCCTTGGCGTGGAAGCCGGTCCCCGAGGGACCCCGGGTTTATGAACCCGACAGGAGCCCCCGAGCCCCTGGGCGATTCGGGCAGAATCGTCCGGGGGTTTTTTTGATTTACCGGTGGGTGCGCGCAAGCGCACCCACGGGTGTAGCCCCCAATCCCCCGGGTGGTTCAGGTAGAACCGGCTGGGGATTTTTCTACATTGTCAGTGGGGGAGGTTCTTCTGTTGTTCGGCGGGTGCGCGCGAGCGCACCCGCGGGTGTAGCCCCCGAGCCCCTGGGCGGTTCGGGAAGAACCGTCTGGGGGTGTTTGTTTCAGCGGGCGTGTGTGCATGTTTTTAGTTTAACCAAGGCGTTGTTGTGCAGCCGAGGCATTTTTAGGCGCGGGGATGAGACAGAACTTACTGATCCCAGCATCGATGCACATCGTGGATCGGGTGAGAAAGTTAGTTCAGGACAAACCATGGCGTCGGTGCGTGCCACAGATGGAGATAGCTCGGTTTGGATGCGACAGAGCTCACTGGTCTTTTTGGCGTCGATGCGCGCCGTGGGATTGGACGTTAGTTTAGTTAGTTTAGGAACTGGTCGAGCCAGAGCTCCGTAGCCGTATGACGCGAGTTTGGGGTCGCGGTCCCAGGAGTCTGGAGCGCCGTTACGCGAGTTCAGAGTCGCGGTCCTAGGATTTTTGGAGCGCAGTCGGAAGTGAAGCCGTTACGCGAGTTCGAAGTCGCGGTCCCAGGATTTTTGGAGCGCAGTCGAAAGTGAAGTCGTTACGCGAGTTTGGAGTCGCGGTCCTAGGATTTTTGGAGCACAATCGGAAGTGAAGCCGTTACGCGAGTTCAAAGTCATGGTCCTAGGTTTTTTGGAGCATAGTCAGAAGTGAAGCCGTTTGAAGCCGAAGCGTAGTTAGTTAGTTAAAGATCGGACGAGGCGATGCTCACGGATCCTGGCATCGGTGCGCGTCATGGGACCGGGCGAGTCAGAGTCGTGGATCTGGCGAGTTCGAGGTCACTGTCCTTGGCATTTGTCTTGAGCCCCCGAGCCCTATCAGGCCTTTGTGGGGGTCGATGTGTGTTGTGTGCGTTACCCCATCCTCGGCTCCTCACAGCCGGAGGGGCTGAGTTTTGTCGCCTGGCCCGATCGCTTGGGCTCGGAAGACTAGCTCGGTGAGTTCGCTAACAGGTGTGATCGAGTGGAATCTAGGTCCGTCGTTCGTGATGGGGTTGGCATAGCCCTCTTGTGACATTCCACTACTCCTTTACCTGCAACCCGACAGATGCCTAGGTCATTCCAGAGACCGACCCGGGTGGCCTAACGGCCTCCCCTCGATGGAGATTCTATGGGCCTGGCAAGAGGTTCAGGATCGAACGAGAAGGTTGAGATGACCCAGTCTATCGGACCAGGCGAGGGCCGCATGGTACTCATCTATGGTTTTCTCCCCTGGCTCTGTTGGTCGCTCATATCGAATGAGACGACCGCCGCTTCATGACGCAACATGGAGCGTTCTGATGCATTTCACTGCACGTGAGATGCTTAGTTCCCGAGCCCCCGGGCGGTTCAGGGCCCAAATCATCTGGGAGGCACGGGCGTGTGGAATGAAATGCGCGTATGGATGTATGAAATGATTTATAATGAAATAGAGGGGGTTTGATAGTGTTTACCTTGACGACTAGAGTGATGGGGTTCGGAGAGCTTCAATCAGAAACGTCTGACTGGGACCCATGCTCGTCGTTCGTGACGGAGTCGGCATGACCTATATGGGGTGTCCCTTCGCTTCCTACCTGTGTCTCGGTGTGGATACTGAGTGACTCGATTGACTCAGGGGGGCGGTCAGTCTCCTGGTGGAGATTTCGTTTTTTGTCTCCCTAGGTCTGTCCTAGGGAAGCGGGGAGCCACCCGCGTGCGGTGACACTTTGGTTCCTGTGCCCGTCGTGCGGTAGTGGTTGATCGTGCGGTAGTGGTGGGCCATGGCTAGGCCACGTCCCTTCTGATCAGGAGCCGTTCCGTCGGGCAGAGCACGTCTCATCGGTTAGGGCATGTCTTATCTGCATTAAATGGAAAAGAGAGAGGTTTTCTCGCTCCGCCGTTCTGCCTTCCCCGATCGGCGCATCCTTCCCTAACTGCTGTTTCCTTAAGTAGGAGAAGTGAGAGGATTTTTGTCCCGTTCTTTTGCATGTTCCTCCTCTGCCGCCACCTTCCCTTCTCCTTCTTGCCGTGGGCGTTCCTGAGAGCCGTGGTGGTTTCTAGGAAAGAAAGGGGAGAGAGCGAGGGAGGAGAGAAGAAACTCACCGATCCTTTTTGTGATCCGGAGCAACATGTCAGACTGGAGGTCGTCCAACATGAGGAAGTCGGTGCTGGAGGTCTTCGTCAAGAAGGGGTTTCTACCGCCGCAGGAGGTGGCACACTGGAGGGTCCCTGGGAGGGAGGAGTTCCCGCAACCCCATCCTGACGAGGTGGTTTCTTTCCTTACCGTCCACGAGCGCGGATTAGGATACCCCGCGCACTGGTTCCTACGCGGGCTCCTCAACGAGTGGGGTCTGGAGCTGCAGCACCTTAACCCGACGGGGGTGCTGCACATTGCTGGCTTTGTCACCATCTGCGAGGCTTTCCTCGGGATGGAGTCGCACGTGGATTTCTTCCGGCAGCTGTTCTCCGGGAGGACCCTGACGACGGGGAGTTCGACCGAGACCATGCCGGTGGGGGGTTTCGCCCTGCAGAGGAAGCCGAGTGTGGGAGATTCGTACCCCGCGTACACCCCCTGTGACTCCAATCGGGGTGGCACGGGGAGTGGTTTTACATCAAGAATCCCACGGAGGCACCGTTTCCGGCGTTCACCGGTGGGAGGCCGGAGAAGCAGAAGAGTTAGTCATGGTGTTGCACACGCATGGAGAAGCACAAGGTGGAGGCCATCGAGGAGGAGCTCCGGAAGCTGGTAAGGTGTGGCCTGGACGGGGTGCGGGTGTTCCATACTATAGGATCTACAGGAAGATAAAGAAGGCCTAGAGGGGGGTGAATAGGCCTATAAAAAATCAACTCAAAACTCTATCAGAACAGAGGGCGGCACTACCGGCCTGCAGGGCGGCACTGCCGCTCTTCGAAAATAAATCTAACACAGCTGAGATTTTACAAAGATGAACCTGATCCCGTTAGCTGCTTAATCCTGCAATAGAAAGATAATGTCTAGTTCAAAGACTGAATACCACAGAAACTCCACACAAGAGTGGATCGAGCAACTAAACCCTAACACCACCTAGCAAAGAGCTAAACCAGCAAGTAAACAAGATGAAGCACGCGAGACACAAGATTTATCCCGTGGTTCAGCTCACCACAAAGGTTTGCCTAAGTCCACGTTGTTGAGGAAGCCACAAAAGGCTTGGGCTTGCCACAAAGGCTTGCCTTACCCTCGTTCTCAAATCAAGAGGGTGAACTCTTGAAGTGAGAGGTGATTTCTTAGCTCTGAAAATGAGGTTACAAACCTCCCAAGGCTGCCACATGAGTTGGCAAGACCAAGGGCGACGCCTAGCCGGTTAGGAGCAAGCTCCAAGAGTAACAAACCCTAAAACCGCCGGCCAAACGTGAACCAAATGCTCTTAGACTTTGGGAATCAGTGGATCTGCTCTCCAATCGAGTTTTGCTGCCTTTTCTCTCAAGTTTTGATGGTTGGAATCAAGGATTTGCTTGAGGGATGAAGGAGCAACAATGGAGGAGAGAAGGTGAGCTTTGGTTCTATTCTGTTTCGAGCAGAATGTCTGAGTGAAGTAGATGACCGTTGTGGGCTGGGCCTGAAGGGTATAAATACCCCTTGGGTCCAACGGTCAGTTAAGGGCGGCACTGCCAAACAGGTAAGTTGAGGTGAAATTTGGCTGGCTGTTTTGACTAGGTGAGAGGATGTAAATCTGAGAATTTGAGCATCTGGTTCAATAGTTGACCAACTATCCTAAAATCCCTCTTAATAGTACGACTTTCCCTAAACTCAATTTCAAAACATAAAAGAATTTAAACCTCCTTTGAGCTAGGTCTAGCCACCTTTTGTAATTAGGACACCTGCAACCTGTACATCATCCTCATTTTTCGATTCCCTGCTTGTCATCTTGATAAATCTCATTAGTCCTCTAATTTGATGGTCATCTATGCCAAAACCCACAATAGGGCTTGATTGCACTTACAATCTCCCCCTTTTTGGTGATTGATGACAACCCAATTAGAGCTTACAAAAGATATGAAATCTGAACTGAGATTTTCGAACCATGGGTGTAGGAGCCTCCCCCTAAATATGTGAATAGAGATTTAAATTCTCAATTTGGCATGAAAGGCCACGATTCACATTTTAGGTGTGATGGGAACCTCCCCCTACATCCATGACTGATGTGGGGTGCTGAACAAGGTGTCACCGGAATAAACGTAATGCATATGACAGGTTATATTAGTTCAAGCACACAAGACCCTGGCTGATACAGCACTGGGCGGCATTGTCGTCCTCAGAGAGTGGCACTGCCGTCCTGACTATATCGGTCAGGTAGCAATCAGGTTCCTACAGTAGATCATATGAATATAAAACAATCTAAACTCAGAAGATGACAAGCTAAAAAGTAACCATAAATACATGTCCATATCCAAAGCAAATTAAGTCATAAAGTAGCTTATTTCATAAAATAGAGTTTTGTGCGACTCTCAAACTCACAACCTAACAACTACTCTCATAGGATCTGTACATAAAGCGCAGCTGCAGATAACTCATGGCATCGAAAAACTGTTGACCCCTCTAATTTTCTCCCCCTTTGGCATCAAGTACCAAAAAGAGAAGAAAAAGAAGAAAAGTTACTCGTCACTGTCGGAGTCAACGCGGGCACGTCCTGCGACATGGGTGAGAGAAGTGAAGCGTGCTGAACGTCATGGAGAAGATGCCCTAGCTAAAGTAGAAGGTCCCGGCTGATCCGTCGAAGGACGCGGTCTCTTGGAATATGTGCGAAACAAATCTGCCTGAACCTGTGGATCGGCCTCTATAGAGTGAATCTCTGCACCAAGGTCCTGCTGCCTTGGGGGCTGCTCAAAATGCTGCCCCTGTGGTACTGACTGAATGGCTCATATGAGGGCCCATACTGCTGATCATCTGGCTGTTCATAATGGTGCTCATGTGGCTGATCCTGCTCCTCGTCAGAGGAAGAAAGGCGAGGCAAGTTAGGAAACTGAGGTGGTGACTGCACCAGCAGAAGGGGTGGCAGCCCCGTCATCTCCCTAGCATGCCTCACTGCTTCCCTATTTTCCATTCTATCCTCATAAGCAGTCTGTGAAGCATATGCACAATGAGCAAAGATTGCCTTCATCCATGCACTCATCTTCCCCCACTTTGACTTCTTCTTTTGTTCCCTAGCCCTGGACGGCTCAGGAATATCTCTATGTTCAGCTCCAGAAGAGTGAAAGCCTGCTGCCCCACTATCTCCAGGTCCTCTAGAACAAGTGCGCTGAGTAGCTGACCCAAGTCCCCCTAACCCACCATGGGTCTTTTTGATCTTGTAAACAGTGTGCTCACAATCCTTAGGGAACCACATGCCAGTCACTCTCTCAATCACAAACATGAGGTAAGGAGCATAGGGCAAAGATCTCCTCCCATCATCCATGGCATATGCTAGCTCAACCCAAATAAACCTTGGAACATTAAATTTTTCACTACTAGGAAACCTAGACAACACATTAGTGATGTAGCCATTCAAATCTATTGCATTGTCTTTGGGGTTAAGAGTGATCCTGAAAAGATTATTCATGATGTAATAGAAGCTCTTGAGCTTGGTCCTTGACCAATCAGGAACTGCAAGATTTTGATTCTCCCACATGAAGCTTACTTCCATTGGCTCAAGACGACGTTCATTATGAATCCTCTCATATCCCCTATGGATGTGTCCAAAACCAAGAATACAACAGAAGGTGACAAAATCAATGCGATAATGTCGCCCATCAGTCATCCAATGAAGCTCATCCACTTCCATGTTCCAATAGTAAGTGGCATGGAACTGTGCAAGAATCTCCTTGTTCCACTCATGCCTGAAACTCATGATATATGTCATCTCAAAGCAGTCACAGGTCTTGATGGCTGCAGCAAACCCATGATCATCCCTGCTCTCCAAGTCACCAAAATCAATGTACTGCATCTTGCCGATCTTGCTCTTTGGCTTAGACAGGATGGCTGTGGCATAAAAATCAGATTGGAAAGTATTCCAAAATCTATAATCAATGCCACTGGACTTGTTAGAGGAGTAAGGATCAATCTCTCTAGCTTCACCTGTCTTCTTCCAACTCATGGAATAATCAAGAACTCTGATTGTCACTGTTTTGGGGAGGATTGAGGTTGAACCCATCAGTGTTTTCTCTCATGTAGCTGCTATCAAACTCTGAAATGTGCAGAGGAGAATTAGGCCACACACGAATGGTCATTCCCATCCTCTAAATTCTTTCTTCTTCAGCAAGGTCTTCATCAAGATTTCTATCACTGGGAATATAGCTTGCCTGTCCCCTGCCTCTCTTGACCTTTTGCTTAGTTGACATCACCTTCCTTTTTCCTCGGTCCATCTATGCAATTAAATGAGACTTGATAAGAAACTGTATAAGATAATGAGTTAGAAACAGTTGCAAGCAGGTTTTAACAAGAAAAAGAATTTTGAAAATGACATAGGAAGCTTTGCTGGTTTTGGAATTAGCATGGTAGGGCGGCACTGTCGCCCCCTGAGACCGACACTATCGCCCTCAGTTGCTTCTCTAGTTCATTTTCAACTTTCTCATTCTGGTTAAATTCTACTTCTAACAGTGTCTATTCATCATCACAATTTCATAATCACAGTCTAAACGAAAAATATATGAAACCCTAGTCATGGATTTGAAAGATTGAGCATGAAAAACTTTAGAAACAATTTTTGATAAATGAATTCAATCCATTCTAAACTTCATCAAACTAATGAGATTGAGTATAGCAGTTAGAATCTACTAGGGGTGCCATTAATGGTCCCATGGGCGGCATTGCCGCTCTCCCCAAAATCATCCAATTAGTGAAATTCAAAATCATTTCGATTTACTCATCAAAAACCTTTCTAAAACCTTCATACTCCCCCTAGAAACAAAAATTCAGCTAGGAGAGAAGGGAAGAGTTGGGTCGGGGGCTAGAGAATGAAATAGATAGAAGAAAACAGGCCCCGCAACCCAGTCAAAATTGGTAGAAAACGGCTCAGTTTACAGAGGGCGGCACTACCGGCCATTAAGAGTGGCACTGCCGCCCTACCAATTTTGCAGGGATTACGCTGAAACTTTATGACCTTCTTTACCTCAGATATGGATATATATTATCTAAATATCATGACCAGTAAGCAATCAACAATACAGACATTGGTCATGACACTTAGTTGGCCTTTTGAAATGGTTTTGAAACACAATATAATATCTTTTTTAAATCATTTTCTATGTCGCTAGGTTGTCAAACCGTGGTGTGCCATATTTCAAACCACGTTACGAGAATCAAGTATATTTAGCTCACTACGTAAAACACAAAACCTTGACTCATCGAGAGGCTTAGTGAAGATATCGGCTAGTTGTTTTTCGGTGCTCACATGACGAATTTCGATATCTCCTTTGGTTTCGTGGTCTCTCAGGAAATGATGTCGGATGTCGGCAACTACTACGCCTTATACTCATCAAGCGCCGCAGCAGCAAAACAATACAAATAATGCAAACCGCAATGCTACTCCCCAGAATCACAATTATCCATGCTATAATTGTGGTAAACCCGGACACTTTTCCCGAGAATGTCTATATCCTAGGAAGAACAATCCTGATGCACCCAAAGCCCCTGTTACTCCAGCTCAGAATCAGTACAAGGGCAATGCTCAGAACAATCAAAAGGGACAGGCTGAGAAGAAAACTGGAAGGGTCTTCTATACTCAAGTGGAAGCTATTCCAGAAGGAGAACCAGTAATGATGGGTATGTTTCCCATTGCTACGCATCCTGCAATTACCTTATTTGATTCTGGTGCATCCCATACATTCATCAATCGAACATTTGTTGTGAAGCATGCGATAGATATTGGGGAAACAAAAGAGCCCTATCATATACAGTCGCTCGGGGGACGAATCTGTACAAGGGAGGTAGTTCAGCATGTACCTATTGATTTGGGAGGTTATGAGTTCCCTACCAATATGCTGATATTAAAGGATCAAGATATAGATGTGATCCTTGGTATGAACTGGTTAACCCAACACGGGGCTATCATAGATGTCTTGCATAGAACCATAAGGGTAAATGCACCTGGCAGCAAAACCCAACTTCTCATCCAACTTCCCTTTCCTAAAAGTACAGTGGAAACCGTCTGTGCAACTATTGTTGAAGGAGCCAAGAAAATTTCAGTGGTATGTGAGTTTACGGATGTCTTTCCCGATGATCTACCTGGTTTGCCACCAGACCGAGACGTAGAATTCAGAATTGATCTAAAACTAGGAACAGCACCAGTATCCAGAAGAGCATATAGGATGCCACCCAAAGAACTAGCAGAATTAAAAATGCAACTACAAGAGTTGTTAGACAAGGGTTTCATTCAACCCAGTTCATCACCTTAGGGATGCCCTGCTATTTTCGTGAAGAAGAAGGATCAAACCTTAAGGTTATGTGTTGACTATCGGCCAATAAATGAAGTCACCATCAAGAACAAATACCCCTTACCCCGAATAAATGAACATTTGAATATGAGGCAAAGAAGATGGTTAAAACTTATCAAAGATTATGACTTAGAAGTGCATTATCATCCGGGCAAGGCGAATGTGGTTGCCGATGCCCCGAGTCGCAAGAGTCATTGCCATTGTCTGACTATGAAACCTATGCAACGAACATTGTGTCAAGAGATGGAGCATCTGAATTTACAAATCATAGAACAAGGTTCCCTGTTCAATTTTGTAATTGAGTCCACTATCAAAGATCAGATCATTGCTGCTCAACGGAAAAGTAAGGGCATAGCCCATATCAAGGATAAAGTCAGGTCTGGAAGGTTAACATGTTTCAAGATTGATGAATCAGATGTCGTATGGTTCAAAGATAGATTGGTAGTACCCAAACATCCGGAGCTGCGAAAGCAGATTCTTGATGAAGCTCATTCTACAAGATACTCCATTCATCCAGGTAGCAACAAAATGTATCATGATCTGAGAACGAGATATTGGTGGGCCAAAATGAAAATAGAAATAGCTCAATATGTGGCCAAATGTGATACTTGTCAGAGAGTCAAAGCGATTCACATGAAGACGGCAGGTCCATTACATTCCTTGCCAGTTCCGTCTTGGAAATGGGAAGATATCTGTATGGACTTCATAGTAGGGTTGCCTAGGACATCTGCAGGCTATAATTCAATATGGGTTATTGTTGATCGCCTAACCAAGATAGCTCATTTCTTACCAGTAAGAGATAAATATCGAGCGGAGCAGTATGCAAAGCTTTATCTGAATAGAATCTTCAGTCTGCATGGGGCACCCAAGACCATTGTCTCTGACAGAGGGTCATTGTTTATATCCAAGTTTTGGAAAAGTCTACATGAGTCTTTGGGAACTAAACTTATCCGTAGTTCTACTTATCATCCGCAAACTGATGGACAGACGGAAAGGGTAAATCAAATTCTTGAAGATATGTTAAGAGCATGTGTTCTCTCTTATGGTGCTATATGGGATGAATGCCTTCCCTTAGCTGAATTCTCATATAACAATAGCTATCAAGAAAGCATTAAAATGGCACCATTTGAAGCATTGTATGGTCGTAGATGCCAGACACCTTTACATTGGTCAGATGTTGGAGAACATTGGTTCTTTGGACCGGATGTGGTCAAGGAAGCAGAAGAGAAGGTTAAACTCATACAAGCTAATATGAAGGTAGCTCAATCCCGACAGAAAAGCTATGCTGATAAGAGGAGGCGACCTCTAGAATTCATAGTGGGAGATCATGTCTACCTCAAGGTATCGCCAATGAAAGGAGTTCATCGTTTTGGGATTCGGGGAAAGTTGGCGCCCCGTTATGTCGGTCCTTTTCAAATCCAACAACGATGTGGACCAGTCGCCTATCGCGTCAAGCTACCAGATCACATGTCAGCAGTGCATGATATCTTTCATGTATCCCAGTTGAAAAAGTGTCTTCAAGTGCCTGACCAAGTAATCGACGTTGATGATGTAGAACTAGCACCTGATTTGACTTATGCCGAGTACCCCATTAGAGTCTTAGATCAGAAAGATCGAGTCACTCGAAGGCGTACAATCAAGTTCTACAAAGTACAATGGAACCAGCACACTGAAGAAAAAGCTACTTGGGAGTCCGAGGATTTCTTAGAAGAAAACTTTCCTGACGTCTTCGCTTCTATCTAGTTACAATACCTTGTCTATATTGTAACCTGTCTTGTTGTTAACAGAATGGAAAACCTCCTCACTAGCCTTTTGAACAAAGTTATGATGTGATAGCTTGACACATTTCCTTTTCCATTACTTAGCCTTAAGTTTTAAATCTCGGGACAAGATTTCTTTAAGGGGGAAGGGTTGTAACACCTCTGGTGTTTTGACCTAATACTAAAATTTGACATGTCATCATGTGTATTGCAAAGCATTCATATAGTAGAAAATTTTGAATGCATTCACTATATAAGCTTTATTTCATAATGTTGTTATTTCATGTGATGAGTTTCAAAAACCCTAAATAAAGATCATGACCACAAGGGTCAAATTTCATGTGATCATGTGAGGCCATGTGTCATTTGACTCAAATAACCCTAATGGGCCATGTTACTGGTCAAAAATCAAAATCTAAGTAAAAGAAAGACAAATCAAATTTGAATTCAAATTCAAATTATAAAAGTCCTTTTTGCCCCTTTTAACTAATTAAAAATCCATGAGGAATTTGGGGTTGAGGCAAAAAGCAAAGTTGGAGATTATTTTATGTAGATCAACTTTGGTATTCAAAGTTTTTCAAGATTACATATAAAATTTGGAGTAATTTTGAAATGATTCAAATCTTTAAATGTACCCCAAATTTGAATTTCAAAATGGAGGCAGAATTTGAAAATGTTTCTTAAACCAAAGTTGTAGTACTTGAAAAGTTGAGCAACTTTTATTTTTGGAGATTTTCAACTTCTTTAGAAAATTTCTGAGTAATTTGAGAAATGAATGCAGTGGCAGTTCTGTAATTATTTCAAAAATTCACCTCCACCTCTCTCGCTTCACTTGGCGCCACGCTTGAGAGGTCTTTGCCGATCGGGTTTCACCGCTTTCACGCGCAGTGACACGCCCAAACCTCCGTGGCAAGTTCGCCTGTGTGCTGTCATCACCGTACGCCCTCCATCTTGCTATAAATAGGAGTACGTCGTCGTCAATCGGAGTTTTCTGTTGACTGTTCGCCACCGGTGACATTGCCGCGATCGCCCAATTCATCCTCGTCGGACCACCTCAAGCCAATTGCGTTGGCCAGCAGCTCCGCCTCACCTTGCCGCTCATTCCTGACCTGCTCGTCTCGCTTCTAGCCGATCAGCACCACCGCGCGACGTCATCTTCTTCGGAGCCGGTCGAAGCTCCGCCGCGACCCACCTCACCGTGGCTGTGGCGATTCAAGACGTCTCTCCTTTGCACCAAGTACATCATCGTGATCACGGTGAGCTCCTGAGCGTGATGCTCACTCTTTTTTGACTCTCTGCACCGTAGCACTAGCTACATCGACCACCGTCGGGTCCGAGCCGCCATGGCGGCGTAGAGAGTTCCATCCGGTGTGCCTTTCTAACATTACGAGGATTGGGATAGATTCGCGACATGGTGTAGATCATGTAGGTGCAGTCCGTCTCACCGGAGAGTCACCACCGGCGCGTTTTGTGGCCGGTTAGTGAGGGTAGCGCCGCCGTGGTTGCTTGAGTCACTGACAGTGGGGTCAACCTGTCAGTGCGAGTGAGAAAGAAGAACAGTGATGATTTTGATTTTCTGAATTTGTGAATAGTGCTAAAACTTTGGGAATTTGTAGGAAATTCATGTTAGCTCCAAAAATTCTGAAAATTTTTGTGTAGCTTCTGTACATGTTCTAGTATGATTTAAAAATTTGAAATTTGAAATTTGGATGAATTTTTAATGTTCAAAAATTCAGTCAATTAATTAATAAATGTAATTTCCATGATTTTTGTAGGCCACTGTATAACTCCAAAAATTATGAAATTTATTTTGGTACACTAATTTATCATGAGGATGCTTGTGTAAATTTTTGAGATCATTTGGAGCAAGTTTATTTTTGGGCTTAATTCCAAATTAATTCAAAAATAAATAAAGACAAACCCTAAGTGTTTGATTAGTGTTGGATCTTGTTTTGGTCATGTTTTGTGACTAGTAGGGTTTCAAGATCAATTTGGTCAAGTCACTTAGGTTATAGACACTAGATGTTAGTGTCATTTAGTTTTGTTGACTTGCAACTGTACCGTGAAATAAAATCCTTTGCGGGGTGTTTTTATATTTCATGTACCGTGAAAGCATCATGTTTACATTATCATCATGTTAAAGCATATGTTGTCATTTCGTGTAGAACCCGAGAATGAAACGATTCTAGTTGAGCAAGTTCTGGAAGAATCCCCGATTGTCACGGGATTTGGTAATTGTGGTACTGATCCGGAATCTGAGATCGCCAACGAAGGCAAGCCCCCGGTTTATGCATTAAACCATTACCTTGTTTACTTTGAAAAGTTTATCACTTATGTTACTTATCGCATTAAGTTGTTTAATTCAAATGTTACCTACTTGCTGCATTGCCTACCTTGTTAATTGTTTACCATCCTTGAAGATGATTTCATTTACAAAGGCGTAGAATTGCTTAGTATGCTTTATGGTAGGTTTTCAAAGTAAAAGTTTTGATACAATCATAGATGGCATACTGGCCAAAGAAAGAAAGAAGATAGAATGAACTAGAGACTAGTCGGTTGACTTATCTTGAATGTTGGGTAATGTTGCCGACTATGTCGCTTAAAGGCCACTCATTGTGGATCTTCTGAACGAGACACTTTGTAGTACTGGTCACATACTCCGGTAAGCCTACTTCGGCTAATCCGATACTAAGACGAATGCCCACGCACTGGGAGTGGTGAGATGGCGGGAGTAGCGTGTACCCTCGTGGCTTGAATGTGGCCGGATTTGAGGTGTGCTGTGCTCTCGGGTGGCGTGGAGACGGCTTAGTACGGGAGGATCCGGTAGCGAGGTTGATATATGCAAGATTAAGTTCTACATATGTCGTGTGATAAGGAATCCCCAGCTGGGACTTGAATCAATTCGAATTGCCGGTGCTCCGCGGATATGGAGACTCGATTCATTACAGAAGCAATGTAGGACTGGTGAATTACTAAAACATGAGAAAAAGAATGGAATGAGAAGGATTGGAACATGGGAAATGAACACCTAGTTGGAAATATTGAACTAAAATACTTAGTGTTAAAACTTGAAACCAGGATCAAGAATAGTAAGCTTTTAGCAAAGAATTTTTGAATCTTTCTACATCCTTACCTTGACCCAACACCTGCATCCCTAAGACCTTCACCCTTTTTCGTCGGGTCAGTCTTGTTGAGTACTTTTTGTACTCAGGGTTTGTTAACCCTTGTTGCAGGTGAGTCGCATGCGCAGGCTTGTTTTGGTCCCTGCTGCATGTCAGTGTATGAAGTCGATGACGATGAGGAATGATGAATGGCCTTTGGACAAGGCACTAGTTTGTGTGAAATAAATAATGTTAATGTAATATTATCTCGCTACTATGGTTGTATAACACTTATGGTTATGTAAGTTTGAAACAACTGGTTTGTAATATTAAACTTAAGTCTTCCGCTTTATTATCTCTGGTATGTATATTGAAAAATGTTGTAATCTGCAATGACTGTGATTGGAATCCTGTTTGAAACGTGGATGATTCGGGTTTCCCGAGGACACCCGACAGACCTGTTAAGTTGTTGGAAACTTGTGTACGCTATCTGAGGTCTGTTGAGACATCGATAGGTGCACGTGGGCCTGATTTCTTATGAGGTTCTGCCACATCGACTATTATGGAAGAATTGAAGAAATTTATGAACTATCATTCTATGGTTCCAAACCTCTTACTCCTGTCATATTCAAATGCCACTGGTTTTATCCTAGAGTAACGAGACGGACCCCTAAGCTTGGGCTAGTCGAGATTCGACAGGATTCCGTCTATCCAGGAAAAGATGTCTACATTGTGGCTCAACAAGCCGTCCATGTTTATTATACGTCATACACGTGCAAAGATGCCGAGCATCTTAAGGGTTGGTCTATTGTGCACAAGATATCGCCACACGGTAAACTACCTATCCCAAATGATGAAGATTACAACTTCAACCCAAACACATATGATGGAGAGTTCTATCAAGAAGAGGGACTACAAGGGAGGTTTGACATAGACTTAACCAAAGAGATAGGAATGGAAGTAGACAATGAAAGGGATGATGACGAGGACACTGGAGACGAGGTGCGAAATCTGAAGGACATACAAATGCTTGAGCGATTACGTTTAGGCAATGACAATGAAGACAACATTCCTCCTTCAGATAGTGTTGATGAGTTGGACAATGTTGATAGTGATGACGAGACCTATGATCCAGCTAATCTCAATCATGAAGATTATTTCTAATAAATGTAATACTATGTTTTTTGTAATTATGTTTTGTTCATTTTTGCAAATATTTCTAATACATGTATTACTATGTTTTTTGTAATTATATTTTGTTCATTTTTGCACCTATTTCTAATTACGTCTTATTTTTCTTTTTTATTGCATGTGATTGAACAAAGATGGCGGGCGACCGTCATAGGTCCATGAACTCGATTTACCAAAGACCACGCCGGCTGCAGGAGGAGGCGGAGGGGGCGGCGGAGGGATCGGACAGGAGGAGGAGGAGGAGGACCACCAGACGCAGGAGGGGGTCGTCTCCTCCCACGCCGCGTGAGGAGGAGCCGGAGGAGGTGGCGCCCATGGATGAGTCAAACGATGAGCTGGTTTGGCAGACGGACTAGGAGGAGGGGCTGCACGAGGACGGCGAGTTGGAGGCAGCAGGCATGGGTTCCACTTCCTCCGACTCCTCTTTGAGTGTCTACTTGCGAGGTCCCGCAAGCCTCCCACAGGTTCCGCTTCCTCACCAACGCCCAGTGATTCGCCCCGAAGGGCAAAAGTAAGTAACTTTATATGTTATCACCACTACTTCATATGATATGATGAAAAAAAACTAATAATTTTTCTTAATCACTTGTGTAGGAACTGGGTGGTTGTGTTGGATGGAAGCGCATGGCTAGTCAACGGCATCCTGGGTCTTCTGTGCAGGCAACACTTCCCCGGCATTGTCACGTACGCATCGAAGACGGAGCCGGCCTACTCGTTTGACCACTACGCCATCGCCATCGATGCGGAGTACCCCCAACAAGGCGGCGCGGGTGAAGGCAGAGTTTTGGGTAAGTCTCCCTCACAACATTGCTCAATACGTCGCATTCATTGGACTTTTCTTGAAATAATGAATGGATACATCGCTTTTGTATGCAGACTTATTACAGATGCGAGGAGGGCTTTGAGGCCAGGGCGAAGCAGGTGACTACTAAAGCCTGTAAAAAACTCGTCACCGACATGCATCACGAGGTGCGCATCCAGGCCATCGTAACCTACTACGGGTCGAAGCTTGGAGAGAGGAAAACCAAGAAAGACGCAAGAGAGATGCAGCTGACCCAGGAGCAGTACCTTGAGGTAAATGAAGAACATCAATATTGATTCGTTTTGAGATTAAGTTGGTTTAATTTGATCTTCTTATATGTCCAATACTTGATGACGTGTAGATGATTCCCTGGTGGTGTCAAGCGTATCCCGAGTGCTGGGCGATGATGGTGGAGAGGTGGTTCACAGAGGAGTACCTCAAGATGCACAGGGATGCCCGGGACCGTCATTTGCAGATGCAAGGTGAAAGGTCCTTGTTTGGTTTTGGTAATTAAGTGACAACCTAGGTGGACTAATTGTGTTTACGTGAGATACACAGGTGATTAGTCCACAGGTACATGTGTGTGAGCAACATATGCCATGAAGGTGACAATGGCTTGGAGATGTTGCAAAACTCACACATGTGATGATGAAGGAGCTTAAATGCACATGAGACATGACATTGAGTCATGTGATCAAGGTGGAGAAGATCAAGACAAGACTTGGCTTGATGGACCGTTTGCAAGCGTGAAGGGCAAGTCGAAGGCTTTGGAGTGATGGACCGCGTGGCGGTGAAGCTTGAGCAAGACTTGGCGCCGATGAACGATGGCAACGGTGAAGAGCAAGTGAAGTCAAGATCGATGAACCAATATGATCACGTGATGATATGAAGTGGATCATATCATTGTTGATCATGTTGGTGCATGTGTTGCATCGACATTGGAGGAGATGGAATGGAATGCGCAAGGCAAAGGTATAACCTATGGCATTTCATTTCATCGGTCATAGGTGTGTAGAGAAGTATATGACCGGGTTTAGGATAGATGGCCGTACTATCAAGAGGGGCAAACTTGTTTGCATATCAGTCATCTAGTGCCACTCGAGTGATCTAACTTTGCATCGTCGCTAGGATCGAGTGGCGTGGCAAGTTGAGTGGCTAACATCCTTTGGGAAATGATTGTGAAAAGCTAACATACATACACATGGTGGTGTACACTTGGTGGTGTTGGCACATTTACAAAGGAGGTGGTGTTTGCAGGGTTGAGATGGGTTTGGGTCCCTCTCTTGGTGATTCGGCGCTTTCGGGAAAATGGAATGCCTATTTTCTATTGCGCCGGATGTAAATTCTTGTGGTTGGCACATTGGAGCAAGGGTGAAGAAGTTAGAAGTGAAAACGAGTTGATCACGAAGATGCTGGCGTCGGTCTACTGACCGGACGCTGGGTCATGCAGCAACCGGACGCTGAAAGGCTGCGTCCGGTCAAACTGACGGTTCTGCACTGTACCAAGGCTATTGCACCGGACGCTGGTCTGTGTCCGGTCAAGGTGGACCGGACGCGTCCGGTCGAGAAAATATGCCTCGGGGAGCTTACTGGAAATGACCGGACGCTGAGGCTTCAGCGTCCGGTCAGTTTTACCGCTGCGTTCGGTCAGGTCAAGTGACCGTTGGGATCGGGACGCGTGGCCGTCTGCGGACGACCGGACGCTGAGGTCTAGTGTCCGGTCAGCTCGACCGGAGCGTCCGGTCAGCCCGACTTTTGCCCAGCGAAGGGGTAACGGCTAGTTTAGCCCTTGGGGCTATAAATAGAAGTGGCCCTCGGCCATGGCTGGTGTGGAGCACCTTGGGGGACTTAGTGTCCATGCTTGGGAGTGCTTGGGAGCCCTCCATCACACATATACTTGATAGTGATCATTCGATTGTGTGAGTGAGCGATTCTAGTGTGATTGCATCGTGAGGTTGCATCGAGTGGCACTAGGTGGTCATGTTGCAAGCTGGTGGTGCTTGTTACTTTTGGAGGTTGCCACCTCCTAGATAGCTTGGTGGTGGTCTCCGTCGAAGCCCGCAAGAAGCTTGTGCGGCGCTCCGGAGAAGTGCTTGTGAGGGGCATTGTGCTCGCCCCGCGGGAGCCGCGGAGAGCAACTCTAGTAAAGCGTGTCATTGAGCTACCCTCACTCAAGGGGTAGGTTCTTGCGGCGCCCGACGTGCGGGCTTAGTGGGTGATGCTAATTAGCCGCCGAACCACCAAGTGAGCGGTCGACACAACGGGGACTAGCGTGTTGGCAAACACGTGAACCTCAGGAGAAAAATCATCGTGTCAACCTTGTTCTTTCCGTTGGTTTGCATCCCCATTACACAAGCTTGCAATTACTTTTATACATATTAAGCTTGTGTAGTTGCTCTTATAATTAGTTAGCTTGTGTAGCTTGCTAATTACCTTCTTGCTTGTGTAGCATAGAAGTAGCTCCCTTGCGTGGCTAATTTGGTTTTAGTAACCTTGTTAGTCACATTGCTTAGTTTATGTAGCTAAGTTCTTGCGCTCTCTAATTAGGCATTGGTTGCCTTGTTATTGAGCATTGCTAGTGAGCATAGTTAGCTTTGTGCTTTTGCTTACTAGCATGTGTAGGAGCTCTCTTGTTGCTTAAAATACTAGTGGCATAGGTTTGTGTAACCTTGCTCTTAGAATTGTTTAGGAGAGCTCTAGATAGCCTGGCACCTTTGTTACATAATCGGTATCTTAGCAAGGTGCTAGTAAACATATATAGAGGGGTGTAGTCTTGGCTAGACCGATTGTTTTAATTCCGCATTTATATCGGTTAGCCGACGCGATTAATTTTAGAAAGGACTATTCACCCCCCCTCTAGTCGCCATCTCGACCTTACACAAGGTCTAGGACACCATCAAGGCAGTCGTAGCCTCACCGAATACAAACAAGCATGGGTACGTGAATTCATTTATCTATTGTGACGCTCAGTTCTGCCTGATTTCTAATCATCGTGCTATCTTTCTCGCAGTCGGCGTTACATAGTGGCCAGGCTTGCTCGGACTTCCAGGCATGGTGTATGGCCCACAAGGGCAAGGCGACGTCTGACGTCTCCTTCAACCTGGAGGACCCGCCCGAGGCATACACGAACCCGAGCGTCCACTCCCGCATCAGTGAGTGCACTGAGATGGCGAGGTCGCTCCATGGGTCAGACCACGATCCGAGCACCCAGGACTTCGATGGAGAGGCCGTCATGAGGGTGGGGCAAGGCAAGAAGCATGGGCGGTTCTGGCTTGGCGACGGTGTCATCGACACGGCCTCTACTCCCTCTCTCTCCTAGATCCGAGCACAGAACACGAGCGAGAGCCCAGCCATTCGCACATGGCCGACCGCTGCACAACACCGGGTCGACGCACTCGAGGTTATTCCTGTTTTACTCGTCATACATTGATCTTTATACACCTTAATTAGCTTTGCATTACTGAAACATTGGAGTGAAATATTGTAGGTCCGGCTGGAACAAGAAATGAGGCAATGTCAGGAGCTGGAGGCCGGGCACCAGAGGATGGCGGCCTAGCTGGAGGCCGAGCGGGCCGAGCGACAGGCCTAGGCGCAGAGGCTGACGGACATTACGGAGTTCCTACAAGGGCTTGGGCAACGTGTGGGCTTCTCTCTGCCACCTGGGCTGTTGGTTCCACCTCCGCCTCCGCGTCCTGCAACTCCAGCTACTCATGTGAGTATGAAAGTTTTTTACTTTCGCTTGTGCTTTGCTTGTATGGCCTCTAGACTTCCTAGATTAGCTATCCAAATAATCTTGTCTCACATGCAATCTTTTCTTCTTTGTGTAGTCTGCATCTGACGGTGGTTCGAATAATCCACCTCATGCACCTCCGAATGATGGAGCTAGGCCTTCACCACAGTCGCAGTGGCCGAGATGAGTGCACGTTGTATTTTTTTCATTTGTTGTTCACTTGGTGATGGACTTGTGATATCCTTATGATGCACTTGTGGACTTTGATGGACTTGTGGATTTATTTGGATGGACTTGAGCACTTATTATTATATATGTGATATATATTGTGATGGATGTGTGGATGGATGAGATATATATGTGATGAATGAGATATATATATGTGATGGATGAGATATATGATTGTATGAATTTATTTGTCACGATGGAATGTAAAAAAATTAAAATTTACCGGTTTGGGTCACTTTGTCGAGTGTTGCACTCGGCAAAGGACCCGATGTCGAAAGTGTCATGGTCATGAAGACTCGGCAAAAAATTTGGAAAAATGGGTGCTCGAAAACCATTTTTCCGACTTTGCCGAAATGTCATGACCATGGCACTTTAAGAAAGAACCACAAAAAATTTCAAACTTTGCCGAGTGCCGGCTAGAAGGCACTCGGCAAAGATTTTTTAAAAAAAAATCAAACTTTGCCGAGTGCCGACAAGAGGGCACTTGGCAAAGAATTTTAAAAAAATCAAACTTTGTCGAGTGCCGACCAGAGGGCACTCGACAAAGAATTTTAAAAAAATCAAACTTTGCCGAGTGCTGGCAAGAGGGCACTCGGCAAAGATTTTTTTTTTAAAAAATTCAACTTTGCCGAGTGCCGGCCAGAGGGCACTCGGCAAAGAATTTTTTTAACCCGAGTGCCGGCAAGAGGGCACTCGGCAAAGAATTTTTTTAAAAAATCCAAACTTTGCCGAGCGTCGGCCAGCGGGCACTCGGCAAAGAATTTTTTTTAAAAAAAATCTTTGCCGAGTGCCTGCAGGGTTGGCACTCGGCAATGCCACCGTCAACGGAGCCGGCGCCGTGACGGTCGTTTTTCTTTGCCGAGTACCCCCGGGCACTCGGTAAGTGCCCGATAAAAGACACTCGGCAAAGAGGTCTTTGCCGATCAATTTTTTGCCGTGTGTTCTTTGCCGAGTGCCGCACTCGGCAAAGGCTTTGCCGAGTGTAATTTGGCCTTTGCCGAGTGCCTCATGCACTCGGCAAAGAACCTGAATCCAGTAATGTCATATTGTGCTATGCTTTTATGTATCAAATATCAATTTTGCACCATTAATCATCTACTTCAAGTATCATCTCATTTGGGAATTTGTCATTTAGATTTTGCTATTTCTTGATATCTGAATTTTATATGTGCTTAAATTTTGGTCCCTCATCTTGAAGGAATTATATATGTCTGACCATATAATGATTCTATAAATGTGGACATATATAATTCCCTTGGGCCGTCACGTCGTTTGGACCAAAATTCAGATCGTTTGGGCATAAATGTGGGCCCTTGGGATTTTGTAGGATTCGAAGCCCATCTAAAGGGCCCGTTCATTTCGGCCCAAGGGCCGAACCGGACTCGCCGGGTCCTCCCTCTTCCCTCCTCCTGTCCAGGCCTCCAGGGTTTTAGGCTCGCGGCTCGCCGCTCGCCGCCGTGCCGTCCCGCCCCTTCAACCCCCCGCGCGCCGCGATGCCTCGTTCCAAGGGCAAGAAGAAAAACCCGTCGGCGTCGCCGCGGCCGTCCCCACGCACGCCTCCATCTCGCTCCTCCGCCGCTGGCTCCGGAACGGGCGACGGCGAGAGAAGCGTCGACCTCCCATCCATCGCCGCCGCCGCCGCAGCGCAGTTCCCGGCGCTCGTGCCACGCGGCGGCGATGGCTGCTTCGCTGGCACCGTCACCGAAGTGGCCCCCAGGGACGGGAGCCGCGGCGGCCGCTTGGGGAGGCTCTGGCTCTCCGAGGCCGCTATGGTCAGCGCCGGGATGCGGCCCGCGTGCCTCGTCTCCGTAAGCTCCTCCCTGCTCCTCTTTTGGTGCCTCGGCCTTGTTCCTTCGACTTAGGACTGCCTGTTTCTGCAAATTGTTAGTGTGGACCAGCTTCGTTTCAGCTAGAATCGTTGCTCACTCAAATTTGTACTATTTCTTTTGTGCGAGGGAGGTTGAATTCATCCATCGCACAAGGGCACTAATGATCAGTCTAGTCGTATGAGGTCCAATTTGACTGATTTTGAGTAATCGGTAGAAAGTCAAGGTGCCTTAAGCCCATCAGCGTATGCATGCAGAGTCGATGTTCTGAACCGAAATGTGCACATTTCATTTTTCTTTACAATCAGGGGGAGGGGAGCGCTGCCAACCTTAATATATTGCTCGGACCATATGAGGTGTACATAGTTCAGAGAGTAAGTTATTGGAAAGGAAGAAGATTACAACTTTGGTTTTCAACACCCCTATCTGCGACAGCGAATCGGTGCTTCCAGATATGAGCTGTTTCCTTGCAAGCAGAACTAAGACAGAGGCTGTCCATTGAACAAAACCTCATTTCTGTGCTTTAGATCATCCAGCAAAGCCAGCAAAGAAGCTGAACAAAAGCATCAGAGTACAACGTGGGTCCTCAGGCATAGGCAGCAGGCATAGTTCAACCATCTTGAACCGGCACTGCTTCAAATGCCAATGGTGAAGGGCAGCTCAAGATCAGGTCACAGTGGTCTTCTGAGCTGCTGCACAGAGAGGGCAGATGTCATCTTCAAGGACTTCTTTCTTCTTGAGATTGCACCTGCATTTGATTCTCTTTTGTAGTTATGTACCATCAGCCACCATAAGAATTGGACTTTAGGCTATGCTATTCTGATTGTGAAACCAACTTCAGAATTCCAGCAAAGCACAAACTTACTAGTTTACTTCCATGTATGTTTTCTTTTCAATAACTAAGCTGAGGTGTGTTTCATTGTTCGTAGGTCTCACTAATTTCGACAAGCAGTGATCAGTTAGATGCTTTCCCACTAGTTAATTTATTTGAGGAGTGCAGCAGATTCTTTGATCTTGATCTGGACAATGATCTCCTGCATGGTGAAGCTGGGAAAAACTTTGTGGTTGCTACAGTTCTCCCCTCGCGTGAGGTATGTCTTTTCTATTTTTTTTCCCTCCTGATGTCAAGTGGCAAGCATAACAAATTGTTGAAGTTTTTGACTGGGTTCTCTTACTAGGTTCCAAAGAATGGTATCAAGCTCTCTTGGGATCTTGCTTGTGTTTTGGGACACCCTTTGGTAGGTCGGTCGTTGTTTATTAGCCCCTTGTGTACACTTCAGGCCCCAAAGCATAGTAATGATATTCATATTTTGCGGGTAATGAAATGTAAGAATCTTTATCTTAGCCTAGTTCCACCTAATATTGGATCTTCCAATGGCACTGAATCAGAGTCTGACTACCATCCTGAAAGAAGCACAATGGTTATGGAGACACCTAAGAGAGGCCCTTCAACTCCACTGCATAAGAAGGAATCCAATCACTTTCCTTCCAATAGTGGCTCTTCAATGTGCTTGGATCCAACCACTGCGAGATCAGCACTAGCAGATGAGAAAGTTAATGAGTTGTTGCATACTTCAGCAGTACGGTGGCTTAATGGTAGACACTTGCTTAAAGGAAACTTTGTTCCTCTCTCAATATGCGGAAAATTGTCTTTGTTTGTGGTCATGGGAGCAGAACCAGATAGTTCTTCTCAAGATGTTTCATGTGAGAAAGGGAATACACTGTCTAATGCAGAGGATTCAACTAAATCTGGTGAAACCCCAGTTTTCTTCCTTGTTGACGGAACCACAAAAGTTCATTTATCTGATTCTGTCAGCACAAAGCAGCTTGGTTCAGATAAGCCGGGTTTACCATCAGAACTTTATGAGTATGATGACAAAAGAAATGAAGATTTCAATCATGCTCCAACACTTGGTGGGTTATCTAAAGAGTCAGCAACCATAAAAGGAATAATTTCATTTTCACTAGCTGATCAAATTGGTCTGCCAAGGTATTCCATTAACAGATACACACGTCTCACTATATTCAGCCATAAAAATTAATGGTTTGAATTTTGCAATATGTTGATTGTTTCAGATACAAAGGTATTCTTCTTTATGGTCCACCTGGAACAGGGAAAACCTCTCTTGCTTCTTCCTGTGCCTATGATGCAGGGGTCAACCTTTTTACAATCAATGGACCAGAGATCATTAGTCATTATTACGGAGAAAGCGAGCAATCTCTGTATGATGTTTTCAGTTCAGCCAAGCAAGCGGCACCTGCTGTGGTTAGAATTTCTTTGAATAATTGACTGCAATTACCTTTACCGTTATGTCAACTGCACAAAAAGAATCCTGGGTTCATAGTAGAGTTACCTCTTAAAGTGCTAATACCATAACTCATAACATCGAAACTCCCCTTTTATTAGGACAAAAAAATATTTATTTACTTAGTTTTGTAATGGTATCTACTCCGGGTATTCAACATGAAGTGTGTTCACTAGCAACTTATTTTTGGAGGGTAACACTATGATATTGAGCCCAAGCTGCTCTAATATTTTGATGGGTTGTGCAACTCTGAAGCCTTAAAAACTATCTTCTATTCAAATTCATGAAATTGGACTTGTTACTCTTTTCACTATTTTTTCACATCCAGCAGGCAAACAACTTTGCTTGAATATATATCTCCTTTGTCCTTTTCCACTGTTCTCAATGCAAAATGCTCCCAATGATTGAGGGATGCTGAATTCTTCACTGTATGTTCTATGATGCATACAAGCAACAGATTCAGTTGAAGCCTGTTTCTAATGCTATGCTCATTAAGCATCAATAGTTGAGCACTGAAGTGTCTTACCAAAGCAGCTAACTTGCCTATATCTATATTGCATTGCTCCTATTTATGAGCATCTCCTTTCTCCTCATAGTTGAAACTCTGATTTTTATTAAAAAAACTTTTTTCCCAGTTATGGTTCAGGTTTCTGACTTTCTGTTACCAAGTTGTCTGATTCATCCTCTCTGAAACATTGCTTATGGGTCAGGTCAAATATTGAAATGTTTGTGCACTGATTATCGAAGGTGACAGTTTGAACTATTTTGTTAGCAAGGAGCAATGCTATATATTTGAAGTATAGGTATCCTAATTAGGATCCTTATCCCATCTTGTTAGCATTCATAACAGTATCATGTATCTTTGTTGCTATTAGATATTTATTGATGAATTGGATGCAATTGCTCCATCAAGGAAGGATGGGAGTGAGCAGTTATCTATTAGAATGGTAGCCACTCTGTTAAAACTGATGGATGAGATTGGCCCTAGTGATCGTGTTCTCTTGATTGCTGCTACGAATCGGCCTGATAGTATTGACCCCGCATTGCGACGTCCTGGAAGATTGGATAAAGAAATTGAAATAGGTAGAATGCTCTGATGCTATCCATATATTTTCAGTGCGAATAGCTGTGGATGTAGTCTACTCCACATACACATCATGCTTTTTAAATTAATGCCTGCAACTAAAATGAAGCACTTATGAATGTGTAGAATGTATTAGCAACCTGGCCTTTTTTATTTTATGAAGTAGCATAATGCATTCAGGACTGGGCAGTATTTTAAACTTATAAGCAATGGATTGCTTGTACTGTAAGCTTTTTCATCTGTAGTAAGTGATTATTTGTGTGTTTTTAGTAGCCATTTAAGGATTTATTTGGACACTAAGGTTGGCCATGCACTTAGATGGCACCAAATTTAATGACTTCAATTCAACATCATTGTCCAGTGATATGTTGTTGAGTTTAAAACCAAGTTAATCATGTTTTGTTGTCTTCAAACTGGGTTGCAGGAGTGCCATCCCCGGGACAGAGGATTGACATACTTCGCCGCCTTCTAATTGGAGTTCATCACTCTCTCAGCAATGAAGAACTTGAGTCTGTTGCTCTAGCGACCCATGGATTTGTGGGTGCTGATCTAGCAGCACTATGCAATGAGGCTGCATTGAGTGCTCTGCGGCGTTACATCAGCCTAAAGGAAAATTCAACTCAACCACTTGGTCATCCTGGCTGTAGTTTTGAGAAGTGTAAGAGTCAGGATACTGAAGATCCAAGCTCATTATCGTCATCTTTCTCACAGTTTACCATATCATCAGATGATGTTGCCTGCATGAAGGGTGGTAACATAAAAAGTAGTGAGTCTTATGATGATAGAGATGAAATACCACTATTAGTAACCATTAAGGATTTTGACAAGGCTAAAACAAAAGTTAGACCAAGTGCAATGCGCGAGGTATCACTTCTATCCACCTGCAAGGCTTTAGCCATAGGTCTCTTGTATGACAGTTCCTATCTATATATCTGGTCTGTGTGAAAAAAAATGCCAATTGCTGAATCATGTTGTATACAGGTTCTTCTTGAGCTTCCGAAGGTACGTTGGGAAGACGTTGGTGGTCAGTTCAGTGTCAAGGAGCAGCTAATTGAAGCTATCCAATTACCACAAAAATGCCCAGAAGCATTTGAACGTTTAGGGATCCAACCCCCTAGAGGATTACTAATGATAGGACCGCCAGGTTGTAGCAAGACTTTGATGGCTCGTGCTGCAGCTTCTGAAGCAAAATTGAACTTCCTTGCTGTTAAGGGTCCTGAACTTTTCAGCAAATGGGTCGGTGACTCAGAAAAGGCAGTGAGATCGCTATTTGCAAAGGCAAGGACTAATGCACCGGCAATATTATTTTTTGATGAAATAGATGGGCTTGCAGTAACTCGTGGGCAAGAAAATGATGGCACGTCTGTTGCTGATAGGGTCCTCAGTCAGTTGCTTGTGGAAATGGATGGTGAGTTTTAACACTTCATTAGGAAATTCCTCGTTCAAATCTCCATATTTGTTCATAAACTCACCAATAATTGCCCTAGGAGTTATTATAGTCTGTTTATTTTTTTCTCTAGACGTTAAAATGTTTTAAAGCATGTGATTAGAGGTTCCCAAATAACAATAATGTTTTTTGTTGACTGTACATAAACCAAGCACCAATTATCTGATTATGATGTTTCCAGTCAATGTTATTTGGTTGGAGTATTAGCCATTTGCTTGTGCTTACGCATGTTTGGAATGTGTTGTAACCTTTTTATCTTATTTTGTTTTTTACAAGCTCCTATTGGTCTCTACTGAAAGCGTAGAGATATGCGCGAATAATAGATTGATTATACTGGTGGCAGGGTACAATCATATATAGGCTGAGGGCAGCTACCCTTAGCCCTATACACACACAAGAGGGGTGCCCAGTGTTGGGCTGCACCTGGCCCATAGGCCTACAGGAGAAAACAGTCAGGACGCTAGGCCCATAAGCTAATATATCTGTCTAAAATCTACCCTTTTATGATGCATAATTTACTATCGTGTTTTATTCTAATCAGCGTATTTCTTCACTACACTCTAAAGTGTGTTAAGCATGTGATTAGAGGTTGGCAAATAACAATAATGTATTTTGTTGCCTGCACATAAACCAAGCATCAAACATCTGATTATGATATTTCCAGTCAATGTTCAGTTCTAGCCATATGCAATTGCAATGTGCTGATGAACTTCTATCACTTATTTTGTTATTTACATGCTCCTATTGGTCTGTAAACTTTTATGGTGCATAATTTACTATCATGGCAACAGGTTTGGACCAGAGAGTTGGCGTTACTGTTATTGCAGCTACAAATCGTCCTGATAAAATTGATCCTGCACTTCTGAGGCCAGGTTATTGGTTCAGTTGTTATTTAGTCTATGTACATGGATCAGCGCTTAAATTTATTTCTTGGATTACACATATAATGCTTGTAACACTCATTTGATCTAATTTTGAGATCGATATATGCACTAGGTCGCTTTGATAGGGTGCTGGATGTGCAACCACCAAACGAAGCTGACCGTGCAGATATTTTCCGGATTCACACACGCAGCATGCCATGCAGTGCTGACATGAATCTAAACGAACTTGCTAGACTCACAGAAGGCTACACTGGCGCCGACATAAAGCTCATCTGCAGGGAAGCTGCTGTTGCCGCACTTGATGTATGCTAGTCATTCTTCCCGGTCTAGTTGCGTGAGCATATGCATTTTTCACTAGGTGATGCTAGAAGTTAAGTGACAGAATACTCTTTCTTTCAACAGGAGAGGTTTGACATCCGAGAAGTAGCAATGAGACATTTCAAGTCTGCGGTCAACAGAACAAAACCATCAGATGTCAAGTTTTTCCAAGAACTTGCAAAGCAATTTCGCCGATCGTTGACTTCACTGAGGCAGCTGTAATTCTGAGAAAGGTAGATGGGTGTGTGTTTGAGGAATGGGTCAAGCATCACCTTCTTACTCCTTACATTTTTGCTTGGTCTAGAGAATGGAGTGGGTCAATCCATACAAGCACATGGCTAGCTTAATCATGAGGAATGAGTTCATCCCAAACAATTCATGGGTGACCTCATTCTAGATATTATGTGATTCCTCAAACCAAGCACCTCATCTGTGAACCTGGCATGATTGTACTGTAGTCAACTGTAATTACGGAAATGTTGTTGTAACTTGTAAACTGTATGTGATTCTTAGCTCATCACCTTTCCCCTTTGTTACATAGGTGGTATGCTTTTTTTAGGCGCCGCTGTCTTGCAGCAACAATGCGGTTGGTCGGATTTTGCTGTGCCAAATATCTGCTGGAACTTGTACGCCTTTTGTTTCTGCTTGGTGTGCGGCTGTGCTATGGTCGATGAACCTGGGTTGGTACCCGCTGGGTTTATCCTTTCATTACATTTTTAGTTTTTATGGCCCTGATAATCCTGGTTCGCGTTGCTATCTATGTATCTTCGAATTCCGAGCGCAGTTGTTCTGACCTCAATCACTAGGATACTGTAGCTGCAGCTTTAAGTTGATTCCAGCGACGCTATCGTCTTGCTCGTCGGCACGTACGCCAGCGCCTTGTCGTGGAAGGACTAAGTGGGACTTCCCTCTTATTAAAAAAAAGTAAAAAGAAGTGGGACTTTCCTTCTCTCATTTTTTCTGGCTCTACTTTAGCTTTGTTTTGTCAAATACCTCTAGCTCCTAAAACTCCGCTCCATGAAAAACTAAAGCTATAAGTCAACACCACATTTTTTTTTAGCACTTCAAGAAGTACTATAAGATTTAGACTTTTGTGTCCCTCAGGGAGCAAGGACAAAATACCCACTCTTGCCGCTCATCGACGAAAACACAGTTCGACTACCGACGCCTGTACGCCCACCCCCACGTGTTTCTTCTTCCGTGACACTGTTCTCCCGCTGCTGGCCGTGGCCAGGCCCGGCTGGCTAGCGCTCAAGCCCCGCCCTTCCTTTCGATAAGCTACAATATTTTTCTTTCTACTCCTATATTTCAGGTGCCTGAATTTTAGGATGATTTTAGGCAACACTCTCATATCACCAACTAGTATAAGTAAATTGTTATTTTTATGATTTGTTAGTTGTCTTTGTATCGTAACCTATTAAATTTTTGTCCTTCTCTACCTATAGAATTAATTCTAAATTGTTAATTGTTTTTGTGGCAACATAAATCATATTTTGTCAGATTTGTGGTTTTGTCTAATAGGTTTTTTATTTTCGATACCAAAAATTGCAGATTACACCTACAGAAATTCCGATGAACGAATCTGCAATTTTAAATTTTAGCAAGTCCCTTTTCTTTCTGTCTATGATGAGCTATAGTATTTTTTTTCTTTTCTACTCCGCATCTTTGATGAGCTTCACTATTTTTTTCTTTTCCGTGTACACTACACTATTTTTTATTTTCTATGTATGCTGATTTGTAATGCTGAGCGGCAATATTTTTTACATTACAATAGTTTGGCACAATAGCCATTTTGGTCCCTCAACTATTACTCGAGGCTCAATTTCATCCCTAAACTTTCAAAACGGCCGTTTAGGTCCTCAAACTTTAGTTTTAGGATCAATTTCATCCTACAACTATGAAGATGATCGTTTTAGTCATCAAACTTTGCATTTTGGGATCAATTTTATCATAAACTATCAAAGTGCATTTAACTTTTATTTTCAACTCAATTTTATCTATTCAAAAAGATAACCTTATATTTTAGGCACAATTTCATACATAAATTATCAAAATTATAGCTCTGCTATTGTTTCAATATATTCATGTATTCTTAATGAATAAATAGCATTCGATGCAACTGTAATTGCTTATGTAATACCATTTAGTCGGATATATATAAATAGTACCATTATAAGGTAACACTAAAAATAACAGTTTGGAATTATTAATGGCCACGAATGAGATTTTGGATGAATATTATTTTTCTATCTCTAATCGCTGGTGATGTTGGAGCTAACCAGGTGTAACAGTACAGCGTTCCACGTAGAACGTACACAACGTTGTGTTGAAAATAAAAGATTAAAGAACAAAATACAGTTTGATAGTTTATAAATGAAACTAGGCCCAAAATGCAAAGTTCGAGGACTAAAACGATCATCTTCATAGTTCTAGAATGAAATTGAGCCTAAAAGTAGAGTTTGAGGACTAAAACGATCATTTTGAAAATTCAGGGACGAAACTGAGCCTCGAGAAATAGTTGAGGGACCAAATTGGCAACAAAAAATATTTTACATTATGCTCCACAGACAACAAAGCATACACCAAATACCATCTAGGGACATATTAGACTTTTCTCAAGGGAACCTCACAAAACTGGAGCTGGAGCTAGGCTGCATGCCAACCAATTGCTCCAAGAACTCCACAATGGAGTTGTTCCATGATGGAGTCGGTGGAGTAGAGCTAGAAACAGAACAGAGCAGTCCCACACAGACCATTAGTTACACCAAAAAATCCACATGAAAGAAATCTTAGTTTAATTACTGATACCAGACCTTAATCTTTGTCAAAGAAAAATACCACTACTAAGTAAAATGATCTTTAGCAACGATAGCTTTTTTAGACAGAGGCGGCTCAATCTACATCCGGCTCCAAAAATCAGTACGAACTAGCCATCTCTAGAAATGTATTTGTAGAGTACAAATGCCCCTATTTTCATTTTGCATGGTTGCTATAGCTACTATTCGCCATCAGGGCTGATTTCTGATTACTGCAGCAAACAGAACAAATTGTCATTTTTGTCGACAATAGGTAACTCGTGGACGTTGACATTTAATATTGCACCTATTAGTGTAGCAGCGTGCGTTTAGTATACATGTCTCAATCGTATCTGCACAATGAAAATAAAATTAGTCACCCATTTTTTCATACAGTGGAATGGATATATGGAACACAGTGGTGGATCCAGCGGCGCCCCCCCCAAGATATGATATTAGTATAATCTTATATTTTTTATTTATATTTAATACAATAATTTTGTTAAATTATTGCACTAAATACAAATAAAAACTTTAAGAAAAATGTTGCCATATCTTAGGCGCAGGGGGTGGGGGGGCACTGGCCCCCTGGTTCTGCCACTGGCTGGGTCAGGCTCCAGCGCTCATGCGATAGATATATCTGTGGATAGTGTGTCCTGCGGTGATGTGGCAGCGACTATCAATGCGTTCAATGCAGCGAGGGTGAGCCCACGCACGAAGCTCATTTTCGTTCAGTGTCTCATGTAGTTTGGTGCGCTCACCTCATGAGTAAATTCAGATATGGCAGTGCAAGTTGGTTGGATAATTTGGATCCTATTGCTGTTCTGAAATAGAAATTCAATAATGTATGTGTATCATACATATGATTTTTCGGTTTTGTCAATATTCTGAAACCTACTATTGGATTGCTTTGTAGCTGCAGGCTGTATTAGTACAATACTATGATTTGTCATAGTCAGCTTGCACTCTTGGGTTGTATCACAAGAGAGTCAAATATGTGTCTTTGTACTAAATTATTTGCATTTATAGTATTTCTACATAATATTTCAACTAGTAAAAACAAACAGACACTCACATATGCTTACAAAATCAAAACATGAACCAAACATCAACTAGGGGCATATTAGAAACCTTCTATTCCTAGAGCTGGAGTCAAGTTGCATGCCAAACAGGTCCATCTGCTCCAAGAACTCTAGAGCTACTCCACAAATAGACACTCATATATGCTTACAAAATCAAAACATGAACCAAACATCAATCAGGGGCATATTAGAAACCTTCTATTCCTGGAGCTAGAGTCAAGTTGCATGCCAAACAGGTCCATCTGCTCTAAGAACTCTAGAGTGAAGCTACTCTATGGTGGAGCTAGTGGAGCAGAGCTAGAAAAACTGGAGCAAAGCAGTCCTAAACAGGCCCTAAATTTCGATCGGCTTTGCATGGTCGATCTTGTGTGCTGCAGCAAACCAACAGCACGTTAGTATAGAGCAACTCCACTAGATATCCTATCCAGCATCTCCTATATGTTAGTTTAGAGTCTCCTATAACTATTTTAGCATATAAGAGAACACTGCTGCAGCAGATTCCTTAAAACTGGTCTCCTACACCCTCCATCCCAAATTATAAGTCATTCAAATTTTTTTGGAGAGTCAAAGTATTTCAAGTTTAACCAAATTTATATAATAAAATAATAACATTTATGATACTAACTATGTATCATTAGATTCTTCATTAATCATATTTTTATAGTATATCTATTTGATTTCATAAATCTTTATAATTTTCTTTAGAATTTTGGTCAAACTTGAAATGCTTTGACTCTCAAAAAAAATTAAAATGCCTTATGATTTAGAACAGAGAGATTATATTTTATTTTATTTTATTATATTTCTCCTACCTTTTGCATACACATTTCATTATAAACTCCATTCCCACTCCAGAAAATTCATGATTTTATCATTCTACCACACAATTATCCAACATTTTTAATACATAATTTAAAATATCAAATTTGAATCTAGCATAAGTCCAACATTGCGATGAAAGTTCTCTCCAATTCGCTTCCAATATGTGCTACTATTTTGATCAGTTCCTGTGACAGCAGCAAGACTCACATTCTCCCATGCTAAAACCAAGGCCTCATCTTCTTTTTCTGAGTAGTTGGCTGTCGTTGTCCCTTTTGAAAGGATCAAGATGCGCAGGAGGTGAATTAGGCTAATTCTAAATTTCTTGCAATAATTAAGCCCTACACTTAGCCCATTTTGTAACACCCTCGTTGTTACACCGCAAATCATTTTCTAAAATACTTTATGAGCATCATATTTATGTGGTAATGCATGAGATGAAATGTGTAGGTGAAGCATTGTGACTGAAACGACAAATAAAAATGCAAAACGAAAAGTTCCTTCGCGATTCGTATAATTATCACGTAGGGTTGTAAAGCAATTTTTATTGAACAAAAATGCTATAGAACATGTACGTGACACTTAAATGAAGTTTGAAATATGAACTTTGTAGATGACAATGAAATACTTGGTGTTGAAAAATAATATTGCTAAGTAGTAGTTTCAATAGCTTAGAAAAGCAATTTGAAATAGAATTCAACTCAACACAGAAAAATTCTAAGCTTGTGGACAGTTAGAGATTGCCTTGTTTAGCGATTTATTTTGCAAGATTGGGTTAAGAGGTGGTGCTGTGTTTTAGCTTGGTTTAGTAGTCCAATATACCACCTTGAGTACAATGAAGATGGTTTGGGTGTAGGGTCAACCGTTTAGTCGTTTTGGGTGCTTTAAAATCCGTGCACAGCGTGTCTTCGGGCTGCTTTTCCTGGCTGGATGCGATCACCATGCCGAGCAGCCTCGATGTCGTGGCGCTCGATGCGTGCACGCGCGCGTGTGGCCGCACCGCAAGCCGTCGGTCCCCTCTGCGCCCGGCCGCCCTGCCAACGTGGCTGCGGCTGCTGCTGCCCGTTGTGCCATGCCGCTGCTGCCGACGTCCCGTCACCACGCTGCGCGCCTGCCATTGCGCTGCGCCGCTGGCCCACCTTGACGCTGCACGCACGAGGCCGTGTCGCCGTCGCCTTGCCATTTATGGCACTGCGACGCGCGGGTCCCGTCGGCAGCGAGCGCGTGGCTGTGGTCGCTCCGGTCGCATCAACCACGTCCTGCCAAGCAAGCACAGGCCGAGCCTTGACTACGTCCCCACCATCTCCCGCTCCACCCCTGTCCTCTTCTTTGCTGTCGCCGCCGAGCCGCGCCAGCACGCCTGCATGCGAGAGGCCATTCCCCATCAATTCCACATGCTTGCGCCTGTGCCCTCATGTGCTCTCGCTGCCCGCCCCCACCCAGACTTGAACCGTGCAAGGCCAAGCTCCAATTTGGAGCTTCACCCCGCCACCGCGCCGTTAAGACCCGTCACCGCCCGCGCCATGGCCAGCCCTCCACCACTTCACCCCACACAAATTCCTCTGTACCACTAGCTCACCTTGGCTCCCTCTCCATTGTGTGCACGCTAGTGGGAGCGCTACCGCCTCCTCGCTGCCACTGACATGGCCGTGTTCGCCATGGCTCGTCGCCATGCTCGTCGCGCGCACGTGGCTAGCCCTGCTCAGGTAGTCGCCGGCCGAACCACCACTTTGGCAGGGTTCGCGGTGTGCCCCTGGTGATTATCCCCTATCTCTACCATCATGTTAGCGCTGTAGCTCGCCAGGATGACCGTGCTGCCATCGTGGGCGACCGCGTGCGGTGGCCGCTCGCTTCGGTGCATCCCGTTGCTCCGTATCGCCACTTAGGGTAGGTGCTAGGGTCGTAGATGGGGTTCGGCTCGTTAGTTGGGTCGGTGCGAGCCTCGAGTGGCCGGCGTACCGCCTAGTGCCACCGCCTGGCGCGCTGGCGAGCGCGGGGTGTTTCGAGGACCTCTCCGGTGCGAAGGTGAAAAGATCTGAGGGTTCTGTTGCAAAGTTGTTGTCTATAGAAATAGTACATGTAGTGTCCGCGCTATTGTCTGATAACGCGGGGGTGTTTTTGTAAGAGTGCCAGCGCGCGCGTGGGCCGCGTCAAGCCGAATTCGGTTTATCTTTTTCATGGGAAATAGAAATAGCTTTTTATTTTAATTCTGAGCTGAACTTTGATAATTAATATAAAATAATATAGATGTCCAAAAATTGTGAAACTAATTTTGGTAGGTTCTTAAAAACATTGTCTACCTGTTAGTATAATTATTTCATGCATATCTATGATGAAACTGAGGTCTATTAAATCATTTGGAAATGCTTAATATTATTAGTTTAAATATTGTGGGAATATTTGTGGCAAAATGGTGATAGCTTTAGCTTTGAAAATTTTACAGCAGCTTTATTGCATTATTAAGTGCTTTCTGTAATTTTTGTAGCCCTAGAATAGGCTAAACACTAGGATAGTTAGATGATCCTTGTTGTAATATAAGTTAAATCGCTAATAAGAATAAGACTACATTTTAGTTGCTAAGTTAATACTTGTTAAATGAATCCATACCTGTCTTGGTGGAAATGATAGGTAGTTAGTATCTTAGCCATTTGAGCTAGCTTAGTAGCTTAGTAAAGGTATTCTTAGTTTAAGAGCTGCTATTTCTAAAATGCTAAGTGTTGCATCATCATTGTATGCATGTAGAGAACGCGTTGGTGGAGATCGAGACCGCCGGAGAGCAGGAGTACGAGGAGGTGATCGAGGAGTACGAGGAGGAGGTCTTCATACAGGAGGAAGTCTCGGAGCCACCGACGACTGACATAGCTGACAACCCGCCTGCCCAAGGCAAGCCCCGGTGCATAACCCTTATTTTGAATAATCACTGTATATATATGAGATGTGTATTTATGTTACAGGAGTTATATTGAAACTACATACATAGATACTTTTACCTATGAGTCCTACCAGTATAGGTCGAGTAGCTGCTATGCTTAGGATCTTCGGTAGCGTGAGTAACTTGCCGTTACTCACAATAGGTAATTATTATTATCACTCTCTTAATAAAATGGTGAAAAGGAAAATGGAGACAGGGCAGGGATATGGTATGGGTATTGGTGGGTGTAATAGGTTGTGTCCCGTGGCCAATGGGGCATGGCTTGGTTACACTGTTTTCCTATCCGTGCCGGTTAAGGACCGTTCATTGCTGTGGATGGTAGTCAGGTCACAGACTTATTATCCAGAGCACATACTTGCTTATGGGAGCGGGAAGGCTTGTTGCTCTCTTGTTGTGGGTTCCGGCTCTTTCCGGACCGACTGATTGGAGGCGGGGATGGTGGAGGTCTAAGCACCACATGGAGTCCGGGACTCAGGTGTGGGGGCTTGGAGAACAAGTTTGGACGGGGAACTAGACCCCTTGACAGGAGAGTGGTGGGTTGGTCTTGCTTGTGCCTGGGGTACAAGCGGGGCGTGTGTTTCGGGGTACCTAGCTGGGCTACATTGGTTCATGAATTGCCGTGTGACACGGTACGACTTGGCTGTGGTCTAGCACCGTAGTAAGAACTGGAAGATGAAAGATGATGAATGGATCTAATTGCTCAACTCTTGCTTGAAAGTAGTACAGGTGCTTACATAGAATGGTTTGCTAATGAATTAATCATGACTGCTAATAAAATACTTACATAAGGATTCACTACTAGAATGCTTTTGCGCAAACAAAAGAAACACAGCAAACCATAAAACCTATCATATCCTTTGGAATCGGAAAATTATTCTCACTAGTCGGGTAAGTCTTGCGAGTACATTGTGTACTCAGGGTTTATTTACCCCTGTTGCAGGTGCAGCTTGAAGAGTGGCTTTATGTGGAGGATTCTTCTGGTGGGCACAGATGGATTCTTATATCTTATCGTTAGATGTTTATTTCAATTCTGCTATTTAAATTCCGCACTCTAAACTTGGTATTGTAATAAATTATTTCTAAGAACTCATGTTGTATGAAATGGACTAAATATTATAAACTCGTTCTCATTATTGGATCTTAGATGTAAAACGTGGATGGTTCGAGTTCTCCCTTGGGGTGTGCTCGATAGAACTGCTAGAGGTAACCCACTTTCGGGGTGCTTAGTGTTTAGAGGGAGACAATCACCTCTGGAAGTGTGTTATTTTGGGCGGTTCTGCCACACATTTCACCCCCTTGTGTCTAGAAGTGTTTCTATTGTTCTACCACATAAAAGTTTTACATCATCGGTTCCTATCCTACTCTAGCATGGCAATTCTAAGAATGTAAAAATATAAATTGAATTGCTTAAATGTAAATGCTCAAAGTAGAGAGAGGGAGAGGAACGCGGCGATGTTTTTCTGAGGTATCGGAGAGTCGCCACTCCCCACTAGTCCTCGTTGGAGCACCCGCACAAGGGTGTAGCTCCCCCTTGATCCGCGCAAGGATCAAGTGCTCTCTATGGGCTGATTCTTCGACACTCCACTGCGGTGAATCGCCCATAACTGCTCACACCATGACTTGGGTCATCCACAAGCTCCGCTGAATGATCACCAAGCTTCTAATCACCACCAAGCCATCTAGGTGATGGCGATCACCAAGAGTAACAAGCACGAACTCTCACTTAACCCAACCAAGCCTAATGAGAAGAGTGGATGCACACTTGCTACTCTCTATGCACTAATGAGGTCCTTAATCTTGGATTAGCAAATCTCAGTCACCCCACTAGGCTCTTGATCTCCCTTGCACACCAAATTGTTTCCTCAGCTAAACAAATGGGCAAGAGAGCCTCAATGCACAAAATGGAGGGGTATAAATAGCCCAAAGCCAAGAAACTAGTCGTTACCCTCCAACTCAACAAAGTCGGGGTCACCGGACAGCAAGGTGGCACACTACCACCCCCTGTCCGGTGCCACCCAACGGCTAGTTTTGAACTAGCCGTTACTGGGCTGGCACCACCACCCCTAGGGCGGTGCACCACCACCATAGGGGCGGTGACCAAGCCTCGAAACACCCCTCTCTAGAATAAAACGATGGTGGCACCACCACCCCAGGGGCGGTACCTTGTCCGGTGACTAGCCCGAGACCCTAGTCTCTGGATAAAAAGGGCGGTGACACCGCCACCCCCTGGACAGTGCACTCCCACCCCCATGGCGGCGACTAGGGCAGTGCACACCACCCTGTCCACTGCCACCAACAGTGCTGCACTCTGTTTCAAGTCTCGATTCGAAATGGTTTCTGACTTCCGATGTTTTTGGGCTTCATCTTAGCTACCTAGCATTAGATTTAACAAATGTGCACCACATTCTTCTCACTAGACATGCCTAGGTCAAGCTACCCGTCCATGCCCACTTTATAGTACGGCCAAAGGAAAAACAAAGTCCTACAACTAACCTAAGTTTCTCTCAACTCCAAACGACACTTAGAACTAGTCCATCCTTAACCTTATCGTCCATCCTTTGAAAACCAAAATAATTCCATCATCAGGGGCATGAATACCATAAGTGACTAATCAATCACAATTACCATGACCTAACTTATAATGCCTCTGCAAAACACACGTTAGTCACGGTAATCTTGTGTAGTCATTAATCACTGAAACCCAACTAGGGGCTTAGATGCTTTCAATCTCCCCCTTTTTGGTGATTGATGACAACACAACCTCGAGTATGTGTAAAGGAGAGATTTGAGGTTTTCAACCGCTTGGTTTGCGTGAACTTGTGGCAATAAGAGCAAAGAGGTTAGAACAAGTTCATGCATACCAAGTCCACAACATGTACTCAATATATAAGAATTAAGCGCGAGTACAAGAAGGTAGAAGCTAGTTTAACATCGGAGTTTGGCGGAAGCATAATAAATGAGCAATAGAACGGAGACATGATATAAAAATATAATGATAAGTCAACATGTCTCACAAGTCATCACACATGCAAGCACACATATAATACAATGCATAGCGGAAATGTAAACATGCATGCAACAAAATATGGGAGTAGCACACAAAGATATCAAATCCCTCTCACAAGCTCTCCCCCTATCTCACATACTCTCACCCTCTCCCCCTTTGGCATCAAGCACCAAAACCTAAGGGTCCTGAGGTGGGGTAGGAGCAGTAGAGCCAGGTGCAGAGGTGCGTAGTGTAAGCTAGAACTTGTCATAGTCAAAATCTGAACCTGAACTCTGTCACTCTGGATGACCGACGGGGGCTGTAGCTACAACTGGCACTGGCACTGGCACCGGAGCCTCTAAAGTAGCAAGTGGAGGAGGCTGACTCACTGGGACTGCCTGCTGCTGTCGGTCAGATGAGGCAACTGAGGAAGGAAGAGTGTCATCGGTACCTGTCTAAGGTGGAGCTGTAGGTAGCACATGAGCTAGAGTGGATGGCACTACCTATGAAGACTCTCCTGTGACCTGGCTATGTGTGGCAGAGATTGTCTAAGAAGTCTGAGCTGCTGTAATCACCATGATCACCGATGATGTCTGAGTAGCTATAAGCGAGAGAGGCTGAGACACGCCTGTAATCCTCGAATCCACACCCTGAGCTACTGGAGAGGAGAAGTCAAGGGTCGTGGGGTGGATCGGAGACACTTGGGGGAAGCTCTAGCCTTGAAGTACACTATACTGTATAGCTAGGGCCAAAGAGACCTGCTGAACCGGTGCAGGAGCTGCTATATAGACTAGAGGCAGTGGAGGTGAGATGCATGTCTGCTGTAGAATGTGGTCAAAGTAGTGAAAGTGACGTGCCTCAATAGCAAGCATGCAGTCCTAGAAGGAATCCTACTCAGCCTGGATGTTCTCAAACAAAGTAAGCATCTACTGCCCTAGCCTTGCCTGCTCGGTACATGCCTCTGCCTCACATCGTGCCTGCTCAGCTGCGATCCTCTGAATCTCGGTGTCCTGTCTCTACTACTCAGAGATCATCTGCTGAAGTAAAGCTGCCAGAGTGGGGTCTATCAGTGGAGGAACTGGTGGAGCAGAGTGGGAACCACTAGCCTCGCGGTCATGAGGTCGCGAAGGCGGAGGTGCTCGTGTCGGCTCTGGTGGCTCATCCTCGTCATCATCATTGTCATCATCAAACTCCTCATCATAAGCTCCACTAAACTCCTGCTCAGTGTCACAGACCGACTCGTCCAGAGGGTCCACTGTCCTAGGCTGCTCAATATGTGCAATCTCTCTGTGTCGCTCATATGTCCCAAGGGCAACTGGCATGTACATCCTGAAAGCTCTAGCGTGAGTATCATGAGTCATGACGTACTGAGGGTGGTGGATCAGCCTCTCAAAGATATGTGATAGGTAGTGAGCATAGGGAAGCTGACGACAAGCTCTGCATCCATCCATCACTGTATCCTCAATCTCACAAAGCAGGAAGTCTACAACATCGAACACGGTGTGAGAAACAAGTGCACCAAGTAACCACTACTACAGGTGTGTCAAGGCCTCTCTGAAACCAACTCATGGTAGCAAGGTCTTCCTCATCGCTGTTTCAAGCACCTAAGCTAGACGGATCATATCCCTCAGACTCCGTCTGGACCCCTCGTCAAACGGCGAACGAAAGATGGCGGCCACGTGGGCTGCTGGTGGCTATGTCCCACCGTGAGGGCTTCGAGGAGGGTTAGCTATACCATAACACAAACTATGTAGTCTCACTGGTGTCTCTGGAAACCCGTACAACTGTTTGATCTTAGAAGCTAAGATCCTGTAGGTCTCACCCTCGTAACAGAACTAAATAAACTCGTGGCTCGGGTCAACCCAAACTATGGCATAGAACACTCTGACCCACTCATCCATGTCCTGGCAAGTAGGTGATGCACTGTGAAATCTCATGAGTACCTGCTGCTCTCCTCAAATAGGCCAAGTCTAGAACTCTGTGGGGCCTCAAACCAACTAGCTCAAGCCTCTGTGCTCTGTAGAACGACTCCTGACTAGTCGTGCTAAATGGTGCTAAAGCAAGCTCCTCTCTCTGTGTAGGTAGCCACTCCTCAAGTGGGACATTCCGGAAATGACGGACACGTCCAGTTGTGGTAGTACGAAGCTTAATCAGGCGAGGGTCATCCTGAACTTGCTCAAGACCCTGCTCGTCACGCTCTTTGAAGCAACATCTAGGTGGCACTAGAGGCAAGTCCTCCTCGGGGTCCACTGGCTCCTAAGGCTCCTACTGATGCTGACTCAGCATCAGGTGCACAGTGGTGCATGCATGAGATGATCGACGGAGCTGAGGCGTCTTTGTTTGCTGTGGCTCTGACTGCTAAGTCTCTGTGGCTAAAGATCCAATATGTAAGGCTCCACTGCTGCCACCTCTCACACCTCTGTCATAGGCTGCTACTATTGCTAGTGCCTGCTCAACCTCTCGGTGTCTCCTCTTCTACTTCTTGGTCTGCTCAATCACCTTGCCCTAGCCCTTGTCCCTCATCAGATGACGAGGGTCCTGACCGTCACCACCCCTACTAGTAGGAAGAACGGGACTGGTGTGCTTAGAACGCGCCATAGCTGCCAGTAACAAGATAAACCACTAAAACTGAGAGAACTCACTGCCAAGTCAAACTGTCAAACTTAAAAACTCCCCCTGAAATTGAGAATCATTGCCAAAGGATACAACTGCTGCTGACCACTGACACTCCCCCTAGATCACTGCCATCTGTCACTCAAGAGACTTGGCCTCTATTCCATACTTGCGGGATTGGCCCCGAGTTCACTGCCAATTGCCACTAATTAACTCACCTCAAGCACTGACACTGCTGCACGAATAGAGTAGATGGAGATATATAAGCATTTATATTCCTAGAGGTGAGAAAGTGCTATCGGAAGCAAAGCAACTTAGATAAGAGAATCACGGCATGGATTTGCTACTTGACAATCATGACGATCCGACCTCCAAGCAATAGGAAAGAGGTCACGTGGCCGAGTACATCAACCACCGAAGGAATGACGGGAGAAAGTAAGCAAAACAGCAAAGATTCGGCTTTGGGGCATTTCATCAAACACAAGATGGGCAGTGGAGATGCTCACCACGGGAGAAGCTGCTGCTGCCCAAGGAAGACACTAGGATGGCGAGCACACATCATAGAAGCACAACGATGGTCGCTGTAGATGCAAAAGAGGAGCCACGACCTCAGGTGAAGTAACCAGCGGCGACGGCGGAGGGCACTACCTCCAGTTGAAGCACGGGTGTGAAGATTCCTCAAGGCATGGCGCTCACGGACGAGTGGTGGCGCTGGAGAGGCTCCATGTGAGCGCGCCGAGGTCACGGCAGCGCAAGGAGGTGGTGCGGCTATAGGGGACTATGATGCCTAAGCGGGGAGGGGGTGAATTAGGCAACTTAAAATTCTAACTCTAAACTATGGCCTCTTTTTCTAACCTTGGCAAAACCTATGCAAAAGATAAACTATCAAAATGTGCAACTACGGTTTTTCTAGTGTGTTGCTATCTCTACCGCAAAAGGAGTAATACAATCAATGTAAATGCGGAAGCTAAAGAGCAAGGTAGAGATATGCAAACTCCCGTCGATGACTCCGGTATTTTTACCGAGGTATCGAGAAGCGCACAAGCTTCTCCCTAGTCCTCGTTGGAGCCCCTCGCAAGGAATCCCTCGCAAGGGCCAAGCTCCCGGTAGGGTAACTCTATGAATAGCCTCGGGCCTTCCCCTCGCACAAGTGGGTCTCCAACGTGCCTTCCGGCAAGCCTCTCCCAGATGCTCCCCGCCATCTTCACTATCAAGCTTTCTGCCGAAACGTCGCGGGCCTTGTTCCCTCCAGTACACGGTGGCGGCCACACCACAAACGCGGTTGGTGTGATCTCGCAAGACTACTAGCCCCTCCAATGTACAACAATGGTGCGTGCAAGCACCGAGTGGTAAGAGGTATGCAAACCTCACTAAACACTAGGCCTAAACCTAGAGCAAGTGCATAAGCGGTGGTCTAATCAACCTAAGCACTTTGTAAAGCACCTACGCTAATCACCTAATGAATCACTAAGCATTATGCAAGTGTAGATCACTAAAATGGTGTATCAACACCCTTGATATGTTTCCCCAGCTCCACACCCTTTAAATGGCCGGTTGGGGGGTCTATTTATAAGCCCCAATGAGAAAGTAGCCGTTGGGGATGAAATCCCGCTTTTCTGCTACTGACCAAACGCTGATCACGTCCTGACCGGATGCGTCCGATCGTCCCGACCGTTAGAGCCATGATCAACTGATCGGACGCTGCCAGCGTCCGGTCACATGCCACCGGACGTGTTCGGTCGCAATTTCGCCGCTCTAGAACCTCTCTGTACTCAATCGGACGCTACTGTTCTACGTCCGATCGATTTGCCGCTAGCGTCCGGTCAATGCTGAATGTGTTGCCGGGATGATGAACAGTGCCATCAGTGTGTCCGGTCATTTTACTTGTTCAGCGTCCGGTCACTGTTGCTGACGCCTGCTGTAGCCGAGTAACTGATCGAGCGTCCGGTCCAGCGTCCGTTCACCTCTGTGAGCTTGTATCTTCGCGATCTTGCATCCGGCTTGGTTCCTATCTTCATGCTTGGACTTTGCTTGATATCTTGAGTCTTCTCTTGTGCTTCTAGGGTCTTGCTTAAGCTGTTGATCATCGGATCATCACGTCGCCTTCGTCCAAGTCACATCTTGCACCCTATTGAACTATAAAACAATCACTTGCAAATTCATTAGTCCAATTTGGTTGTGTTGGTCATCAAACACCAAAATCCAAAGTAAATGGGCCTAGGGTCCATTTTCCTTACAGCGGCCGGAGACCCAGGGCACGCGGTGGCTAGGGTTTCGTGACGCGGTGTGGCGAGAATGCGGGCGAGCGCGGAATGCAGGGGCGTGGCTACGACTTCGGCGAAGGAAGGCGCATGCAAGGGCGAGCTCGAGCAGCCAGAGGTGAGGCGTGAGGATGAGCACGGCGGCTAGGGTTAGGGAGAGTAGATGCCGGCGACGTACGGATGCGCGGAGGTTCGAATGAATGCGGGCACGAGTTGGAAGAAGAAAGGAGGCAACTAATTACAGGGCCCCACGTGACAGAATAAGTTACCAACTAGCACCGGACAGAGACTGTGCACGAGGCGGTGACAGGGGCAGTGCACCACCATGTCTTGTCCGGTGTACACCGGTAGGGGCAGTGACTACGGTGAATTTTACCCTGTTTAGGCTGGCACCGCCACATGAACAGTACAGGTCCGGTGATCAATCCGGTGTCCTCCAGACTCCTGTTTTGAATTTTGTCTTCGCCAAACCTGCACCCAACCAAGTCCCCAACCACAAAGAGAAGCAACTAAACACCAGTTGGGACTGGTATGAGTCATCCTCACTCAACCTCTCATTTTCAAAATAATTTTGCCATAGGCTTATTAAATTTTTAAGAAAAATAGTCAATAAAAGAGCAAGGAGACATCATGTGGCCACCACATAGGGGTCATAACCATTAGGAGCGTCAAATGCTCCCCCAATCGGTGGACGAACACAGGGGATGCTCAAACTAAACCAAAAAGAAATGACAAAGACAACACACATGCATATGCAATGCAATATTTGAAATTAAATCTAGTTGCTTGCCAAGTTTGATCCAAGGTTAAGCTTTTTTAGACGCTTTTAAGTGGTTATCTTAATCATGTTAAACAAGCCCTAAGAGCGTTACTAAAAATTAAACATGTTTTATATTACAATGCAATTCAAGGGATAACACAAGCTCAATTTTTAGTGAAGTTATTTAGGTCAAGCAATTGAGCTCATTCCTCAACCGACAAAACGTAGCCTCATCCAATGGTTTTGTGAAGATATCCGCCAATTGATCATCGGTCCTTACACCTTCTAGTGATATGTCATTTTTAGCAACATGATCTCTAAGAAAGTGATGACGGATATCTATATGCTTGGTGCGAGAGTGTTGAACTGGGTTATTAGCAAGCTTTACCGCGCTCTCATTGTCACACAAAAGAGGTACCTTTTCTAGAACTACACCATAATCTAGAAGAGTTTGTTTCATGTAAAGAATTTGAGCACAACAAGCACCCACGGCAATGTACTCTGCCTCGGCGGTGGACAAGACAACACTATTTTGCTTCTTAGAGGTCCAAGACACTAGTGATCTACCAAGCAAGTGGCACCTCTAGATGTGTTTTTTCTATCAATTTTGCAACCAGCATAATCTGAATCGGAATAGCCAACTAGTTGGAATCTAGCTCCTTTAGGATACCAAAGACCAAAGCTTGGTGTGTGCTTAAGGTACCTAAGGATTCTCTTAACGGTAACTAAGTGAGCTTCCTTAGGACTAGCTTGAAATCTAGCACACATACACACACTAAACATGATGTCAGGCCTAGATGCGATCAAGTATAACAAGCTACTAATCATAGAACGGTAGAGAGTTTGGTCAACCGATTTACCCCCCTCATCTAGGTCGAGATGTCCATTAAATGGCGTTGGTGTCTTGATTGGCTTACATTAATCCATTTTAAACCTCTTGAGAAGATCCTTGGTATACTTTTCTTAAGAGATGAAAATCCCTTCTCTCATTTGCTTGACTTGAAAACCAAGAAAGAATGTAAGCTCTCCAATTATAGACATCTCGAACTCCTTCGACATCAATTCACCAAACTCTTTGCAACAGTCTTCATTTGATAAGGCTAATATGATATCATCAACATATACTTGACAAATGAAGATCTCTCCATCAAGCTTCTTGGTGAATAGTGTGGTGTCGACCTTCCTAATGGTGAAGCCCTTCTCAATGAGGAAATCCCGAAGACGCTCACACCAAGCTCTTGGGGCTTGCTTTAGCCCATATATATAGCGCCTTGGACAACCTATAAACATGATTAGGATATCTAGGGTCTTCAAACCTAGGAGGTTGATCAACATAGACTAGTTTATTTATGAAGCCATTCAAAAATGCACTTTTAACATCCATTTGGTATAATTTCATTTCATGATGAGATGCATATGCAAGAAGGATATGAATGGCTTCAAGTCTTGCAACTGGTGCAAAGGTCTCTCTAAAATCTAACCCTTCAACTTGAGAGAACCCCTTTGCAACTAGCCTTGCCTTATTCCTCACAATGATGCCTTGATCATCTTGCTTGTTGCGGAACACCCACTTTGTTCCAATGACTCTTGCATCTTGTGGTCGCTCTTCAAGTGTCCAACCTTCATTGCGGGTGAAGTTGTTCAATTCTTCATGTATGGCATTTATCCAATTCGGGTCTTGAAGAGCTTCTTCTATATTCTTAGGCTCAATACAAGAAGCAAACGAGTGATGTTCAATAAATGAAACAAGTTTTTGAGAGCGAGTCATTACACTCTTTAAAGGACTCCCTATGATGAGACATTGTGGATGTGCTTGAAGTAGAGGGAATTTCTCCTATCAACCGCTTGAGGAGGAGGTTGTGGAGCATCAACATCTTGAGCTTGTGCCACTATTTGGTCATGAGAGATATGAGTATCTTTATTTTCTACTCTTCCATCTTTATCATCATCTTATGGCACATTTGATGAAGAGGGTGGATCAATCACTTGTACATCATCTTCATCATCTTTGGGCTTGATGTCTCCAACCGGAATGTTCTTCATGGCCTTCCTCAATGGTTCATCACCTACATCAGCAAGATTCTCATGTGCTCCTTAGGAGCCGTTAGATTCATCAAATTTCACATCATATGTTTCTTCAACCAAGCCGGTAGCATAATTAAATACTCGATATGCTTTGGACTTTGATGAGTAACCAACAAGAAAACCAATATCACAACGTCTTTGGACTTCCCTAGGTGTTGTTGTTTCTTATAAACGTAGCATTTGCAATCAAACACCTAGAAGAATGAGACGTCCAGCTTCTTCCCATTGAGCAACTTAAAAGGGGTCTTGCCAAGAAACTTTTGGACAAATAGGCGGTTGGATGCATAGCATGCGGTGTTGATGGCTTCCACCCATAGATCTTGAGGTATATTGTACTCATCAAGCATTGTTCTTGCAAGGGTGATTAGTGTCCGGTTCTTTCTCTCTACTACACCATTTTGTTGAGGAGTGTAGGTTGTAGTGACCTCATGCTTGATCCCAACTTCATCACAATATGCTTTCATATTTGTGTTGTCAAACTCTTTTCCATTGTCACTTCTTATCTTCTTGAGCTTCACTTCAAATTCATTTTGTGCTCTTTTAGCAAACTTCTTGAAACATGCGGCCACTTTGGTCTTGTCATGAAGGAAGAACACCCAAGTGTATCTTGAATAATCATCAACTATCACAAGACAATAGAGGTTGCCTCCCAAACTTTTGTAAGTTGTCGGTCCAAATAAATCCATGTGCAGAAGCTCTAGCACTCTTGTTGTTGACATGTAAGCTTTGGTTGGATGAGTGTTTGGAACTTGCTTGCAGGCTTGACATGCACTACAAAGCTTGTCCTTCTCAAATTTCACATCCTTTAAACCTCGCACCAACTCATTCTTCATTAACTTCTTGAGTGAGCTCATCCCAATATGTGCAAGTCTTATATGCCAAAGCCACCCAAGTGATGTTTTGGTGAATAAGCATGTCTTCAAGTTTGCATCTTCAGAGGTGAAATTCACTAGATATAGGTTGTTGTATCCAAAGCCCTTTAATATAACTTGATCATCATCTTTCTTTGACACAACCACTTCATTCTTGGTGAACAAACATTGAAAGCCAAGATCACACAATTGACCAACGGATAGTAAGTTGAAGCTCAATGAAGCAACATATAGCACATTTGATATTGAGTGATCATTTGATATTTCAACTTTTCCCAACCCTTATACTTTGCCCTTTGAATTATCACCGAATGTAATCCTTTCTTAACCATCTACTTCTTTATCTAGTGAGGTGAACATATGAGGATCACCGGTCATATGTTGAGTGCAATCACTATCAATAATCCAATGACTTCCACCAGTCTTGTAGTTCACCTACACACACAAGAGATCAAGCTTGTTGTTCAGGGACCCAAACTTGAGGAGGGCCCTTGACTTTTTTAACTAGTGACTTAGCAACCAAAATTTGCTTAGGCCTATTCTTATTGGGTGGACCTAAGAACATGACTTTTATCTTTCCACTAGAATCCTTTCTAAGCATGTAGTGAGCATTGAAAGCAAAGGGTCTAGCATTCTTGGGCAAGGGTTGTGGTGGTGGGGTTTCACACTCATGAGCAAAATGATCTTCTTGTCCACACTCAAAGCATCTCTTTGGCTTAGGCTTTAACTTGTATTGTTGTTGATGTTGAGCTTGAGCTTTCTTCTCTTGATTTGCCAAGAACCTAATACCACTTCTATCCATCTTTATCACAGTGTTCATAAGTAGTTCACTTTAAAGATATTGACCTCTTATGAACTTGCTCAAACCAGTCTTAAGATGTTCTTTCTCCAACTTGAGTTTCATGTTTTCTTCTCTAAGTTCATCATGATTCTTCTTCATCTTGAGTCTCTTGTTCTCTTTTCTAAGCATCTCATTCTCAAGAGCCATATCATGATCATTGTCAAGATTCTCTATCACAATTGTGTTGGTGGTTGATAGCTTTTCAAGATCCTTCTTGAGCTTTTCATTCTCATTCTTGAGCTTTACATAATCATTATAGTTGTCGGACTCAACCACTTTCTTACCTTTGCTACAAGAACCTTGCTCAATGCTCTCAACAATCAAGTCATCACATGATATGGCTATATCAATCTTAACAACATTGTTAGTAGCATCATATGGCTCATTGGACAATAACTCATGAGAAAGAACAAGATTGTCATGATTAATCTTGAGATTGGTGTACACTTCCAATTTGTAACTAGTGGTGAGCTGATTGAGTCTCCCCTCAAGTTTATCATGTTTTTCTCTAAGCTCCCTTTTAGAGGTTTTGAGCTCTTTGAGTTTGGATGACACAATTTTATTCTCTTCTCTAAGCTCATCACTAGCTTTTCGGCTATGTCATACTTTGCTAAGAGTGAGTCATTCTCAAGTTCTAGCTTCTCATTTTTAGCTCTTGTCTTTCTAATGATTTTAGTGTATTGGTTTAGTAATTTGATAAGATCATCATAAGAAGATGATTTGAATTCTTCATCACTATCACTACCATTCTCATCATCACTAGCATTGTCATCACCACTACTGTCATCATTATTTTGTAGCTTTCGTTCACCCTTGGTCATAAGGCATAGGTGTGTAGGGGATGATGGTGGTGGTGTCGGTGGAGATAGTGAAGAGCCAATCACAAGAGCGGCCACCTTCTCCTTCTTATTTTCACTTTCATCATCGGATGAGCCACTTGATGATTCAATGTTCGTGAGCTAATCACCAACAATATAGGCCTTGCCATTCTTCTTCTTCTTATGAAATTCCTTCTTCTTACCATCCTTCTTCTTGTATGACTTGTTCTTCTTCTTCCATCATCATCATCACTTGAGTCATCTTTGTTGCCCTTATACTTCTTCTTGTACTTGTCTTTCTTGGGTTTGGGCACTGATGAGCTAGATGACCAAGATCTCCACAATTGTAGCAATCCATTTCGGAGATGGGCTTCCTTCTACTACTAGTGAAGAATTTCTTCTTCTTGCCATCAAACTTGACGCCATTCTTTTTTAGCTTCTTGAGCATCTTTGGCAGTTCTTTTCACCATGAGAGCAAGGCTTGCATCATCAATCTCATCATCACTTGAGCTATCATGATCAACTTTTGCTTTGCCCCTCTTCTCTTGGCTAGCCTTGAATGCCAAATCTTTCTTCTTGGTGGAAGAAAAGCCATCTTGTGAAGTGATGTGCATGTACATCTCATGTGCATTGATCTTTCCTAATATTTGAGTTGGTGTAGCGGAAGAAAGATCACCTTGATGAAGCACCATCACAATATCCCCATACTTGTCAATGGGGATGACACTCAAGATCTTTCTCACAACATCGGATGGTTGCATTTGAGTGAGTCCAAGCACATTGACCTCCTCTACAAGAACATTCAAGCGTGAATACATTTCATTAGCACTTTCATTAGGAAGCATTTCAAATGAATTAAGCTTCTTCATCACAAGGTGATAGCGTTCCTCACGCTCACTCTTGGTTCCCTCATAGAGCGCATAAATGTCCAACCATAGTGAATGGGTGTCTTTGTGGTTCCGCATATGGTTAAAGACATCCTTGCAAATGTCTCTAAAAAGGGTGTTTCTAGCCTTTGCATTCCACTTCTCGTAGTGAACCTCATCACCTTGAAGGTTGGCGAGATCCTTAGGTTTTGGGAAGCCTTGTGAGGCGGCTCTAAGCACTCCAACATCTAAAGCCTCTAGGTACGCCTCCATGTGAATTTTCCAATAAGGAAAATCATCTCTCTCAAAGTTGGGAGGGGGTCCATCCCCGTAGGACATCTTGCTCTAGGCGGTTAAGCCTAATTTAAGGAGCACAAGGCTCTGATACCAATTCAAATGATCAAGATGCCCAAGAGGGGAGAGGGGTGAATTGGGCTAATTCTAAATTTCTTGCAATAATTAAGCCCTACACTTAGCCCATTTTATCCCCTTCTGCCTAGAAGTGTTTCTATTGTTTTACCACACAAAAGTTTAGCACCCTAGGTTCCAATCCTACTCTAGCATGGCAATTCTAAGAATATAAAGATATGAATTGAATTGTTCAAATGTAAATGCTCAAAGTAAAGAGAGGGAGAGGAACGCGATGATGTTTTTCCAAGGTATCGGAGAGCCGACACTCTCCACTAGTCCTCGTTGGATCACCCGCGTAAGGGTGTAGCTCCCCCTTGATCCGCGCAAGGATCAAGTGCTCTCTACGGAATGATTCTTCGACACTCCGTCATGGTGAATCGCCCACAACCGCTCACACCATGACTTGGGTCATCCACAAGCTCCGCCGGATGATCTCCAAGCTTCCAATCACCACCGATCCGTCTAGGTGATGGCGATCACCAAGAGTAACAAGCACAAACTCTCACTTGACCCAACCAAGCCTAATGAGAAGAGTTGATACACACTTGCTACTCTCTATGCACTAATAAGGTCCTTAATCTTGGATTAGTAAATCTCAATCATCCCACTAGGCTCTTGCTCTCCCTTGCACACCAAATGGTTTCCTCGGCTAAACAAATGGGCAAGAGAGCCTCAATGCACGAGATAGAGGGGTATAAATAGCCTCAAGCCAAGAAACTAGTCGTTGCCCTCCAACTCAGCAAAGTCAGGGTCATCGGACAGCAAGGTGGCACACCGCCACCCCCTATCCGGTGCCACCCAATGGCTAGTTTTTGAACTAGCCGTTACTGGGCTGGCACCGCCACCCCCAGGGCGGTGACCAAGCCCCGAAACACCCCTCTCTGGAATAAAATGTCGGTGGCACCGCCACCCCAGGGGCAGTGCCCTGTCCAGTGCCACCAAAGCCTGGGGGTGCTCTCTGGAGAAGTGGTGGTGGCACCGCAACCCCAAGGGCGGTGTCCTGTCCGGTGACTAGCCCGAGACTCCAGTCTCTGGATAAAAGGGGCTGTGACACCCCTGGACGGTGCACCCCCACCCCCATGGCAGTGACCAGGGTTGCCCGCTACCACTAGCAGTGCTACGCTCCGTTTCAAGTCCCGGTTCGAAACGGTTTCTGACTTCCGATGATTTTGGGCTTTATCTGAGCTACCTAGCGCTAGATTGAACAAATGTGCACCATATTCTTCTCACTAGACACGCCTAGGTCAAGCTACCCATCCATGCCCCCCTTTATAGTACGGCCAAAGGAAAAACAAAGTCCTACAACTAACCTAAGTGTCTCTCAACAGCAAACGGCACTTACAACTAGTCCGTCCTTAACCTTGTCGTCCATCCTTTGAAAACCGAAACGATTCCATCGTTAAGGGCATGAATACCATAAGTGACCAATCAATCACCATTACCATGACCTAACTTATAATGTCTCTGCAAAACACACGTTAGTCACAGTAATCTTGTGTAGTCATTAATCATCGAAACCCAACTAGGGGCCTAGGTGCTTTCACCTTTCTTCTTTGATGGAGGAGTGACCTCCGTGACTTCTTCACCCAAACTTGGAAATAGTTACCCAAGATGCGGCTGACCGAGCGGACAGGAGAGGCAGGGAATCCTTTATTTAGGAGAGAGAGGTTTGGTTTTAAGAAACCTCCTAGAAATTATAGGGATAGGAGATGTGATGTGATACCTGGTGGAGCACTTAAATCTCTTATATCACGAGATTTCAAGGATAAGAGACCCTATCGGATATCTAGTGGAATTATTCTGAATGAACATTCTACTTTCCTGGATTTATTCCAGAATTTAACGGCGCTATGCTTTCAGTGGTAGGCGATGTCCCCGTCGACAGCGAGGCACCTGTGGTGACTTCATGAATCTCGAGATCTGTCGGTTTAATCCTTCGAAGGTGCTCATAGGGTAGGGTTTGCATACGTGTGTTCATATGGGTGAGTGTACGTGCGTGTTGTCGGTATCTACGTTATACTGTGTAATTCTTAAAAAAATATGAGCACTCTGCTTTTTAGGAAGGCTATCATCCAACTTTGCATTTGACCCCGGATCTCAATCCCTAGCTAGTTTAGCAGACGAGTCAGAAGAACGAGGTACAAGCTTAAAAGGCTTGGTACAATGAAACGAGGACGAAGAAGTTTACGAAAAGCGCTTCGCTTGGACTAAGATCCTGGAACAGGTTCTGATTGATTGGCCAAATACTCTGCATTGATCACTTTGTCTATATTATAAGTATATACTTAGGTCTTGTTTAGTTTCAAAAAGTTTTCCCAAAAAATGCTACAGTAGCCATCACATCGAATCTTGCGATACGTGCATGGAGCATTAAATGTAGATGGAAAAAAACTAATTGTACGGTTTGGTGGGAAATCGCGAGACGGACGTTTTGAGCCTAATTAGTCTATGCTTGAACACTAATTGCTAAATAAAAATAAACATGCTACAGTAGCCAAATTCTCAAATTTCGCGGAACTAAATAGTGCCTTATATATAATGCAATGGGCCGGCACAATCATGCACGTCACCGGTGTCAGTACGTGGCACCGGGTGGACAGTATGTGGTATGGTGTACAACTAGTTGCGCCCTAGCCCTTAACCAATGTCTAGCATTTCCTTAAACCAAATTACATTTTCCCGTCATAGATAGGTGGCATTTTAACATCAGCAGTTAATTATTTTCAATTTAGCTACAATTACTTTCTCTGTAATAGCGTCGAAATAGTTAGATAAAAGTACGATGCGCTAGCCTATGTTTTAAAAAAAACTTTTGTAACAAAAAATTGTACTTGCATACCACTAGCGATTTCCAAAACACTAATTTATAAAGATCTTCTAAAACAAGCACCATTTCTTCCTAAATAAAGGAGACAACCCCCTTTATTCTCTTCCTAAAAAAATAATGGAGATAAGTTTTTAGCTAATCTGTTGCAGCAGTACTCTCATATATCCTAAATTAATTTTATGATACTCTCTTAAAGCAACTTATAGGAGATGCAATATGAGAGATCTAACGAAGATGCTGCTCTAAGACAATTAATTCTACTAATTTTACCAATGTAGAGTGGTCCAAGCTTATTACATGATGAGAAAATGATCCAACGAGCTATATATGAAAAAGCATCGCCCACGGTACTTTGGTACACGTGTTGCTAAAAACGAATAAGCAACAGCCGGCGGCGGCGCGGCAGAGGGTCCGACGAGAGGACCGACGGTGCCGCGTGGGAGGCAGCATCATGGCATCTACGATCATGAAGCTGGCGACAAGCGTGAGGTAGAAGAAATAAAAGCGTCCCAACTGTTCGATCTCAATCCTGCAGCGGTATAGAGGTCAGGTGACGTGCAGGTCTAAAACACACTAGTGAAAATATCAAAAATAAGATACTAGAATTAGAAAGAACACCAATTAGCTGGTGTGGGTTTCTTCAGGTTCTGTCATGCATCTTCAAATAAAGTCAACCCTTATGCGGTCGTCAATGGGAAATGGGTCGTCGGATGACGATGACGATGACGATGACGATGACAAACTCTGCGCATGGATGATAAGGATGGACAGCAACTTACATACCAGCATGTATAGACAGAGCTGGTACTGAATTTGGATCATCCACAATTCAATTGGATATTTGTTGTTTTGGATATACTTATATAAGATCTATTTAGATTTGGATATCTATATCTATCCCCATGGGATCCGATGATGTTCAAATTAAAATTCATTGGAGATCAATTCAAAAAGTCGATCGAATGTCCATTCGATACCTTTGGACCTAAGGGTGCGGTCTCTAATGTCTAGCTTAGATTTTCAATGTGGAACTCATATGTTGATTTTGCCGCACTAATATACACATAGTAGACGGTTGTTATAGTTAGTCCTTTCAAACAACTTTCGATCAGTTTTATTAAAAAAATTTAGATGTCAACGCAATATTTTTATTCCTAGGGTTCGGCTTTTAACATGGAGTTCGCTGTTATATATAGCCTAACCAATATACATATATTAGCCTGTTGTCATATATATATAAAATCATCGTCGTCTCCAACAAATTTTAATTAATTTTGTTAAAAGTTTAAAATGTGAACACGAGAGATTTTCATTTTGAGATCTAGCTTTAAACATGGAGTCAAAACGTAGGCATATTACTTTCGCTATTGTTGGATCGTCGTGGATGGATTTGGATTTTAAAGTTGGATTAGATTCATTAGTCATTTGGGATTGGATTTATGTTTTTTCCTTAGATTTTAATTGGACTTCTCCATTTGGATTTGGATTCTAATCCATTACCACCTCTAATCATCTCTAACAATATATATACTCCGTACTCCTTCTATCTCAAACATTAATGCCATTCTCGCTTTCCGCGGAGTGCACAATTTGACCAAATTAATTAAAATAACATCTACGATCTAGAATAAGTATACTTAGATTAATTATATAGGGTGTATATATATCTATAGTAAATTTATTGGAGATATAAATGTAGATAAATAAAATTGATCAAATTTAAGAAAAAAATTGATTTGTCCTAAATGTAGAACTACTTTTTCCTGGACGGAACGGGAAACGAGTACCATGCATCCGTAAATACCGTACGTTATAAAGTTTCCCTGTTTCCCGTGCTTGAATGAAAACTGAAAAGTCAAGCCCCCGTGTACCGCGCGTTACACCCTGTTTTCCATGCATGCTTTCCGGCCACGGCAGGCACACAAGAACAAGAGAAACGACTGGCTACCTGCTGCAGTTGTAAAGCTCTCTACCAAAGTACCAAGTGCAATATATAGACATCACAGCAAGCTCCGATCCATCACACCTTTCACACATCGTCACATCGAGTAGTACGTTGGTAAAGAAGCGACTAGGCGCCATGGCGTCCCGAAGGTGTCCACGCCAAGTGGATGTGGCGCTCCTCGCGGTCGCATTCGTGCTCGTCTCCGGCCTCGCCGCCGGCCCGGCCACGGCGAAGCAGACGAACCAGGTGACCGTCTTCTGGGGCCGGAACAAGGACGAGGGGTCCCTGCGCGAGGCGTGCGACACGGGGCTCTACACCACCGTCATCATCTCCTTCTACAGCGTGTTCGGCCACGGGCGCTACTGGCGGGCGACCTGTCGGGCCACCAGCTGAGCGGCGTCGGCGCCGACATCAAGCACTGCCAGTCCAGAGGCATCCTCGTGCTCCTCTCCATCGGCGGCGGCGGCCACGACTACTCGCTCCCGTCCTCCCAGTCCGCGGAGGACGTCGCCGACAACCTGTGGAACGCGCACCTCGGCGGGCGGCGCCGCGGCGTGTACCGCCCGTTCGGCGACGCCGCCGTGGGCGGCATCGACTTCTACATCGACAACGGCGGGGCCGCCGACCACTACGACGAGCTGGCGCGCCGCCTTGCCCGGAAGGGGGTGCGGCTCACGGCGTCGCCGCGGTGCGGGTGCCCCGACCGGCGCGTCGACCGGGCGCTGCAGACGGGGCTGTTCGAGCGCATCCACGTCAGGTTCTACGGCGACGACAAGTGCTCCTTCAAGAACGGCAGCACCTGGGGCGTCGTGGAGGAGTGGAACAAGTGGACGGCGAGGTACCCCAAGACGGAGGTGTACCTCGGCCTCGCCGCGGCAGAGAGCGGCGTGCCGGATGGGGCGCAGGGCACCATCGCGGTCTACCTCAAGTATCTCTACTACCTCCTGCTGCCCGAGGTGCAGAAGGCGCGCAACTATGGCGGCGTCATGGTCTGGGACAGGTACGAGGACAAGAAGACCGGCTACAGCGGCGTCGTCAAGGGCTGGGCGTGACGTTACTTAGCTTGTTGGTTTACAGCTATTAATCAGTATGCGTATGTACGTATGTACTACTAATAATAAACAGAAATTCTATACGCATGCACTCTAGTGTTTTGGAGCAATCAACACTCGATTCGATCTCTTCTTTTTCTCTTCCCTTCTTCTTCTTCTTCTTCTTCTCCAAATCTATAACGGTCTTAGAAGAAATTTTATGGGAGGCAGGTCGGCCAGGCGGTGAGGGACAACGATTAGGGTTCCGGTGACGTAGGAGGCGGCGGTGGGAAAAAAGGAGGCCGCCACGGGTGCGGTAGGGTCTCGTCAAAGCTCCACACGGCCATGGTCGCGGCGGCAGAGCTTCGATGATACCCTACCGCGCCGGCAGAGTGGTGAGCAGTGGGTGGCAACGGCATGTCAGGAGGAGGAAAAAGATGTGAAGGAAATAGTATTCGGGCGGCTTAGAACACTCGAGTGACGCATAGACAGATTCATAATAAAATGATCGAGACCCATATATAACGATGCTATATGGATCCAATGTCGTTTATTATATGTTCTGCTAGTTGTTTTGCAGGTCATGATTTTATTTTGAAATGACAGGTCAATGAATTAGTCTAATGTTGTTTGTTGTTCTACTCAATGGAACAAGGAGTATGCGTGAACAAATGTTCTATACCGATGTCTTTACTTCCTGCCGCGCCATGCCACTCGGGTCTGTTCGGTTGCTCGTTGCAGGAGCAGCTTTCAGCCATCCAAGGTAGCTCAGTCTCAGTAATACAGATCAGCAACAGCTGAAATAGCTGCTAAAACCGCCGGCTGGCTTGCCAGGTTTTAAATAATAATGCCTGAATTACACGGTGGCATAAGGCTACATTTGCAAAATCAGAACCTAAGAATATATATAAAATGAATTCAATTTACCTCCCACAAACGATCACGGTAATATGATTTTCCTCTATAATAAACTACAGGAACCAATTTTTTTTAACCCATCTTCAATTTTAAGTCTGTTTGTTTTTTCACCTTGGATAGTTCTGCTGGTGATTTTGCTGACGTGTGGATTGGTGGTGGTAGGGGTTGTAAATCGAACTAAATTGAATGTTGAGGGAGGTAAATCGGACTAGAATTTTAAAAAAAAATATATTCAAAAGTTCATAAAAATAATTTTTTTAAAAAATATTTAAATATTTTTACATGGAAAAATAATGCAATTAAGAAACCTAAAAATTGATTTAATCTTAGGAATTTCATTGAAAAAATTGTTTTACTTCGAAAAACTATGAAACTAGTTTTAATCTTTTTTCCCTAAAATCATGCTCTATCTTATGGTGCCTAGCTTGAAATTGTTTGAATTTTTATAGACTTTTTTTGTGTTTATTCGCTAGTAGAAGCTCTCGTTATCTATTATAATTAATCGACGTTGATCATCCGGACTACGTAGAAGCGCTCGTAAAGCATCGTCAAGACCATGCATGCGGCAGGATGCATGCAGCCACACAGGCTAACATAACTACTTTGAAAATTAATTTATCCAGTAAAGGGGACCAACGCCTACCCTGTTACACATACGTAGTCCAGACAATGCTTCTACGCAGCTTGACGATAACATCGACTAAATACAATAGATAACGAGAGCTTCTACTAGCAAAATGCACCAAGATGAGTTCATTAAGATTTAAACAATTTCAATCTAGGCAGTATAAGATAGAGCATAATGTTTTTTAAAATCTAAAAGTAGTTTCATAATTTTTTGAGGTCAGACAAATTTTCTATGAGTTTTCTAAGATCAATCCAAATTTTAGGTTTTTTAATTGTATTATTTTTCGATGCAAATTTTTTTAGATATTTTTCTAAAAAAATATTTTATGATTTTTGGACATTTTTAAAAATATCTCTAGTCTGATTTACCCCCTTTGCCATAGCACCACATTAACAAAATCATCGTAAAAACCATCCAATGTGCAAAAACAACGTTTTTAAAATGTGATGAAGTTAAAAAAAATAGTTTGTAGTAAATTGGACAATCGCGATTGTTGAGGGAGATAAATTAGAATTTTTCTTAAATCCTAAAATTGAAAAAAAAACAAACAATATTTTCCCCAGTCAGCCCGATCGGAGCCCATCTAAGGAGTAAGGACCCGTTCTTGGCCCAAGGTTCGAACCGGACCCCTTCTTCATCCGCTCGACTGGCCGCTTCTCCCACTCCATGGTTTAGGCTCGCCGTCGCATGCGCCCCTCCCCCGGCGCCGTCGCCAGCACGCGCATCTTTTGTTTCCGCCGCGACGCCTCCTTCCGAGGGCAAGAATAGGCACCCATCGGCGTCGCACCCCTCCCTCTCGCTCCTCCCGAGATTCCGGAAGCATCGACGGCGAGAGAAGCGTCGACCTCCCATCCTTTGCCGCTGCCGCCGCCGCAGCGGAGTTCCCGGCGCTCGTGCCACGCGGCGGCGATGGATGCTTTGCTGGCGCCGTCGCCGAAGTGGCCCCCAGGGACGGGAGCCGCGGCGGCCGCTTGGGGAGGCTCTGGCTCTCCGAGGCGGCCATGGTCGGCGCCGGGATGCGGCCCGGGTGCCTCGTCTCCGTGAGCTCCTGCTTTCTCACCTTTTGTCCCTTCGACTTACGACTGTTTGTTTCTGCAAATTGTTTGTGCGAACCAGCTTCGTTACATCCAGAATCAGTTCAAGGGAGTGCAATTTCTTGCTCAAATTTATATTTGCGTTTTGACTGGGAGGCACCCTTGAATTTATCACAAGGGCACTGAAGACCATTTCAGTCTTATGAGCTCCAATTTGACAGACATTTAGTAATTGGTATCAATTCCGGTCGGCATGAGTCCACCCATCCACCCACGCGCGCGCGTGTGTGTGTGTTTTGGAATAACCCACGTGTGTGTGTGTTTAATGTGCCAAATTGAAATGCGCATGGACTTATGCCACCGTGATTGTGAAACAGACTTTATAGTTGCATTTAAGCACAAAATTACTGGTTGCTTTTTCTTTTTCTTTTTTTTTAGAAAACGTGGTTCTGAATATACCACTGAACTGACTGATTACACATTAATACCATTGAAAAAAAGATAGCTCCTTGTAGAAATAAACCGATAGCACCTTTTGTGTCAATCCATCTATCTTCTCTATTGGATACCTAGTTCATGTTCTTGCGGCAGACCTCATTCCCATCCTTGAGCACACTGCTAGGCCATAGCCCTCCTTTTCATTAAGCCACCACACCCCAAATCAAATCTGCAGGCCACCAAATTGACCCACCCAATCCAAATGGAGGTTTTTGTACTGTACGAAAAGCTGTTTATCATAGTTCTTGCATACTTATTGTTTTCCATGGATGCCTTCTAATTGTTTATAGATGTATAGAGAGGAGAAATTTAGGATAATAATTTTGTAGTTGGTGGGTTCAACTGTTTTGTGCTTTACAGCCTGTAAAAAGGGAGCAGCAAGGCATGGATGTAAAGCAACCTGCATATCTGCCTAGGTTTTTCTGGAAGTTGATGAGGGGTTATCCCAGATTCTGCCTAGAAATCGAGTGCAAATCATTCAGCTCATGCCCTCTTTCCAGCACCTAGTTTGCTCGAGCCTAGGACTTGCCTGCCCTAATTACCACCTGCCTACTCCAGTTCACCGCCTGCCCATGTGCCTATTCCAGTTTAGCATCGTGTCCATCAGTCCATAGGCCAAGGAAGAATATGGTCTGTGCGACATGAACTGAACTGGGAGATGGGTGAGAAAAACAAGCACTTCAACGGAGAAGGCGGATGGATGGATGGAAACACGACAGTGATGGACACAATGTTCGTTGAAGTGCTTGTAAGAATCTTTTACGGGTATAGTGATGAAGCAGATATTTTACGGGTAATAAAATGTAAGAATCTTGACCTTAGTCTAGTTCCACCTGAGGTTGGATCTTCCAGTAGCAATGAATCAGAGTCTGACTGCTGTCCTGAAAGTAATGGAATGGTTATGGAGACATGCAAGAAGATACCTTCTGCTCCACTGCATAGGAAGGAGTCCTTGTACTCTTCATTCAACAGTGGCTCTTCAATGTGCTTGGATCAAACCACTGCAAGATCAGCATTAGCAGATGAAGAAGTTAAACGAGTTGTTGCAGACTTCAGCTCAACGGTGGCCTAATGGTAGACAGTTATTAAAAGGGAATTTTGTTCCTCTCTCAATGTGCGGAAAATTGTCTTTGTTTGTGGTGATGGGAGCAGAATTTGATGGCTCTGCCCAAGGTGATTTGTGCAAGAAAGGGAATACACTGTCTAATGCAGAAGACTCAGCTAACTTGGGGGAAACCCTAGTTTCGTTCCTTGTTGATAGAACCACAAAAGTGCATCTGTCTGATTCTGTTTGCACAGAGAAGCTTGGCCCAGATAAGGTAGATTTACCGTCAGAACTTTATGAATATGATAATAAAAGAAATGAAGTTTCCAATCATGCTCCAATGCTTGGTGGTTTATCTAAAGAGTCAGCTATCATAAAAGGACTAATTTCATTTTCACTGGCTGATCATATAGGTTTGCCAAGGTATTGCGTAAACAGATACACCCTTCCCCCTGTATTCTTCTATAAAAAATCATTCTTTTCATTTTGTAACATTTTTGATTAATTTCAGATACAAAGGTGTTCTTCTTTATGGTCCACCTGGAACAGGGAAAACTTCTCTTGCCTCTTCCTATGCCTATGATGCAGGAGCCAACCTTTTCACAGTCAACGGACCAGAGATCATTAGTAATTATTATGGTGAAAGTGAGCAATCTCTGTATGATGTTTTCAGTTCAGCTAAGAAAGCTGCGCCTGCTGTGGTTAGATTTTCTTCAAATGCTTAGCTGCATTATCTTTACTGTCATGTCAACTGCAAAGAAAATTCCTGTTAGAGTTACCTCTTTATTGTAATTTATAATGCTGAATCTCCCCTTTGTATTAGAAAAATAACAACATTTTTTATGACTTTTGTGACCAGTGTTTTTTTAATGATACAAGCAACTTGATTTTTTGTATAGTAGCACTGTATTATTGAGCCCAAGCTGCCCTAATGTCTTGATGTGCTCTGCAACTCTAAAGTCTTAAAGTTACATCTTCTAATTAAATTCATGAACCAAACTTGTTACTCTTTTCACACTCAGGGGGCAGATCACTGATTGTATAAGGTTTGAAGTATTTAGTTAGCAATGAGCAATACTATATATTTGACATATTGGTATCCTATAATTAGGGTTCTTATCTCATCACATGTTGCCATTTGTGACACTAGTATGCATCTATCTTATGTATCTTTGTTCCTTTTAGATATTTATTGATGAATTGGATGCAATTGCTCCATCAAGGATGGAAGGGGGCGAGGAGTTATCTATTAGAATGGTGGCCACTCTGTTAAAACTGATGGACGAGATAGGCCCTAGTGACCGACTGTCCGTGTTCTCTTAATTGCGGCTACTAATCGGCCTGATAGTATCGATCCTGCACTTTGGTGTTCTGGAAGATTGGATAAAGAAATTGAAATAGGTATAATCCTACTATGCTGTCCATATGCTTTTAAAGTAAAAGGGCCGTTGATGTAGTCTCCTCTACATACACATGATGCTTTTAAAGCTAAATGCCTGTAGCTAAAACGAATACTTATGGATATGCAGAATGCATTAGGAATGGAATGAATTATGTCATGCCTTTAGGTAATTATATGAAATGTAGCATCATGCCTTTAGGTAATTATATGAAATGTAGCATCATGCCTTTAGGATTGGTCAATATTTTTGACTTATAAGGAATGGAATGAAATGTATTGTGTCTTCTGTTGTCCCTGGTAGGTAATTATTTTTTATGTTCTTATTTTTTTTTCCTCGAAAAACGCAGGAGAGCTGCGCTTCATTATATTAAGAAGAAAGATGGGTTAAGAACCCTTTACAACACACACCACACACCACACTGTTTGACTGATTACATTCGCGCCCGTGAACTAGCTGTCGAGGCGAGCGAACCATACATGCTAACCATCAGGGAGTGGGGCAGTCAGGAAGGACAGCCCCTGAGCACCTGCCATGCACCATAACCGGTGCTCCTCCCCTGCAATGACCAAGGCCCTGGTGATGCTAGGCGTTACCCCATCAAAAACACACCGGTTTCGGTGATTCCACAATGTCCGGGCCCCAAGAATTATTAGCGAATTTAGTCCTTTCTTCGTCTCACCATTCACAGCAGAACTTGCCTTCTCCCACCACCCATCAAAGGAACTGTCTGAAGGTTGTGGAGCTAGAACATGGAGCCCGACTTGCTGAAACAGAATGTACCAGAATTGCCTTGCGAAAACACATGATACTAGGATATGGTTGATGGTCTCATCATGCTGATCACATAGAGGACATTGTTCAAGGTGAGGCAATCCTCGCCACGCAAGATGATCCGCGGTCCAGCACTTATTATGTGCAACCAGCCACAAAAAGAAATGACATTTGGCCGGTGCCCATGTTTTCCAGATCCGCTCATAGGGGGCAAAAAGTGTGGAGCCGAAGAAAAAACCCTCATATGCAGATTTGGCCGAGTATTGCCCACTAGAGGAGAGTCGCCAAATATGTGAGTCCTCAACTTCAGGATGTAGCTCAAAACCAGATAGGAGGTCCCAAAGTTGCCAGTCAAGGCAGTTTTTAGTAAACTAAGGTTAGCTTGCATATATAGATGGTAACAATTTTAAGTAGTCTTGAGTTAACATGGTTGTCCAATGATATATTGTTGAGTCTAAAACCATGTTGACCATGATTTGTTGTCTACTCACTGGATTGTAGGAGTGCCATCTCCAGCAGAGGATGGACATACTTCGCCACCTTCTAATTGGAGTTCACCACTCTCTCAGTAATGAGGAACTTGAGTCTATTGCTCTAGACACCCATGGGTTTGTGGTTGCTGATCTAGCTGCACTATGCAATGAGGCTGCATTGATTGCTCTTTGCCGTTTCATCAGCCTAAGAGAAAATTCGAGTCTACAACTTGGTCATCCTGACTCTAGTGTAGATAAGTTTGTTTGAGATACTGGTCATCCTTTAGGCTATCATGAAAGCTCATTATCATTGTCTTTCTCAACCATGTCATTGGATGATTGTCCCTCTGCAAATAGTGAGAAAGATGAAAAAATATTGTTAGTCAACAATGACGACTTTCAGAAGGCTGAAATGAAAATTAGACCAAGTGCCAATGCGTGAGGTATAGCATCATCTATCCACCTGCAAGGCTTTAACTCTGGAACTGTTGGCTTCTTATTATATTACAGTTCCTCTATATATATGCATTTGACCTGCGTAAAAGTGATGCCAATTGTCAATCATACTCTGCACAGGTAATGCTTGAGGTTCCGAAAGTATGTTGGGAAGATGTTAGTGGTCAAGCCAGTGTCAAGGAGCAGCTTATTGAAGCCATCCAATTGCCGCAGAAATGCCCAGAAGCATTTGAGCGTTTAGGGATCAAACCCCCCAGTGGATTGCTAATGATAGGACCACCAGGTTGCAGAAAGCCACTGATGGCTCGTGCTGCAGCTAGCAGCTTCTGAAGCAAAATTGAACTTCCTTGCAGTTAAGGGTCCTGAATTTTTCAGCAAATGGGTGGAGACTCTGAAAAGGCAGCAAGGTCGCTATTTGCAAAGGCTAGGGCTAATGCACCAGCAATACTATTTTTCGATGAAATAGATGGGTTTGCAGTAACTCGTGGGCTTGAAAATGATGGCACGTCTGTTGCTGACAGAGTCCTCTTTTCAGTTGCTTGTGGAAATGGATGGTGAGTTCTTGTCACCCCATAAACGAAATTTCTCTTATGTTGCTTCATGGCTGTTCATAAACTTGCTGATAATTGCCTTAGGCTATAGTCTAATTGCCTTATATATACTCACTAACGCTAGTCACTAAACTTTTTCGTTGACTAAGCATCAAATGATGTTTCCATTCAATTATTGATCAATTGGAGTCTTAGCCATTTGCTCGCTCCACCACAGTTGGAATGTTGGTGACTTGCTGTCTGACACATTTTGTTATTTAGAAGCACCTATTGGTCTCTAAATTTTGATGATGCATAATTTACTATTTGGTGGCAACAGGTTTGGACCAGAGAGTTGGTGTAACTGTTATTGCAGCTACTAATCGTCCTGACAAAATTGATCCTGCACTTCCGAGGACAGTTTGTTCATTAGGTCTATACAGTGCATTGTTTGGTTTCACATGTAATGCTTCCTACAATCCTAGAAGCATACGTACTAAAGTAGATGCTGTGGCCGCAGCTTTTCACTGTACTCCTTCTCACATATCCACTGCGGAAACAGCTGCTGTGGTTTAAATTCATCTGAAGCGCACACAGTAAGTCTGCAATCAGCAGTGTAAAGCTGTCTGATGTCGAGTTTTACCAAAAACTCACAAAGGATTTCCGCAGATATGTGGATGGCGGCGCACCCCTGAGAAAGCAAGAAGATGGTTAGGATACAGTCGCACAAAATTTGTTGCAACTTGTATCCTAAAAGCGATTCCTTTTGTCATCTCTGCCACATCACCTTTGCTCTTTGAAATGTATACAGAATCTTGTTCTATCTAGAATCACCTTTTCTGTACTTGTTTTCTGTGCGGTGCCCGTGTCCGTTTGTCAACAAATGAGAAACGAAACCACAAGATTATAGAGAAGTCATTTGAAAGTTTACATTGACAGTGCTTTTGGTCCCCTCTGCATTTGTTCGCGAAGGCTTTTTTGTTGCGTTTCTCTAATCCTCGCATGGTTCACGCCGCGCCTTACAAGCACATATGCCTGCGTGTTGGCCACCGCTGGCACTGACCCAGTTCACGATGAGATTTACTCCGTTTTTTACGCCGCGCACCCAGCACGCGCTGTGTAAAAAAAGTGTACCACCTGCTAAAAGCAGCCCACCAAAAAGTAATAAACTCTATTTTTCAGGTGCCTGAAAAATAACATCTATTCAGGCAACGGCTCTGAACCATCAGATGAAGATCTAATGGACCTAAATTCACACAAAGAAAGGGCAGATCAAAGGAGCACCACGTCGCCTGAACAAAAGGTAGATTTCAGGCACCTGCGTTTTAGGAGATGTGAACAAATAAAAATGCGCACCTTAAAGTATAGACTATAGTGTAATAAGGAAGGTTCATCCAAAAAAAAATTAGAAAAGGAAAAGTAATAGTAAAGAAGGTACCCAAATGATTTGCATATGATGCGCACATGATGTCAAGGATATGGAGATATATTATCGAGCCTTTCATGAACGCTTCTACTCCCTCTGTCCCCTTTTATCTATCGTTCTCACTTCCTGAAAAGTCAAACGCAACTTTGAAAATTTATATATAAGAAAATTTAATCAATTTTCATAATAAACTTATTTAGAGGTACAAATGTTGCTAATATTTTGTACAATCCTAGTTAAAGTTGAGAAAGTTTGACCCGCATATTTCTCATAGCGACAAATATAAAGGGGCAGAAGGAGTATGCTTCTAGGCTCATAGTTAGGCATTCCCATTCTGTTACTCGCTTCAGTCACATATTAGTGAAGTTTTATCATTTTTTGAAATTAGTTATTCCAAACTTTGATTATTCTAGACTTTTCAAGTATCAAGTACGTATGTTAGGAGATGATACGGGGTACATTTTTCTTGAAAAATAGTCTCACAAAATTGTAGAAATATATTATAATAGATATAAAAGTCAAAATTAATTAAGGGTCTTTTGGCAGTGCTTCTTGAGGAGTTTTAGCTTTGTCTCTCTGACTCTTTATAAAGCTTAAGTAAAGTTCTACTATACACTACTTCCTTAGTTTTTATTTACATGTCATATTAGCTTTGTTCTAAGTCAAACATTTGTATCTTTGACCATTGATTTCAAAAATCATGAATCATGATATAAGATTTATGTTTTTAGATCCACTATGAGAAATATTTCCATGATACATAACTCATATGTTGCAAAGCTATAAGAATTTTTTTAATAGATGGTTAGTTAAACATTTGTATCTTTGACCATCAATTTTAAGATTCATGAATCATGATATAAGATTTATGTTTCTAGATTCACTATGAGAAATATTTTCATGATATATAATTCATATGTTGCGAAGTTATAAGAATTGTTTTTGAAATAGATGGTCAAAGATAATAATACTTGACTTAGGACAAAGCTAATGTGACATCTACAAAAGAATAGAGGCTTATAAAATGGCTCTTCTAGTGAAACTACGGACCAGGGAAGTCATTTCTTTTACAAGAGGTGTACGTAAAGCCACCTAAACATGGCTTGTTAGGTGAAGCTAGCCTAAAATAATTGAATTTGATCCACAGAACCTCGAAACATCACTTATTTGTGATTGGAAATGTCCTTGATGTGGTATCTTGTGGTTCCAAGCTTTATAGCACTTAATGACTTCTAGTCACCTCCGTCTATATAGGTACTTCCTCTGTCCTAAAGTACTTGACTTTATAAGGTTTAAATTTTGTTTGCATCAGATGAGAGGCATTCAAAAAAAATAAAAAAAAAATAAAAAAATATTTTTTCTTTTTCCCAGTACATCATCTCTATTTCTCTCTATCTCTCTCCTTGTTTTTTTTGCATTACTTTATTTTGGGATGGAGAGAGTATATATGATAGGATGGCATAGGAGATACTTGGGGCCATGTACTCGTCAAAACGTATTAGTAATCATTTTTTTAAAAGTAAACTGACAGGAGGAGAAACACTTCCGCAGATTTAATTATTCTTTTGTTTCATTCACATTGGTTTGGTTCCCGGTAAATCGTAGTATGACAACTCGAAAGCGAAGAAAAACAAAAAAAAGTGCTTGCATGGTAGATTTGCGCGCCAAGACTTTTTGCGAGCCCGCGAAAACGAAAACTCACACCGTGCGTTTTAAGGCCGGAGGCGAACAATTTCGGCGCGTATCCGTCTCCGTCCCCGAAGTGCCCACACCACTCCGTCTAGGCCATCCCAGCCAAGACCCAAGAGGCGGCAGCCATGAGCGCCGCAGGCAGGGACAGCCCCGTCTCCCGCTCGGCCCCGCCCACGCCTCGCCGGCAGCGTGCTCCGGTGGCGGATGAGTTGGGGGTTCGGGCAGCCCCAAGGCGAAGCGTCGCCTCTTTGCTGTGGGCTCCGGCAGCCGCTCCAGCGTTGCCTCCTCCTCCGCCGCCGCCGCCGCCGAGGTGCGTTTTTGCTCGGCCAAAATTCAACAGTTCCGTAGTTTCGCTGAGTTCGGAGGATGTTTGGGGGCATTGGTGGATTCAGATTGGCTGTGATCCAGAGCCTGTGGTGTGGAATCGGGGCATTTTTGTTGGTTAAGATTGGTTGTGTGCGCATTAGTAGGCCCTGGCTGTTCACAAGAAATCCATAAAAATATAAAATTGAATGTTCACTTGGCCCTGTAGATATGCCGGAATGTCATTTACAGTGTAGATTGATGTTCTGTTATATAAAAGTTCAGAGCTTGATTCCATGATACATATTTTGGAATTTTAGGGGTTCCATTGATGCTTGTCAGAGCAGGAGCAGTGTATGTTCCATTACTCTTAACATTAATCTTTGATGGGATTTTGTGGTCACTGTAAAAAGGCACACGAATCCCTTCTGGTGTACAAATTGAGCTTCTTATGTTGGACCATTTGCGTCTTCCTGATGCAGTTCTGGGACACCCCTTGTAGGTGGACTGGCTACATCGTCGACGGCAGCTGATCCTTCTTGCTGGTGCTATGGCATCAGTAGCAGTGTCCTTCATTGAGGTGATGAGGAGGCGCAGGAAGTACAGCGCCCAGCAGTTTGCTCGACTCCATGACGCCATTGTTGGTCTCGCATCTGCTGTTCGTGCTGCCACTGCTCCAGTCGAACCACACCCTGATCTGTACCCCACAGTGATGGGCATCCCTGGCTTCATTGAGGAGCAGCTTCTGGCTGTCCTCTTCTACCTCAACCAGGGCAGACCCCGTGGGATGATGTTTCTGGCGATGTCTGAACCGCATCGCGTGTTGTGGATTGAGCAGATCCTCGCCAAGCAGGAGCTCTGAGCTAGCACTAGCAGGTGGGTTTAGATGGTTAGGAACTAGCAGGTGACAATGGCAGATACCACTCCCTTTTGGTGATGCAGTTGAGATTGACTGTGACAGTAGTCGCGTTGATTATGGATTGTAGCATGGTAGTGTATGCTACGGTTGCAGCAGCGATATTTTGTGAATCTAGCTACTTTATGATATAGGTAACTGTGGCGCTTTGACAATCTTCAGTTCTCAATTTGTACCATTGCTGTTGCGCTGTTGATCTCTGCATAAGATGGATGGAAGGCTGAGTTGAGTTTTTGCATTTCTGCCACAGATTGGGTAATGACTACTGGAGAACCTGTAATTGTGGCACTACCTTTACGTTTTGCTACTACCTAATTATGGTGGAGTCATGGAGACAACAGAAATTGGTTTTAGGAACTACTGTGTATCCTGGAAACTTTGTGAATCAGATTTTATTAGCCGACTTTAGCCAAACCTATAAAACTAAATGAAAAGTAGAACTGTTTCATCGACCTACATAACCCCAAATCTCATAAATCTTGATGTGTGACAGGTTTGATTCTCCCAAAATCTAAAGTTTTCCTTGTTTCTTTCTGTACGGAGTATTTCACAGAACTTGGGATGCAAACAAAATTAAATTACAGATTCATATGGATGAGGAAGGATGAGCCATGAAATTACCATGGCCGCAGCACGGTTGTCTTTAGCTCTTGGGTTTGGTTGGATCCTGTTGTGCGTACCTCGTTACATGAATTTGAAGAGTGGTGATAAAACTAGCGCTTTGGTTTACCTCTTAGAGTGTTTTCCGATGAGTATATGCGACCGACTAATAGTCGGGACATACGTACAAGTACCCGAACAAGTGTTTTATGCTGTGTATAGGTGTTGTTATTGTGGAAATGTAGCCTCTTACCATGTAATTAGATGCATAATGGGAGGAAAACCATCATAATTCTCTAATAAAGCATGTAGAAGTAAATTCTAGTGCCAGCAAATTCTAATGTTGCTCAGGTTGTCTCGGCCTTTTAAAAACAGTTGTATTTTCACTGTTGTCATTCTGGTTTCTGCATAGGGTAATTATTTAACACCATATTATGATTAGGTTAGTTTTGGTATTATGTACCATAAAGGAATAAACATTGCAGCTTTGTGTACACTGTCAGTATGCATGGCTTGACTTGTATTATATTTCCTTCCATTTGTGTATACTTTGATTGTTGATCTGTTCCCATATTGCCTTCTTTATGACAGAATTGTGACATCCGGTCTAGTTTGAAATTTGGCCCATAGTGGGCTATGTGCATGTTAATGAGATATTGTGGAGAGTTTAGTCCTACATTGGTTATTAAAGGTGGGATAGACCAACATATAAGGCTTCTAGAGTCAATCTCACCATCCCTGAGTTAATCATTTTACACGAAGCGAGGATGAAAGTGTAAGTGGGATGGTGGTGGTGTGGCTCACTCAGAATGTAAAGTGGATAAGCCGTTTGGACTCTGGGGCGTTACAAATGGTATAGGAGCCAACCTTCGCAGCCACGGGCGCGTGCGGGTCAGGGCCCCGTTGTGTGTATGTTGGTATGTTGGGCCAACGAGGACGTTGGTTCCTTTGAGGGGGGGGGGTATGTATGTGACATCCGGTCCAGTTTGGAATTTGGCCTATGGTGGCCCATGTGTATGTTAATGAGATATTGTGGAGAGTTTAGTCTCACCTTAGTTGTTAAAGGTGGAATAGACCAACATATAAAGCTTCTAGAATCCATCCTACCATCTCTGGATTAATCCTTTTACGCGAAGCGAGGACAATTGCGTAAGTGGGATGGTGGTAGGTGTGGTTAACTCAGCATGTAGAGTGGATCTAAGCAGTTTGGACTCTAGGGCGTTACGAGAATGCTCTTGGAGTCTTGGTGCTTTATATTTTTTGATTCTATTTTGGTTGTGGGCTTTTGGCATTATATCTGGAGCAAAATCTTATGAGCGAAATTGTTACTTTCTTTCCGTATGGTTCATAGCAGTGGTATATATATTTAATTATTTATCTCTTGGGAACACACATATAGTTTTGAAGTAAATCACTTGCCATAACTGTTTTGTTAAGTTTTTTTTAACTGATCTTGTCTCTAGTGCTGTACATGCGTGTGCTTATGGTGTTCTCTATTCTGCATTATGCTGTGATCATCTTGTTAATTCTGTTGACTTTGGTAGAGTTTGTATCAATTGTTTACTTAATGGGATTGTATTGTGGATTTATGGGATTACATTCATAGTTACTTATGAGGAATTCGCTTTGACATATGTTTTTTAACTGTTGCCACATATGCACTTTAGATTTTTTTTAAAAAAAATCCCACAAGAAGGTCCTTTCATTGACCTATGTTGCATCATGATTTGGTCCACATGATTTATTGAGTGGTAAGTATTATGTTGTAATAACACAGAATCATTTCAAGAGATGGATCTCTTTGAAGCCTACCATTTAAGTTCTGATGTGTTCAGAAGTTTTGATATTATTCCTATGTAATGAAATTGTGGGAGGAGGATAACGTTGCTATGGGTGATTAATTTTCCATGTCTGCAGCGCTATGTTGTCATTTCTAATGATATACTATGATTCAATGTCATTTCTGTATACTTGTTCTGTTCTAACTACTCTGTCTCATTAATTTTGTGACCAGGACGGACTCGGTGCTACTGCCAGATCAAGAACAAGTCATACCCAAAGTCAAGGTAGTGCCGTGGTTACCGTGACCCCAAGATCAGGATCTATGATGTTGGAATGAATGGTGTGGATGGGTTCCCCTTCTGTGTCCACCTAGTGTGTTGGGAGAAGGAGAACGTTTCCAGAGGGTCATGAGGCTGCCCGCATTTCTTTCAACTAGTAGTGACCAAGAGTGCTAGGAAGGATACCTTCAACCCGTTCTATGTCCTTTGTATCGACAGGATTCTTTCTTGTGCCTGGGCGGATCAGTTCCAGACTGGAATGAGGGGTGGTTTTGGCAAGCCTCAGGGTACCTATGCTCGTGAGGACATTGGCCAGGTCCTCCTTTCTGTGCACTGCGAGGAAAGCAATGCCAATCATGCTGAAGAATCCCGCCACCGTGCCAAGTTCAAGTTCCCTGGCGGTCAAACGATCATCTGCAGCAGGAACTCCAGGAAGCGTTATTTTGGAATGAAGATGCTTACTGATTGCTGTTGTCTTGATATAATTGTCATGGTATTGATAAAAGGTTTGAATTTGACTTCTCTGGTCCATTTTTTTATGGGGCTTCACCAAGTTCTCTGTGCTGAGTAGGCAGTATCCATTTTTTTATGGGGCTTCACCAAGTTCTCTGGTCCATTTTTTTATGTACGACAGCGAGCACAGGATCCTGCTTGATAGCATCAATGCTAAGGTGAAGATTTGTTCGAGTCACTACGTGTTAATGTGCTAGCATCATGTACTTTTTTTTGCATTTTGATGCTGCAACTCCATTTTACTTGTTTGATTGATTTACATTTTTTTTTGCGAGGGTTTGATTGATTTACAAATATAGCTAACACTGGTTTGTCTTTTGCCCATTCTACAGCTGCTTGGTGTCCATGGTTCTGCTAGGAACCCTAGTCCTGTTGGAGAGGGATCGCAGATTGTATGAGTGGAAGATCGGAGGGCGAGGTCGCAGTGCACGAGGAAGACGGCACGGCGGCGCCGTGGCTGCAGCGAGGGACGCGAGAAGACAGCTAGGGCAAAACTCCCGGCTCCTAGGGGAAGCCGGAAACAATTAGGTATGTTTCTGCTTAATTCTCAAAATAGTCTTACAAGGTATTTATAACTCATCTCATCTAATAATAGGAAATCTATAGTAATTCTAATAATAGCTAATACTACTACGTGACGATGTGGGCTTTAGGCCCATCCCAGACGCGGCCCTAGCCACGGCCAGGCCTTCTCCGGCCATAGTGCAAGCCCGTCATAACATCTCTCCCCGCCTGCGAAAACAACTCGTCCTCGAGCTGGAAGTCGGGGTAGGCAGCCTTGAAGTCGTCGACGCGTTCCCAGGTAGCGTCCTCCTCAGCCAACCCGCGCCACTTGATCAATACACTCCAGACACCCCGGCGTTGCTGCGCCCTCAATGCACGATCCGGGGCTGGCAGAATGCGGCCGTCCTGCGTCGGGGGCAGGACACCGGACACCGCTGGAGGATCGCCGCAGTGCTGCTTCAGCAGGCTGACGTGGAAGACATCATGGAGGCGCGCGCCGCCAGGCAGCTGTAGGCGATAAGCGACGCGGCCGATGCGCTCCAGCACGCGGAAGGGCCCAGCTCAGCGAGGCCCAAGCTTGTGCTTGGCACGAGGGTCCAGAGACTGCGCCGTACGGTGGAGGAGGCGCAGCCAGACCCACGCGCCAACATCGAACTCCACCTCCCTGTGATTGGCGTCATAGTACTTCTTCGCAAGTTGCTGAGCTTGAATAAGGCATTGACGAACCTCAGCGAGCATGTTGTCACAGCTGCGAAGAAGAGCATCCGCGGCCTCAGTACGTGCTGTCTCCGGCCGATATGGCAGGATGGCAGGCGGGAACGGCCGTACACCACCTCGAAGGGCGTCGCGCGGAGGGTGGTGTGGAAGGACGTGTTATAGCAATATTCCGCCCATGAGAGCCAATCCACCCACGCGTGAGGCCGGTCACCTGTAACACAGCGCAAATACATTGCGATTACCTTGTTCACCACCTCCGACTGGCCGTCCGTCTGAGGGTGAAACGCCGTGCTCATGCGCAGAGTCACGCCGGCCATCCTGAAAAGGTCGCGCCACACGTGACCGGTGAACACGGGGCCCCGGTCGCTGACGATGGACGTCGGGAACCCGTGAAGGCGGACGATGCCGTCGAAGAAGGCGCGGGCGACGGACGTGGCGGTGTAAGGATGACCGAGCGCAATGAAATGCGCATACTTGGAGAAGCGGTCAACAACGGTGAGAATGACCGACTTGCCGCCGACCTTGGGCAGCCCTTCGATGAAGTCCATGGAGATGTCCGCCCACACCTGGGACGGCACCTCCAGCGGCTGCAGGAGCCCCGACGGCCGAAGAGCATTAGTCTTGTTGCGCTGACAAACAGCACAGGAGCGCACCCAATCCTGAACCGACGTGCGATCTCCCGGAAAATAGAAATCCGAACGAAGACGATGTAGTGTCTTCTAAACGCCCTCATGGCCAGCACCATGAGCGAGCTGTATAGCCTGATGTCGCAGGTCGCCAACGTCGGGCACGAAGATGCGGTGACCGTGCAGCAGGAGTCCGGCGTCCTCGCGCCAGGGCGCGGCCAGCTCACCCGCGCGCAGGCGTTCCTGCAGCAATGCGGCGTCCGGCGCTGTCGCTGTTGCGCGGCGTACGTCGTCGATGTAAGTGAAAGACGGTCCGGAGATGATCACCGCTGCTGCTGTAGCACCGATGTCGGGGGCAGTCTCGACGTCGCGGCGGGATAGAGCGTCCGCCACCGTGTTGAGGCGGACCGGACGGTACTCGATGGCGAAATCAAACCCGAACAGCTTGCTGACCCACTGATGTTGAGGCACCATCGACAAGCGTTAGTCCAGAAGGTACTTGAGGCTGTAGTGGTCTGTCCGGACGAGGAAGTGGCGTCCCCACAAGTACGGCCACCAGTGTCGTACCGCCTGCACCAATCCTATGAGCACCCGCTTGTAAGTGGCCAGCATAAGATGGCGCGCGGCGAACGGTGTGCTGAAGAAGGCAAGAGGGCTGGCGCCCTGATGAAGGACGGCACCGAACCCTGCACCCGAGGCATCACTGTCCACCGTGAAGATCTTGCCGAAGTCGGGCATTTGAAGGACCGGCCCCGAGGTGAGGGCACCCTTGAGCGCCAGGAAAGCTGCCTCCGCCTCGGTGTCCCACCCGAACGCGTCTCGCCGCAAGAGACGCGTCAGTGGCGCTGCGATGACGCCGAAGTCCCGGATGAACTTCCGATAGTAGCCGGCGAGCCCTAAGAAGCCACGCAAGGCACGGGCAGATCGCGGAACGGGCCATGAGGCGACCACCGTGATCTTGTCTGCATCCATGGTGACACCCTCGGCGGATATCACATGACCAAGGTAGGCCACAGAGGAGGCCCCAAACGAGCATTTAGAACGCTTGAGGTGGAGACGGTGGCCGCGGAGAGCGTTGAGGACGACGCCGACGTGCTGCAGGTGCTCCGCCCACGAGGAGCTATATATCAGTATATCATCGAAAAACACCAGGACGAACCTGCGGAGATATGGGCGGAGGACGTCGTTCATCAATGCCTGGAACATGGCCGGAGCGTTGGAGAGGCCAAAAGGCATCACCAAGAACTCGTAGTGGCCCTGGTGTGTCCGGAATGCCGTCTTGCTGATGTCGTCCGGATGCATCCGCACCTGGTGATAGCCGGAACGAAGGTCTAGCTTTGTGAAAAAGCGGGCGCCGTGGAGCTCGTCCACCACCGGAATGGGAAACCTGTCCTTGGAGGTTTGCGCGTTGAGGGCGCGGTAGTTGATACAGAACCTCCAGGAGTTGTCCGCCTTGTGAACAAGGAGAACCGGGGCGGAGAACAGGGATGTGCTGGGACGTATGATCCCCTGCTCCAGCATGGCGGCGCATTGCCGCTCCAACTCGTCCTTCTGGAGCTGCGGGTAACGGTAGGGGCGGACGGCGACTGGAGCGGTGCCCGGCAGGAGGTGAATCCGATGGTCATAGGGGCGCGCTGGCGGAAGGCCGCGCGGCTCGTCGAAGACCGGGCCGAACTGAAGGAGTAGCCGGTCCAAGAGTGTTTGCCCCGAAGCGTCGCTCACCGCCCGAACCGCGACTTGCCTAGTGGTGTCGTCGGCGGAGGAGCCCAGCCCCGTCCACAGGACGCGGTGGCCAGCGCGCATGAAGGCCATGGAGAGTCTCTCGCAGTCCCACAACACGGGACCGAGGGTTCGCAGGAAGTCGAAACTGAGGATGAGGTCGAACTCGCCGAGACTGATGCCGAAACAGTTGATGGAGAACTCCTCGGCGCCGATGGTCACGGCGACGTCGCGGGTGAGTCCGTGGCACGGCACGCAGTCACCGTTGGCCACGAGCACCCGTAGCGTGGGATGCGGAACGGAGGGAAGCTGCAGACGGCTGAAGAGATCGGCGTTGATGAAGTTGGTCGTCGAGCCGGAGTCGAGGAGAGCGACCAAACGGTGGCCCCGCACTGTCACAGGCAGAAGCATGGCGTTCTTCGGGCGCACCCCAGCGAGCGCATAGAGGGACACTGTGGGTGGCGCCCCAGCTGTGGCCGACGCCTCCCCGTGGCCTCTAGGACTGGAGGGGTGACCGCGGGCGGCTCCTGGAACGTGGCCGCGGCTGCAACCTCGGCAGGGAGCTCGGCGTCGACATAGTCATCGTTCTCCAAGTAGAAGAGCCATTGACAGACATGACCGCGGACGTAGGGTTCGTCACAGTTGAAGCAGAGACCTTGGCGACGCCGTTCAAGTTGCTCCGCTGGTGATAAGTGGCGGAATCACGGCTGTCCGGGGTTTGTCGTCGGAAGCGGCTATGGTATAGTCCCCAAGGATGGAGCTGCAGCCGGCCGGGGAGCTGGCGGAAGGCCGGGGCGCACCGGTGGACGAATAGCGCGCTGCTGCTGCGGCTGTTGTGCCGGCAGGAAGGCTGTCGCGCGATGTTCGTAAGCCCGCGCATAGTACATGGCGGATTGCAGGTCCTGCGGATGTTGCATCTCGACGTCCACCTTGATATGTTTAGGAAGACCGCCGATGTAGAGCTGCGCCTTTTGGCGAGGGTTTAGGTCGCGCTCATGGCAGAGGATGGCGTTGTAGCGCTCCGAGTAGTCCTGGACCGTGGAGGTGAAGGGCAGTCGAGCAAGCTCCGCCAAACGTGTGCCCTGCGTCGGGGGTCCGAAACGAAGCTGGCACAACTCGCGGAAACGCTCCCAGGCTGGCATGCCTTCATCTTGTTCGAGCGCGTAGTACCATGTCTGTGCAGCGCCGCGGAGATGGTACGACGCCAACCATGTGCGATCCGAGGCGAGAGTACGCTGGCCGCGGAAGAATTGCTCGCACTGGTTAAGCCAGTTTAGCGGATCCCCTCCGCCGTCGTAGGTGGCGAACTCGAGCTTGTAGAAGCGCGGCGGCGCTGGAGCGCCCTAGTGCGCTCCGTGGTCAGTCCCGAGGACCGCCGGTGCAGCCGACCCAGTAGCGTCGCCGTAGGAGAGCGACCTGTCCATGTCGCCGTAGAACGTACCGGATGTTGGGGCTGGAGGGACGACGGAGGTGGTCACCGCGGACGGCGTAGGAGATGTAGCCATCGTGAAAACCGGCGGCGCCGTCGACCCTAACATCGCCCACGACGGTATGAGGCACCCCCGGCCCGCTATGGGGCATGCCGTAGGAGAAGTGCGTCTGGTGCGACACCGAAGGCGCGTCTGGCAGCGACAGGGTAGGAGGCGACGGCTGTGATGGTGGAGGCGGCGGCAAGAGGCTGGTCAAGGACGCTTGCATGGCGACCATGTTGCGGCCAAGCTGGTCCATGTTGCGGCCGATCTGATCAACCACGCCGGCCAGAGTTTCCAGGGTGATCGAGCTCTGGGTGAGCGAGCCGCCCGGCGAGTTGGACGCGGACGCGGCTGAGAGCTCGGAGGACGCCGTGGGCAACGGCATGGATGACAGCAGCGGTGGAACGGCGTGGCTAAGCGGAGCGGAAGTCATCGTGCCTGGAATCGCTGATACCAAGCTGCTAGGAACCCTAGTCCTGTTGGAGAGGGATCGCAGATTGTATGAGTGGAAGATCGGAGGGCGAGGTCGCAGTGCACGAGGAAGACGGCGCGGTGGCGCCGTGGCTGCAGCGAGGGACGCGAGAAGACAGCTAGGGCAAAACTCCCGGCTCCCAGGGGAAGCCGGAAACAATTAGGTATATTTCTGCTTAATTCTCAAAATAGTCTTACAAAGTATTTATAACTCCTCTCATCTAATAATAGGAAATCTATAGTAATTCTAATAATTCTAATAATAGCTAATACTACTACGTGACGATGTGGGCTTTAGGCCCATCCCGGACGTGGCCCTAGCCACGGCCAGGCCTTCTCCGGCCCAAGCCCGTCATAACAGGTTCCCTGTCTTAGCATGCCCATGGGAAGGCTTTCCTTCTAGAGCATAGACTGCTATCTCCTGTGCCTAGAACTTGAGGGATTTTCTGTAGCCTTATTTTGCATGCTGTGAGTCATGTTAAGTAGAGGTTATTGGTTGCAGCATGATTTACCTCCATGGCCATTTGATGTGGAGGTTTATATACTCGTAATATATCATTTGAACACTTGTTATGCGTTGCTATCATCAGGGCTGCATCTCATTGAGTCAACTTTCTAGAACGACTTTCTAAAAGCTGCTGCTTGAATGTTCTGATCCTCTAGTTTCCCTGTTCCTGACTACTCATCCGATACCTTCGATTATGGAAGATATGTGCTATGTTTTTTTGATGCACTTATGCTGGAACCCTGATCATGTAGAGCATTTCACCTGTTGCTAGTAGTTGGCACCAATTTTGGACATCAGTTAGCTCACCAATTTTAGATATCGGTTAGAAATGAATACTCTGATTGCTCCAGACTAGCGAAATCACAGTACTGCAGTAAGCATGCCAGCAATAACCCAGTAGATGCAATGATGAGGAATTGAGATGCTATTCAGCATTTTCTTTTTATACAAGACCCACTCATCCTCACCACTGAGTTTTATACTCACATTCAGCCCCAGGGCAAGGAGGATTTGCATAAACATTTGTGGCTCTGGACTTTTTCTAGTTGTCTAGCTACTGATTGAGTTGTGCGCCCAAGTTATATTTTTATTTTGGGCCTGCTGGCAAGCCCACGGCACACTTCCGCAAATCTCGAATGCTCTCACAAAATGTGTCCCTTCCATCTATCTGGAAACCTGAACTGGAACTGCAGAAATCATATGGTACATTCAATTTCAATCATCCACATGTACCATGCATGTGCCATACAAATTAACAGTAATTCTATCAGTCTGCCTGGTGTGGCACAATTACGAAGAGACCACAATACATAGTACATACTCTCCTTTACCACACAAGTTCAAGAACCAAAGTATAAAGAAACAAAATCCATTCGCTTCACTCAAACACCCGGCAACGTTTTCATTGCAAGTCAAGTGACCTGTAATAAGTAATAACAAATGCCACGCCATGGCATTATTTGCATTTCATCCTTCACTCGAAGCTGATAGATCATCAAATTTTAATCTCCATCATTGCTATCCCTTTGTGGCATCCGACAACAATCCTACACAAAGTAGCGCCAGAAGTATAGCAGAGTTGAGCAGCAGAGTTTTAGTGAGCGAACAATTTATTTTCAACAAAATACATGTTTATCACCACTTAAATTGTATCGAACAACTTCATGTGTCACACTTATGCCATTGGATATCTTAGTGTGTTTACTGCCATGTATTAACAAGATTCATACTGTCCACTCACATGAACTGTTATGAAAATAAAAATGGAAGCATATTAAAATTTTCATTATATTGTTAGACCTGATCTGCAATATGATTCCATGCCCCATGCGATATTCTAGCTAGAAAGTACTCCCTCCGTTTCAAAACGTAATTTTACTTTTGTAAATATATAGCTTTTACTATGCACCTAGATATACATGACTGTATACATAATAAAAACTATCAATCTAGAAAAAACAAAATGAGTTAATTACAGTTTGAAACGGAAGGAGTAATAAATGTGTGTTCTATAAGCCTTGATGTTCATTATTCATAGGTTCACAGCTAGTGGAATTTCATATCACGCATAATTTTACATAGCCAATCGCACCAAAATTATGTCAAAAATAGTGTTTTTTGGGTGTATCCTGAATTGTTTGGCAATAAATATCAGAGTAGCATTGTTCTATTTGGTCAGTGAAGTATTTGACAAACAAAAAAAAAATTGAATTACCTTTGTAACTCATCTATATATCCAACATCGGAAACTGCTCCGAGGTTAAGAGCAATAATATTCTCAAGCCTGCAAGATAAGAAACCTATTGTTAACTTCTTTTTTTTTTTGGAGATATAAGAAACTCAGATTATTCCATCAACTATGCGCACTATATGTGTTCATGAGAATTTTTTGCAATAACCATTCATAACCGGAACTCCGCCTATGTTGTCACAACATAGCAGGTCCCAAGCCCTGGTAAAGGAAGAGGGTTGTGATAGGCGTGGTGAGCCAACGTTAAATCTAGCCATTCTAATGAAGATGAAACCCGAAAGAAAACCGTTGGGGCGTAACCCTCTTAGCGACGCGTCATATTGGAACCCGGGTATGGTGTTAAATGGGCAAGGGCCGAGTCAGCACCCCTTGGTGACGCACCGTGTCACTATCTGGGCATGGTGAAGTGAGCAAGGATCGGGTCGTCGCTTCCTTAGTGGCGCGCTACATCGGCGCCCGGGTGGAGGACGAAAGATAATTTTACCCTTGAGCGAAATAGGCAGTTTAGTTTTCATATATTTCATTTTAAGGATTATTTAGACTATTTTTGCATGGTTTGTAGTTATCATAATTGCAAAAACTAATGTACACATTATTTTTGAAGCAATTATGATGACCTCAGGCCATACGAAAATAGTCTAAATAATCCTCCAAATGAAATATATTAAAATTGAACTTACCTATTTCGCCCAGGGGTAAAATCATCATTTCGTCCTCCAATTTACATTATTAGAGGCCAAATCTAATGGAATGGCCATATAAGAAAGCAAGATGGATTTCGGGCCAAATAGGTAACTTCAAATCTAAAAGGGTAAGAAGGAAAGTGAACTTTTTTAGAGCCAAGGAAGAAATTTTCTCTAAACAATAATTATGACTAAAATTTCACCATATATATATACTATCTAAGTTCAAAAAAGAATGGCATTCTCTCTTTGCGAGGGGATAATCCATCTCAACTTTGACAAATTATATAAAAAAATTGATATTTAATTATCTATTATATGTTAAGTTAATGCCCATGGTCGTGTTAAAAAGTTACCTGTATGTCATGGAATCCCAAATCCGAACAGTCCCATCAAGTGAACCTGTAAATAGCTTATGAAGCTCTTGGTGACAGTAGACAACACTAACATGGTGTGCATGCCCTTGTAGGAATTCCCTGCACCTCTTTATCTTCAGGTCCCAGATCTGGTTGAACAAAAAGGCGGAACGCATTATAGCAGTGATACGAACCATGGAAAGAGGAGGTGAGTCATGAATGTTTTCCACAACTGAAGATGTGGAACTGAAACCTGCGCAGTCTGATCCTTGGAGCCAGTGATAAGATGCTGAGGATCAGCACCAGTGATGTAATCAATACAAAGAAGGCCATCCGGATGTGCGTCCAACGTGATGGTGTTACACACATCAGAGTTAAGACCCCAGTCCCAGATCTGTGAAGTTTAGTCATAGCGCCATTTCAATACAGATTCTCAAAGAAATTTTGATCGAACACCGTACCATACAATAGAGTAAATTTCATATCGATCAAATGTTAAAAGACCACAAAAAGTTCTTAATGGGTTAAAAAGGATTCGAAAACGAGCATATACACAAACCTTGACCGTGCCATCCCAGGACGCGCTGGCGAAACTGTCAGTGCCATCTGGGTTAAAAATAACATGTGACACTTTATTAGAGTGCCCCTCAAATGTTCGAGTGCACACCCAAGGCCCCTTCTCAAAGTCCCAGTACTTGTCCCAGTGCCAGAGCTTAATCAGGTGATCCTCATGAGATGATGACAGTACATAAGAATTCTTGGGATGAACAGCCAAGGACATGATCTGACCATTATGCGCTTCGAAGCTTGTGGTGTCTTGGTATTCATCGTAGCCAAATACATGGATGCAGCCATTGCCATCACCAGCCACAATCCATTCCTCTCGTGCGATAAATTTAGCCACATAAACTGCATGCAACACTCCAGAGTGTGTGATTAATAAGCAAGATTGGATGATGCGGGAGAAAGTAATGGCAAATGATGAAGTGGGTTAGAAAGATTGCATGCCTGATTCTTCTGGTAATCTAATGGGATTCAAGATTGCCTGCGGATGAATGAATATATGTCCTTAGTTTAATCAGTTCAAATTTATTTAATCGTGATGAACACTCCGATGAGTAATAAATGACAAAAAATGTAGCCTCCCACCAATGTCTGGTAGTTCCAGATGCGAAAGTTCCCTCTTTCATGAGTTGTCATAATCCTGAAGAAAAAATTAAATTACACAGCCAAGGCATTGATTATTAATCAGAACAATTTTGTAATCAAGCGCTTGGTACGTAGTACGCCGCGTGAATTTTTCTTTTTAAAAAAAAAGATTGGCAGGAGCACTGCCTTGTCATATAAGGAGCGGAAGCAAGCTGGTTGTATAATGATTGGTTACATTTTGGAAACATAAGCACAGCCAATCTCTAAAAAAGTAAAAAACCAAAAGAAGGTTAGCCATTTCATCCTTGATCAATGAGAACTTACCATGGCTCTTTTGGGTGCACTTCTATAGATGACACTTCCTGAGCATCCGGCGCCGTTATGATCTGATCCAAACCATTCATATAAGTTAGGCCCTGTTTGCATTCAAGGGGCTAAAGATTAGCCCTCCCCTTTTAGCCACCTTTTAGCCCTTGGGAATCCAAACAGGAGGGCTAAAAGGAGGGGCTAATCTTTAGCCCTCCATTAGCCCATTAGCCCTTGCAAGGTAGGATAAAGGAGGCTAAAAGTGCTAACAGGTGACTTTACTCTCTTTCTCTCTCCTCTCTTTTTCACCTTTTAGTCATCTTTTAGTCAAGCATCCAAACAGTCCAAGAGGCTAAACTTTAGCCCCTTCATTTCAAGGGCTAATCTTTAGCACTGGGCTAAACTTTAGCCAAGAGGATCAAACAGAGCCTTACATGAAATCCAGTCATGCTTCGTATCAAATAAATTTTCTTATCCGAAACGTGTTGTTTAGCAACAGCAATAAAGAGAAACCCAAAGATTATTACATCGATTTCCGGTCGAGTCAGCTGTCGGACAAATGCAACCCAGAAATTAAGGATGACCAGTGCAGAAGAAAACAAGTGCACAATTTACGTCACGCACAGGTGAGGTAAATGGGGAAAAAAAGCTTCATTTTGTTTAGCAAAACTTACCTTGGATGATGCCTCTTCAGTTGGCGGAGAAGAAACAAACTCCAATGTCACCTCTTGCTCTTGCACCTCATCGTCGTCCGACTCTTGTGCTTTGTTAAAGTGACTTTGAAACTCTCGGACGACCGAGGCTTGGTCAAGACACTGCTGACGGCTCACTGCGACGCTCTGTACCAGTAAGCCTTCATCGCCGTCCAATTGTGGTCGCTTCTGCTGGTTACTCATCCTCAGGGCGATGGTGTAGGTACACTTTGGTGGCACAATGCCGAGGAGGGGCAGGTTGGTGTGGTACATCTTCTGGCCTTTGGACACAAGCCTGAATGCCACATGGTGGTCTTCCTTGTTGCGTAGCCGCAGCAAGGAGGAGGCGAACCTTTTTGGCTTCAACGGGAATCGAAGTTCCATCGGATCCACGTCAAGCAGCTTACCAGCATCATGAACCATAATCATGGTTTCGGTTTCATCCAACATACGGACGATGGCTCCTATGTTGGGTCTTTTGTGCCTGTCTCCCTCCACACACTGCGATGCTATTTCAATGCATTTCTTCACTTGTTGGCAATATCCTTCCAGTGACCGGCCCTTCAATGATTCCTGTAGCCTTCTCCTCCAGTTTTTGAATACCTACGGAGTTAACACAAATGAAGACATAACGAATTGGTCAAACATAATTGTCTATTGATCTTTCTTAATCTTAGTACATAGACTAAAGTAAACTTTTTATTACATCCTCCATAAACTCTTGGGAAATGATCTCATCCTCAATAGTATATCCCCGCCTCCCTGTTAACATATATATAATCGTGACACCCAGGCTGTAAATGTCGGATTTTGATGAAATAATGCCTTTATTTATAAACTCTGGCGGCATGTATCCCCTGCACAACATCATAAATATCATAAACAGTTCTGGTAAAATAAATGCAGTTTGACTTTGAGCTTATAAAAATAAGGGTTTAGTTTGCAAAATTAGCTCACAGCGTTCCGTATCTAGATGATGTTACCACGGTATGACCTTCTTGAAGGCATCCTGACAGAGTAAAACCTGATATCTTTGGTACCATGTTCTCATCCAGCAATATATGGCTTGGTTTAAGATCCAAATGCAAAATTGGACTAATAGGCAGTTCCTCGTGAAGGTATCTTAAACCATCACAAATTCCTTTGAGTATTTTGTACAGTCTGCACCAATCCAGTCCATCATATTCGTCTGCAAAACAGATATTTTGTGCATCTAAAGTTGACTCTATTTTGCAAAACATATATAGTTTCTAACTTCAAACAACAATTTTCTTCAGTTACAGATAATATATTATTTGTTCATTGTTGTAGTACCTTACCTGATGAAATATGCTTTGTAAGGCTTCCATTCTGCAAATACTCGAAGCAGAGTGCTCGATGAAATTTTTCAGCAACTCCATGGTGTTCTACACGTAACTTTTCTGTTTCATCACAGTAGCCAACTAATCGTACAATATTTTCATGCTGGATCATTCCCATACTATAAACTTCATTCTGGAAGTGCTCAGAATCGACTCCACTGAAGCCGTTAAAATGAAGAATCTTCACAGCAATTTCCCTTCCATCTTCATTGACTCCCTGTTTAATATATCATTTTAGTAGGTTAAGCTCTTAATTATTCTCTCCAATGGTACTGACCTTTGGATGCCTTGGAGGTGCAAATGCTCATCGTACCTTGTAAACGCTTCCAGACCCTCCTACACCAATTAGTCTATCTTCTGAGAAATCATTTGTTATTTCTCTCAGTAATTTATATGAATAATTTCTTGTCTTGTATGGACGGTTCGAACTATTCTTTGTGTAACTAGATCTGCTATCTTCATCGTTCCACTCTGATTCTGATAAAATAAAATATATACGGAACGGGAGTCAGTGTTATGCATGGGACATATATACATAATGGTAAAATTTGCTGCAGGACGCTGGAAAGTGACCTCCTTTTGCTGGTGGACCGAAAATGTTGGACACTTTGCTTCTTGCCAAATTTGCTAGAGGACACCGTGCCTAATAAAATATTCATTTCTACTTTGAAGGAGAGAGAGAAGAGTGGTGAAATGTCCTTCGGCCCCTCTCTCTGTCTTCCTCCCCTCCGCGTGGACACGGGTGACCGGCGAGCTTGATGGTCCCCCAGGTGGTGTGGTTGTGGCCTCGGCCGGTGCCCGCGGCGAGCAGCGAGTGCTCGCACCGGGAGAGGAGGACAACACGGTGAGCTGGACGGTCACCTAGATGGATGCCTGTTGGCCGCATCAGGCAGGCCGTAGGCCGCGAAGAAGTGCGCAGGAGAGGTCGACAAGGTGGTCGCCAGCGTGGAAGCGCCTAGACCGCCGCGGTCCCCATCTGCCCGGGACCCCAGCTCTGCGCCTCGCCCGGGCTCCTCCCTTTTTGCCTTCGCGGCTGGTCCTCCCGTGGCTGGCAGCCCCTGCAATTGGTGAGGTTGCGGCCGACGACCACACGCGCTTTCTGTACCATCGCGGTTGGCTGCCCTCGGCAGCTCGCGCTCTAGTGGCCGAAAGCCCTTGCAGTCGGCAAACTCGAGGCCGACGGCCTCCCCGCCATGGCCCGTGTGGTCTTTGCTCGTGGCCAGCCTGGCCTTTGCTCATCGTGGCCTTGCACTCTGCGCGTGTCTTCATGGAACAAAGTGGAAGGGGGAAGAAAAGAAATGGGAGCGAAGAACAAAGGGCGAAAAAGATATTTCACCACTGTACTCTTTCCTCAGAGCAAGAAATTAATATTTTTATTGGATGTGGTGTTTAGGAGTAAATTTGACAAAAACAAAAGTGTCCACCAACCGGCGTGAAAGAGGCGAGCGCGCTCGTCAAGAGAAGCCCGCGCCGGCATCTCCTCCAACCGGCGGTGGCAGAGCTCCTCCAGCCCCTCTCCGTTTTCCCCGATGGAGGGCGTGCTAGGCCCAGCGGTGGCCCCAGAGGCGCCCCTCCAAGGTCACGCACCATCTCCATCTTCCCCGGCGGGCGGGCGGGCTCGGCCCCCGCAACGGGCAAGCTCCGCAGCAGTGGGTGAGCTAGTCCCCCATGGCGGACCCAGCGGGCACCCATACGAGGTCACGCGTGGGCTCCGTCTTCCCCGAAATCAATTTACGGAGACGGGCGTCCGCCTCTAGAAATCAATTTATGGAGATGGACATCTTAAAGTGTCCGCCTCTAAAAACCAATTTACAAAGACGGGTGTCCTAAGATGACCGCCTCTGTTAATCGATGACTTTTATAGGTGGTCGCCTTGGGACGTTCGCCTCTGTAAATAATTTTTGGAGACAGGCATTTTCCATGAGGCCGCCCGACCATTTATGAAGCTGGCCGCCAGCCGTTAACAACAGAGGTTGTCTCCTAAAATTATTTTTGTGGTAGTGACATGCTTTTGATTAATAAGATTAGAAAATTTAAAAAGTTCACCACTAACGAAAACTAAGGAAAAGATAATATTTTGGCTTGAAAGAGAGGCGGCGTTCCATCGGGTGCACGTTATCAATTGAGCAGCTTACCAGCTTCATGAATTCTGTTTTCTGTTTCGTCCAACGCATTGACAACATGGCCTATGCTGGGTCTTCTCTGCCTGTCAGCATCCACGCATTCCAATGCAATTTCTATGCATTTCTTCACTTGGTTGCAATATATATCCACTATTAATAGACGGCGGCCCGTCAATGTTGCTTCTAGCCTTTTCCTCCACTTCCCAAGTACCTACAGGGTCATAACAGCATATAGTTACATAGAATGGTGGTTACAAACATTGGACATTTACTCAAATGAATTGATAGAGAAATGTTTATTGATCATATAGTACATATCCGAAATTTAACTTTTTTCTTACAAACTTGATAAATTCTTCAGAAATCATGTCATGCAATAAGGAGTGTGCTGAAATCCCTGCCATCATTTCTAAGATTATTATCCCCAAGCTGTATATGTCGAATTCTTTTGATACTATTTGCATAGTCACGAACTCTGGCGGTAGGTATCTCCTGCACGACATCGTATAGTTATCTGACACAGTTCTGCTACGAGCAAGTGTATGACTACCAAACAGAAAACAAACATTCAGTTACGGCTGCTCACATTGGGCTGAAACCCATTATTGTCCTCATTTTATCTTCACCGAAGACTCTTTCTATAGGAAAATCTGATATTTTAGGGACCATGTTCCCATCCAGAAGTATATTGCTTGGTTTCAGGTCAAAATGTATAATAGGATAAGGCAGTCCCTCGTGAAGGTATCGTAAACCATTACAAGTCCCCTTAATTATTTTATAGCATGTGCACCAATCAAGTCCATCAGATTCGTCTGGAAAACAAAAACAAATTTCGCATATCAAATTAACTTATAAGTCATGAATTACTATTTACTTTTATTATGAATTATACTGTATATATGTTGCATGGTGCATTGCGGTACCTAAAATATGCCGTTCAATGCTTCCATTTTGCAAATACTCGAAGCATATTGCACTATGGATGCTGTCAGCAATGACAAGTCTCCCCTCGTGTTGTAAAATTGTCGGTTCTGTTTCATAGCAGTATCCAGCTAATTGTATGATATTTTCGTGCCGGAACCTTGCCACAGTTTCAACCTCAGCTTGGAAATGCTCAGGATCGAATGCAGAAAAGTAACGAAGAACCTTCACCGCAATTTCTCGTCCATCTTCATGAATTCCCTAATTAATTTCTCATTTTAGGAAAATGAGTTCTCTGATGATTTTTGGATGCCTTGTAAGTGTAAATGCTAACCATACCTTGTAAACGCGTCCGAACCCACCTTCACCTAGTAATCTTTCTTCTGAGAAATTATCTGTTATTCTTCTTAGTAATTCATATGGATAGTATTTCATCACATATGTGCGGTCCACCTTCTGTTTGTTTGAACAAATATTTGTTACACAAAAGGGAAAAGTTTTCAGTATGATGTATGATACACATAGCATCTACCACGATTATGATACCATTTCCTCCTCGTCAAAATAATTGTATCATTATGTTCTAAAAATGTATCATTCAAATGGGAAATATTACTCGCATATATATGAGATTGCAAAGTATCATTACACTAGTACAAAAAAACATTTCTGCCAGGGATCAAACTCACAACTTCAATCTTATATTGTATTATTTCCTTACCACTAAACCTTAGATTCACTTATGACTAAGTGGTTAATACATTCCTTTTGTATTCATTTTAGTGAATATTGTAATGCATAGTTGAGACCCTAAACGACTTCAATTGAAAATAGATTGAATCAGAAATTTTTAGACCTCTTCGAGGACTACGACTCTTGTTTAGGTCATTTCTTCAGCTGAAGTCATTTGAAAATTTAAAAAAATAGATTTCAAATTATTTGTACTAGCGGCAGGTTAAGAATGTCACCAGTGTAAACATATCTATATGGACAGTTTTCTTAAGATTACCGCCGGTAGAAATCCTAGATTTATGTTGACACTAGTCATAAGCTTAAAAACACCCACTAGTATAAATCCAATTTACACCAACGGTTCATACCATCAGGAAATCCGCCGGTAAAGATATCTCCTCCGGCGGTTATAGCCATGGGCATACAATTCTATTTCTACTGGGGCCTCTTCTTTCTGAATTGCTAGTAGAATAAATCCGTAGCATCGACAAAAACCGTTTTGTCTTGGTGTTACGCTATTGTGTTAGAAAATGAACAGAACGAAAAACACATAATTTAATATAAGTATTTTTTATTAGTTAGATGTATAAATTAATAAGTAATGCTTATGTCTTCTAAGGTTGTAGCCCGTGTGAGAGCGTCCAGTTATTAATTATTAACTCTGTCAATACTCCACCAGAGATCATACCTTTTCTATTTGCAACGGTATGTTTCGCATCATTATTTCAGCCTCATTTAAAGCACAGACAATTTCCTGTATGCTTGGCCTTTCCTTCCGATCCTCGCTCAAACATTTTGATGCCATCTTAATGCATGTCTTCACCTGTTGGCAGTAGTATGCTTCTAGTTCCAGTGATGTAGGCTCAATTGTTTCCTGTAGCCTTTTCTTCCAATTATTATGTACCTGCAACATTAGGACCTATAATTAGAAGGCAGATATATATTGCAAACAAAGTTTAAACACAAAATGCATTTTTGATTTAAAAATAAATAATAAGATTGATATAAGACCAAACGTATTCTTACATGCTTAACAAGTTTTCGAGGTAACATATCAGCGAAGCTGTGGTATCCTTCATTTCCAATCATTATTTTTATAATTATAACACCCAAACTAAATATGTCAAATGCTTCTGAGAGCAACTGGAATTTCACGTACTCTGGTGGCCAATATCCACTGCACATCATCATAGATGGGAATATTGTTATACACAGTGACTAAAGAGGAAAAACATATTAGCATGTCAATGTTCAAAATTGTGCATCGTTATGAAAAGCTAAAATAGCAAGAAAAATGAAGGGTTGGTCATTATGATACCCACGTAGAGGAACCCTTAACCTTTTCAAATCAACTTGTCGAGGCATACTTAAGCTTACCATGTCCCAACCGAATTTATTGTTTGTTTTGTTCTTTCTTCTCCAATTAGTCTTGATAAACCGAAATCTGCGATTTTGGGCACCATTTCCTTGTCTAGCAATATATTTTCTGGTTTTAAGTCCAAATGCAATACAGGTGATTCCAACCCCACACGAAGGTGTTTTAAACCCTCACAAATCCCCTTAATTATTTTGTAGCGAATATGCCAGTGAAGCCCCTGATATTCATCTGTACATACAAAAGAAAACATTAAAGAACACTTAAATATACTTCGGCAAAGAATCATTTGTTATAATGTAAATGAAATTGCATGTATGGCCTGTTGAGAATCAAGTTATTTGCCTGAAATATGCTTGTGAAGGCTGCCATTTTCTACGTATTGGAAGCAGAGGGCCACATGCATCTTTTCAGCAATAACTTCTGTTCCATCGTCACGCTCTACAGTTTGTTTCTCCGATTCGTTACAGTAGCCCACTAACTGTACAATATTTCGATGATCGAGTCTTGCAAGGTTTTGGAACTCATTCCTAAAGGCATTATCATCAAGTGCAGCCATGTCACGAAGTATCTTTACGGCAATCTCTTTTCCATTTAGTACACCCTGTCAAACAAACTCTCATTAATACAGAGCAATTGTGTTTTCTACTGATAATTATGTAAGGGACTACCTTACCCACGTTTAAGCCAGGGCGTACAACTTTTTCTCCCACATGGTATTGACAAATTTTACTACTTTGAAAGTATATCCAGTTTTGAGAAATTTTAAGGCGGAGACGGAAGAATGGTAGGTTGGCACATTTAATGATTTAATGATGTAACTAACTATGCCCGTGTTTGGCAAGAATTCTCACCAGCTTATATATGATAAAAAAAAGACCTCTCAGCCTTTGTCAGAGCAACTCCAGCAAGGCTCCTACTTGAGCCCCTATAGCTAAATATAGGGGCTCAGGCCAAAAAACGTGCTTCAGCGGGGCCCCTACTGTGGCCCTGAAATTTAGTTGGGCATCCAAATCATACCTCCAGACCCCATTTCCGTTGGGTCTAGGCCAAGCCCCCAAATCCTCCCGCGCGTCTCCTCGTGCTTCGTGGGCCTCCTCCTTGACGGCTCCTGGGCCGATAGCTTGGATGTGGTCGTATATACGGGCAGTTGAGGGTACCCCTGGCCCATATATCTGACACCGAGCATCGACCAGCACGCCGAGCATCCAAGGCTCAGGGGCTCCCAGCGCCGCCCCGACCGACGGGCGCGCGGCGCTACGCCCACTCCTCTGACAAAGTCACATAGGTAGCATGACACAAGTGGACAAATCCCTCCACCGGCTCCAGGGGCTCGAGGTCTCCGGGCCCGCTGTCGTGACCCCCAAGCCAGCGCGTCTTCACCGCCATGGAAGCTTCGACAAGGCTCACCCAGTGGAGGCCTGTCCAAGTACAGACATCCCTCAGAGTGTCAGGGCAGAAGAACCAAGTGGCGCCCGAGGCTCCCTCGACTCCACGACAACGCCAGGGTCCATCCACGCCGCAGCATCACCCTCCTAGACTCCGGCGCACGTAGACCACAGACAAAAACCTCGAACCGCTTGTATCTGACCTTCCTTAGAATATAAGGGGGAGGTTGGCTCCTAGAGAGGGGGAGGTCAAAACAGAACAGAGAGCATTTCGAGCTCCTCCCCAAGAGCAGAGCAAGCCGAGAGGAACGGTCGAGCGTTCCTCCCCCCAACAACCCGGCAAGAGAGAAGAGCGTTCTTCTCCCCCACCGAGGAAAAAACCTCACCGCCGACGAGCCTTAGGATAGCACCGAGCGACCCCCTACCAAATCTCTTACTCTTTCATTGTAACCCCCCTTACTCTTTTGTTGTAACACACCCCCCCCCCGATTTGGGTGCTCTCAAATATAAATAAAGAATAACCATTTGCTGGACGTAGGGCTCCGATAGCTCTGAACTGGGATACATCGCCGTGTCTTCTCTTGTGTTCTTGAGTCCACCCAAGCCACCGGAGACCCACACTTAGTGACACCCGACGAACAACGATGCTTACCGCGGCAACCAACCCGCGACAGTACGGTTGAGAAACAAGGGTGGACGACAGGCAATGTCGCCAAACAATGGCAGAGGGAAGAGGACTGAGGGGGGCTCGGGACCCTCTAACATTTTTATGCTCCCACATTGCACCTCCACAATTAGCTGCTTAGGGCACTCACAATGCAGAAACTATGGTAGTTTCTATAGATATTAATTGCATTGCGACGTAGGCAATTTGCTGACGTGGCAAGTGATTTAATAAGGAGAGAGAAAAAAATCCAAGAAACCAAGTCTAACTAAGAAACTGAGTCTTCACAGTTATCGATGGACAAGAAACTACTCAAACTGCATTGGGAGAGCAAACTTGGTTTCTATCACTACTTATTTCCTATGCTATAGAAAATCTTGCACTGGGAAAGATAGTTTCTTGGTGCGATGTCCTATGCTATAGAAACTGTTAATAGTTTCTTGCATTGTGAGTGCCCTTATAGTAGTCCAATTAGCAAGTTAATGTTGCTATTTATGATTTGATTCATTTTCCTCCCTCTATATTAATCTCTAAAATGTCTTATATATAATTAATGATTAAGTCTTCCTATTATTTTCTTCATCTCTTTTGCTTTATTATTATTGCCTAAAACATCTACTTTAGTACACACTTTTAATAGCTAGTTAATTGCAATTTGTGTTTTTGTTGCCCCCCAAATGATCTCAAAAGGCATTTATATTATTAAGGATTAGTCTTTTTGTTCTCTTTCTTATCTCCTTTATTCTTGTTATTATCTTGATTTTTTTTGCCTAGAATTGATTGATTGGGTCAAGATTAGAGACCTAGGGATGATTAATTTTATTTCTTTTCTTTATAATATTCAACGTTTTTTTATTTTTGTCTTTCTTTTGTATTATAATATAAATATTTATTTGGTTATTATGTATCCTCTTGCCGTATATGTATTTTGATTGTTCTCGGTCTAAATGACCCCCTACGTCTAAATTTTGTCTCCACCCCTGCCACCAGGGGTGGCTAAGTGGGGTCACCACTTGCAAGACCCGGCAAGGGTGGACCGAGCCACTACTACAGGAATGGTTTGTAGGGGCGGCTGGTGATGGTTTGTAGGGCCGGTTTTGCCAGCCGCTCCTACCATACCGCCTCTACAAATCATAGATTTGTAGGGGCGGCTCAATTTTTGGGAGGTGTCCAAGGCCTCTCAACCTTTTTTATCATGTATGAGTGAGTGACCTGAGGTGAAAGAAGGGTGGCTGCATGAAAGCATCTAGGCCCCTAATTGTTTCGGTGATTAATGACAATATAAGATTACTGTGACTAACGTGTGTTTTGCAGAGGCATTTAAGTTAGCTCACGGTAATGGAGATCGATTGTGCAATCATGGTTGTCATGCCCCTACAATGGAAATCATTTTGGTTTTCAAAGGATGGACGACAAGGTTAAGGATGGACTAGTTCTAAGCGTCGTTTGGAGTTGGAGAGACACTTAGAGTAGTTTATGACTTTGTTTTTCCTTTGGCCGTACTATTAAGGGGGGTATGGACGGGTAGCTTGACCTAGGTGAGTCTAGTGAGTTAGGTGTGGTGCACACTTGTTAAAACTAGCGCTAGGTAGCTCCTACATATGCCTAAGATCCAATGGAGCAAACTTCATTCACGTTTGATCAAGAGTTGGAAGTGAATGGAGGGTCAAATACTGACTGGACGCTGGCTTCGGTATGACCGGACGCTGGCGCAGAGTTTGGTCAGTTCATTTGACCGAGGTGAAATCATTTGGTGCGACCGGACGCTGGAAGGTCAAGTGACCGGACGCCGAGGGCCAGCGTTCGGTCGTTTCCAGTAAGGTTCTAGAGAGGGAAAATTGTGACCGGACACGTCCGGTCAGTGCTGACCAGACGCTGGCAGCGTCCGGTCACACTGTGAACACTGGAGTTTGGGGTGTATTGACCGGAGCATCCGGTCAACATGACCGGAGTGTCCGGTCACCCCGCAGAGGCACATAACGGTTCGTTTTTCAGCCCATGTTATAAATAGAAGCTCCACTCGTGTGTGGGGGTACTTTTGCTCATTCCAATAGCTAAAACACACCTTAGAGAGTGCCAAGAAGAGCAAGGTCCTAGTGAGGTGATTGAGATTTGAGAATCCCAAAGAGAGCCCTAATTAGTGAGATCAAGAGTAGCAAAGTGTGCATCCATCTTTCTCCCTAGGCTTGTCGTGGTCAAGTGAGAGTTCGTGCTTGTTACTCTTGATGATCGCCATCACCTAGACAGCTTGGTGGTGATTGGAGAGCTTGATGATCATCCGGAGAGCTTGTGGATGACCCAACTCAAGTTGTGAGCGGTTGTGGGTGATTCACCGCGACAGAGTGTCGAAGAATCAACCCATAGAGAGCACTTGATCCTTGTGCGGATCAAGGGGGAGCTACACCCTTGCGCGGGTGCTCCAACGAGGACTAGTGGGGAGTGGCAACTCTCCGATACCCCGACAAAACATCGTCGCGTTCCTCCTTCTTACTTTACTTTGAGCATTTACTTTGAGCAATTCAATTCTTGTCATTTACATTCTTAGAATTGCCATGCTAGAGTAGGATTGGAACATAGGTTGCAAGTCTTTTGTGTAGTAGAACAATTAGAAACACTTTTTAGACACAAGGGGTTAATTTGGCTAACCATAGGATTTAATTATTGGAAAGAAATTTAGAAATAGCCCAATTCACCCCCCCTCTTGGGCATCTTGATCCTTTCAATTGGTATTGGAGCCTTGTGCTCACATATTTAGGCTTAACGGCCTAGTGAAAGATGTCTCACGGGGATGGACCACCTCCTATCTTTGAGGGGGACGATTTTCCTTATTGGAAAATTTGTATGAAGGCGTACCTAGAAGCTCTAGATGTTGGAATACTTAGAGCTGCCTCACAAGGTTTCCCAAAACCTTGGGATGCCGCACACCCACAAGGCGATGAGTTGAACTATAAAAAATGGAATGCAAAGGCTAGAAACACCATATTTAGAGGCCTTTGTAAAGATGTGTTCAACCGGGTGAGGAACCACAAAGACGTCCATGCACTATGGTTGGACATTTGTGCTCTCCATGAGGGAACAAAGAGTGAGCGTGAGGAACGCTATCATCTTGTCATGAAAAAGCTCAACTCTTTTGAAATGCTTCCTAAAGAATGTGCTAATGAAATGTATTCACGTTTAAATGTTCTTGTAGAGGAAGTCAATGGGCTTGGACTCACTCAAATGCAACCATCCGATGTTGTAAGAAAATTTTTGAGTGTCCTTCCCATTGACAAATATGGGCATATTGTGACCGTGCTACATCAAGGTGATCTTTCCACCGCTACACCGACACAAATCTTGGGAAAGATCAATGCTCATGAGATGTACATGCACATCACACCTCAAGATGGCTCATCCTCTACAAAGAAGAAAGAAAAAGACTTAGCATTCAAAGCTAGCCAAGAGAAAGGCAAAGCAAGGCTTGAGTATGAGAGCTCAAGTGATGATGAAGATGATGATGAAAGCCTTGCACTCATGGTGAAGAAGATTGCCAAGATGCTAAAGAAGCTCAACAAGAGTGGCATCAAGTTTGATGGCAAGAAGAAGAAGTTCTTCACTAGGTCAAGAAGAAAGCCAATCTCCGAGATGGATTGCTACAATTGTGGCGAATTTGGTCATCTAGCTCACCAATGCACGAAGCCCAAGAAAGACAAGTTCAAGAACAAGAACAAGGGCAAGAAAGATGACTCAATGAAGATGAAGATGAGAAGAAAAAGAACAAGCCATATAAGAAAAGAGATGGCAAGAAGAAATACTTCCACAAGAAGAAGAGTGGAAAGGCTTACATCGTCGGTGATTGGCTCACGGACATTGATTCATCTAGTGGATCATCCGATGATGATAGTGACGATGAGAAGGTGGCCGCTATTGTTATTGACTCTTCATCATCTTCTTCGCCACCACCGCCATTATCCTCTACACACCTATGCCTTATGGCTAAAGGTGAACAAAAGGTATCACATGATGATGATAGTAGTGGTGATGATCATGCTCATAATGATGATAGTGATAGCGATAGCGATGATGATGAATATGAATCACCTTCTTATGATGATCTTGCTAAGTTGCTAAAGAAATACACTAAGATCATTATAAAGACTAGAGCTAAAAATGAAAAGCTTAAGATTAAGAATGATTCTCTCTTAGCTAAATGTGACATAGTCGAAAAATCTAGTGTTGAGCTTAGAGAAGCAAATGAAGCTATGTCATCCAAACTCAAGGAGCTCAAATCTTCTAAGAAAGAGCTTAAAGATAAACATGAGAAACTTGAGTGGGTACACAAAGAGCTCATCACTAGCCACAATAAGCTAAAAGAAGAATATACTACTCTTAAGATTAATCATGATAGTCTTGTCATTGCTCAAGAATTTTTACCAAATGAGCCACATGATGCTACTAACCATGTTGTTAAGATTGATATAGCTACATCATGTGATGACTTAATTGATGAGAGCATTGAGCAAGGATCTAGTGGCAAGGCAAGCAAGTGGTTGAGTGCAATGATTATGATGAGTATGTCAAGCTCAAGCTAGATAATGAAAAGCTTAAGAAAGAGTTTGAAGTGTTCAAAACCCACAACACCATTGTGCTAGAAACACTTGATCATGATGGTGATTTGGTCCTTGAAAATGAAAAGCTAAAAGAAGAAAACAAGAGACTCAAGGAAGAGAAAAATGATAATGCACTCAAGGAAGAAAACAAGAAGCTCAAGTTAGAAAAAGAGCATCTTAAGATTGGATTGAGCAAGTTCACAAGAGGCAAGCATCTTCAAAGTGAGCTACTTATGAACACCATCATAAAGATGGATAGAAGTGGCATTGGATATGTGGCAAATGTAGAGAAGAAGAAGGCTCAAGCTCAACAACAACAATCAAAGTCAAAGCCAAAGCCAAAGAGGTGCTTTGAGTGTGGACAAGAAGGCCATTTTACTCATGAGTGCCAAACTCCACCACCACAACCCTTGCCCAAGCATGCTAGACCTTTTGCCTTCAATGCTCACTACATGCTTAGAAAGGATTCTAGTGGGAAAATGAAAGTGATGTTCTTAGGACCTCCCAACAAGAATAGGCCTAAGAAAATTTGGGTTGCTAAGTCACTTGTTGAGAATGTGAAGGGTCCTCAACAAGTTTGGGTTCCTAAAGCTTGATCTCTTGTGTGTAGGTGAATTACAAGACCGGTGGAAGTCATTGGGTTATTGATAGTGGTTGCACACAACATATGACCGGTGATCCACGTATGTTCACCTCACTAGATGAAAAAGTAGATGGACAAGAAAGAATCAAATTTGGAGATAATTCAAAGGGTAAGGTTAAGGGATTGGGTAAAGTGGCAATATCAAATGATCATTCAATCTCCAATGTGCTATATGTTGCTTCATTGAGTTTCAACTTGCTATCCGTTGGGCAATTGTGTGACCTTGGCTTCCAATGCTTGTTTACCGAGAAGAAAGTTGTTGTATCCAAGAAGGATGATGATCAAGTTATATTCAAAGGATTTAGATACAACAACTTATATCTAGTGGACTTCACCTCCGAAGATGCAAACTTGAAGACTTGCCTATTCACCAAAACAACACTTGGGTGGCTATAGCATAGAAGACTTGCTCATGTTGGGATTAGATCACTCAAAAAGCTAATGAAGAATGATTTGGTGAGAGGGTTAAAGGATGTGAAGTTTGAGAAGGACAAGCTTTGTAGTGCATGTCAAGCAGGTAAGCAAGTTGCAAATACTCATCCAACCAAAGCTTTTATGTCAACCACAAGAGTGCTAGAACTCCTTCACATGGATTTATTTGGACCAACAACATACAAGAGTTTGGAAGGAAATCTTTATTGTCTTGTGATTGTTGATGACTTTTCAAGGTATACATGGGTATTCTTCCTTCATGACAAATCCGAAGTTGCATCTTGCTTCAAGAAGTTTGCCAAGAGAGCCCAAAATGAATTTGAAGTGAAGCTAAAAAAGATAAGAAGTGACAACGAAAAAAAATTTGACAACACAAACATAGAAGCATATTATGATGAAGTTGGAATCAAACATGAAGTCTCCGCAACATATACTCCTCAACAAAATGGTGTAGTTGAGAGGAAGAATCGGACTTTGATCACTCTTGCAAGAACAATGCTTGATGAGTACAACACCCCTAAAGCTCTATGGGCGGAAGCTATCAACACCGCATGCTATGCATCAAACCGCCTATTCCTTCAAAAGTTCCTTGGCAAGACACCTTATGAGTTGCTCAATGAGAAGAAGCCGGATGTCTCCTTCTTTAGGGTGTTTGGTTGCAAATGCTACATCTATAAGAAACGGCAACACCTAGGAAAGTTCCAAAGACATTGTGATATTGGTTTTCTTGTTGGTTACTCATCAAAGTCCAAAGCATATAGAGTATTTAATCATGCCACCAGCTTGGTTGAAGAAACATATGATGTGGAATTTGATGAATCTAACGGCTCCCAAGGAGCACATGAGAATCTTGATGATGTAGGTGATTAACCATTGAGGGAGGCTATGAAGAACATTCTGGTTGGAGACATCAAGCCTAAAGATGATGAAGGTGATGTACAAGTGATTGATCCACCCTCTTCATCAAGTGTGCCACAAGATGGTGAAAAAATGGGAGAGTAGAAAATGAAGATACTCATGTCTCCCATGAGCAAATGGTGGTACAAGCACAAGATGTTGATGCTCCACAACCTCCTCCTCAAGTGGTCAATAGAAGAGACATACCTCTACTATAAGATTATCCACAAGATCTCATCATAAGGAGTCCATCAAAGGGAGTGATGACACGCTCACAAAAACTTGCTTCATTTATTACTCATCACTCTTTTATCTCTTGCTTTGAGCCTACCAAGTTAGAAGAAGCTCTTCAAGATCCTGATTGGATCAATGCCATGTATGAAGAGTTGAACAACTTCATCCGCAATGAAGTTTGGACTCTTGAAGAGCGGCCAAAAGGTGCAAGAGTCATTGGAACAAAATGGTTGTTCCGAAACAAGCAAGATGATCAAGGTGTTGTTGTGAGGAACAAGGCAAGACTAGTTGCAAAGGGGTTCTCTCAAGTTGAAGGTTTGGATTTTAGAGAGACCTTTGCACCGTTTTCAAGGCTAGAAGCCATTCGTATCCTCCTTGCATATGCATTGCATCATGAAATAAAATTATATCAAATGGATGTGAAAAGTGCATTTTAAATGGTTTTATTAATGAACTAGTCTATGTTGATCAACCTCCCAGGTTTGAAGACCCTAGATATCCTAATCATGTCTATAGGTTGTCCAAGGCGTTATATGGGCTTAAGCAAGCCCCAAGAGCTTGGTATGAGCGCCTTTGGAACTTCCTCATTGAAAAGGGATTCACCATTGGGAAGGTCGACACCACACTATTCACCAAGAAGCTTGATGGGCATATCTTCATTTGTCAAGTGTATGTTGATGATATCATCTTTGTATCATCAAATGAAGATTCTTGCAAAGAATTTGGTGAATTGATATCGAAGGAATTCGAGATGTCAATAATTGGAGAGCTTACATTCTTTCTTGGTTTTCAAGTCAAGCAAATGAGAGAAGGGATTTTCATCTCTCAAGAGAAATATATAAATGATCTTCTCAAGAGATTCAAGATGGATGAATGTAAGCCAATCAAGACACCAATGCCAACTAATGGACATCTTGATCTAGATAAGGGAGGTAACAAGGTTGATCAAACTCTCTACCGTTCTATGATTGGTAGCTTGTTGTATTTAACCGCATCTAGGCCCGACATCATGTTTAGTGTGTGTATGTGTGCTAGATTTCAAGCTAATCCTAAGGAAACCCATTTAATTGCCGTAAAAAGAATCCTTAGGTATCTTAATCACAAACCAAGCATTGGCCTTTGGTATCCCAAAGGAGCTAGATTTGAATTAATTGGATATTCTGATTCGGATTATGCCGGATGCAAAGTTGGTAGAAAAAGCACATCCGAAGGATGCCATTTGCTTGGTAGATCACTTGTGTCTTGGTCCTCCAAGAAACAAAATAGTATGGCTTTGTCCACCACCGAAGCGGAATACATTGCCGCGGGTGCTTGTTGTGCATAAATACTTTACATGAAACAAACTTTGCTAGACTATGGTGTAGTTCTAGAAAAGGTACCTCTTTTGTGCGACAATGAAAGTGCGGTAAAACTTGCAAATAATCCAGTTCAACACTCTCGCACCAAGCACATAGATATCCGTCATCACTTTCTTAAAGATCATGTAGCTAAAAATGATATATCACTAGAAGGTGTTAGAACCGAGGATCAATTGGCGGATATCTTTACTAAACCGCTAGATGAGGCAAAGTTTTGTCGTTTACGAAATGAGCTCAATGTTCTTGATTTTAGTAACTTTACTAAAAGATGAGCTTGTGTTGTCCCTTGCATTGCATTGTAATATATTACATGTTTATTTTGTGGCAATGCACATAGGGCTTGTCTAACATGGTTAAGATAACCGCCGAAAAGCGTGTGAAGAAGCTTAACCTTGGATCAAACTTGACAAGCAACTAGATTTACTTTCGAGTATTGCATATGCATGAACGTTGTTTTGTCGTTTATCTTAATCGCCCTTTATTGCCTATTTTCTTAAAAAGAATTATAGCCTAAGGCAAAATATTTTGAAAAACTTGAGGGTTTGAGAGAGGTCACTCACATCAGTCCCAATTGGTGTTTATTTGGATCTTATTTGGGTTGGGACTTGATTGGAAACAGGCAGCACGAAGGACAGTGAAGACTTGCTGGAAAAAGAGTGATCGGACGCTGCACCAGACTCTGATGTCCAGCGTCCGGTCAGTTCACAGGAGGTGAACTTGCTACGAAGGAGTGACCGGACGCTAAAACAGTGTTTTCCCAACGTCCGGTTAGAAGGAGCTTCAGCGTCCGGTCGATCATGAAGACATCAAGGCTAGGTGACCGGACTCTGGCTGCGTCCGGTCGATGTCCACTGGACGCGTCCGGTCGTGATTCCAGAGGATTTGGACCTCTCTGGAATTGATCGGACGCTAGGTGGTAGTGTCTGGTCGCTACCACCAGAGCGTCCGGTTAGTAGATTTCGTGCGGCTTTAGGTCTCTTATCTTTGTTTTCGTTTCTATCTCGCGGGGGACCCCATATAACGTCGCGCGCGTGCCTGACCTAACCCACCGTCCCATGCCCTAGCCACCGCAAGCGCCGCCATGCTACCCAGCTCCACCGTGCCTGCCCTAGCGCCGCTCCTCCCCGTGCTCCCGAGCCACCTGCCTACGCCGCCGTTCCCACGCGCCACCGTAGCTTCGCCCGCGCCAGCGCCAAAGATCTCCCTCGCCGTGGCTTGCATCGCCGTGCCTCCACAGCCACCGAGCCCCTGCTCCAGCTCACCACCGAGCCCCTACTCCAGCATGCCGTCCTAGCGCCAGCAGCATCGATAGCACCGCCACCAGTGCCTCCACAGCTATAGAGCCATCCACGCCCAGCGCCAGTAAGGCCCTGCCATCATGCCCTAGCAATCCATATCGCAAACTCGCCGAGACCTAGCTATTCGTCACAGCATTGTTTTTAATTGCATCCAGGGCTATCGATTTACTGCTCACCGCAAACCCTAACCCTAGCCGATTCGGTGGTTCCCCGCGTGTCGCTTCTCTTTTCATCGGATCACCGGTTTCGTCAGGTAGCAAGCCAGTCGTTTCAATTTCGTATCTAAATTGCTTGCTTCCTAGGGTTTCACATCTATTAGATATATTGTATTTATTTGTATATCCTATCTATTCTATCGTGCATCGAGTCAGTGTCGTTGAGATCGTGTGGCAGTTGTCAGTTAACTCGGGGCCAAGCTCGCGAGTACGGATCGAGGCCAAGCCTCGAAAGTGTCAGTGGCAGTTGATCTTGGTCAGTGGCAGTTTTTCTCTTCAGATTCATCAGATGGCTCGCACAAAGAATGCCGGAGGTGGTCTAGGAGATGAGGATCCGAGGCGTCCACCTCACTTGCCTACTGATCCAAAAGGCAAGGCGACAAAGAAGACTGCATCAAAGAAACGCAAGTACCCAGATGCAGAGACAGCTAGAGCAGCCGTAGTTGCAGAGGCCGCAGAGCATTTTGAGAGAGGAGGTACCCGCAGTGGAGTTGTTATTGCAGATCATATGTCACCAGAAGCACAGGGTAGACTTGAGCGTATTGAGCGTCTTCATGGTGGTCCACCTAGGACTGTCATGATGCAAGGACGATGTCTTGCTATTGAGGAGCCTCAGCCTCAGGGGGAGTCATAGCAGGAGCCACAGCAGCAGCCCCCGCCAGTAGAACCGACAGAGCAGGCTCAGGAGGGAGAAAGGCAGAGGGGACAGAGCAGGCACCTCAGCCACAGCTTTGCCGCTCTGGTCGTACTCGTGCCCTAGTCACACCGAGGGTAGATACTCAGTGGAGGGGTTCTTGTCCACCGCCCAGACCATAGGGTCCGCCTCTAGTGACCCATCTTGACTTGAGGGCCACCACAGCCAAGCAGGTGCAGCAGTTGAGGTTCGTGGACTTCGAGGTGTGGTTCCCGCCGAGGAGGGATGGGAGAGCTTCAGAGGGCTTCTACACTCCATTGTAGGAGGATTTCTACAATGCCTATCTCAATAGTTGGACAGTTTTCAGATCTCAGAGGGTGTGCCACATTGACTCCATTGTAGCAGCAGCCGAAGAGCACATTCGCCCCAACCTTGCATATCTGTCGAGGCTGACAGATCTGATTGGATGGATAGGATTATATGTTCCATCTTGGGTTCGTCAGTTTTATGCTTCTCTCTGGATTGACCCGCACCATAACTTCATCCACTTTGGATTCAGAGGTAGAGACTACCAGTTGACGAGTACTAGGGTTAGGGAGATACTCAGGCTTCAGGAGCAGCCTGTCAGACTTCATGAGGTTTGCTATGGACAAACAGCGCCTCCTAGACGCCCGCATGGTGGTAATGTGCCCCTACTGACTTGGTTCATCACTGTTTCACAGAGCCTTTTAGCGAGGGGTCACGCAGGAACCCTTGTGATCTTAACCCCACTGCTCGCGTGCTTGAGGCCATTATGAGGAGGACACTGCTTCCCAGGATGGGATACAGAGAGGGCTTAACTCGGATATAGCTATGGCTTATCAACTCTCTAATGCAGTAGACAATTTTTGATATTTGGAATCTTCTTTCTGTCAGAGATGGAGGACACTATTGCTGAGGGCTTCAGAGGTCGCAGGCAGTTGCCATATGCCCACTGGATCACCTTTCTTATACATAGGGCAGTCATAGTGAGGCCACCAGAGATGCTTGCAGAGTATAGTGGTGCTACGATCGAGTTCCCTGCCTATAACATGAGACAGATGATCCATCATAGCACTCCACAGGCACCTAGTCAGCCGCGCCATCGTCCCGATGTGCCAGAGTCTGCAGCCCAGCAGGATGATATTATCAGGGGCATTGCAGCTATAGAGGAGGAGGAGCTTGCTCAGCAGGAGGGGATGGTCGTGAGTGACCCCAGTTACAGTTCTGATGATGACTATCAGCCCATCCCTCGGATGCCTCCTCAGCGACATGACCATGAGGCCAGCAGCTCCAGTTCAGCTCCACCTGTCCCGCAGATCGACCCAGCTTTACTTGCCATACTTGAGCGTATGAGGCAGGACCAGGCACGTCAGGCACAAGAGACCGCCGCTACTTTTGCTCAGTTTTAGGCTTGGCAGGATGAGTTCCAGAGCCAACAGCAGGCGATCGAGCAGTAGCAGCTAGCCATTCAGCAGCAGACACAGGCTTTACAGCAGCAGCAGCAGCAGATCCTCATGCAGCAGCAGCTTCTTGGATTTATGCAGCATGTAGTGACAGCTATTGGGACCCCACCACCACAGCCTACGCCCCAGCTTGGTCAGACCACCACTACAATGACTCCAGCGTTACAGCCTAGTGAGTTTCAGAGTCAGGGACAGCCACCAGCATAGTATGCTTCACCTACAGAGCAGGTGTCCCAGTGGTTTGCTTCGCCAGTTGTAGCCCCGCAGTTCACACCTCTTCAGACGGGCTTCACACCGACTGAGACGTCTTCGCTGCTAGTGCTAGAGACCATAGTGTCCAGGAGCCTTGGTGCTTCCTTCAGTGAGTTGACAGGGCATCCCACACCGCCAGACCTATATGTCCATGTACCTACCACCATTGCTCTAGTGACAGGCACGACAGAGATGCTCCCTTCCTCAGTGGCATCATCAGAGCCAGTTGCTTCAGTCAAAGCACCTGCACAGCCTACAACAGCTCCAGTCCCTAATCCGACCCTAACTGCTTCAGCATCAGTTCTAGCTTTAGAGGGTCATACAGCTCAGAGCTCAGGATCAGACGATGATGGCACACAGTTCCAGCTCGCTCCACGTACCTCAGCGCCTGACTCGTCCGCTGCAGCCCCACCGACCGACCCTTAGGTTTTGGTGTTTGACGCCAAAGGGGGAGAGGGATCGAGTATGTTAGCCTTAGGGGGAGCGACATATCTAAGGGGAGCTTAGTTATATTATTAGCTTATTTACTACATTTGGAGTTTTTATGTGTGATACACTACTATGCATTCATCGTGTGTTTATTTTCATGCATTGAACTATATATATGTGATAGTGATATCTACGTGATCGTGATATATGACATGTGTGCTCTCTACTTTGAATTACCTATATGTCATATCACTTGTGTTATGCTTATTTGCTTTCGCTTCCGCGTTTTTACTCCGATGCAAATGAGCTTTATTTACTTGTACTCATGCTTATTTCATATCCTTGGAGTACATTATGTTGGCTTGGGTCATATAAGCTTGACTAACTCTTTTGTTCTTATTGCTAAAAGCTTATATGAACCAAGCATGTTAAAAATCTCAACTCTTTCACATACTCGAGGTAGTATTGTCATCAATCACCAAAAATGAGGAGATTGAAAGCATCTAGGCCCCTAATTGGGTTTCGGTGATTAATGACAATATAAGATTACTGTGACTAACATGTGTTTTGTAGAGGCATTTAAGTTAGGTCATGGTAATGGAGATCGATTGGGCAATCATGGTTGTCATGCCCCTACAATGGAAATCATTTTGGTTTTCAAAGGATGTACGACAAGGTTAAGGATGGACTAGTTCTAAGTGTCGTTTGGAGTTGGAGAGACACTTAGAGTAGTTTAAGACTTTGTTTTTCCTTTGGCCGTACTATTAAGGGGGGTATGGACAGGTAGCTTGACATAGGTGAATCTAGAGAGTTAGGTGTGGTGCACACTTATTAAAACTAGCGCTAGGTAGCTCCTACATATGCCTAAGATCCAATGGAGCAAACTTCATTCACGTTTGATCGAGAGTTGGAAGTGAATGGAGGGTCAAATACTGACCAGACGCTGGCTTCGGTGTGACCGGACGCTGGCGCAGAGCCCGGTCAGTTCATTTGACCTAGGTGAAATCGTTCGGTGCGACCGAACGCTGGAAGGTTAAGTGACCGGACGCTGAGGGCCAGCGTCCGGTCGTTTCTAGTAAGGTTCCAGAGAGGGAAAATTGTGACCGGACGCGTCCGGTCACACTGTGAACACTGGAGTTCGGGGTATACTGACCGGAGCGTCCGATCAACATGACCGGAGCGTCCGATCACCCCGCAGAGGCACATAACGGTTCATTTTTCAGCCCATGTTATAAATAGAAGCTCCACTCGTGTGTGGGGGTACTTTTGCTTATTCCAACAGCTGAAACACACCTTAGAGAGTGCCAAGAAGAGTAAGGTCCTAGTGAGGAGATTGAGATTTGAGAATCCCAAAGAGAGCCCTCATTAGTGAGATCAAGAGTAGCAAAGTGTGCATCCATCTTTCTCCCTAGGCTTGTCGTGGTCAAGTGAGAGTTCATGCTTGTTACTCTTGGTGATCGCCATCACCTAGATGGCTTGGTGGTGATTGGAGAGCTTAGTGATCATCCGGAGAGCTTGTGGATGACCCAACTCAAGTTGTGAGCGGTTGTGGGTGATTCACCGCGACGGAGTGTCGAAGAATTAACCCGTAGAGAGCACTTGATCCTTGCGCGGATCAAGGGGGAGCTACACCCTTGCGCGGGTGCTCCAACGAGCACTAGTGGGGAGTGGCTACTCTCCGATACCTTGGCAAAACATCGCTGTGTTCCTCCTTCTTACTTTACTTTGAGCATTTACTTTGAGCAATTCAATTCTTGTCATTTACATTCTTAGAATTGCCATGCTAGAGTAGGATTGGAACATAGGTTGCAAGTCTTTTGTGCAGTAGAACAATTAGAAACACTTTTTAGGCACAAGGGGTTAATTGGGCTAACCGTAGGATTTAATTATTGCAAAGAAATTTAGAATTAGCCCAATTCACCCCCCCTCTTGGGCATCTTGATCCTTTCAATTGGTATAGGAGTCTCGTGCTCACATATTTAGGCTTAACGGCCTAGTGAAAGATGTCTCACGGGGATGGACCACCTCCTATCTTTGAGGGGGACGATTTTCCTTATTGGAAAATTCGTATGAAGGCGTACCTAGAAGCTCTAGATGTTGGAATACTTAGAGCTGCCTCACAAGGTTTCCCAAAACCTCGGGATGCCGCACACCCACAAGGCGATGAGTTGAACTATAAAAAATGGAATGCAAAGGCTAGAAACACCATATTTAGAGGCCTTTGTAAAGATGTGTTCAACCGGGTGAGGAACCACAAAGACGCCCATGCACTATGGTCGGACATTTGTGCGCTCCATGAGGGAACAAAGAGTGAGCGTGAGGAACGCTATCATCTTGTCATGAAAAAGCTCAACTCTTTTGAAATGCTTCCTAAAGAATGTGCTAATGAAATGTATTCACGTTTAAATGTTCTTGTAGAGGAAGTCAATGGGCTTGGACTCACTCAAATGCAACCATCCGATGTTGTAAGAAAATTTTTGAGTGTCCTTCCCATTGACAAATATGGGCATATTGTGACCGTGCTACATCAAGGTGATCTTTCCACCGCTACACCGACACAAATCTTGGGAAAGATCAATGCTCATGAGATGTACATGCACATCACACCTCAAGATGGCTCATCCTCTACAAAGAAGAAAGAAAAAGACTTAGCATTCAAAGCTAGCCAAGAGAAAGGCAAAGCAAGGCTTGAGTATGAGAGCTCAAGTGATGATGAAGATGATGATGAAAGCCTTGCACTCATGGTGAAGAAGACCGCCAAGATGCTAAAGAAGCTCAACAAGAGTGGCATCAAGTTTGATGGCAAGAAGAAGAAGTTCTTCACTAGGTCAAGAAGAAAGCCAATCTCCGAGATGGATTGCTACAATTGTGGCGAATTTGGTCATCTAGCTCACCAATGCACGAAGCCCAAGAAAGACAAGTTCAAGAACAAGAACAAGGGCAAGAAAGATGACTCAAGCAATGAAGATGAAGATGAGAAGAAAAAGAACAAGCCATACATGAAAAGAGATGGCAAGAAGAAGGACTTCCACAAGAAGAAGAAGGGTGCTCCAACGAGGATTAGTGGGGAGTGGCGACTCTCCGATACCTCGGCAAAACATCGCCGCGTTCCTCCTTCTTACTTTACTTTGAGCAGTTACTTTGAGCAATTCAATTCTTGTCATTTACATTATTAGAATTGCCATGCTAGAGTAGGATTAGAACATAGGTTGCAAGTCTTTTGTGCGGTAGAACAATTAGAAACACTTTTTAGGCACAAGAAGTTAATTGGGCTAACTATAGGATTTAATTATTGCAAAGAAATTTAGAATTAGCCCAATTCACCCCTCCTCTTGGGCATCTTGATCCTTTCACTGTAGCTTATATATATGGAGCATTTGTAGGGGTAGCTGGTGATTGAGCCGTCCCTACAAATCACAACAGTAGAGCTGCCCCCTACAAATAGAACGGTAGGGGCAACTGGTGATTGAGCCGCCTCTACGAATCGACCCTTTTGTAGGGGCGGTTCATATCACCAGCACGCCTGGCCTCCTGGGACCCAGCGCGCCTTGTCGTGAGGGCGGCTCCATCACCGACCGCTCACCTCTGAAAAAAAATGAGCCATTGCTACAAAGCTTTTCAGTAGTAGTGAGCGATAGATTAAGGAATAAGGGCAGCCACATCCTTCCTCTCTCTTGCTCAATCAACCTATCAACGAGTTTCCCAAGCAACTCCATCGAGGAATCGGTGAGAGGGTGCACGAGGAAAAAGTTGGGCATGCCAAACACGATATATCTTTTTATCTACGCACCTGCTAGCGCTTAGACATCAAGATACATGCTTTGGACGGGCACACGCACGTTCCCTCCCTCCACTCTTCTTCCTTGAGCCACACTGCTCCACCCCCGCCCCGCCCCTACCACCACCTGCCTCAGCAGCCACCCTCGGCCCATGGCGCCCGCTGCCACCCATGGCACCAATCGACCTCCCCCTACCATGCCACTCCACCCTCCCCTAACTGGGAATCCAAGGAGGACCACAGTGCAACTTTTGCCCCACCGCACGCTTAGCGGCGCCCCCGTCGCCTCACTCACTGCCCACCGAACTACCTCGTGCCGGCTGACCGACCGCCCCGATCCCTCCCTTTCTAAGGCCGCCAGATTCCAAAGTCTAAGGACATGCTGAAACAGACGGCCGGCTCCTATCATTTTCTGCAAAGCAAGTTGCTTCCTTCGAGTAAAAAAAGCGGCTTATGAAAAATCTTAAGCCATGCCATATAGGCCATATATCCGTTGGAATTTAGATGGGCTTTGGCCCAAAGAAGAAATCCTGAAATTCCTAAGAAAATCTCAAAGGCCCATTCATGTGTGCAAAGAGAGAAGTGAGAATTCTTTAGTCCCACCTTGCTTGTGGAAGTGGAGGTAGCCATGGTTGAATATGGGAGTCCTCACCACTTCCCCAGGTCTAGTGTGAGGAGGAGAAAGGGAAGCCCACACGCGCTTGCCTCGCGGGGCGAAAAGCATGGGTGCGTGGCACCTGGCACTTGCGTGAATGGTCTGCCGAAATCCAGCTCCTCGCCTTGTGAGGGCGTGGCCTCTTTTTGTAGTTTTTTGTTTTGGTTTCTTGGCCTTCAAGTTTGCTGAGTGCTAAACAGTTTAGATCGTGATCGCGACACGACATCGGCTTGGACAGGACTATATAAGCAACCTATCGGCCACGCAAAACCTTATCTAATCGAGCTACGGTTTTTGCCTCTTCTTGCTGTTGCGCTGCCGCCGTACTTTCTCCAGCCCGACTGCTTGCGCGCATCGGCAACCGGGAGAGCAGCTCTCCGGAATCCTGTACCGGGAGAGGACGAATAAGGTTTTTGGAAAGCGCTCTTCGCACAACTGCTCCCAACCTTCACGATGGGTCGTCTTCCATCCAAGTCATGCTGCGCTACGTCCCGGTGTATCCGTCGTCAACTGCTTCGAGATCCTCCTCCACCGCTCATTGAAAACCTCGTGCCACCACTACCAGCAGAGTCACCATCTAAATCTCCATCTCCAGCGACGTCATCTCCCTCTATAGTTGAAAGGTATACACCTCGTGATCCAATGTCTCTGTTCGTGCTATTTAATCTGACTAATGTACGCGCTATGCTTAGACCAATATTTACGTTCATGCTATTTAATCTGATGGCTAGTGTACGAGCTATGCTTACACTAGTTCTTTTGTTCATGCTAGTATACGAGCTATACTTATACTAGTATCTTGGATTGTCATGATTTATATTCTGGTTTTAATCTAGAAATTGCGTAATTATTTAACAATATCCTCCATAGATTTCTGGCACTGTAGCAAGTAGCATAGTCTATCCGCTACTCTCCTTCTCTGTTCCCGAACTTGTTTATATTACCTATGTACATTGAACAAGTAAACACTCGAAACGCACTGCACAAAGTCCTAGACACACGCATGCATGGTTCCTGTACATTATAAAAACTTATTTGAGAACTCTTCTAATATGCTGCTGGCATAATCATGCCAGCAATTTTTTGAAAAAAAAAGGAAGACTGCACTAACGTCTTGTTGACAACTGAAAGGGCAGGGAACCATTCGTGGTAGGCTTTCAATCATACCTTGTAAACCACTCCAAACGTGCCACTACCGAGAACGTTGTCCTTGGAGAAGTTACCCGTAATTGTTTTCAATAATTCGTATGACATTTTCATAGTCTCCATAGTATCCAAGCAACCTCTTCTCCCAGTGCAAGGATCCAGCGTCTGCAGAAGACCAAGTATATGCACAATTTGTGATTGGCAGATCCTTCAGTAGTGCGTCGGCAGGTAAAAGCTCTTCTCTAACCTGAACAAGTCCTTCAGTAGTGTCCGGGTGGTGGACAGAACTCCTTGACGCCATGATCTTTAGAACCTAATATGGCATGGGGATAAATATTAGTTAGAATATGACTAGCCGTGACTAGCCGTGTCAAATATATGGTTTAGATTTATTTGCTACATGTAGAATATAGTGTTTGATGCATAATTAAAAAAAAATCTTGCATCCACAACTCCACATGGGACACATATGTAGAGTATATGTAGAACATGGGTTACAAATGGGCTTGCATCACGATTGGCACCTAGCTCACTCCAGATCTACCGGGACCTTACATAATAATACTCATCATTCATTTGGTCTCCTCGTCCCTAAATTTTTGTCGTCACGATTTACGTGCCAATAGAAAATGCGTGCAATATTTCTATCTCTAAATAAATGTATTAAAAAACTAGATTAAGATATCTATCCAACGATAGTAATTATGTATCATAAATATTAATATTTTTAATATATATTTAGTCAAAGTTATTTCTCGGAAAGCGAAAACGACACCTGGGACTGAGGGAGTATATTATAATCCAAGCAAGTTTATAGAAAGACTGGAAAATAACGAAAAAAGGGAGATCGTGCACCACCTTGCTATATCAGATAGAAGAAACAAGAGGTAAGCAATAAAGGTGGAAGCCCCAATCTTTGATTGCTGCGGAAGTGGATTGAGGAGATTGGCGGGGAAGAAATCTGCGGAAGACGATTGAGGAGATTGGCGGGGAAGAAACCTCCAGGCAAATTAAATCCAGCACGCCATCAACAAGATGCGCAGCATCAGCAATAAGATTCAGCATGAGGAGAGAGGCCCTTGGCAACCATATCTTCACGCTCGAGTGACACCCCAGCTGCAGTCCCCAATCCCCATTCTCGAATCCACGGAGAAAAAAAACTACGCTAACATCTGTTGGCTTGGTTAGGAGTCACACTGGTGGGCTATGGCATACTTTTATGGCCAAGACCCAACCGCAAGGGACCACCGGACAGGACCAAGGGAGAAGACCTGAGGGTTGACCCAGACCACGCGGACTCCATGTAGCCGCAGGCCCGCAGATACTGAGGTACTCCCACACGACGATGTTTTTGGAACGGGATTTCTAAATATCTTCCAGGAGATTGTTGTTTCTGTTTTCTTCCAGTTTTTGTATGGTCCAGATGTTGCTAAGATTTGTGCTCACTTAAATAATAATTCCCCTTTTGCTGTCAGTTTGTGGGCCCATCTAAGTTTTGTGGCTGTCGCTCCTAAGGATAAAAACGGAAGGGAAATATCCCGAACCGAACCGCATCGTTTTCTATATTTAATCCGATCGAATCCGTATTTTCTTGTCCGACTTTACTGCTTGCAACCACCCAAGATTTGGAGCATTTGAGATGTTTCAAAAATTATTTCAAATGTAAAAAGTAGAAAAACGAGTTTTACATTTTTCGACCGTTTCTTTTGTTTACTTTTCTACTTTTAATTTAAAATATTCCGAATTCAAAATTCGGTTTAAACGAAATTTGGCCAACTCGCATGCAAAATGGTTCATACAGCCCAATTACATCTCAAGCTGCTCACCACGCACTTGCTTTTTTCTTCTCTTGGTGGCTAGCTGCCCTCTCTTATAGACGGCGTCCAAACCTCATCTCTCTTATTATGTATTTGGTCGTGCACTTGTTTAATGCTATGTACTTGAACTAGATCATGCACTTGTTAGTTGTGAACTTGTTATGTATTTGGTCGTGCACTTGTTTAATGCTATGCACTTTGTGGGTCGGTATTTCAGTATTGAATTTTCGTGCATACCGACCGTGTTCGATATAATTCCGCTTCGAATTGGTTCGTTTCCGAAATTCTAGATATTCCGTAAGTTCGTGTTCGTTGCAGGCGGTTTGTCCGCCGCTTCGGCCAGATTTCAAATGTAAAAGTAGAAAACGGTCGAGGAGTTTTTCGACCGAGTTCGACCGTTTTCATCCTTAGTCGCTCCATTATCCCGCTGCTTTCTGTATTGAAAAAAATTATCCCGCTCCTTCATTTTAGTTTCGTGTTGTCCGAGTTGTCGACGGTGGCTGTGGCCTTGCCGGGCGGGGGCGGCGGTGATGTGTGTAACCTTTGCTGGCGGCGGCCGCCGCGTTGTCTATGGTGGGCTGTAGTGTTGTCTTCGGGGCGGCTTGGGCTTTGACGGAGGACCGGGCAAGGGGGACGTTGACGGCTCGTGGCGGCTGAATTTTTTATTTTTTAGCCTTTTTTTTGAAAATTTTTCAGTCTCTGGAGGTAAGATTTCAAAATCTGGACTCTTAGCTCAGCGTCATCGTTGCTGGCGCCGAGTTTACACTGTTCGACGCCATCGTTGCTGGCGCCGAGGTCGTGGGCTCGACGCAGACGTGGCGGTGACTTGACAGGCAGCTCGGCGCTATAAATCCTAGCGCCAAGCTTGGCGCCGTAGATCCCGGCGCCAAGCTCGGCGCCGTAGATCTTGGCGCCATGATCTATGGCGCCGAGGTGGTGTTTTCAGTGAGTGTTGGTGTCGCGCAGACGTGGTGACTTGATGTTCGGCGCGAGAAGTTCTTTTGCGCCCGAGCTTGCCGCCATTTGCCAGATCTTGGCGCTGAGATCTATGGCGCCGAGGATCTTTGTCCCGACGTGGCGGAACTCCCGAACTCCCGACCGTCGAAAGTCACGACTCATGCCGAAAGTCCTGACGCCTAGTCACTTAGCCTGCGCAGTGACTGTGGCCGTTAGAAGTCCCGACCCAAGTCGGGAGTTCCGACCCAAATTGGCAAGTTGTAGCTACCGTTATTTTTTTCTTTAAATTTTTAATTTATTGCTTGCACTTGTGTTTTAGATTTCTGTTTATGTTAGTTTAGAGTCTGAGGTTCAGTTATTCAGTTTTGTCTTCACTGTTCAGTGTTTCAGATTTTAGTTTTTGTTAGATTACAGTTTGAGGTTGAGTGTTTCAGCTGTCCCTTTCAAGCTTTAGTGTTTCATATATCAGTATTTTAGTCTTATTGTTTTCAGTATGTTGGCATTTTTTGCTCTAATGCTCAGTCAGCTGCACTGAGCATTAGAGCAAAATTCTGCTTCGTTGCTATTGAATTGTCTGTATTCAGTTTCAGTGTGTTCTCTGTCTGTCTATGGTTTTCTTTCAAGTGTTCAGATATGCTGTCTCAGCAGCAGTGCATCAAGCCGATTTTTCTTGATTAGCAGCTGTGCACTTGTGGTGCTGGACTGGGCAAAGAAATCTGAACTTCGTAAGAATAAATCAGCTTTGGAATGTGTACAGGTCAGCCTTAAATTATTTTCAGACCTGAATTTTCAGATTAGAAATTATTTTTTCAGACATAGTTGGAATAATGCAAAGTCGACAAGCATACACCAATACAGATTACAAGTTTGAATATAGAGAACTAGCATGGTCAAAGGTGTCAGAAAACCAAACAACAAATATATCAGCCTGATCGGCTGCATTTTTTATGGGCTGCTGCTGCAGGCTGCGCCTACTGTAGTGTGCATATATTTGTTTTAGAATTCCAGCAATTGATTTGCAAATGGAGATCACTTTACCAAGTTTTTTTCTAGGAGATTACTTATTGTTTCATTGCTTAACTACTATAATGGCAACTTTAGTACTAAGAACCGAAATAGGTTCTTGGTAATGAATACTGTGAACACCCTGAATGGAATGTACCTATACTGTTGTGTTGTTTGATTTTTTTTTTGTTAATTATCATCAGAGGAAATCTATAGACAAGCTGATGCTGTGCTTAATCTGCTAGCAGTTTTGCAGCTAGTAAATTCTGAAGAAGTGCTGTCACTTATAAAAGCGATAATTTATCAGCTGTCACTTAACTGAACCAAATGATGTGCCGGTTCTGGACTAGAGACTAAGCTTATATTGCCAACCCAATGTACCAGTGGAGTGTTGAAATCCAGACTTTGTGTGTGCTCTGCCAGCCAAGTGTTTCATGTGTCATGGTTGATTGTTTATGAATAGTGGTATGATCAACTATAGATCCCAGTTTAACCGACAGTTGGATCGAGTTTCATGGAATCTTTATAATCAGCTTACGAGCATCCGGGGAACAAGAGAAACATGGATGCATAATCAGTTGAACAGGGAAAGGTCGGAGTTGTGCTGCTCACGGCGAGGTCGCCATGGCGGCCATGGTGGATCGTTTGTCTGAATTCACCGAAGATGAGGACCTTCCCGAACGAGATGCTCGACATGTTCTGGATAGGAAATCACAGGCGTCCATGACGCATCTGTGGATGAGAGGAATTGCGGGAAGATGGAGCGGTGTGAGAATTTGGCCGGCGGCAGTGCTGTTGCATTCAACGGTAGAACAGAGCAGGGGTCCATGGCGGCCACGTGTTGGATTCGTCGCGCGCTCGCCTGCAGGGCTGCGGACGCCGCTGCGCACTCGCCCGATGACGATGTCGCGCACTCGCCCGCGACGCCGGCAGTCCCCGCTCCCGACCCGCGCCCCGTCCGCCCATGCCCGCCTAGGCCGCGAGACCGTGGAAGCCGTGCCGCTGCTCAGGGACGCGCGAAGCGCCTCCTGGCCGCCGTCGCCCCTCTCGTCCTCCCTTTCTCCCTCGCAAGAACGCCGCTCATCTCCCGGCGCGAGCACGTCTCGCTGCTCACCGCGGGCGCCGACCGAGGCCGCAACCACCTTCGCCCATCTCGCCGGCCACCCGTGTCCAAACAAAAAAAAGAAAGGAAGAATAAAGAGGCAGGGGCATAACGGACATTTCACTACTCTTCCCTCTCCTTGAAAGCTAAAAATGAATATTTTATTGGATCTGGTGTCACCACCAAATTTGATAAGAAGTAGCAGCAAACTGCTCTATTTGACATACCAGCAGTAAAAGGAGGTCACTTTCGCTATCCCGTAGCTAATTTTGCCAAATCTTTACTGTTCTATAATCTATATGGCTTCCTACTACATTGATCGAATTGTTTCAATGCCAATATTTCAACATACCGATTTTGTTTTCCCAACCGACTTTATCAACTTTTTTCGTTTTCTAGCTAGATATAAAAATATAAAATTAAATGTGGTTCGAGAGTTTTTTTTACATGCATGTGCATGCTATTACCAGTCTAGCACCATAGCTTTTATGCCACCTTTTGGCTACATTATTATAACTGCGAACGACCATACGAGTAGTAATTGTTATAGGAATATCTCACAATTCGTGCATAGACCTATGTCATAGGGGTGCATGTATGGTAGAATTGCATCTAAAATCATAGGGGTTTTTTTTTCTGTATTTTCATTTTTGAGGGGTACATTTAATTTGTGCTCCCTAAGTAAAATATACGTACCTTCACCCATGTTGTAACACAAAAATGTTACCAATCTTAGTATTATAGATGGCACTAAGTCAAATCATGCTCGTTATGTTTGCAAACTTGTGGAAAAGAAATTCTAGATTTTGACTCATTTAGGGATGGAGACATGGGTTTATTACAGGATGAGTGAGGCGTAGTATAGCATTCCACACGTACACAGCTATATATAGATGGACTGAGCAATACTGTCGTTTGATTCAAAAACAATACTAGCTACAATGTAATACTGCCGTTGCAACGACGACTAACACGCGCAAATACTAGAGATAATAATAACATGATGAAAGAATTAAGAAACATAAAGTAGCAAAACCCTAACCTTTTACGATAAACTTTTCTTTCTCTTCCTACCGTAATGCACGGCTCAATTGCTCGGCTTTTGTCAGTTGGATCACAGAGAAAGTAACGCAGGCAGGCAAGAAAGACGGTGAAAGGAAAGGGCAGGCAGGAAACGAAAGGAGGCAAAAGTTGGCAAAAGATGAGAAAGAAAATAAAGCGATCACCATCATCATCATCGTGTTCTCTCTCCTACGCATGTCACCATGCTCGTGACTAGCCTCGCTACTCCCTATAGCTTAAAGCATGCAGCCGATAAACTAATCTTTTTTAGCTCAAAATTGTCTCAAAACTTTAACGACTTCTGAACTTGTGATGTGTCTATATATAAGATGCATGATAGCGAAAGATCTCGCATAATCGTCGTCGTTATCAGGGCGTGATTATTAGGGGCACATGTGTTGTAATTAATAATGGACTACCAGTAACTAGGCGTACGCTTGTAATGATTCAGTCAGAATTGTGAGCACGAGTGTTGGATTGTTAAGTGGCCCGAAGATAGTATGCTACTCCCTCCGTCCCACGAGTGTAGGTATCATGCCAATTGCAAGAGGCATTTAAGTAAAACCCACCGGTAATTACGGTACATCACACCACCATGAGGGTATGTGCGCTACGTACTCACTATACTCTAAAACAAAAGATATTACAATAATCCTAGAACATATACATGTAGATCAGGTCGGCCATTAGAATTATGGTATTAACTGTGGACATTCAAGGTCGTTTAGAAGTTTGAGTTTTTAATTTCAAAATATATGAACATAAAACACATATTTGGGGCTCTAAATGACTTCAAATAAAAAACATTTCAACTAAACAGTTGTAGATTGTATTGGGGACTACAACTTTGATATAGATCATGTCAACATCCGAGGTTGTTTAAAAATTTTAAATTTCAAAGATATGTGAAATTAAAATAATATTTTGGGACTCTAAACAGTTTTAAATAAAAAACTATTCAATTACAAAGTTGTAGACCATGTCGATAACTACAAATTTTGATATAAAGTTTGTCTTGATGTAAGTTTTGGAATCCTTTAAAATTTGGAAAATACTTCGAATGCCTAGATTCCTTACATTTGATGAGCACAGAGGAAGTAACACTTAGACCTATATGTGCCAATGAATGACCGCACGTGGCTATATCTGGTGGACTACATGTGGATGCTGCTTTAGGTGTGTACCGATTATCAGGTCATTTCCACCGTTGGTCGACACGATGCAAGCTGATCCACAGACCACTGAGTCATATTGCGATCGAGTGTTGGCCGTGGATCTTACAAACCAATCGATGTGAACCCCTCAAAATTTGATCTTATGCAGTAACAATCATTCGCATCCTCGTTTACTTAGAAGCTTTTGACATCAAAACTAAACTACCAAAGTGGGAACCGCGTGTAGTGGAACTGTAAAGATAATTTTTAAACACATTCCCACTGCTTAAAAATAGGCCGGTGAATACTTCATGCTTGTATCCCTTGCGTCTTGAACGAAACCGTCCTAAAATATACTAGTTGTTTTTATATATAGATTTACCCTAAGTTATATTATTTAAAATTTATGTAAGTTTAATACAAAAATAATTAACATCTATAAGACCAAAAAAAATATTATATAAATTTATTTTATGGTGCATTCAACGATCTGGTCAAATTCAACGAAATTTGACTTATAACAAATCTACTAGAACTAGCTACAGAGCAGAGGGATAACTATTAGGATCTATATCCACACATCATCGTATAAAAGCTCACGAGGCCAAGTATATATTTTGATGATGCAACAGCAACTCGAGTAATTAAGTGATCGATACTATATCCAATACAGAAGTGCATGTTCGTGGAGATTGATATGCTCTGCGAGCCAGCCATATCTCTCGTGTTATTCTCATATATCATATCAGCAAGAATTAACAAGTGCCGACCGCATGCATATCTCTGCAGCTACGTTCACACACTCATCACAAACACGTGCAAATGCGAAAATCACAGCACCGTATCCAAACCAAGGATCACAAAAGGACAAAGTCGATCTCCAGGAACCTAGAACAATAATTTTCAAAAGATCACAATCAGATCAAGCAACACCTCCATGCCGCGTGAGCATTACAACAACGTAAACATGCATGCATTGTTTAAGAACAGAATGTGAAGTACTCCCTCCATTCCAAATTGTAAGTCATTCCAAGAATCTTGGAGAGTCAAAGTTTTTCAAGTTTGACCAAATTTATATAACAAAATAATAATATTTATCATACCAAGTAAGTATCATTAGATTCTTCATTAGTTATATTTTCATATTATACCTATTTGATGTCATCAATCTTTGTGTTTCTCTCTATAATTTTAGTCAAACTTAAAAAAGTTTGACTCTCCAAGATTCTTGGAATGACTTACAATTTGGGATGGAGGGAGTACTATTTACTAATGAGATATTAATTGGAGCCTCAGCGTCGCAAGCGTGAAAGAAAAAAAAAGATAAATGTTATTATGAATTATATACTCTTTTCGAGCCTCATATTAACCACAAAATGTGCTACAAAAAGGCAAATATGAACTCTCCCCATAGATATCAGAGATATCTAGCCATCAATTCAGTACCCTTTAATCCTCATTGGAAATAATAGCCATCAAATCCTTTTTTTTTGGGTTAGAAAAAGATACCCACCTATTCCATTACAAAAATAGTCTCAGTTAACACCTTTCTGCACCTAGTTATATATATCTAGATACTCACCTCTGTTATTATAAAGTTTAAAATAAGTCCTAAACTTCCTCTAAATTATTGGGGTAATAAATGGTAAAATACTAAAATTTTGTATATAAATTACCCTCTTCTGTCAAAGAACTAAAAAAACTAAAGAATCCCTAAATTTGTATCTAAATTACCTACCCATGCCATTATAAAAATAAATAATGTAAACTAACCTCTAAATTTGCATGTGATCGAAAAGTATATAAAATAATTGATGAATAAAGTATATCACAACTAGACAAAGATAAGAAAGTATCTACATGTATGGGGATATAATAAACTTAGAATATGAAAAACAATGAAAGACAAAGGGGGCAAAATTAATAATTGGTTGTGGACTTCAAACTTATGGTCATGCATGGATTTCTAGCAGTTAATTATGTCTCTTGGGATTACTGGACCGGCCCGGCCGTATAAGAGCATGCATGGGTTTATATAGACTAGTAAGTAATTAAGCTTACTTAAAAGGTTCGATAATTCTTCTATATATATATAAAATGGGATCGCTCTTGGGACTCCATGATGGTAATGTGTTGTAATTAGCATATATAGATATATAAGCATTTGGAGAGCTGGCTAACGTAGGTTTCCCTTTTGGAAATTCCCGGTACAAAGTAGGGTTCCCAAGCAATAATTAAAGGGAATGGACACAAACAACAAGCTAGTACTGCACCGGTGGTGGAGGAGATGATGGTCACATCCCCACCACGTACGACGACACAGCCGGCACATCCATGACCACCAAGAAAAGCAGATCGACCCAGATGCAACGCAAAAGGGGCTGCCTCTGGCCTCTGGGTGCTTATATATATACACAGTGCAAGCGCGCATCTGTTTTTAGCCCGACCAATTTATTTTGAACATAGCAGGATCTCATTTTGATTCCCGCCAAAAACTAAATACTTGTGGCCAAGTTCATATTTGCAAGTTTTCATTTTCAGAAAAGTAGGACCTCATGAAAGGCCATAGTTTCACTGCTATGGGCACAAACTTTTGATTTCATATTTGCTAGTTTTCACTGTCAGAATGCGCTTTCTGAATCAATAAGAACCATAGGAGGTGGGGAAACAAATACAGAAAATAATCCCTGATTCTTAACCATCATGCAGTTATCTATCTGCGAGAACGAAACAATAGAGAATCACTTCCAACAGCAGGAGCCAGGAGCCAGCCCAAGGTGGAGAAAAACTAGATTGGCACCATGAAAGGTGCACGTCTGGTAGTCTTTGGTATTTTTACTTTCTGAAAATTATGATACCCATGGCTACCACATATATAATTAGGAGCAATCCTCGTCTAATAAAACAGATAAAAAAATGATGTATCTCTAGGGTACATAAAACAACATGATGGAACTAGTAACCTAGCTAGAACGGGCACACATGTGGCTCTCTTGCACATCATATTTCCATCTTTTGACAGAATCTTGTTTGGAATCATTGCTCCTCCCTTCTCCATCTCATTCGCCCCATGGATCCATATATCTTGGTGATACCTGTACAAGTTATATCCATCCACCATCGCCACTGTAGTCCTGCACCATCTTATATTCTGCCGACATACTCATTCTCTAACCATAAACCCTTCCTCAACCCTCACCACACTCACTAGATCTCTCACTCCTTGTGCTGCACACCTCACTCTTCTCCTTGCTAGTTCTCTTCCACTTCCACTCTCAGCTAGCTAGCTCATCCCCATAGTCCTTATGCTGAATCTAGTATCATTTGAGACGCCGCCTCTTGGAAGGCAGGAGAGATCAGCTAATACTACCATCACCGCAACCGCAACAGCGGCCATCAGGGGAAAGGAAGAAAGCTCCAGCAACACTTGCTTCCATGGACATCTGGACCTCAGTCTTGGCATCTCCTTGTTTCATGGTGGTGGCGGCGGCTGCGACGCATCCAGCTGTGATGGAAGCAAGGAAAGCTATGGTGGTCTACAGGGCAGCCGTGATGACAAGGACAACATTCGTTTCATGAACAGCGGCACCACCACTGCAAATGTGATTACCGCAGGGCACCGCCATCATGTCGGTGATTTGACGGCATCATCAGGATCAGGAGGAGGTGGCTGGGCAGCGGCGTTCATGCCGAGCCCGACCGGCTTCATGCATCCATGGAGCCTCGCCGCACGGCAGCAGAAGGCTGCTGCCGAGCAAGACCGGACGCCTCCAACCACTTACATGTCAAGGTGAGATACGCTGAAACCCAGTGAAGTATTTCTGCATGGCTACGTACATCAGTTTCTACACATCAGTAAATTAAAGCACTGCATATGTTTATGATCCATGTTTGACCTTGAACTTCATATGGATAAGTTTTGCTGGTTAGCTAGGTCAATTGTTGTACTTCTAAAAATGTGACATCATTTCATTTTCATGCATGATGGATTTTATTTTGGGACTGCGTCTAGCATTGTTAGAGGAGGTTTGCAGTTTGTGATATATTTGGGCACTTCTTAGGGATGAAAAAAAGACATATTGTTTCCTCCAGTCTATTCTCATTTTATCAAGCAAACATGATTTCACATGGGCTTATAAACATGCATATGAGGATACAAAGGGCCATAGTCTATAGATTTGCAATCATGACGCATAGAATGTATGCAGTGTAGTGGAAAAAAGGAGGATCAAAGTGATCTACGTACAAATGATTGCAATCATTAACATTTTGAACCAGTCATCGATGATTAGTATATTCTGCAAGCTAGTCGTCGTGTGCTTAGAACTACGTTTATAAATGATATATTACAAACAGATTCTTATATATCCAAGAGCTCAAGATCGAGGAGAACTACGTGAAGTTTCTAAATGTACATATAACAGATGCAACTACTAGTATTTCTGAGCTATTCCTAACTCAAATTTATTTTTGGTTTGACCAAGTTTATTAAAAAAATAATATTACAAATGCCAAACTTTTTAAAGGATTTCTCCCTCCATGGGAAAATAAAAGTATTTCTGAGCTTGTCCTGAGTCAAACCTTTAAGGTTGACTAAGTTTATTGAAAAAAAACACAGTAACATTTCCAATGTCAAACGAGCATAAATGGATCTATTGTGAAATATATTTTTGAAGCTTACTTATTACTTGATGTGTTAGATGTTAATACTCTTTTATATAAACCTAGTCAAACAATAGAACAAACTCAAAAATCCGCCTATGTTGGGATGGATGGAATACTTAAATTTAGAGTGCATGCATAATTTTTTTACAAAAATAAGTGCATGCATATTAGTATCAAGTTAGATACATATATATGTGCTTTCCTCCCATCTCAGATTATATTGTCTCATTTTCCTTGTATTTGGACAAGGAGAGATAATAAGAAATACTCCCTCTGTTCTAAAATACAAGGGACTTGAGTTTGTTGTAAGTCAAACTATGTATCCTAAATTTGACCAAAGTTATAGAGAAAGATATCATCTACCACGTCAAAAGGTAAAAATATAAAACATATTTCACACTGTATATATCTAATGATGGTCAATTGATATTGTAAATGTTATTGTTGGTGTGACCCTTTTCTATAAGTTTTGGTCAAACCTTTGATACTTTAACTTAGGATAAACTTAAATTCCTTATATATTAGGATGGATAGAGTATTTGATTTCACCCACTGTCCTATTTCTCACCAATAAAGTCTCTCATCAACTAATTAATTTTTACACATTTTCAAAGTCATAGGTTGGCCCATGCCCTATTATATTTCTTTCAATTGTCTAAACTATGAAGAATTATTCATTTTTTATTTCTCTTTGGAGGAAAACCAAGATAAAATTTCAAATTTATTAGAAGTGAGGTCCTAAAAAAAAAGTAATGGATTCTTCCACTTGGATGAAACTAATTCAATGTCACAAATAAAAAATGCAAGAAAAGAGAAACATTTTAGTTTCCCATAATTAAGAAACCTCCGTATAAGAGTAACCACCATGGACCATGCAAATAGAGAAGAGCATGCACGTTGATAGTAATTCCATACAGACATTGCATTTTTGCAAACACAATGCATGCAAAGAAGGGAGCCAAACGTACATAGGAAAACAAGGTAGGTTTAGGTATATGGCCATGGTCCTTACACACTAGCTGGACCATGAACGGCAGTCGTCCAGTGATCAATAAGTAGCTATACTCCGTAGCTTAGAATGTGTGGGGGCAAACTGAACAGAGCAGAGAATGGATGGCTCTCTTGTTCTTTTGGGACCGTTATGAGCAGCAGAGCATGCAGAGGGAGGCCATGGCGACTTGGCGAGACGACGACGACAGAGACGACTGACGAGAGCGAGCAGGACGTACGTACATCGGACGGAGTAGTAGACGAGATCTTTAGGCCGGAGCTGCAAGAGGGAAGGGGTGGTGTGCATGCATGGTGGGGTTGCAGCCGTGCAGGGCAGCAATGATGGTGAGCGCAGCAGGCATGCCATGGCTGCCTGGCCCGGCCCTCCTCTGCTAGCTGCTAGCTGCAGTGCAGTCTTTTCCATAAAATCCACTTTTTGGGTCCCCGTCCCGTCCCTATATGGATGTGTGCAACTGCTAACTAAAGTTTCTGTAGCTCTCTCATCAATAATTGAACAGCTGTGCGTTGTGGTGGCCATGCATGCGATGGCCTCATCATGTGCTTCCTTCACCCTTTTCATTCTATAATACTACTATAGGATCGATCGGAGTGTCTAAATGATATTTGAACTACTAAAATTTACTTCAGAAGATTGACAACTTACTGTCTCAGTGCTCACTCCAAGTCGGTAAAAGAAGTCGTTTTAAACAACGTCACGGTTTCCAAAGTATAACGTTAACTTCTTATTTTTATAAAAATATTTATTGAAAAGTGAAATATATTTTTATGAAAGTATTTTTTCAAGATAAATATATTCATATAGTTTTCACATTTTCAAACTCAACACCTTAAAAGTTATTCATAATTTATATTCTAAATGTTTGACTCAAATCTTTTCCTAAATGATTTTCTTTAGGAGGGAGTATATGTTCCGCTTACCGTTTAGCTGTCTAATAATCTTTTCCCCCTGTCGATCATGTCAACAGTGATGACCGTGTGGCCACATCGCCGTCGGCCGTCGGCTGGCCGCCGGTGCACACCACCCGGCGCAACATCGTCACCGCCATGCAAGTAACCAAGACTGGCGCCACCGCCGCCGACGGACCCGAAAGCACGACGACGACGCACGCCGCAGCCGGCGGCGAGAAGAACGTGGCGGCGCCACCGATGACGGACAGCACGGTGGCGGCGACACTACGGCCGGCGCCGGCGAACATGTTCGCCAAGGTGCACATGGAGGGCTACGCGATTGGCAGGAAGATCAACCTGAGGGCCCAAGGCGGCTACGACTCCCTCTCCAGGGTGCTCACCACCATGACAACAAACTTCTTCTGCCGTAAGTACAAGCAAACTACCCCCCTGCAAAATTAAAACTTGTTTTATTTTTACTTCTGGAGAGGAATCCTCAAACTGAGTGGCCCAATTTGAATTAATACTCACCCAATCAGACCAAGCCCATAAACTGAGTTGGACCAGTTCGGTTAAGATTAGCCCAACCAGCCCATGGCCCAGCTAATTTTTTTTAAGGACATCTTGGAACTGAGTGGCCCAATTGGGTCAATACTAGCCCAATCAGTCCATAGTCTATGCATTTATTATCTATGTCTATTTTCTTTAAAAACGAATAGGCAGGAGACAGCTGCCCGCTATATATATTATTAATATAAAAACAAAAAAGTGAATCCTAACGACAACACAAGACTGAATAATAACAACAACAAAAGATTATCAATTGGTAGAGGTACTGATTCGCAAAAAAAATGTTAGAGGTACTGGTTCCAAAAAAAAAGGTTAGAGGTAGTGGTTGCTTTGAGAACTATTATATTATATTATATTATACAATATCTAGTAGATTTCTCTTGGTGGTGTTATTTATTGCTTCAAAGTTGGATTGCAATTTCTCTACCATGGTGATATGTCTCATTGATTGTTTTTTAAAAAAATGGATTTCATTCTGCAAATGCAGCCGCAGACTGTTCAGGTGCAGGCACGGGAGAAAAAGATGCTCCTAATAGTGACAAGTTCATATTCCTGTATGAAGACTTTGAGGGTGACCGAATGCTGGTTGGTGACGTTCCATGGGAGTAAGTACCTGCAGCCGATTGCTTGCCATCCGCCAACTACATTAATTATATATATATATATATAGATATTCTGGAATGGATTCTTGGCCTGCATTAATGTTACTGCAAAATGACAACTCACCATTTCTGTAATTCAGATTGCTGAGTTCACTAAAATTTTGGACTACTGAAAAATATAGTATACTTTGCACATGGCAAAAAATAACTAGGAAATCATGATGGTTAACAGATTAGGAATAATCATATTTAAAATTATTTTCATGTATTGTATATAGATTTTAAATAGAAAATATAGCATGGAAATGCGAGGAGTTATCCCAAAGTGGGTAAAATAATGTTGTTGTGCATTTTCTGCAGATTATTCCTAGCATCTGCTAAAAGATTGTACATTGTCCGAAACCCAGCACCAAGTGACAAAGGTAATTGCAATATAATGTTGTTTTGTTACACATGTTCCTAGATTGACTACCATTCATTTTTTAGATATACTAGCAAAAGTGCTCGTGAGTTATAACGGGTTGTTATGCGCTTTCAACTTCCAAATCAGCATCCGCTCACTCGTAGTTGTCTCGCCCTGACCTCCACTATCCTTGGTGTGCTCAACTACCTATAAGCATAGATTGCTTAGCCTCTTTGTTGACATTGACAAAGTCTATGTCATCGTGCACATATTATTCCATCCTACCTCTTTTTGGCTTGGGCTACCGCATTTTCTCTTCTTGGGCCAAAAGCCCGCTGACAGCTTGCTCCCTTTTTCTTTCCTGAGCCCCGCGAACTCCTCTTCTCCACCCTCCTAGGTCGCAAGCCTTTCGGCCTATCCCCGCGATCCCGCCCTACCAGCCCATGCAGAGAGCTCACCATGCCCCTCGTCTTCCAATTTGACCACAGCCCAAGAGCTAGCAGCAGCCCACCCTCTCCCTCTCTCTGTGACCCAATGACAATCGGGCTCATTCCCTTTCTGCTGAGTGGCCCCCCGCGTTGTCATCCCCTACCTCCCTCCTTTCCCAAATTCTTCCCGCTCCTTTCCTTCTCCGGCTGAGGAGAAGCACCAAGCCGCTACTCCAGCTAGGTGTGCCCCCTTCTTCTCTGTCCAGTCAAGGCGCCGCGAATCACGCCTCCATCACCCCCGCCCCTTCTTTTTTCTTCTTGCATGCCACAATTAGGAGCCTCCATGCCCGGCGCCATTAGAAGATGCACAAGTTCCATCTTAGGCCCTCTGCTCCATTCTCTGCCCTATATATGATGGCCCTGAGGACCATGCACACTCATCGCCGCCACATCGGCCCTGCCCGCATCCCCTCCCTCGCTCTAGAGCCACCCCAAAAGCCACTGATGCCATGGCCGAGGCCCTGCCATCAACCTGATCTCCTCTTTAGAGACCTCCCAGGCCATGATTTCTTCTCCCTCGGCACCACAAGCTCAACTCACATCCAGCAGACCGCTCCACAATGCCAATCCAGTGCTCCATCGCCTTCCTCCAAAGCTCGCCTGAGCTCCACTGCCACCTGCCGTCTGTCCTCGTCGACCATCGCCACCAACTCGTCTCTGCCACCCAGATCTTCACCGTCATGCTCGCCAGGCCGAGCTTGGCCTCCACCACGCGGTGGTGAACCCTACCCACTAGAGCACCATCTCGGCGGCCTCCTAGACGCACACCACCACGTGGGCACGCCCCCTCCCCTACCGCGACGGTGGACAAGAAACAGAGCCACGTGATGGCCATCCGATCGACTCCCGACGCCACAGATGTCTTCTTGACCCACGGTCAACTAGGTATCGAGTGGCGGTGGTGGTGTGTTTTTTTGGAGAGGACGGAGCGGTGGTGACATGCGTGGAGGAGTGCGAGTGTGAGCGGGGCGAGTGAGTAGGCTTCTAGTTGGGCCGAAACAATGGGCCAAATGAAAAACAGGGTGGAGAGGAATTTTTCCTTTTTAATAGTAGGTATAGATAAAGACAACAGTGACTACCATTCATGAATCAATGTTGCTTATACCATGATATTGTTGTTACACAATTTCTTTTCAGGTCAAGGTGAAGGTGACAGAAAATATAAAACCAAAGAACGAACAAATGACTGAAGGCACTCTTCAAGCAAGTGGTCACAAGGACATGAGCATATATGCACCATATCCTTGCACATCTCTTGTTTTGGCATATATAGCTCCAAATTATGTACTTTTCTTCTTGTACTAATTATTAAGTGAGGTAGCTAGTATCTACGTGAGTTATGTTGTACCGTTGTTGTTTTCTAATCAATGTGCATATACTTTTGGTCGTTATGTAAGAAAAAAAATCTAGAAAGGAAGAAACATGGTGTCAACATTGATCTCAGCAGTGATAAATAAGGCAGATATATGACTTGTTAACTACATTGTGTTTATCATGTTTCCCCCTTTTTCAAATATCATCTTGCTTACCAACTCAGTATTATGTGACACCAAACCCTAAAAACTGAAATCCCAATTGGGTTTTGGTCCTAGAATAATGATTTAATTTTCTTTACATTGGTCATCATACTTAGTTAACCAAGTAGCCCGAAGAGCTTCCAACAATGTTTGATTAGCCCAAGGTTTAACCTAGGCATTATTCATTTCGCTCTGTCACCACCCTTGAGCTACTCAACCCACCTACAGCTCACCCATCAACCCTGGTCAAGGCCGGCTTTGTAGTTTGAGAGCTCTAGGGTAGAAGAGATAATATGGTCCTTTTGACCAAATATTCTTTTTTACTTGCAACATGAAAAAGAATATAGTAGTACTAGTAACATGTACTTAATTCTTGAAAAAATGTTGATAATATAAACTAAAAGAGTATTCAAATGAAACAAGAATGATTATCTTAGGTAAAAACCAAACTTCCCACAACTCCATCGATAATAATTCTCTAGTTCTATAAAACAAAACTTGTTTGAACATTTCTTGATGCAAAAAACTTCGGTCTTAGAATCTTACTTGGCATATTGGCATAATACACAATTAGAGTAATTTTGTTCTTCATGTTTCACATCTAGGTACATATCCTAGATAATAGAGAAATAATTGGCTAAGAAAATAACTAACAAATACATAGAATTAGAAGTTTAGAAACTCTAACGATCTATTAATCTAACATGCTAAGAAATTAACTAATAATACACAATGGATTGATAATGAGAAACTATGTGAAGGCACAAAATTTCCTGAGTGGCTAGGCCACTTAGCAATAGGAGAGCAGCAAAGTGTGGTTGCGTGATGTATATATGCGATATTGTGGGTCCCCTCTTGGCCTAGGCCCTAGGATGTTGCCCCTCCCGTCTAGGCGCTGAGCTAGACATGACCGTGGTTGACACGCGCAGACCACCTAGTCCAGTAGATAGCCTACAGGCTACAACTTGTAGCTTGTCGTGGACCATTTGGCTAATAGACGCTTTTCGGTACCCACACGTAGTTGGTCACTTCCAAGCAACCCAACACTCCCGGTGGTTGCACAGCTCGCCACCTCACCAACTACACACTGGTCCTATGCCATTCACTACTCAGCACTCCAATGTCCTAGACCTCAGCTCCAAGCGCTTTTGGATCCCACCATGCTACGTAAGCACAATCACCCACTCCTATTGTCAGTGACCTTTCTCCTAACCGAAATACTGACCAATAGAAAATTCCAAACCATCGGTCACCAAAACTTTTGTCATTAATCCCGTTCATTTTAAGGGGACAGAATATTTCTTGAAATAACAAACTGAATTTCTGATCATAAATGAATGCCCACCCTAGTTCTTGGTATTCTTAAGTTTCAAGTAAATGGTGTGCATATCCTAACTCTATCACAAACTAAATAATGGTTTGTCTTAACATCTAAACCATATTTAGTTTACTAAGAAAAAAGTCACATGTGGTGGTGCTACAAAGATGGACACGATAGTTGGTTCGCAAGTCTTTCCTTTGTGTGACCCTCCAAAACCTTGACCACTTCAAACCTTAGGGATTGTGGTCGAGTAGTGGTGCTATTTGCTAACAAAAACAATGATTACTATGAAATTCCTATATCTTAAATTTATTATTCCATGTTCTTATTTTTCTATACAACACTAGAACATGCACATCTCCAAATATCTTTCAACCCTTAAGAATCCCGAGCAACACTTGGTCTCCATAACTCCACAAAATTTTATAACATCTAATCTCAACGAAAAACAATAGTACTAGTGTTGGCTTCAATATACAATGGAAATTATGGTTCAACACAAAGTGACTTGAAGCATGTGAATTGAAAGAGGGTATCATAATCAAGGCTATTTTTATTTTTTGGGCATACTTGATAGAAGGTTTATGTGAATTGGACTCCTTGTCAATGTATGAACAAATGGTTGGGACATTCCTAAAGGTGCAATCATCAGTATGAGCAATGGATCAATAAAGCAATGAAGTTCCCAACCATCAAGTTAATATATAGAAGGCAAATTATTTGTGTCGGGCACTACAGTTGAGTAACATATTATGCAAGGCAAGATGGTTAGACTAGCCTAATGATTTTACCCAACCATCTTGTGATGAACTTTGATAGCATGGTGATAAATTAATAGATTTTTCAACTAGGTCTTATTGTTCTTAGTGTTTACTATAAAATGGTCTCTTTTTAATTCTCTATAAATTATACCTAGCGTAATAGATAAAGGAAATCTTGATTGAAAGTGAGCTTTTTCATTTTGTTTGTTTTGTGCAAACTAATGTTTAATTAGCCATATAGTGTCCGCCTTTCCTTAGTGTTGGTAGATTATATGATGCTACTATTATATACAAAATGTAAAACATATTTAAATTGTTTCTTACACTTGAAAATTAAGAAACCTTAGTATAGTTAACAATATTATTTAATTTCACTAATTCGATTACACTGATTACGTATTTACCATCATCTACATAATTACAAATCTGTCTCTTGTTCATTTTTTTGTCATTTCTCCTCCCCACGACTAGTTTAATATATGCATGGAAATCTAAAAAATATTATATTTCAATTAAAATTATGTATCCGCCTACTATATGTTAGTTGAATATTGAACCCAAAGAGTGATCAATGATCACTTTTCATAATACGACACCAATACAAGTGCAATAGAGCAATATTGGATCCTAGATTTTACCTAACAGAATTGTTTTATCATGTTTTTTAGTGAAACAATGATGAATTTAATTAATCTGTGAACAACAACAGGAAGTATTAAAATTTTTGTGGATTGGTACTTCGAGTGGAAATTTTTCTACAATGCACAATTTGTATCAATTGTGGAGCAATATATTCAATACAAGGTGGAATATTGATTTTCATAAACATATGATGAGATATGATTTGTATTTATTGTAAAATAAAGAGAAAATTCTACAAAAGCGTAGAACCTATGAAGGAAAAAACCATATAATACAGACAAACCGGTTTCATCCCCATGCTATGGAGTTTAAGAAAGTAACTTAAGAAAACCAGTTGATTTGTTTTCTACACGTAAAGAAGACAACAAACCGTGTGGCTGCATATGTACTGGTGAAGGTCAATTATTATGTAATACAAATGCAATGTAACGTTTTTTAAAGAGTAAGATATGCTGAAATATATTCATAGGACATTAAATGTTATAGATATACTTGCAAGTCAACCACATATTTTCAATTGCCCTTATAAGTCAATACATATTTTCAATTATATATATATATATATATATGTGTGTGTGTGTGTGTGTGTGTGTGTGTGTGTGTGTGTGTGTGTGTGCAGATGAAAAGACTAGCTATCTTGGAATAATTTTTTAAAATACTATATTATACAAGGGTAGTTGTGAAAAATGGCTATGCTAGCTGAACTTCATTTAATAGTAGGGTCACTCCATGTGTTATAAATACCCACAGTTGGCATTCGACTAGGTATGCCTATTGTGATCTGCACAGATATCATCTGTCAAGGTTAGGAGAAACCTTGCATCCCTACATTTCATTTGTTTCCAGTTTTTCAATATTAGAATCATTATTCTCTCTTTGACACAAGATATGCAATTTTTCCTAGTGACAACTAATTTGGGCATCTTAATAGATATATATCAGAGCGTACCAGGAGTCCGGCACTAATCTCTTATGGATGAGATCAAGAGTACCAATACTTCTGTTACGCCTGAGGTTGAGGTGCGTCCTAGATTCTCACCATCAAGGTTTGTGAAGGTTTTCATGCAAGGTGAAGTTGTTGGGAGGAAGATAAATCTGGCCACTCACCAGAACTACACCTCGTTGTCCTTCACCTTAAAAATATTAGGCAACAACTATTCTAGTAAGTAAAACTTCTCCATACACATCTTTGGTCAATATGTCGATGTAGTTGTTCTTGATTCACTTGGATTTGTAGCATTTATTGAATAAATCTTTGACTATGATCCATCCAACTCAACATACTTGTTTACACAAAGATTGATATCCTAGTTTCTAACTTATATCACCCTAGCAACCAATTTATAGAGGATCTAGATTATAAATACTATCTAGTAATTATGGCACATATGTAATCTTCGAAAATCTTGAGTCAATTTCTTTCGATCTTCTGATGTATGCAAAATCATGAGGGGCAAGAATTGACATTAGAGTATCTTGTAAAATTACATCTTTTAATTGGGATCATGCACTCAGAGGATCTATTATATAATGTTTTTCTGATTTTCTCTTGAAGTGGAAAACAAATAGTAGACTACCATAATTGTGCATCAACTGTGAGCGTAGCTGGAGGTATGATGGGTTCACAGCTTCATTTCCTAGGTTCAAGTCATGTTTGGCTCTATTTTTTGGCACCTTTTTTTTTCTTAATATAGAATTATAAGGTTAGGTGCCTCCCACTTTCTACTTTTACAAATACTTCATCTATCAAAAGTGTTCTTCTATAGAGTAAGTGGTATTGGATTCACTTCCATTTTTCATGTAACACAACTATAGATTTCTTACAAAATCATTATAAATTTATTTAAGGACACACAACCACATACGTACATCACAGTTTAAAAATATATATAATCAAGTTCGAATATGGCAATACTAATTTATTCATTTTTCTTCAATTTTATAGTGCCATCATGTGAACTTAATGGGTTAGTAAACAATGAAGTTGATGGGGCATCAGATGAAAACAACTTCATTCTTTTCTATGATAACGTGGATGGTGATCGTTTCTTCCTTGGGGAAGTTCCATGGGAGTGAGTCCTTCAACTTCTCTCTCTCACTCACTCTTCCTCACTCGATGTATATATGTTTTGTTTTGTCTCTCCTTTCCAAATTACCAACAATGGTTGTTATGTAAAAGTAGTAACAAGTTAATACTGCAGGATTTTTGTCATTTCTGTCAAGAGGATCTACATTGTTCCTGTTCCACAAGAACAAGAGAATGGTGCGCACAGTAACACGCATTACCTTACATGCTGACACATTCGTTTCCGAGTCATATGAATAAAAAAACTAAAGAAGTTATATTGTATATTTAAAGCACTTAGTGCATCATAAGTTGTTATTATCTTATACAATGCCGAACTCGTTATAATATGTCTAAGGTAACAAAACTTTTTGCTGGCAGTTGCGGACAATGAAGAGGAAGAGGACGAAAGAGAGAATGGTGATGGCAATGTTGCTATTTCTGCTGCTCCCCTAGATGGAGATGATGTCCCAGCTAATGAAGATGATGAGGAGGTTGTTGATGATGGAGATTCTATGGCCAATACTCTTGCTGATGGAGTTTCTGAGGAGTAGCCAACAAATATGAAAAATAAGCGGCATGCAAGCATGGTTGTGTTTGAAGCTTAGGTGTTGCTTCGTAGCTAACACAAATTTCAAATGGACAACCGTAGTTTCTACTGCAGGCTTGTTTTGCATGGTTGAAGCTATTTTTAGTTAACTCATGATATGCGCACTTTACATAGTGCATGCAAGTTGGACACCGAATAAGCTGAACCTTATCATGCTATAACCTGTGTTCTACCGGTTTAGCGATGTATCTCTTGGAAGCTTCTTGTGGCCTCAAGAACTAGTGCTTCTAATTGCTTTCCTTTATTTATTCTTTCCTCTCATGATACCTTGTTGTGGAAAAATTAAATACATGCTGACCACTGTCTAGTAATGGTCAAGATTGCTTGGCAACTAGTGCTTCTGACATTATTTCAGGTTCTTCAAATTAAGTTCTCTGAAGCATTAGCAACAGAGAGGATTTTGCAGGAGGTCATGCAAAAGCAGAACCTACACTTAAATTGAGAAGCTAGGACTCTCAAGAACAATTTCTCCCAAAGTTGGCCTTCTGTGTAGTGCACCGAAGTTCCTCAACTGCCAAGTCGGTCTAAATCAAGTGTAAGACCGTTCTGAAGTTTGGACCAGGCTTGGGCCATTATCTTATTCTTGTAACACTCTACCTGATGTTGCTTTTTTTTCCCAGAACCTGCATTTTTAGAAATCTCTGGAACACATTCTCTATACATGGTAAGGTGTCACTTGGATGGCCCATTTTTATTGCTTGTTTACTGAAAAAAATGTGCCCTTTTCACATTTTGATTCATGATTTTCCTCCTTGTGGAGTTGACCAAGTACTTCTTGTTCATGTGGAAATACATGATTCTGTGAAATTCATCTTTATCTATAGCAACTCTTATGTGTTTTGGTGGGAAAGCACGATTAAGTGGATGCAATTTTGCACAAAGTCCCGATCTCTTGTTGGTTTGCTACAATAGAATGTGAGGAAATTCTTTGAATACAACCAATTTTGTAAAACTAATTGGTGAACCATCAAATGCATTGTTGAGTTTCCATCTAAGCGATTTGTGTGGTTAAACGGAATTATACATGAGTTGTATCATATATCTTCTGTTGTGGCACTATCATAGTAAGTTGATCACATTAGCAAAAATTTCTCAATTTCATTGACACATGAAACAATTATGTCTTAACAATCACGACTTCATTATTTCTAGGACTTGCAAGTATTTGGTCTTCATGCTAGTGCAGCACCTGTATTAAGTTCCCATTATCTTTAGACTAAGATGAAATAATTGTAATTATGTGTTTATTTTCCTTGTCCTATGGTAACTTGTTTCTTTTATTCTTTAACAAAAATTCTCATTTGGAGCAATCCAACACTGTTGGTTTAAACATGACTTTTGATACCATGTTCTCTTTTTTGGCAGATTGACTATGTCACAGATAATACAATCAGCTTATCTTTGTTATTTGTTTTTTATTTGGCAATTTCAGGGTCATTCATCATCCAGAAAGTGACTATGTCCAAGGATTAAATGACCTTGCCATGCCATTCTTGGTCGCATTTTTATTGGAAGGCCTATCGGGCAACATGGGCAATCTTTCTCCACATGACATGTCTAACTACCAAGCAGGCTATTATTGGTGTCTTCGATGACAGTCTGCTTCGATGTAAGAAATGTGTTGTGGCAAAAGAGTGCATTATGTTACTTTTGCAACCAGGAATTCAGAGCCCTTTTTAGACTGAAGAAACTAGTTCATCGTATAGACAGTAATGTTCCACTGATTATACTTTTCTGGCAATTTGTTTTCCTACTTATTAATTGTAGTATGTAGTGGCTCTTAACACTAAAATAATTGTGGAAAGGGGATCTGCTTGTAATCTTACATAATTATTTTCCCCCATATATACTGAAAAGCGCCTTTTTTGGACATCGTATTTTGGGTATTTGCAGAACCAGTGTGAAATCAGAATTTAGAACAATGACTAGAGTTTCTTCAGTTTGCCGTCTGTTGGTTCAGTTGCATTATGCTACGGGAGGTTTGTCTTGCAACACCTAATTTTGCACTTCATGTTCATACATACACACATTAAATTGATATATTGTCACAAAACATTGCAGATTGCAGGTACCCCTTTCATCTTGTCACACACCTGTGGGATACATATCTTTACCAGATCAATTTCCTTGTTTACATACAGTAAGTAATGGCACCCCTTACTGGTAACTAGTTTGTGCAAATCATCATCGAGTTGTTAGAACCTGCACACCACCAACACGTACTTCAGATCACGTAATGTTGAACAAAAGGTCCTACTTGATAAATGCTTGCCATATATAAAGGGTGAACTTAAACTTAAGAGGTTCACGTGCCTTAAGTACACCAGTAGCAATGTCTCTGTCATGCATGCTAGATTTTTCAAGTTTCTGATGTCAAGTTTCAACCCGTTTTATTTTGTCCTCCTCTGTGGTCAGACAAGCTGCAGAAACTGGATTTCTAGGAGATGGTGATGTTCCTCCAGCACCTTCGAACTAGGACCTGAGCGCAGGATGAGCTCCGAGATTTGGTTTCGGGTTCAGGACATAGATACATACATACATGTTCAAGAGCTCTGAGATTTGGAACACATTCTCCCTTGTACCTGATACTGCAGAGGTTCTTACCCAGTGACATATATGAGATGCCAGTTCCTTGTCTGTGAATTATTTGCCGTGGCTGGCTTTCATTTGTTATGATTTCCGCAGAAGGCACAATGCCGACGAGTGACATACTACATGGTACAATCAAGCAGGCTACCATGTTAAATGTGGATGTCTAGGTTCGTTGCATGTTCCATGCATCCGGACACACTCTATGTCCAGGTTTAGACAATCTCTGTTATACTTGGTAGAAAACAAAAACGACACATATAACAGAGGTAGTATCTATTTGAAAAATTATTTTAGTGAAAAATAGAGGAACTTGAAAACCGACCGTTGGGCAAGGTTGTGTTCTTTTTATTTGAGGTGAATATAGGAATGTGAAAAGATATCAATATTTATTTCCTCAGATACCTATATTTATTTCCTCTGCACAAAACAAGTTCATTAATTACTACTACTAGGTTGGCAGATCTCACCATTTTTGTCTGTGTGTGTGTGGTGGTGGGTGGTTTTCAGACTTGCAAGCGTCGTCACAAATTCACATTTTCAATGTTCACTTCCATGGAGCAGATTGAAGACTTGGAAAAATGCTGAAGCAGAAATAATTCTAACCTCTTTAGATCAAACAGTCAAGATTACAGTAAATGACGTACCCAGTGCAGAGAGCTTCCGCTCTGTGCGGGGTCTGGAGAGGAAGGGTGTCAGTGGCAAGCTTTACCCTCGCCTATACAATGCGAGGAGACCGTGACTCGAACCCGGGACCTTTCGGCTACCGCCTGTGCAGTCGAGATTACAGTATTTGTGCTTAATTACTTAGAGAAGCAATGTTTGCGCATCGCCCGTACACTGAGAAAAACATGCCTCCCATGTCGCTCCAGGTGACAGATAACCAACCATCCACGGCCGAACAGTAGGACAAATGCTCCATTAATTCCTCCAATTTTCTACATCTTTTCCGTCCAAAAAAAGTTGTTACATTTTGTCATGTCCATCAGCCAGATGCATTTCCTGACCTCCTTTTGATTTTCAAAAAGGTAGCTAGTTCGACGGACATATTTTGTATTTATCTAGGACACATGTACATATTATAAAATATGTTTTGCACTAGATCATTTTTTAAATTGCATTATTCCGTATTTCTCTTTTAGGGTAGGAGAGTGGAGATGCGTTCTGTTGCAGATCAAAATATGAAGGGAGACATGTGACAAAGATATACAATTAGCACAGAGGAATTTGATACTCCAGTTAGCACAGAAGTAGTTGTCACGATCTAGGCCTGTTCTGTTGGCTGATTCGTTTCGTGGGCTGGGCCGACATCAGAATTTCATAGCGTTGGATGTGGGCCTCCGGTCTCCCTCTGATCCCATTCCCTGCTGTTGCTGCTGCACAGCCCAGTCTTGCCTCTAGTTCCCCTCAGATTTTACACCCAAATTATATCCGAATTTGTACAACAAACTCCATTGGTATCGAGTTGAACTGTTAAGGTTCGTGAGTCGTAACAAGTAGCAGACCAATTATTGGAAGTTTGGCGTCGCCGGCCGTCTCAATCTGTGAGTGTCTCTCTCAAGAAAGCGCAGCCATGCATGGTCAACATGTCCAACCTGCACGGCCCAACACGCCAACAATCTGATCTTCATAATTCTAGTAGTATCAAACTCTTCTTCTTCTTCTTCTTCTTCTTCCTTCTTCTTCTTCTTCTTCTTCTTCTTCTTCTTTCGCTTGGCAATTATAATCTGAATACATTTGTTAAGCAAAACATCCTTGATTCCTGAGTGACAGATAAATCCAAATCCTTTAAAAAACAAACCAGATGTGCCTTTTCAGAGGGAATCAAGTCGGGTGTGCTTCACCTAATCACTATAATTTAACGCTGCTACTAAACATAACAACTCCCGGACTGGGTTTTATAAAAAAAATGGATTAATTCCATTTTTAGCCTCTCAACTAATTTTGACTCCAAACTATAAATAACTATAAAACCGTGGAACTTTAGCACCTCAACTACCAAAACCTCAATTTTGACCCTAAAGTCGTCTAAAACCAATCAAAACAAGCTCGGGGGTGCCAAAAAGTTAGACGGTTTTAGTTAGGGATCAAAAATAGATAAAGACAAGAATTGAAGGACCAAAAAATTAACCTAGCATCAGCAATAACAATATCACTGTAAGTTTCTTTTTACCGGGCAGTGTTCTACCTACAGTATAAAACCCCAAACCACTTCATTCTTCTCTCACTCAGCTCAAACACACTCATCCAAGGAGGGGTCTTTCTTTCCCCACCTGTCTCTATGTTGCAGCAATTTTTCACCAAATTGTTCATGGAGGGGCTTGATTTTTGAAAGGTTAACATCTCCTTGATTTAAGGTGAGTAACTAGCAATCCTTAAAATTTGTAGCTTGTTTTGTTGGTTATATTGTCTTTGATTCTCATTCTTATTCTTTATCCATTTTAGAGAGCATTCCTCATAGAATTCTTCATCAAGGCATCCAAATTTCGGTGTATCTATTTGATACTGGTAATTTAAAGTTAGTGTCTATCTCGAATTCTAATTCGTATTCAAATATACTTGATTTTAATGATAACATGTAGATTTACTTATCGATATCTTTTATAAAAAAAACATATATATTAGTAAGGTCATTTTGACCCCTCAACTCTTGCCTTTGTCTAACTTTGATACTTCAACTATCAAAACTGTTCAATTTTGACCTCCAACTCTCCAAGCTGATTTTCAGTGGTTTACAAATGGCTCTGGGTTCAAAATTGAACGATTTTGATAATTAAGTTGTCAAAGTTAGATGTTTTAGTAGTTTGGAGGTCGAAGTTAGACAAAGACAAAAGTTAACGGGTAAAAAATGGACTTAATCCTAACAAAATTGAACTTCCAGAAACGTTATGCGTGTCGTGGCCTTAATTTGTTGCCAGTGCCTTTCTAGTTTGCTGAACGGAAAAAAAAAAAAAAAGACACTGTCTTTACAATTTCCACGGAAACAAAGAGGGAAAAGGCGCTGTCTTTCTAGCTTTGCAAGGTAGAGTCCTTTTGTTTAGCACAAATTTCAAGGTGTTTAATTAACTCATTTTCGTTTGAGAAACCACCAGAGACAAAACCTCAAGTTACCCCTAGCATGCCTACTACCAAGTTGTACGGTGTAAAATATATCACTGCCTCAGTTCCAAATTATAGTTTGTTTGTATTTTTTGACTGAAAGTTTGACCACTCATCTTATTCAAAAAATATGTGCAATTATACACCACTTTAAGTCATACTTGAAGAATTTTTATTAATAAAGCAAGTCACAACAAAAGAAATAATATTTTACACAAAATTTTAAATAAGACGAGTGGTCAAATATTTGGTCAAAAAAGTCAAATGAATTGTAATTTGAAACAGAGGGAGTATTTATAAGAGCAAGATTGTCCCATGTTCCATCATTTATGACCAGCCCTAAATCTCCATCCGATATATGCCGCTTACGAATTTGATACTCTCTCTACTTCTGATAAAGCAATTTTTAGAGTTGTCTTAAGTTAAATTTTTTTAACCAAATTTATAGAAAAAAGTATAAATATTTGTGACACCAAATGAGTACATTATGAAAATATAGTTTATGATGTATCTAATGATACTAATTTGGTATCATAAATCTTAATGCTTTTCAATAAATTTAGTCAAACTTTTTTAAAAACTTGACTCAAGACAACTCTAGAAATTGATTTATTTAAAGATGGAGGGAGTACACAAGTATAAATAAAATATCTAAAAACACAATTAATATATTTCAAAGATCTTATAATAATATCTTAAACCACTCTATTAACTCTAGCAACTGACCATAGGCCAGGCAAAAGGGTGCAGACCGGAGGCGGGGTCTCACGGTGGTAGGGATTTGTATATTTAAAATTTGAAACTTCCAAAAATTTTCCCGCTAGACTCGCTGCAACGACAGATCCATGCAAAGAAAACATGGAGAGAAGAACATGGCTAGGATCAAAATATTAACAGCCCAAACCCGAAGGAGAGGTGCATGTCGATGGTTGACCAAATTGACTTGCTATATGAAAATCCTTAGGGATGAGTGTGATATACTCCCGGTTAATTAGATTAGCTGGTCGTGAAGCTAGTAATTTATTTTACAAAAAAAAATTAAAGCAAGGGTACAAACAGATTGTGATGGCCATTATTGCTGTTGGGAGACAAATATATGAGTCGCGGAGGCCACCATAATCCGACAAGACTAATGTTGTAAATCGCACGAGAAACGATCTGCAGGGATCATGCCGGAACGCTTCGCCCGCGCCCCCTAGACAGGCGAAGACTCAAGGACAACGGCAAAGGTCCCGAGTGGCGCAGGCTCAGCGTAGGGCAAAGGCAAAGACCATCAAGGCGAAGGCGGACAGGAAGACCCGGGAGGCGGCGGGAATCGATGAGGGCTTCCACCGACCGAAGGGGGATCTCCCATGGCGCATGGATCCTGAGTGGCAAATGGGCCTCCAATGGTTGCGGGATAAAGGCCCACAGAGCAAGGCGGATGGCGAAGGAGAAGACCCAAGATGCCTTCGGAGGTTTGTTTGTGTACGGGAATATCCCAAGAATATGCCCGTGTTGCCTAGGGGCACAATTGTAAAAGAACCTCATCATATACCGTGACCTATAAAAGGGGGAGTGAACCTATGTAAACGGGCGGTTGAAAGCTATTTATTAAACCCTAGATTTGGTGGGCCCAGCTCTCATTGTGCTGTACTGTTCTGAGCCTTCGGTCTTGGCCAGAGGTCTCCGCCGCGCACCCTTACTTGTTAGGGGCAATTCTCCAACAATTTGCTATATAATATAGCAGTATATGGTTGCGTCCACAGCTGTAGCAAAAAATAGTTCTCTCAGAACAAAAACAGCTTTATATATAAAAGACGAACGTCTTTCATAAATCCGTGCTAAACTGCAAAACCTACAACCACCGTTTATATGGGAAAGTATCTGTAGTGGCTTCCTCCAAGGCTCAGGTGGTGGCACTGACCTGACGATCAAATCTAGCTACTAGGTGATGTACGTAGTAGGTTTCTGTTCTCAGAACCAAATGGAATTTGAGATCTGACACTCCAGTAGTTAAAACACTCCCTACCATGCATAGCAGATTGACCCGTCACCTCAATACAGACAAACACTACACAACAGCCAAAATGTGAGGTTACGGATCACTCGTACCAACAGGGGCGAATAATCTACGTGAACGGGTCGGGGTCGGCTGACCCCGACGACTCGCTAATTTCACCTTATACCTGTACTTTTTCACCAGCGTTGACCCCATTAAAATAATATGTTGACCCTAGCAGCCCAGCAGAGCTAAGTTTGACAGCGGCCCAATTTCTGAGATGAAAGGCCTGCGTTGGAGGCCACAGAGCCCAATGTCGCTGGAATACAGAAAACGTTTGTAGCATTCTAAGAGACAGCGGGTAATAGAGCCGCTCCTACAGTGAGCAGGCTAGGGACCCACAAGATCAGCCGACCCTATAAATGGCATAGTAGGGACGGCTCACTCATCAGCCGCTCCTACAAATTCGATTTGTAGGGGCGGCTCAATCACCAGCCGTCCTACAAATATTTTCACATTTTTAAATATTAGTTCTACATATTTTTTTATAAATGTATATATAAATGTATTAAAACAATTTGCTATATTTGCCCGCACACATAAAAAACAACTTGTCGATATATATATAATGATATATTTTCTTTTAAAAAAAATAAAAAAAAATAATAAAAAATGGAAATTTGAATTTATGAACTTTGAATTGAATTTTAAGACAGAAAATGACCTAAAATAAAAATGTTGTAAACATCAAAGTTGTAAAACTCATCAAGATTTATAACTTTTAATTTGGTCATCTTTTCATGTGACTTAGTTTGAAAAGTTCAAATTTTTAATTTCATAAAATGGCAACTTCAAACAATATTTTCAAAGAGTAAATGATTTCAGCTGTAAAAGTCATGAATATAAAAGTTGTATAACTCATCAAGATATAAAACTTTTATTTTGGTCATTTGTTCATCCGACAAAGTGATAAGAACATTGTTCACAAATTTTACATATCTCTAGTATGGTTTCATAAACTATATGAGAGATATGTAAGTTTTATAAACAATATTATAATTACTTTGTCGGATAAAGAAATGGCCAAAATAAAAGTTGTAGGTCTTGATTAGTTCTACGACTTTTATGTTCATAACTTTTTGAGTTCAAATCATTTGGTGTCTCAAAATTTTGTTTGAATGTATCATTTATTTAAATTTAAAATTTGAATGGTTCAAATTTAGTCACATGAAAATATAACCAAAACAAAAGTTGTAGAGATTGATGAGTTGTACAACTTTTATATTCATGACGTTTTTATTTAAAACCATATGCTCCTTCAATATGTTGTTCCATGTTTACATATTTTTGAAATTCAAAATTTGATTTTTTTTTCAAACAAAGTCACATGAGAACATGACCACAATAATTTGATAGATCATGATTTTAGAAAATTTTAGGAGAAAAAATCATCACATTTGGAATTATTATGAGAGGGAAAGACTAGTTACAAGTTTTAGCTAAAGATTAAAAAGAGAAATAACACTTGTTCATCACAGGTTGTGATGAACAAGTGTGATTTCTCTTTTTAATCCCTGGCAAAAACATGTGATCAGTTTTTCTTCCTCATACTAACTCTAAATGGGATGATTTTTTTCTAAAATTTTCTAAAATCATGCTCTAACCATTTGTTGTGTTCTTACTGCTATTAGTTTGTTCATCTTTTCATGTGACTTTGTTTCAACAATGTAAATTTTGAATTTAAAAAAACTACAACTTGAAACCAGATTTTGAAACACTAAATGATCTCAGCTAAAAAAGTCATCAATATAAAAGTTATAGAACTCATCAAGATTTACAACTTTTATTTTGGTCAATTCTTCATTTGACAAAGTGTTAGCAAACATTGATCACACATTCATGAATCTCACACAAAGTTTATAAAATTAGATGACAGATATGTCAATTTGTGAACAATGTTTGCTAACACTTTGTTAAATAAAGAAATGAACAAAATAAAAGTTGTAGATCTTGATGAGTTCAAAAACTTTTATATTGATGACTTCTTCAGCTAAGATCATTTAGTATTTCAAAATCTGGTTTCAAGTTGTAGTTTTTTGAAATTTAAAATTTGAATTATTCAAAATTTGTCATATGACAAGATGACCAAAATAAAAGTTATAGATCTTGATGAGTTCTATAACTTTTATATTGATGAATTTTTCAGCTGAGATGATTTAGTGTTTCAAAATCTAGTTTGAAGTTGTAGTTATTTAAAATTAAAAATTTGAATTGTTTAAAATTTGTCACATGAAAAGATGGCCAATATAAATTTGATAGAGCATGATTTTAGAAAAAAATTTAGGAGAAAAAACCATAGCATTTGGAGTTAGTATGACGGAGAAAGACTAGTTATAAATTTTAGCCACAGATTAAAAAGAGAAATCACACTTATTCTTTCAAATTTTGAATTTCATATAACTACAACTTCAAACTAAATCATCTAAGCTGAAAAAATCATCAATATAAAAGTTATAGAACTCATCGAGATCTACAAGTTTTATTTTGGTTATTTCTTCATTTGACAAATTATTAGCAAACATTGATAATAAATTAATGAATCTCACACATAGTTTATGAAACTAGACGAGGGATATGCCAATTTGTGAACAACGTTTGCTAACACTTTGTCAAATGAAGAAATAAACAAAATAAAAGTTGTAGATCTTGATGAGTTCAAAAACTTTATATTCATGACTTTTACATTTGAAGTCATATACTCTTCCAAAATGTTGTTTCAAGTTGTCATTTTTGAAATTTAAATTTTGAATCATTCAAAAAAAGTCACATGATAAGATGACCAAAATAAAAGTTTTACATCTTGATGAGTTATATAAATTTGATGTTTACAACATTTTTATTTGAGGTCATTTAGTGTCTAAAATTCTATTCGAGAGTTTGGAATTTCAAATTTTAAAATTTTAAAATATGTTTTTAATTTTTTGTAAAGAAGAAGATATGCAATTATATATATATATCAGCAAATTGTTAATATATATATATATTTATATTTATACATATATAGAATAATTATAAAATTATTATATATATGAAAATTTTGAAATAATTATAAAATTATTATATATATGAAAAACACCAGCCGCCCCTACAAAAATATGAAAAATATTTGTAGGGGCGGCTGGTGTTTTAAGTCGCCCCTACAAATGCTCTTCGGTATATAAGCAGGAGGGAGCGGGGGGCTTCATTTTGGCTAAGTCTTGGGCGCTCACTCTCTCTTTGACGCCGGTAGGCTGCCAAAATTCCGCGCCGTCGCCGTCACCGCCTCCGTGCCCTACCTCCGCCGCCTTCGTGCCCTATCTCCACCGTGCCCTACCTCCCTCGGTCTACCTTCATGCCCTGTGCGCGCGCCGCCGTTCCCCATGCACATGGCGGCTAGGGTTTCCACCGGTGACCTCGACGACTACCGCCGTGCCTCCCCGCCCCGCCCCGTCTCTGACCTTGACCGACGTCCGCACTCCCTCCCCCGGTGCCCATGCACTCAGGCGTCCGCGCTCCCTCCCCCGGTGGCCCTAGTTCCCGTGTGCTCCGACAGCCACGGTGCCCTATGCTTCGGCGTCCGCGCGTGCTCCCCTGGCGGTCCTGGTGTCCGCGCGCTTCCCTGGTGAGGCTACACCGGTTGTCGTGTCCTTCGATGTCCATGCCCCCTCCCCCAGCGTCCTTCTATAGGTATGCCCCAACCCCTTCCCCTCAACCCCTTTTCCTCCATTCCTGCTGCACTGAGTTCATGTCGTGCTCAATGTCGTTGAGACTTGGAGATGTTGCTGAAATGGGTTGAGAACTTGCAGACTAGATCTCTAGAAGTGTTAAAATTTACTGAATTCAGTAGGAACTAAGAAACATGTCAGTTTTTGAACGCAGAAACATGTCAATTAGTTGGATATATATGTTCTAGTTAGCAAAATGAGGTAATGACTTGTGATCTACAAGTAAAACTTGAATGCGGAGACAATGCAGCAAGAGGGAAATGTGGAGAACCCATTTCATTTTGATACTTCATGGTCGCTAGCTATTTAATTGGTTTTGCCCTCATAGCCAAAATTTGGTGCAGATGATTTGAAATGGATTTTCTAGAAATGTTGTGCATAGGCTCAAATTTCCAGTGTTCCACAGTGCACAACTTGCACAACCTACATGTTTCACTATTTTTTAGATAATGAACCTACATGTTTCACTTGGATGAGATATATGTAATCATGCTTATGAATGCTGGACTAATCTTTTACAGATATTTGTTAGTCTAGTTTGTGTTGATCACTAGCAGTATCCTTTGATATCAGCAATTTAGTTGTACATCCTGATAGTTTCCCAGGATATCAGATTTGGTGACTATAGGATGTGTCCTATATATTATTGCGTTCACATGTGACAGCAAATGCACAATAACATTTAACTGCCCTTGTCATAGCAAAGTAACTGGGCATTCTTAGTTGCATTTGTAGGATCTCTGGTTAGCCTAGGGGGTGAATAGGTCTGTTAAAACAAAACTTGAGCAAACGTCAAATTCAACCCGCGGCACTGCTGCTCTGACCCTGCGGCACTGTCGGGCTAGAACAGCGGCACTGCCGCACCTACAGACAACTTTGAGGTATAATTCAAAATCTATGAAAGAAAACTTAGATTGGAGAATTTATTGAGGTTCCTACAGGAATGTTGTTCATAGATCGACAGCAGAAAGTAGTAGCACAAGTGTATACAAGTAGATCGACCTCAAACCCTAAAAATCACCTCAACAACAATATGAAATGCAATGAAGTGAAACAAGCACAATGTGACACAAGTATTTATCCCGTGGTTCAGCTCGCCATCAAGGCTTGCCTAAGTCCACGTTGTTGAGGTTAGCCACTAAGGCTTAGGGCTTTGCAACCCTTCCTCATTCTCAAGTCAAGAGAGTTAACTCTTGAGATAAGAGGTGAGTTTACTAGCTTTAAGAGATGATTACAAACCTCCCGAGGTTGCCACACAAGTTGGCAAGCTCCACGGGCAACGCTTTAGCCAGCTAGGAGCAAGCTCCAAGAGTAATAAACACAATCCACCGGCTAAAATGTGAACCAATGCTCTTAGGCTTTGGGAATCAATGGATCTGCTCTCTAATAGAGATTTGGAGCCTTTTCTCTCAAGTATTGATGGGGAAATCACAAAGGAATGCTTGGGAGCTCAAGGTCACCAATGGAGAAGAGAGAGAAAGAGCTAAGAGTTATTGGGCATCAGTCTGTTGGGCAGAGGTGGAAGAAGAGCCGTTGGAGAGGGATGGGAAAGGTATAAATACCCCCAACCCCCAACGGCCAATTAAGTCACGATAGTATCGTGGCTCAACTGCGGCAGTGCTTCTCTTCGGGTGCGGTACTGCCGCACCAAGCAAGACAGTAAGGGTGAAAATGGTGATAAGCTGGATGTCTTGACTGGGCATATGAGGATGTATGTGTATAAGATTGAGTACTTGGTTGCATACTTTAGCAAGTTTATTATGTCCCCCTTTATAGTATGGCATTCCTATACTCAAATTCGAAATATAGAAGAATTTAAACCTCCTTTGAGTTTGAAGCCATCAACATTTGTAATTAGGGGCTCCTCCATTTTGTATAACATCCTCGATTCTTTGTTCCCTGCTTGTTATCTCGATAAATCTTATTAGTCCTCTAATTATGTGGTCATTATCATCAAAACCCACAATCAGGACATAATTGCACTTTCAGTCTCCTCCTTTTTGGTGATTGATGACAACCCAATTAGAGCTTACAATAGATATAAAATATAACTGAGAGTTTTCGAGCCATGGGTGTAGAGCCTCCCCCTAAATGTGTGAACGGAGAATTGAATTCTCAACTTGGCATAAGAGGCCAAAATTCACATCCTTAGTGAAAGTGATGGGGCTCCCCCTACATCCATGCTCCTGTGGGGTGCTGCATACTGTGTCAATTATATAATCATAATGCAAATGATAGTAAGAGGTTTGTTGAGATAGCTAGGTGCGGCACTGCCGCTCCTGAGCCGCAGCACCGCCGTAGAGCGGCACTGCCGGGCTAGTGGTGCGGCACTGAAAGGTCCTAATGGCTAGAGGGGGGGTGAATAGCCTAATAAAATTCTACAACAACACTTAACAAAATGTGTTAGACAATTTTGCAGCGAAGCGAGTGTTGTGCTAGCCTACTAAAATGCAAGCCACCTACCACAATTCTATTTTGAATAGTGTATGTCCACACAATAGCTATGACACTTAGCTAAATTAGTGTGCTCTCAAAGACTAACTAAAGAGCAACACTAATCAAACAAACAAGCTCTCACAACTAGCTACACTAAAGAGCTTGATAACTAGTTTGCGGTAATGTAAGAGTGAGCAAGAGAGTTATACCGCCGTGTAGTGGTAGGAACCAATCAATCACAATAATGAATACCAATGTAGACCAGTCACCTCGGAATCAAATGATGAACACAATGATTTTTACCGAGGTTCACTTGCTTGCCGGCAAGCTAGTCCTCGTTGTGGCGATTCACTCACTTGGAGGTTCACGCGCTGATTGGCATCACTCGCCAAACCCTCAATAGGGTGCCGCACAACCAACACAAGATGAGGATCACACAAGCCACAAGCAATTTACTAGAGTACCTTTTGGCGCTCCGCCGGGGAAAGGTCAAGAACCCCTCACAATCACCACGATCGGAGTCGGAGACAATCACCTCCTCCACTCAATGATCCTTGCTGCTCCAAGCAGTCTAGGTGGCGGCAACCACCAAGAGTAACAAGCGAAATCCGCAGCGAAACACAATCACCAAGTACCTCTAGATGCAATCACTCAAGCAATGCACTTGGATTCACTCCCAATCTCACTATGATGATGAATCAATGATGTAGATGAGTGGGAGGGGTTTGGCTAAGCTCACAAGTATGCTATGTCAATAGAAATTGCCAAGAGAGATCCCTTAGGCCGGCCATGGGGCTATAAATAGAGCCCCAGTGAAATAGAGCCGTTGTACCCCTTCACTGGGCACAACGCGGGGTGACCGGACGCTCCGGTCCGATCGACCGGACGCTGGCCCTCAGCGTCCGGTCACGTGATTCATGCCACGTGTTCCCTGCTTCAAATGCTGTTCGTCAGATATCAACGGTCGCGAAGCTGACCGGACGCTCCGGTAAAACTGACCGGACGCTGGAGCCACAACGTCCGGTCGAGTACAGTAAGGGTCCAAATCTATTTTTCTTCGACCGGACGCGTCCGGTCCACCTCGACCGGACTTAGCCAGCGTCCGGTGGTATACCCTAGCCACTGTACCACCGAGTCAGCGTGACCGGACGCAGGCAGTTAGCGTCCGGTGCTTCTGGATTCAGCGTCCGGTCACTGGACCGACGGCAGCATCATTTTGATCAACTCCATTTCAACTCTTACTTCTTCACCCTTGCTCAAGTGTGCCAACCACCAAGAATTTTGCATCCGGCGCAATAGAAAATAGACATTTCATTTTCCTGAAAGCGCCGAATCCCGCCTCGCAAGCTCGGCGGGAGGGAGAGAGGGACCCAAGCCCATCTCAACCCTACAAACACCTTGTGCACATGTGGTAGCATATTTACACAAATATTATCAAGGGTGTTAGCACTCCACTAGATCCTAAATGCATATGCAATGAGTTAGAGCATCTAGTGGCACTTTGATAACCGCATTTCGATACGAGTTTCACCCCTTTTAATAGTATGGCTATCAATCCTAAATATGATCACACTATCTAAGTGTCTTGATCACTAAAACAAAATAGCTCTTACAAATTATACCTTTGCCTTGAGCTTTTTGTTTTTCTCTTTCTTCTTTCCAAGTCGAAGCACTTGATCATCACCATGTCATCATCTTTATCATGCTATGATCTTCATTTGCTTCACCACTTGGAGTGTGCTACCTATCTCATGATCACTTGATAAACTAGGTTAGCACTTAGGGTTTCATCAATTCACCAAAACCAAACTAGAGCTTTCAGGCACTACCACACTTACTGCAATAGCTCAGATCATATCAAGCACCACACAACATTTTATGTATATATAAAAGAGCATCCTAGCACAAATATATGACAAGCTATAGCACAGAAATGATACATGTCCATATCCGTTACAAATAGAGTACTTAGGTAGTATTATTACATAAATAGAGTTTTGAGCGACTCTCAAACTCACCCCTAACAAACTAACTCTCAACGAATTATGACATGGAGCTCCAGCTGCAACGACTACCATGGCGTCGAAAAGAATTTGACCCCTCTAATTTTCTCCCCCTTTGGCATAAAGCACCAAAAAGAAAAGAAAAGAAAAGAAGAGAAAACAACCAACTCACTCCTCCTCCTCATCATCATCATGCTCAATGTTCTCCCAGTCGATGCCATCATCTCCATGAGCAGCCCCACCAACATTACCATCATCATCATCATCGTTGAAAGACACCACCGCCCTTCCTTGGCAATGAGTGGTCGAAGTGTGGCTAGTGTGGCGCATAGAGCGCAAAGTCGAACCCAAGGTCGACTGGTAGTCAAACTCCTCGGTCTCATCCTCATCCTCATCCTCATCCTCCGTATCTAAAAGACTAGGCAAGTCATAGTGTGGAGGTGGTGGTGGTGGAGGTAGAGGTGGAAGATTTGCAGCCGCACGCATCTCTCGCTACTCCAATTGGGTCTCATAGGCCCTCTCCACTGCATAGGTGCACTTCCCAAAGAGTGCCTTGATCCACTACACCATCTTGTTCTTGTTCTTCTTCCTCCCACTGCGAGAGGACTCAGGCACATCAGAGGGAGTGGCAAAGGTCTCACTGGCCTTAGCATGTCTTGCCTTCTCAATCTTGTATTGCTCATGCAATCCGTCCTTGAAGAACTGATAGCCAGTCACTCTCTCTATCACAAACATCAAGTAAGGAGCATAGGGTAGTCCCTTCCTTGCGTCATCCATTGCCACTCGAATCTCTTACCACATGAAGCGAGGAACATTGAACTTGTCACCACCTAGGGCAAACCTAGCAAGCACATTCCTCACATATCCATTAATGTCAGATGCGGCTCTATCTTTGGGATTGATTGTGTGCCTGGTCAGGTTGTTGAGAATGTAATAGTAACTCTTCAGACCCTTCACCTTGCCATCTACAGCTCTACTATCAAGATACATGAATGCTATCTCTCTAACGTTAGCCCTCCTCTCATCATGTATATAGGAGAACCCACGGTGCTCCTTATCAATGCCAAGGATGTGGCTGAAAGTCACAAAATCAACACGATAGTGTCAACCTTCTGTCATCCAATGTATCACATCAGTGTCTCTCTTGTAGAAGTAGGTGGCATAAAACTGAGCTAGCACCTCTATGCTCCAATCATACCTGAAGGCCATAATATTAGTCAATCCAAATCTCTCACAAGCCTAAATCACCTAATTAAAGTCTGGATCATTCTTCTCTCTCAACTCCTCCTAGTCAATGTACTGCATCTTCACAATCTTGGACTTTTTGTTGTTGAAAATGACTGAAGTATAGAAGTTGGAATGGAAGACATTCCAAAATCTATAATCAACACCCAAGTCCTTTGACACAAGATATGGGTTCTCTTCTCTAGCCTCCTCAACCATCTTCTGCTTGCCCATATAGTCAACAACTGGATGCGAACAAGTGTCATTGGCCCTTTTCTCCACCACATCCTTATCATAGTTCCTGATATATGAAGGATCAAACTCATCTAGATGAGGTGGTGTCTCTAGACAAGCATCAGGAGGGATGACATGTCTAGCTCTCTCCAAAGCCTCCTCTAGTTGGATCTGCTCATCATATATTTGCACATTTGTCACGAGCAACCCCTTGGAGCCTCTTGCTCCTCTGCTCATCGCTAGCTACACCTCTCCTGCCACGATGAGGAGAGGAGGCTTTTTGGGGCATCGAACTTCCTTTGGACCCTCCGATCATCACCTCCTCTAGAGGCCACCTATGCAAAAATATAGACCCAAATACGAAATTTTATAGATGGAGGTTAGAAGAACACTTGTGAAATGGTTTGAATAGGCCAGATGATTCAAATTTTGAGTTAGGAAAGCACCCTAAACAAAAGTGATTCAGGTGGTGCGGCACTACGGCTCGTAGTGCTTCACCTTGCTCATGATTAGTTTCTTCTTGCCTACTCAAACCATTCCTCAGATACTCTTTTAAGACACTACACAATCTCAGAAATGTTGATCTAAACAGAAGCATGGAGTTGAGCAATTGATTGGTAAAGTGACTTCATGTTTAAAATAGTAATAGATCTGGTGAACAAATCTAATCATAACAGAGAGTCATCGATGGAATGTGAACTTAAACTGCAGAAAGAAACTACAATGCATGGCACTGCCGCGCCCAGCATGCGGCACTGTCACAAGCACAAGTGACACTCCAACCATGAATCTCTATTTTGATTCAATCTATCCATCAAAGCTACTTATATCCTAATCATGTAGTCACTAGAAACCATAATCCAACACAGAACAAACTCCATTGCATAGATTGGGGAAGATAGGGTTTCACCTTGGTTCTCGTAGATTGGGGAGGAAATGAGGGAAGCTGCTCCACCCAAGAGCTGCAGCGGCGGCTAACGAAGCACAGGAGCTCCGACAGCCAGTGCAGCGCATTGGGGTGAAAGGAAGAGAGAGAGAGGAGTTATTGTGGCCCAAATTGAGGTAAAAGATAAGAAGTGGGGCCCATAGTAATTGTCGTTGTGGCCCAAATGCCAGGCGCATTTCAAAATGCGGCACTGCCACAACCCATACGTGGCATTGCCACAATACAAGCACGGTACTACCGCATTCCACAACAGCAAGGGTTTAGCTACACTAAATAGCTCTACATATAAAGGATATGAACACATATCTCAAGTATATTATGATCAGCAATAGATAATCAACACAAGCAATGATCATAATCCACTTGTAACTTTAGATAAATCATTTTGAAGCACAATATTTAAACATTTGCAATCCTTTTCTCTTATTCATGCTAGTTGATCAGACAAAGGTGTGCTATAGTTCAAACCATGTTACGTGAATCAAGTATATTTAGCTCACTATGCAAGGCACAAAACCTTGACTCATAGATAGGCTTAGTGAAGATATCGGCTAGTTGCTTTTCGATGCTCACATGGCGAATTTTGATATCTCCTTTGGTTTTGTTGTCTCTCAAGAAATGATGTCAGATGTCTATGTGCTTAGTTCTTGAGTGGCTTACGGGATTGTTTGCAAGCTTTATGACACTTTCATTGTCACACAATAATAGGATTTTTGTAAAGCGACATCCAAAATCTTGAAGGGTTTGCCCCATCCAAAGTAGTTGAGCACAACATGCACTGGCTGCAACATACTCAACCTCAGCGGTGGAAAGGGCTACACAATTTTGCCTCTTAGAACTCTAGGACACTAGGGATCGTCCAAGGAATTAACATGTCCTTGAAGTGCTTTTTCGTTCTACTTTTGCAACCAGCGTAATCGGAATCCGAATACCCAAGTAGACTGAACTTGGAGCCCTTATGATACCACGAGCCAAGGTTAGGAGTGTGTAAAACATCTGGTGTTACGAGCTCGTTTAACACCACGATTTAGACCTAAGTAAAATTTCCAAAAACGGGTTTCTTGGATTTTTGATTTAAAACGTACTTGATGCGATGAGCGAATCCTGTGTGACCCAGTTTTGTGGACTCGAATAAACGCCCAAGTTAAATTACTCAGTGCGTAAAGATATTTAGGGATGCCGAATGACGATTCTAGCGAACGGTTTGTTATATTAGATGAAGCATGAAAAGCTTTGGTCTAGTGACATGTTTACGTTTATGTATAGACTCATTTTAGTCCTTAGATAAATTGATAACGTAACCGCGATAGCTGCCGTCCTGACCGCTTGAATCACCCAAATTATTGCGTCGCGCCACGCTGTCGACTCGATTGCTTGCTCTTTCTTATACCTGTCTACTTCTGTGCCGTGCCATAGCATGTGGAGCATGTGTCGTCCTTGCTGCTGTCGTGTACTGCTTCGCTTGAAATTTCCCTCAGGATCGCACGTGGCCCTGCTCCTGCCACGCCATGTCCACTCCCTACCTGTACATGCACCCGCACCGTCCATGCTACGCCACGCTGCTGCTGCTATCTCGCACGCTTGTGCCCCTCTTTCTCCCTTTTCCTTTTCTATAGCCGTGAGGTGGCATCATAGCTTTAGTCCGTCTGCTCCCTCTCTCTTGCCATGCACCACTTCTCTGCTCCGACCATGAGCCACCAGTGCCGAGCTTCACCACCAAGCACCCCGGCATGGCTCATTGCTCACCGTGGGCGCTGTCCTACATCGCCAGCACTAGGCCGTGGCTGCACCAAGCCTCAACCTCGCCCTTGGCCTCACCGTGTACCTCGGCACCAAGCTGAGCCGCGGTGACCACGCTGCCCTCTGCCGCACCTGCTTGTCTCTGACGCTGAGCACCCTGCATGGCTCGCTGTCCTTCATCGCGATGGTGGACTACGCCATCAGGATCTGCACCACCTCCCACCGCTCGTGTTCGCCAAAGGCTCGCCCTTCCTCGTCACCAACGGCTCACTAGAGCACGACAACCCCACCCTCTCGTGCATCGAGCACCCGAATGTGTCCTCCATCGTCTCCACCGCATAGGTGTCCACGCAGAAGCATTGGGCCACACCACCGTGCTGTGCCCCAGCCCACGCCTTCCTCCTCGCATGCGCGTGCCGCCGCTGCGCAGCCGCTGCGCCGCGCTGCCCTTCCGCGCCACCATCGTGCCTCGTTGTGGCCGCTTGCCTTGTACCACGCGCAGCTCCGCCTCGCCGCACTGCCACGCGAAAGACCACGCCAAGGGTCGCCTCTTGGCCGCGCCGTTCTCTATAGCCGAGCCTCTCCTACGCTGCTGCCGTCGCGTCGCGCCTCCCATGCAGCCGCGCCGTGGCCCGCTGCTCGGGATGCCCTTCAGCCGGACAATGGCCGTTTCCGTCACACAGTAATTGTAACACCTCGGGTGTTAGCCTTGCATAACTTGACTTGCATAACATAAGCATGAGCATCAAGCATTCATAAATCATCATTTACAATTGAAACATTCGATCGAAACATATGAAACATTGCTTGTTATCTCGTATTTCTTGGAACATATGCATATGATCATGTGCAAATGAATGCAAGTAGGTAATGTTGGTCACTAAAACACTTTAGCTACACTTAGGTTAACAAAAGAAACATTGTTCATGAAGGCCACATTTCATGATCAAGCACTTAAGTGATATTTCATGTGTTGACCTGGATAGCTATATGAGTGACTACTACATGAAATGCTTAAATGACCTTGCAAATTGTTTAAACATGCTTAGGATATCATTAGGAACAACTTTGGTATTTAGTGCTAAGGCTAGTTTGGTCATTTAGCCATGGTTTGTGTATGTATCATGTCTTCAAAGTGACCTGTTTGACTAAAGTTGAACTAGGTGTTAGAGACCTTGCATGGAGGAGTTCACTAAAGCAAAGTTGTAGTGTTTGACATAAGGAACAACTTTTATTTTTGGGTCTTTGACTGATTCAGCTCCTAACATGCTTGAATTTGGATTTCAAAAATCATCGAATCACTGTTTTCAACACTTAGCCATTTTTGTTCTAAGTCATACTCTGACAGTGCTGTCAGCCCAACTTTGGCTCGATTTTTCTCTGTTTCGGTTGCGATTTAGAACAAGTGCTTTGAACAACATTTGTAACTGGTACTTAGGTCTACAAAGTTGGTTTAGTAACCTAGCGCTAATTCGTCACGGATTGGAAGATAAATCATCACCAAAACCCGTCGTCAGGCTCGGTTGCGGTTCACTGAACAAACTGAATCGGCTGATTCAGTGGCCGACCGGTTCAGACACCGCGCGCCGCGTGTCCGCAGCGATGGCCGCGCGTCGCCGGCGCTCTGCCCAGCGCGGCCAAGGCAGGCCGAAGCGCGCCTTCAACACGCCAGCACCCGCCCGCAACGCCCAGCGCGCCTCGATTTCATTTCCTCCTCCTCCTTCGCGTCGCAGCTCCCAAAGCGCAGCGCGAGCTCCCGCAGCTCGCTGTCGCCATAATCGCGCCATTTCGCGCACGCCACTCAAGCATCACCGCAACAGCTCCACCGTCACCCCAAACATCTACCACGCGTCCTCCGGTGCTTTCATTGTTCAAGCTCGGTGAGCTCTAACTCCAGCGCACCGCCTCGCCGGAGCTCCTCCGCCACCCTCCGTCGCCGTGGTCCCACCTAACCGGACCACCCCATGCCACGTTTGAGCGCAAGAATAGGCCAACCATAGCTCGTAGATGCTCGTCCGAGCTTGTGTTTTGCGTCACCAGTAGCTTTCACCGACGTCTGCGCCGCCGTCCGCGCCTCGCCCTCCGCCATTGCCGCGCCGCCGTCGTCCTTCACCGTCGACAATAGGGGCCGCCAAGTGGCTCAATAGATGCGCTTAGGTCAAGTAGATCGCGTAGTGATGATGTCATCGCCAAGCAACCTCGCCGTCGGCGAAGCTCTCGGCAGCACAGACACTGCCAGCGCCGCTGCTCTGCTCGAGTCAATGACATGTGGGGTCCTCGACCAGCTGGGTCCCACTGCGTCAATGACAATGAGATTGAAGGCTAACTCATTTTGAATCCAGCTTTTTGATTTCTTTTGTGATTTTCATATCTTCAGTTTGGTAGCTCCTAAAATTTTGAAATAAATATGGTTGTGTTCCTTAGGAAGTGTAGTATTTAAGAAAAATATGTTCTTGGTTTCAACAGTAGAAATTTCTGGAGATTTAAATAGGGATTTGAAATATGCTTTTGAATACATTCAAATTTGTTTATTTTATATCTAGAGTTCCTGTGCTCCAAAAAATTATGAAATTTTGTGGTGAACTAATCTTAGCATATGTGAGCCCTGGTAAAAATTTGAGGACCAGTGCATGGGTAGATTTAAAGTTATAGATTTTTCTTTTATGACTAGTTAATCCTTGCATGAATTTTCATAAATTAAGTATGAGTCCAAAATTCATGAAATTTGTTGGAGGTAATCCTAGTACCATATGGATGCTAAGAAAAATATGAAATCTGTTGCTTGACACTTTTCAATAGGATTTTCCATTTATGCTATTTCAAGCCTTGCTGCCTTGTCATTTTTGTATAGAATGTTCTACTTGGTAAAATGACATGAAATTTTTACAGTAGTCTCTTGATAGCATTAGTAAAGCTCTGTAAATTTTTTAGAATTTATGAAGCACATCTTATATATATTTATTATTTAACCTAGATATCTAAATAAAATAATAAAGGCAATTTAATAAATAGTTTAGGCCTCACCATTATATCATCTTAACTGTATTTGGTATGCTTAAACTATTGGTAGGTTCTAGGTTGTCAAATTTTGAATGATTACCTGAAGTAGAAGTATTCTTACTTTATATTGCATGTTAAATCATTTCCGGACTGATTCTAGAGTGTGATGAGTTGCATGTTGAAACTGAGGTGTACTATAAAAATGGTTAATAGCAAAGTTGTAGAGAATTTGATAAGCTTTCCAGAAAGTCCAGGATCACTGGATTTGGATTTGTAGAACTCCAGTTATGAGCGAAACAAGTAGCTACTGTTTGTGGCATAGTCGATGCATTGTAGAAGTAGTTAAGTAATAATCGAGAAGAGATATGCACCTACTCAAACAACGTGATGCACTTGTTAACATATATGCATTCGTAATACTTATACCATACTCATGCATCTAGGATCGGAGGAAGAGATCACGTTGCTGGAATTCGAAGAAGCAGAGGAAGGGAACCCGCAGGAGGATCCGCAAGCCGCAGCTCCCGAAGGCGTGGAGCAGAACCCTGAAGAGCTTCCGGAGTGTCCTGACCATCGCCCTACTTCCTTTCTGCGAGGCAAGCCCCGGAGCATTATAAGTCTCCCAGTAATTTATCAATGTTTACTTAAGTACTTATGATTGCTGCATTAGGTTATAAGAGTTGAATGAAACCACTTGATGCATGTACATTCCTTGTCCAGATATTACCCCTTTAACCGGTATAGGTCTAGGATCGAATATATGCTTAGCCATGCTTAGACCGGTAGAAGTCGGGTGATTTCCTGTCACCTGCGAGATATAGGTGGATACCGGAGCACGGTTGGTTATCATTGCTATCGTGGAAAGAACCATGGTTAATGTAAATGGAGACCGGGCGGGATGTCGATAGAAAAGCAACAAGGCATGGAGGTCTTGGGTGTGGATCTATCCCCGTCTGCGTCGATCAAGGACCGCATCGTTGTTGGAACTTCGACAAGATTGAACGCATGCCTCTCACTTAGCTGGCGGATAATTCGTTCCGACCGCTGGCCGAGTAATTCAACTCGGGCCGGAATCGTTTCATTAGCGCCCTTCCGGGAACGATCGATCGAGCCCAAAGGCGTGCTTGGCTCGAGCATCCCGGCATCTGGTGTTCCAGATAATGCGGCGCATGACGGACCCGCGAAATGTGTACTGAGTTGTACCAAAGGTGACCTAAGGCTATCGTGGTTGGTAGACTGGGTTTGTGTTAGGAATAAATTCCGGTGGTTGAAATCGATTGAATCGCCGTCTCTCCGGATAGTGAGAAACTTGGCTAGCTCCAACATCGTAGTAAGCGTATTATGGAACATGATGGTTCGGATGAAAATGGAATTTCAATACCTGCTATGGTTACTATTGTATGTTTCTAAATGATACCACATGTTTGGCACATGATAGTTGCTAATCTAGAAATGGATAGTTATAATTAACTTGGTAAAGGAATCATAATTGTACAACGGATCGGTTGCCTTTTTTCGCAAAATATTGTCAAGTTACGTCCACTTATACAGCCTTGCATACTCCTTGGAGTCATTTTATTTCGGTTCATGACGGGTAAGTCTAGTGAGTACCTTCTCGTACTCGGGGTTTATTTTTCCCATTGTTGCGAGATGGCAATTGTATATCATGGTTATTGCAAGAGTTGCTTCTATCCCATTGTGGATGAGGAGTAAGCCTTGGGCGAGGCTTCTTTAGTAATTCCTATCCTTGCTTTTGTGGACCGTGATCTAGCTTTGGCATCGTATCAAACTATGTTGGAATCTTTATCTTCGAACTTATTTGCTTCCGCTTTATTTATCAAACTCGTTTTGTAATAACTTTTATTAGTGACTCGATGATGAAAAGTATCGTGAACTTTATGTAATATGTGGCATGTATGTTGAATCTCAGACGATCTTGGTTGTTGTAAATCGTTTATCGAGACCCATCGTGGTACTCGACGGACTACGGGTTTATATGGGTTCAAGTATGACGGCGTGACCGCTTATGGATTGCCATTGTACTTGTATTCTTATAAATTGGTCGGTTCTCTGACAGTAATCCCATGTGTGTGGCGCGCCGAGCCCCCTGTTGTTGCCCCGCACCACCACCACCGGCACGGCGTGCCCTCACTCATGGTGCCGTCCGGTTCCTCTAGGCGGTGCTCTTCTTTGGAGGATGAACGAATGGGTGAGAATCCATGAAGAAGTTTTATCTGAGGTCCTTATTGAGAAATACGTGACTTGTTTGAATAGTGAGCTAGATCGTAGGTTGATTAGTTAAAGACCGGGGTCTTTTTCGCAAAAACACATGCCGAGACCGGGCGGGCACGTCGCGTGGGCGGCCTGATTGGCCGCCGCTTCGCCTGCGCCCTCGTGGTGGCGTGGCTGCTTCAGCTTGCAGCGCTTTGGGCCGTCCACACCGCTTGGGCCATGCCCGCTCGTCTAGGCCGGTCTCATGCCGTCTGGCTGGGCCGCCGCCTGCCCCACTAGGCCGGCCGGTTGCCACCACGCCTGGGCCACTGCGTCAGGCTGCGCGCGCCCGCCCACCGGGATGCCTCGCCGCTGGACTAGGCCAAACGGGCCGCTGGGTCGGTTGATAGCCGTTGGCCTTTAATTTTTAAAACAATTAGCTAATTTAGTTTGAGAATAAATTTGTAGAATCAATATAAATTTATGTAGCTGTCCAAAAATGACGAAACTAGTTTTGCTAGTCTCCTAAAATCATGATCTACCTGTTAGTAGATTTTGTTCACATAGTTCGATAATATTCTTGGAAGCTATATAATTAATTTAAGGTACTTAATATTGTAAAAATATAAACTTGTAGGAATTGTTAGGGTAAATTGGTAATAGTGTTGGATCTAAAAATTTTACAGTAGGGTCCTAGCAATATTAGATACTCACTGTAATTTTTGTAGCTCTAAAATAATCAGTTGCTAGGTAGCTAATGATGCTCTATTTCGAATAAGGATTAAAGCGATAGAATAAAATAAAGAACAACTTTGATTTATATAACTAAAATAATTATTGGGAAATAACGCCTTAGCCGACAACATGTATATGTAGCATAAGTACGGTCGTCGTTAGAACTAGCCCGTTAACTTGAGAGGCGTAAATCATATTTCTACAGGTCACGATTGTAGTTGATTAATTACTTCTTGCATTGCATCGCATCGCATTGCATATCATAATAGGGACGTCGATGGATCACGGAGTCATCGGGAGTTGCTAGAGAATGGTGCTTTTGGAGATCGTGTCGCCATGATGGAATGCTAACTTTTGGTTATATTTTACCCAGGCAAGCCCCGGTGCGTAACCCCTACTTTTCTGCAGTTTAAATTATATTTGTGCATTAAGTTTTAAGGAGTTGAATGCAACCCACTTGCATATATATATCTTTATCCTATGAGTCTTACTAGTATGACAGGATTGTGTAGATTGCTATGCTACAGGACTCCGATAGAAGTCGAGTGATGGCTGTCACTCGCGAGAGATAGGAAATGTATTATTGGACTATTATCACTTGGAAAATATAAATGGTGGAAAGAAAAAATGGTGACCGGACAGGGACATGGTTTGGGTATTGGTGGGTGTAAGAGGTTGTGTCGCCGTGGACGCAGGGCATAGCTTAGTTACACTGCTTTCCCTGTCTGTGTCGATTAAGGACCGGTCGTTGCATAAGGCATCGTGGGCAAGTCACAGACTTATTATCTCGAGCACATACTTGGGTATGGGCGCTTGGAAGACTTGTTACTCTCTTGTCGTGGATTTCGGCTCTTTTCGGACCGACTGTCAGGGTTTTTTTTGGTGGAGGAGGTCCTTGCACTGCACTGAGTCTGGGACTCAGGGGCGGGGGCTTGTAGTCTCAGTTTGGACGGGGACCTAGGACCCTAGGATAGGAGGGTGATGGGTTGGTCCTGCTTGTGCCTTGGGTACAAGCGGGACGTGTGTTTTCAGGGTTCCCAGCTGGGGGCATTGATTCATGAATCGTCGGGCAATCCGGTACGGCTTGTTTCGTGTCTATCACCGTAGTAAGAACTGAAGATGAGAGAATGAAAGATGGAAAAAGGAAATCTGATTGCTTACCAACTGCTTGAAAGTAGCACATGTGCTTACATGGAATGGTTAGATGATGAACTAAAGCGGCTGTTAATAAAAATCGAATATAAGGACGCACTTTAGTAATGCTTCCTGTAGATGTAATAAACCCACAAGGCAGATAGCCTTGCATATCGTTGGAGTCTTTTCTTTCCTCCTATTGGATAAGTCTTGCTGAGTATAATTGAGTACTCAGGGTTTTATTCCCCCTATTGCAGGTGACAGGTGAATGCTAGAGCTGACTCTTATGTGTGGATCCCTCCTGGTGGGCTCAGAGAGGATTTCCTTTACGCTGCAATCATAGTTTTTATTTATAACTCTCACCAAATGTTTTATAAAGGAAAGTTTTATAATCTATTGTCATAGTTTACATATCAATGTTTCACCATGCCATGAATAGATAATTATTTCCACTGTAATTCTGATCACATGTTTATATTCCGCTGTTACATTAAATTGTTCATAACTCTGATAATATGATTACATTCCGCTGTTTTAATAATAAATATTATACTCTGATGTACATATAAAGTGATGTAAGAAATGGTTAAGAATGATATAAGCTTTATTCTCTCATTTGTGATCCTGATGAAAAAATATGGATTTTTGGGCTCTCCCCCGGGGTGTGCCCGATGGAACCGAGTAATTTAGTGTTCCCCCTTGGGGGCTTAGGGTCTAATGGAAGACAAGTGCTCCTTGGAGGCATTAGATTAGACGGTTCTGCCACAGGTGGTATCAGAGCGCAAGTGGGGAAATAAGGCTTCGAAAACCTTTTCTAAACTAAAATTTGACAACAAATTCTTTTCAAAAAGTTAGGACATTTATATGTGAAGTTATATAAGTAGCCCTATTACTATGGTTATGTATCCGGGATAGATGGCACTCATTGACTTAGGTAGACTTAATCAAGTTTTTCTGCAGTGCGCTAACTCAAGCATAGTTCGGTAGTATCGATTAGCTGGGGAGGAACGATGTGCCAAAAATCTGAGAACGGTTGTCCTATATGTTGGCAACAGTGAAAGGACATATAGGACGTGCATTTATGCATATCCTGTTGTGCATTGTAGTGCCTGTATTGCTTATAGATACGCCATCAATAGGCATCACGCGTGTCGTGTTGTGCACGACTGACTCGTTCCTGTTCCATAGTTAGGTCTGCACTGTGGCTTCGTGTTTCGTGTTCGCCCGTGGTTCACGCCGGTCATGACCCTCGTCTCCCCGTACCCCTTTTCTGCGCTCTTGTTGGACCCTTGCCCTAAAGTCGTACTAGTCAGTAATGGCATCGCACGTCGCTCGCCTCGAACGCGCGGAATTTGGTCGATTCAGTCGTAGTGATCCCACGCAGGAACCCCGGTGGACCGTGTTAGAACACTCCGCATTTATAAGCCAAGCCTGACTTAGCCATTGGTACCACCACTCGGCGCACTTTAGCTCGCTTAGCTTTTCCTTTGAGCCAGCTTTTTGCTCAGTCATCCTCACCACCACCGCCAGAAATGGTAGGATCCTAGGTTAGTAGTTACTGCCTGAACGTTGATGGTTTTCCTAGAATCCTGCATGCCACCCTGCAAAAGCTCAAAGTCAAAGATCATCTCCAGAATGAGGGCCATGAGTATGAGGAGCATGGCACCGAGCAGTGTGAGGTTACCGTTTACATCGGGAAGAGTGAAGAGTTCCCCGACCTCACTGAGGCCTAGAGTATGACCGCAACCGGGTTTAGCTTCATCAACACCTACTAGGTTGTGGCCCGCAAAGCCTTGTGGTACCTCTGCTAGATCTATGAGGAGCCCATTGCCAGTACCCCCATGTGCAAGAAGATAGTCCTACCATGGTGCAATTGACCACGTACCTGCTGCTCTGGATGAGCAGTATGACCGGCAAGCCTTAGAACTGAGGATCTACCTCCGGCGGGCTGAGGAAGCCAAGATCTTCACCCGGATGCTCTAGGTGCAGCTCACCAAAGCGCATGCTAGTGCTACAACTGCTGAGAGCTGGGAGACTGCCATGTCAGAAGCTCTGAAGGAGGCTAAAGATCAGCATGTCCATCAGCTGCATGAGGCCTATCTTGTCACCAGGGCCAAGCGGAGGACGTTGGCTGCTGAAAGGCAGGATGCCCTGATCTTGGAAGGGATTCCTATCCACCCGCCTGGAAGAAGAAGAACCGGTGTTGCAAAGGTCGCCAAAGACACCCCACCCTCGAAGTGTCGAAGTAGAGCCCTTGATTCCTCTCACTCACCATTGCCACGAGAAGATGCAGATCCATAGCTTTGGGTGGTAGAAGAATCCGCCAAGCCCAAGAATGAAGATGCGTGGTCCTGAGTAGATTAGTCACCTTGGGATGCTGTACTCGTAGTAGTAGTGTTTTTCGTTGCTGTCCTCCGGTATTGTACTCTTGCTGTTGTTGCTCGTCCGTAGTTGTTGGGATCATCCGTTGTAGGGAAGGTGAATGTTGTACCATGAATGGGAAACGGGATTGCCTGTATGATGTACCTGTATCAGACTGTTCGGAATATGCATTTGTTTATCTCACTGTGTTCATTGTGTCCATCTACTTTAAGTCCCGTAGACGTGCTTAGGGTTTTCAAGGGTGATGTTAAGTGGGTTACAAGAGAAGTTGGCATTCAGGTGCCAGCAGACCAGCCGTGATTGGATAACATAGGACACTGTATTGACTAATTATAGATGTCCCAGTAGAACACTTGAATCTCTTTAAAACAAATCTGTCATTGGATTTGAATTCTTTGTCCCTTGTTGTGAAGGGAACCTTGTTGTTTGAATTTTTCTCTTGCAATACTCCTCTTATTCTGTGGTCTATGACCCCACTGCCTTCATGGCGTGTAAATTGGTAATAGTTGCCTGGTTAATATCTTGTGGTGCCACGATGAAAATGAGGACTCCCTATGGAACAGCTGCCACATGGTGACGCTGCTCGACACGCGCTAGTATCGAGGTTGTTAACCAAGTACCTTTACCAAGTTACACCGCCATGCCGCTTTTGCTACAAAATATTCTCCTTGAAAATATTCGGGTGTTCAAACAGGAAATCCACAATAGGTTGATGACATAGTGTTCTCTCAAGGTAAGCAAGAGGAGGTGGTTTTGGAGGAAGATCGTATGACATGGTCTCAGTCTACATGAAAGACGGATGTGGTCGAGTAAAGGAAAGAAAAAGAAGAGTAGTAAGGAAAGTTAGTCGTGGTTAGTTGGGAGTGATTGTAAAAGCCTGAGTGGATGTCATGTCCCAAGCCCTATGTTTAGTTGACCGCGCTACGCATGCTGGGTCATTTCGCTACGTGTTCTGCGAACACTGTCTGTATCGGGCCCTTAGCTCCCCGTTCTTGCGTGGCCGCAGCATCATGCCGCACTCGCCGTCTTTGTGCACTGTGCGTTTTTCCTTTTCCCAGCATCCGGTCGGCTCTCGACTCTAATGACTCGTCCCTCATACCGGACCCCCCCATTCCCCCTCCCTTCTTTCTTCTTTTGTGAACATGGTCGCCCGCACGCCTCCCTCGTCGAGCACACCCTCTTATCTCCTCTCCTTTATTTAACATCCACTCACGTCGGGAGCGCACCATGGCCGTGTTTATTCCCATGGCATGACCCGTCTGTGCACTCCATCCATGTCGTATCCAATTCTAGTGTGTTGCGCCCTACCTCCATTCGTCTCTATAAAATACCCTTGATCCTTTCTCTTCTTCTTCATCCCATTTCCCTCACATTCGGAGCAGAGTTACAAAATCCAGTCGACCTTGTGAAGCTAGGTTCGTCAGTCTGAGGTGATGGTGTAATCTGAGGAGAAGAAAGGATCCGGTTTGTCGAAGAAGTTCATGTTCCCTTTGGGGTTGTCAATCATAGGGTTCACGATGTTTGACTTCTCAGTCGAATGTTTTTGGATCTGTTGGGCCTACGCCATGTTTTGGATACTCATTATCCTGTTCTTTCTCCATTGCCCTCGTCTATCTTGACTTCTGGATTAAGTCTCAGTTGTACTAGGTTGCTCTTAACCATGTATCCCTAGATCCCCGTGTGGTTTAGTATTCGAAGTCGTGTAATCTTTCGTGTAATCCCTGATCTACGAAATGTAATCGTGTTTCCCCTCTTCTGGTTCTTGCTTCGAATCTTGGGACAAGATTCTTTTGAAGGGGGGTTGGTTGTAAAACCTCTAGTGTTACGAGCTCGTTTAACACCGTGATTTAGGCCTAAGTAAAATTTCCAAAAACGGGTTTCTCGGATTTTCGATTTAAAACGTACTTGATGCGATGAGCGAATCCTGTGTGACCCAGTTTTGTGGACTCGAATAAACACCCAAGTTAAATTACTCAGTGCGTTAAGATATTTAGGGATGTCGAATGACGATTCTAGCGAACGGTTTGTTATATTAGATGAAGCATGAAAAGCTTTGGTCTAGTGACATGTTTACGTTTACGTATAGACTCGTTTTAGTCCCTAGATAAATTGGTAACGTAACCACGATAGCTGCCGTCCTAACCACTTGAATCACCCAAATTATTGCATCGCGCCGCGCTGTCAAGTCGATTGCTTGCTCTTTCTTTTCCCTGTCTGCTTCTGTGTCGTGCCATAGCGTGTGGAGCATGTGTCATCCCTGCTGCTGCCGTGTACTGCTTCGCTTGAAATTTTCCTCAAGATTGCACGTGGCCCTGTTCCTGCCACGCCATGTCCACTTCCTGCCTGTACGTGCACCGGCACTGTCCACACTGTGCCACGCTGCTGCTGCTGTCTCGCACACTTGTTCCCCTCTCTCTCTCCCTTTTCCTTTTCTACAGCCGTGAGGTGGCGTCTCAGCTTTAGTCCGTCTGCTCCCTCTATCTTGTCGTGCACCACTCCTATGCTTCGACCATGAGCCGCCAACGCCGAGCTTTACCACCAAGCACCCCGACGCGGCCTACTGCTCGCCATGGGCGCCGTACCATAGTGCCACCACTAGGCCATGGCTGCGCCAAGCCTCGACCTCACCCTTGGCCTCGCCCTGTACCTCGGCACCGAGCTGAGCCGTGGCGACCATGCTGCCCTCTACCGCACCTGCTCAGCTCCGACACCGAGCACCTTCCATGGCTCGCTGTCCTTCGTCGCGATGGTGGACTGCGCCATCGAGATCTGCACCACCTCCCACCGCTCATGTCTGCCGAAGGCTCCACCCTTCCTCGTCACTGATGACTCGCTAGAGCATGACGACCCCACCCTCCCCTACATCGAGCACCCCAACGCGTCCTCCTTCGTCTCCACCGCACCGATGTCCACGCAGAAGCACAGGGCCACACCGTCGTGTTGTACCCCAGCCCGCGCCTTCCTCCTTGTGTGCGCGTGCCGCCACTGTGTCGCCGCCACGCCTAGAGCGCCGCGCTGCCCTTCCGTGCCACCATCGCGCCTCGCTGTGGCCACTTGCTTTGTGCCACGCGCAGCTCCGCCTCGCCGCACCGCCACGCGGAAGACCACACCGAGGGTCGCCTCTTGGCCACGCCTTTCTCTTCGGTCGAGCCTCTCCTACGCAGCTGCCGCCACGCCGCGCCTCCCGTGCGACCGCGCCGTGGCCCGTTGCTCCGAGTGCCCTTCAGCCGGACCACGGCCGTTTCCATCGCACAGTCATCCCGTGTGCGAGCACGCCCGAGCCCCACGTCACCCCCGCACCACCACCTTGCCGCCGGCGTGCCCTCACCGCGGTGCTGCCGGTTCCTCTACGTCGGTGCTCTGCTTTGGAGGATGAAGGAATGGGTGAGAATCCAAGAAGAAATTTTATACAGGGCCCTTATTGTGAAATGCGTGACTTGTTTGAATAGTGAGCTAGATCGTAGGTTGATTAGTTAAAGACTGGGGGTCTTTTCTGCAAAAACATGCACCGAGACTGGGCCACGTTGCATGGGCCGGCCTAATTGGCCGCTCGCCCTGTGCCTCTACGACCGCGGCCTACTTCACGCGGTGCTTGGGCCGTCTGCACCACTTGGGCCGTGCCCGCTCGTCTGGGCTGGTCTCGTGCCGCCTGGCTGGGCCGCCGTCTGCCCCGCTAGGCTGGCCAGTTGCCACCGTGCCTGCGTCGCCCGCGCCTGCGCGCGCCCACCCGCCGAGATGCCTCGCCGCTGGACCAGGCCGAACGGGCCGCTGGGCCGGTTGATAGCCGCTGGCCTTTAATTTCTAAAACAATTAGCTAATTTAGTTCGGGAAGAAATTTGTAAAATCAATATAAATTTATGTAGCTGTCGAAAAATGGCGAAACCAGTTTTGTTAGTCTCCTAAAATTATGATCTACATGTTAGTATATTTTGTTCACATAGTTTGATAATATTCTTGGAAGCTATATAATTAATTTAAGGTACTTAATATTGTAAAAATATAAACTTGTAGGAATTATTAGGGTAAATTGGTAATAGTGTTGGATCTAAAATTTTTACAGTAGGCTCCTAGCAATATTAGGTACTCACTGTAATTTTTGTAGTTCTAGAATAATCAGTTGCTAGGTAGCTAATGATGCTCTATTTCGAACAAGGATTAAAGCGATAGAATGAAATAAAGAACAACTTTGATTTATATAACTAAAATAATTATTGGGAAATAACGCCTTATCCGACAATGTGTATATGTAGCATAAGTATGGTCGTTGTTAGAACTAGCCCGTTAACTTGAGAGGCATAAATCATATTTCTAAAGGTCACGATTGCAGTTGATTAATTACTTCTTGCATTGCATCTCATTGCATATCATAATAGGGACGTCGATGGATCACGGAGTCATCGGGAGTTGCTGGAGAATAGTGCTTTTGGAGATCGTGTCTCCATGATAGAATGCTAACTTTTGGTTATATTTTACCCAGGTAAGCCCCGGTGCATAACCCCTACTTTTCTGCACTTTAAATTATATTTGTGCATTAAGTTTTAAGGAGTTGAATGCAACCCACTTGCATATATATATCTTTATCCTATGAGTCTTACCAGTATGATAGGACTGGGTAGATTGCTATGGTACAGGACTCCGGTAGAAGTCAAGTGATGGTTGTCACTCGCGAGAGATAGGAAATATATTATTGGACTATTATTACTTGGAAAATATAAATGGTGGAAACAAAAAACGGTGACTGGGCAGGGATATGGTTTGGGTATTGGTGGGTATAAGAGGTTGTGTCGCTATGGACGCGGGACATAGCTTAGTTACACTGCTTTCCCTGTCTGTGTCGATTAAGGACCGGTCGTTGCATAAGGCATCGTGGGCAAGTCACAGACTTATTATCCCGAGCACATACTTGGGTATGGGCGCTTGGAAGACTTGTTGCTCTCTTGTCGTGGGTTTTGGCTCTTTTCGGACCGACTGTCAGGGTTTTTTTTTTGTGGTGGAGGTCCTTGCACCGCACTGAGTTCAGGACTCAGGGGCGAGGGTTTGGAGTGCTAGTTTGGACGGGGACCTAGGACCCCAGGATAGGAGGGTGATGGGTTGGTCGTGCTTGTGCCTTGGGTACAAGCGGGGCGTGTGTTTTTGGGGTACCCAGCTGGGGGCATTGTTCGTGAATCGCAGGCAATCCGATATGGCTTGTTTCGTGTCTAGCACTGTAGTAAGAAATGAAGATGAGATATTGAAAGATGGAAAAAGGAAATCTGATTGCTTACCACCTGCTTGAAAGTAGCACAGGTGCTTACATGGAATGGTTAGATAATGAACTAATGCGGCTGTTAATAAAAATCGAATATAAGGATGCACTTTAGTAATGCTTCCTGCAGATGCAATAAACTCACAAGCCAGTTAGCGTTGCATATCCTTGGAGTCTTTTCTTTCCTCCTGTCGAGTAAGTCTTGCTGACTACAATTGAGTACTCAGGGTTTTATTCCCCCTGTTGCAGGTGACAGGTGGATGCTAGAGCTGACTCTTGTGTGTGGATCCCTCCTGGTGGGCTCAGAGAGGATTTCCTTTATGCTGCGATCATAGTTTTTATTTATAACTCTCACTAAATGTTTTATAAAGGAAAGTTTTATAATCTATTGTCATAGTTTACATATCAATGTTTTACCATGCCATGAATAGATAATTATTTCCACTGTAATTCTGATCACATGTTTATATTCCGCTGTTACATTAAATTATTCATAACTCTGATAATATGATTACATTCCGCTGTTATAATAATAAATGTTATACTCTGATGTATATGTAAAGTGATGTAAGAAATAGTTAAGAATGTTGTAAGCTTTATTCTCTCATTTGTGATCCTTATGGAAAAATATGGATTTTTAGGCTCTCCCCCGGGGTGTGCCCGACGGAACCGAGTAATTTAGTGTTCCCCTTGGGTGCTTAGTGTCTAATGGAAGACGAGCGCTCCTAGGAGGCTTTAGATTAGGCGGTTCTACCTCAGAGTGTGTACTAAATATCTCAAGATTCTCTTAACGGCCACCAAGTGGCACTCTTTCGAGTTAGTTTGATATCTTGCACACATGCATACACTAAGCATAATATCAGGCCTAGATGCGCACAAATAAAGTAGAGAGCCAATCATAGAGCGATATACCTTGATGTCCATGGCTTTTCCTTCTTCATTGAGATCAAGATGTCCATTGGTTGGCATGGGAGTTTTGATAGGTTTGGCATTCACCATGTCAAACTTCTTGAGCATATCATGGGTGTACTTCGTTTGGCTAATAAAGTTTCATCCTTCACTTGCTTGATTTGGAATCCAAGGAAGAACTTCAACTCACCCATCATGGACATCTCAAATCTCTTAGTCATGATCCAACTAAACTCCTCCCAAAAAGAGTGATTAGTACTACTAAATATTATGTCATCGACATATATTTGGCACATAAATATATCTTTACCAACTTTGTGAGTGAAAAAGTAGGATCGGCTTTGCCTATTTCAAAGCCTTGTTTAAGCAAGAATTCCTTAAAACATTCATATCATGCTCTTGGTGCTTGCTTAAGCCCATAGAGAGTCTTTTGGAGTTGTAGACATGGTTGGGGAACTTGGGATCTTCAAAGCCCGGTGGTTGCTCAACATAGATAAGTTCTTGAATAGGGCCATTGAGGAATGCACTCTTCACGTCCATTTGATAAATCTTAAAGTTGTGATGAGCGGCATAGACTAGAAGCATTCGGATTGCTTCAAGCCTTGCCATCGGTGTATATGTTTCTTCAAAGTCCAAGCCCTCTACTTGAGTGAATCCTTGAGCAACCAATCTTGCCTTGTTCCTTGTCACCACACCATTCTCATCTTGTGTTTCTTCAAAGTCCAAGCCCTCTACTTGAGTGAATCCTTGAGCAACCAATCTTGCCTTGTTCCTTGTCACCACACCATTCTCATCTTGCTTGTTGCGGAAGACCCATTTGGTGCCGATGACATTGGTATTGGGTCTTTCCACCAAGGTCCATACTTGATTTCTTTCAAAGTTGTTGAGCTCTTCTTGCATAGCCATGATCCAATCCGGGTCTCCAAGTGCTTGTTCTATTTTAAGAGGCTCTAAAGAGGAAACAAACAAATAATATTGACAGAAATTTGCTAAATATGAGCAAGTTGTTACCCCTTTCGAAGACTCCCAAGGATATTGTCAACGGGATGATCCCGTTGTATCGTTTGCCTTAGCCTTGGGTGATCAATTTCCTCTTGTTCCTTTTCTAGATCTTCATCTTCTTCTTGCTCGAAGATTGGTTGTAGGTTCTATCCACAAGCTAGAGTCAAATCAGCTGCTGCTGACTGAGTAGGCGTGGCACTACCACACTCAGGTATGGCACTACCGTGAGCAGGAGTTGCAGCAGCGGTCTGCTGCTGTTCAGCATCAAGTACGTCAGCAGAAATTGGTACAGCAGCAACTTGAGGAACCTTCACTTCAATGGCTTGATCTTCTTGTGGTCTAATATCACCAATAGCTAATTGCTTGATTGCTTCACATAGTGGATCCTCCTTTCCTACAATACTTGAATCAACTTGCTCTACTTGAGAGCCATTAGATTCATCAAATGTCACATCTACCACAATCTTAACCCTTTCGAAGGTTTTGTTGAAAATATGGTAGACATGCTCATTTGATCCATAACCAAGAAGAAAACATTCATCAACTTTTGGTGCAAACTTAGAGGTTTTAGGTTTCTTGTTAAGTATGAAACACTTGCACCCAAACACTCTAAAGTAAGACACCATTGGCTTGTTACCGGTTAGAAGCTCATATGAAGTTTTCTTCAACTTCTTGTGTAGGTAGAGGCGGTTGATGGCATGGCAAACAGTGTTGACGGCATCGCACCAAAAGAGGTCCGGCATCTTGTACTCATCTAGCATTATGTTTGCCATGTCAATGAGTGTTCGGTTCTTCCTCTCTACTACACTATTTTGTTGAGGGGTGTATGGAGTTGAAAACTCATGCTTGATGCCCTCTTCATCAAGAAACTCCTCAACAAGAGTATTCTGGAATTTGGTCACATTATCACTTTCTCACTTTCTTGATTGGGAGACCAAACTCCTTTTGTACTCTTCTAACAAATATCTTCACCTTCTCTTGAACTTGGTACTTGTCATACAAAAAGAATACCCAAGTGAAACGGGAATAATCATCAATAATAACAAGACCATATTTGTTACCCCCGAGATTTAGGTAGGTGACCGGTCCAAAGAGATCCATGTGAATTAGCTCCAATGGTTGCTCGGTGGTCATGATGCTCTTTGGTGGGTGAGGTACGCCTACTTGCTTTCCGGCTTGACAAGCACTACAAATCCTATCTTTCTCAAAGTGAACATTTTTTAGTCCAATGATGTGTTCATCTTTTAGAAGTTTGGCCAAGTTCCTCATCCCAACATGGGCTAGTCAGCGATACCAAAGCCAACCTGTCGTGGGGTCAAAACCACGGCAAGCATGTTGTTCGAGTCGATGTCAGAGTACGGGGTCTCCGGTGGCTCGGGTGGACTTAGGAACACAAGAATCATGCAGAGAAGACGAAACGGTTTATCCAGGTTCGGACCAATTCGGTCCCTACGTCCAGCAGCTGATGATCCTTATACTCAAGAGCACCCAAAATCTAGGGGGGTTACAACAGAGTGTAAATGAAGAAGGTTTGGTAGGGGGGTTAGCTCGGTGCTAATCCTAAGGTTACCTCGCCGCCGATGGAGTCTCCCCTCATCGGAGAGGAAGGAGACGGCGGGATGCAGTGGAGGAGGGGCTCTCAGTGCCCCTCTCTGGGTTGCCTTGCTCTCGGTGTACAGCGGAGGCCGATGGAATGGAATGAAGTGTCTAGTGATTGAATTAGGATCCTCTCCCCTCTAGGTTCGACCTTATCCCTTATATAACGAGATAGGTCAAGTACAAGGTGGTTTTGGGGGTTCTAGTCTATGGTCTACATGTGCTGGAGTCCAGGAGGGGCTTGCAGCGGTGTGTCGTGGACCGTCGAGGTGTCTTGGAGCCGAAGAAGCCTGGGTGTCGTCCGACTACTCTGTTTTGACACTCTGCGTGTCAGGGGGTGTTAGCTTGGACCGGCCTCCCCCGGGTGAGACCATCTGGAGTCTTCTTGGTGGCGAAGGAGGTCAGCTCTAGGGGCTGATGCGTGGGCCCGAAAGCCCCTGATCCCCCAGAGGCCGCGGGAAGATTTGTCTTCTTGTGTCACACCCCGGGCGTGACCCTGTCGGAGGAGCAGTTGGTAGGGGCACGCCTAGGGAGTGGCGCCGGGTAGCCCCCAGGCATCGGTAGCCTAGGGATTGTCTTCTTGTGCTCGGGCCTTGGCTGGCATCGTTAGCCGGGCAGGAGCCAAGGGACAGGCCTGGAGGTGCCATAGATTAGGAAGCCCAAGGCTCGGAGAAGCCCCCGAGCCCCAGACGGAAGCTGCGGTCGAGTCAGGCTCGGTCGGGTCTCTTTGCTAGAGGGTGCGTGAGAGCATGCCCAATGGGCATAGCCTCAGAGCCCTCGGGCAATCCTGAAGGGGTCGGTCGGGGGGTTATCTTCATTTGGCAACCATTAGACCCGAGGCTTAACATACCTGTATGTTAGGATCTTGTTAGGAGCCCCCGAGCCCATCGTGGCCTCACCTGGCGTGATGGCGACGAAGGGCTGAATCCGATCTTCTAGTGATCGAACCCTCCATGGCGGGGACGGCTTCCGCTGGTGAGAGTGTTGTGCCTTGCTCGGGGCCTTCTTCTCTAGTGTGATGGATGGTGCTCGGCTATCGAGGCTAAGCGAAGATGATGTTGATCCCTTCGTGAGTCCATGTCGCATGGGTCTTTGACTTGAGCGAGACCTCGGCGGACTCGTCTGGGAGTCGCCGACTATAGGCCCGAGGGCGCCCTCCTTTCTGACCAGAGCCTGCCGTGGGTCGGGTGATCAAGGGCGTCGGGCTCTGGCTCGGGGCCATCTGATCATCCGGAGCTCCACGCCCTTCTGAGGGCTACGATAACAGGCCCCGATCCTCTCAAACCGGCCTTCTGGGACTAACCCTCTACAGCCATAGATCAGGGAAATGGGAGCGCGCCGAGGCTCGGATGGGGGCCCACATTGAGCCCACTGCTCAGCGGCTCCCGACCCAACTCTGAGGAGTTGGTTGGTTTTTGGGGGATGCGCCACCCGAGCGCCCGTTGATTGGGGGTCAGGCTGCTCCGCCTTGGAAGCCGGCGCAGCCCCCGAGGCCATTGTGGGGCCTCCTTGCCAGCAAAGGGGGTGGCTCCTGGGCGTGTCCTGTCTACTGATGCGTTGCGCAGGCGGTTGATGGCGTCTGAGCCGTCGTGCCTGTTGGAGGAGTTATGACGTGCACGCACCCCCACGTCGTCCCGTCTCATCTGGGAGATGGGACGTCGGGGCCACGTGGAGCAAATCTGGTGGAGGAGGAGCCACGGCACTTGGTGCGCGTGGATCCAAGCCGTTGATGATAGCCGGTGGGCCCGGGGGAGGCGGATCCCCCCAAGTCCTGCGAGGAGGCATGCGCGGAGTGGGCGGCGCGCACGGCAGAAAGTGGAGCGGGGACTTGACTCGTTGTCAGTGGTTCCCTAACTCTGCCTTTACTGCGCGGCCGTCATCACGCAACCGCCCAGAGGCGTGCTATGGGGATTGAGATACAAATCGGCAACAACACTGCCGGTTTGAGCCACAAACCGGCATTGATGGGCAACAAAACACTGCCAACTTGAGCTTGAACTGGTTGTGGTGGTCAAGGCAACACAGCCAGCTTGAGCCACAAATCGGCATTGTTGGTCAAGGCAACACAGCCGGCTTGGGCCACAAACCGGCAGTGTTGGTCAAGGCAACACTGTCGGCTTGAGCCACAAACCGGCAGTGTTGTTTGACAGAACACTGCCGGCTTGAGCCACAAACCGACAGTGTTGGCTCAAATGGACATTGCCGGATGGCGCCAGGAACCGGCAGTGACATTTCATATAACTAGTGGTTTGTAGTAACCGGCAGTGATGTGAACCCCCTCACTGCCGGTATGCCACTATCGGTTCAAAATTCAATAATGAAGGTGGTTTTGAACCAACAGTGATGTGAAGGGGGTAGTGAATGGTGCCTAGCTAAGTGGGGCAGTTGCCAAATTTTACTTTGCTTTGCATTCTTGTATGTGTAAGGACCATTTTAACCCCTGTCATAGTGGAATAGTTTAGACATCAAACCCAAGGGGCATGGGAAAAATAGTTTGTATGTTGTAAATAGTGCCTATGCTTCTACACAATGAAAGGAGACCGATTGGACGGTGCATATTATCATTCGTTGTCTTTTTGCTACTTTTCACCCTGATGTCGGAGACTTTAGGCTCTGAAAATAATCTCTATGTGGAGTACGGGCACATGTGAGGTTGGTGTTGACTTCTAGATCTTTTGTTTGCTGATAGTCTACTATAAATTCTCTTGGTCAATCTGAGGTATAATATAGCACAGAATGATTATTTAAATAAATAGTGGATGTAGACTCTAAGCAATTAAAAAATACAAATAGGAAAGATATGTAAATAACTCCAAATTTCTATACCAATAGGCAAGTTATCTTTTCTGATTGAAAATCAGGCACTAGGTTCGTACCTTTCTCTTTTAAAACGAATTACTAATGGTGGTTTAAAAAATAAAGTAGTTTTTTTTCATAAAATACAAACTACAGTAAAACCATCTAGAACATCAGATTTGTTCGATATTGATAGGTTAATGATCAAAGATTCCAAGTTTTAGAGCTGAACGTCAATAGTCTCTTGTAAGCAGGGTGACCATGGGGCGATGACAGAGTTCCTCTATTCCATCTGGATCTGGCCTCTCCATGCATCTTTGTCGTCTTTGGCAATGGATACTTAAACGGCTACGAGATTATTGTTTGGTTGGACCTGATGACGATGTCCAATCTAGCAGGGTAATTAAGATGGTTTTATAGTGCCCACGTTGTCTGATCGTCGTACGAAGAAGAAAGAAACCAAATGGAATCTGACACTGCGGCCGTTGAAAGACTACTAGCAGTAGTACCGTGCATGCATAGCCAATTGACCTATCCACCTCACCCAACAACCGCAACAAACCAATATAGTACTAGTACACGAAGCAAGGAGCTGTCACCTTCTCTAGAGACTAGTACAACGTAACCTGACAGAAACGCAGACTTGAGAACTGTACACTGTACTGTTATTATACTGTATGGTGGTTATAGTTCGTTCACTAGGGAACAAATAAATACGATTAGCCACTAAATACAAAGTGGTACAAGCCACTCGTGTGTCTCTGTGACAAGGAGTCAACGAGTGTACGTATGTACCCCGGCAAGATAGAGAAATCTTGTTTGTTATCGCTCGATCAGTCAATTAATATGCATGTGACTCGTATAGTGGGTGAAAAAGTAAGAAAGTTTCAACCATTTGAAGATTATAGCTAGTCTAACATTTGTCAAACTAAGGGTCTATAGCCGTCGTTCTATAATATCGATATAGATACGTAATGGATTACTAGTCTTAGGCTTTGCTTGGGTGCCTATATGTTCACCTCAATCTATATGTGCTAGAGTGGCTTAGTGTAAAATTTAGTTTAAATTCCATACCAAACCACTCCGACATATATATAGATTAAGGTGGATATACAAGTATCAAACAAGGCCATAGAAGTGAGAAGGGTGTCAAACTAGAAAACGCCCAGGGCATTCTTAGCATTCTTCTTCATTCTAAAAATGTAGGTCATTGCGACGATGATATGCTCCAATATAATATTTCCAGCCACTTGCAACTTTCGGGAAAAAAACTACTGCTTTAAAGTTTGAACAGAAAAGGTTGTATATTATGAACGTGTTTACATAATGACAAAGAATGAACAAATATAGAGCAATATCAACTATGCATATGTTGTAGAAATCCCATAACTTTTCATATATTGATGGACAAATGAATAACGATGCCGAAACATACTAGAAATTTAGAGTACTAATTTAATCCATAAAAAAAGTGACAACGTGTTTGTGACATCAGAAAAGTGTATGTGTGATCTAATCGCAAGCAAGATAACAAGCATGATACAGATCTATCATGGTTTTAATCATAAAAATAAAATACGGGCCACTACAGCACCTGCTGGTGTAGTCGTCCCACTCGCCTTGCCGCTTGGCGTGCAGATATGCCCTTCTATTCAAAATCATCCGTACGGTACCGTTGCAATATGGATCCCTATCTGACTCTGCTTCAATTCGTTCCGCTACGCCGCATGCGAGTTAATTGGCAATTAGCCAATTAGGACTGTTTGCAGCTGCCATTGGAAACATCAAATCAAAAAACTAGTAGTAGGTTAGTTCCTGGCATGGGGAACTGAATGGAGCTAGAGTTGCCAACAGCCTACAGCTGGTAGTTAGCCATCGATCAACTGCTGAGCTGGCCCAACACGACGGACGTTTCTTGCACGAGTCTCCAACGACGACGACCCAGCAGCCACATTGTCACATACACACATCCATGATCCATCCTTCTCTTAACCTGTCACCAGCACTAATAAATTAAATTAAACCAAGTACAATCATGCATCCCATTATTCAATATATACGTATAATATTATCTACCTCCATTATTCCATTAGAAGTTTCCCCCAGGCTCCTCCTCCCAGCTGATGAGAAGAACAGCTTGGGACGAGGAGGTGGTGACGTGGTGAGGAACATGCATGCTTGCCGTGCTCGGTTTTCAAGAAAGGGAAAAGTGACCTAAAAAGTGCCGTAGACGAGATGACCTATACTCATCTGTGTGCTCGATTTTCGTCCGTGTCATTAACACGAACCAACATGCATGATGTGTTTGCTCGCCCTCGCTTTCTTCTCCTTGATCCTGGTTATTCTTTCTCCCGGGCTCCCGGCCGGAATATCGGTTACTTCTCCACTCAATTATTTCATCCCTTGAGAGATCGTTTGGATGTAAAAATTTCACACGACAAGGCTCCTGCATTTTAAACAGGGCTTGAGTTTATCGGCGGGTCATAGGATTAATTACGAATGCATTACCGGAGAGCAAAATGATCCGAGGTCATGGTAGACAACTTGAAGCAGTCCTCTATCCAAGAGTACAATTTCTTGGGCAACATAGGAGGGGTTTAAGGCGGGGCAATCCCCCTATCACCTTTACTGTTTGTTCTAACAATTGACCCTCTGCAGAGGCTTTTTGATAGAGCCATCTAGCTGGGCATGCTACAACCAATTCAACTCAAATATGTGAAGCTAATAGTGAGCCTATATGCTGATGATGAGGCAATATTTTTGAACCCAACAACGCAATACATCGGTGCAACCACTGGAGCTTCTGGTCTGGTAACCAGTCTTCCGAAATGTGCATTCTACCAGATTGCTTATGATCCCTCGTCTCTAGCTGCTCTCCTGGATGGCATTCCGTGTGAGGTCAAGGCCTTTCCATGCAAATATTTGGTCATGCCTCTAAATGTCATGCCACTGTGTGGAGGGTTGAGGTCCAGCCGTTGATCGATAAAGTGGTTGCAAAAATTGTTGAATTGGAAGGCCAAGTTACTAGATAGGCATGGGCGGCTTAGGGCCTGTTTGGTTCTCTAGTCCATGGACTTTTTAATCCATGAACTAAAAGTGGACTAAAATGGTGTTTGATTCCTTAAACTAAAATGGACTAAAGTCATTAAATGATGTGGAAGAAAGACCATTTTACTCACTCTTTTACCTCGGGAGAGAGAGAGGACAATAAATGAGGGGCATGGGTGTCCCCAACACCTTTTAGTCCATTTTAGTCCAATTTTATAGACTAAAGAACTTTAGTCCACTTTTAGTCCAAGTATTTGGCTGTTTAGTCTAACTAAAGTGCAGATTTTAGTCCAAAATGCTTTAGTCCATAGGAACCAAACACCCCCTTACTTTGGTAAACTATGTGCTATCTTTAATTCCAGTTCACTTCCTCATAGTCTTTCCAATTAAGAAATGGACAAAGCAGATTAACAGGACTAAGAGGGGGTTCCTTTGGAAAGGGGAAGCTAATGTGAATGGGGGTTACTATTTGGTGCAATGGCCAAAAGCAGCAATACCCCAAACAAACTAGGTGGACTGGGGATTCTATACTTGGAAAGATTTGGAAGGGCTTTGAGACTTAGATGGCTTTGGTACAAGTGGACCGATCCTTAAAGACCGTGGGTGGAAATTGTTCCGCCCTGCGATCAAACAGACAAAGCTCTTCTTCGTGCCTAACGGTGGTGACTGCTGGGCGAGAAGACAAAGCGAGTTTTTGGCACTCCTCCTGGCTAAATGGCCGAGCACCAATTGATATAGCACCAAATTTGTACCTGTTGGCTTGGAGAAAGAAACAAAGGGACTTAGTGCAAGATCTATCGGTGTACCTAGCGCACTTTAAAGGATCAGTATCCCCGGCCCTTTGAATTTCAAATCCATCTGGAGGGATACATGCTGGGGGGGGGATACTAGTTCATTGCATGATTACTAATATGTGATGAACATGCAAAGATCCTAATAGAAGATAATTTAATACAAAGGAATTGGCCATGTAATCCAACATGTCCAATATGTGATGAGCATCCAGAGACAACGATGCATCTTTGTGTCCTTTGCCCTTTTGCTTCAGGAGTCTGGTTACTTGTCAGAAATTGACCAGGATATTGTATAAGGTTACCATAACCAAATGTGGAGACAGTGCAACAATGGTGGGAGGGCTCACTATAGGAGCAATGCGCTTTGCAGCAAAGAACAATGCCAGCAATATTCATGTACACGGCGTGGGATATATGGAAGGAGCGAAGTCAAGGAACTTTCGAAGAAACTAGTGAGATCGCCTTTTACAAAGTGCTAGGATTTATGGAGATGGGGTTTATGAAGCAAAAGCCTGCAGATGCACAGATGTTCACTAATGTTTTTGTCAGGATCATGGTACCCCGGGTGTCTCAAGATACCGATTAGTTAGCCGCTCGGCCAGCCTACGTCGGCCCAACTGACAGAGGCCCAGCAACCGCGGATCACCTAAGCCACAAAGGCTCCAGGCCAAGCACCAAGCTACGCGGTCCATCACGACCTCTTCCTACTCCTTCAGCTGCACGCTATGCAGCACCGCATGCACGACCTCTCCTCTGTCTCGACCTCTAGGAAGGACGAGGAGGGATCGGGCTCCATCAACTACGCCAACCCTGATAGGGATAGGCACGCTCCACTCACTCCGTCAAGACAGAGGGGACAACAATCTCAGGGACATGTGCCATCCCTGCACGCCTCTGCACGAACAAGACAACACTGCTAGGCGGTGACGACTAGTATGGCATCTCGCCGTCCAAATACGGCCCGACAAGACGGCCGTACTGCCCCACCCGCTACGGGATGGGGCGCATGACCCCGGCCCTGACTTTCAAGACCGGCTAAGCCACTAGGGACCTCGACCCCACAGCCCGGGATCGAGGCCACCGGCACCACGACTAGCAAAGGCGACCGACGACCCGAGAGCGACTACCTACTCCTGCACTATCGCCACGATGCCACCAGGGGAACAGGAGACGATGACGAAGGCCACGGCAAGACCATGTCGCACAGATAGCGAACCACCATCGTGCCAACAGTGTCGTCACGACCAGCAATGTAGCATCATGCCACGCGCATGCTGCGACGTGGGAGCAGGACCACGACGGCGACTGTACCAGGATATGCGCTGACATCAGGACAAGACGGGCTTCCTTGCAGGCCAAGTTTACTTGCTTCTCCCTCCCTCATGCTCACGACCACTCGGTTGGGAGAACCTCACTCTGTATGTAACCTAGCCCCAGGACTCTATATAAGGGCAGCCAGACCTTTCATCCAGGGGGACGGACTCTCGAGACTTCATTCGGGTCTTCGTCCACCTCACTCATCCTACCTCTATTCCTTAGCTTACACACCCCATTGAAAAGAACTTCAGAGCATCCAACCGAGGAACACGCACTCGAACTCTCTGAGACTAGACGTAGGGCTTTAGCCTGAACCAGTATAATTCTTTGTGTCTTTGGATACTACCATTGTCTTTCTAGAGCAGCGCGACACGTATAAATTCACCAGTCGGCTGACAAAACATCGACAATTTTTTTTCTGTTTTTGTATTGTGTTTGTGTCCCTGTTTTTTCATGTAATTTTCTTATGTAAACTTTGACTTGTTTTCTTCTTATACGATATGACAAAGCTTCTGTAATGTTTTTTTAGAAAAAAAATAAATGTAGGTACATTATATACTTTGACGTTAATTTTTCTAGCATTATATGTCGTAGAACTGTACGTTAGATAAATGTTCATTTTTCAGATTACTTCTCAAAAAATCACTTTAATATGCTCTCCATTGTGCGAAAAATATTAACAGTTTAATTCTAAATTATCAGCCTGTTCGTTTCGTCGCAAACAATCGTGGATTATTTACTGCTGATTGGTTTAGTGTAAGAAACGATCATATACGAGCAAGCGAACATGCTGTATATTAGTTGCCAAAAGGCAACAATTTTTGGCAATCGAGATACAAAATGGTCCGGTGGAAAATTTATTTAATATTTATGATTGACACGCTAGTTGACATCGACATCGCTGTGCTCAAGTTGTTCCCAACCCAAGTATCTGTCCAAACACATAACCACACAACACACAAAATATATATATTATAAAAACATATAAACTATAAAAAAAATTGGAAAAGTGGACAGCTTAAATCAGGCAAAGTTGTTTTCCAAAGATGTGGATCCAAAGATAAAGTTAAGAATAAGAGAGGGTGTTGAGGAGAATGTACTTATTCGACTTTTATTATAAATTGTAAGTCTAATGAGTGGGCATGGGCATGTGAACCAAAAACAAAAAAAATTAAGAATGGAATGTACTTGTGGATAGATAATCACCGTTATATGTCGTAGATTTCTTTTTTCATCCGCGTGCCTTTAAAATCGGCTTGATCCGCTTCTTTTTTCATCCGCAACAGTATTTTTCTCTCACAGATTTCTCCAGATTTCTCCCAGCGTCTTCGCTTTTACAGTTAATCCCGGTGAGTAAGCCGGCACTGTCAGCAGTCCAAAACCGGATTAAACTGGCTTGTTCACTTCTCTTATAATCCGTCTTTTTTAGCTTGTTTTTTTAGCCGAAACAATATTTTTCTCTCGTAATAAATCAGTCAGAATAGTATTTCGACTTATTTTTTCAGCGAAGCGAAGGGAATGCATGAGACTGGTACTCGGTAGTTTTCCAGAGCCAGATTGGCATCCACAGGAAGCAACCATGATCCTCTTGCCACATGCGTCGCCAGTGCCTGCCTGACAGCGCACTCTTGTCCTGCTCCTGAGACTGCACCTGCCGGGAGACATCAATTAGTTAAATTTTACCGACGCTAATCATCACCTTGATCATCGTCCAACCCACTAACGAGCTAGCTAATCAGTCACCTCGACCCCCCTCCCCTTGACGGATGGAGATGGTCGAAGGGCGCAAGCATGCCCGCCGCGGCGAAGGAGTGAGAGCACAGAGCAGTTGAGCTGAGTGCCAGAGCAGAGCACGCAGGCCACCAAATCCACCACCTGACGCGGCCACACCCGCTCACACCCGTCCCACGGCTCGGCTGCCTTACCATGTCCTCCCGCCTGCCGCTCCCCTCCCCTCCCCACAAGCTGCCGCGCACTCCCATGCCGCCGCCGCGCCGGCTCCGGCTCCACCTCCATGCCGCCTTCTTCCTCTTCCTGCTGCCCGTCTTCTTCCTGCTGCTCGCGACGCGGGGCCCGGCGCGGCGGCCTCCGCGCTCTCCACCTTCGCGCTGGCCAAGGGGACGCCACCACCATAGTGTGCGCGCGCTGCTGCCGTCGGCGGCGTCGCCGCTGCTGGTCGACCTCAACTGCACGGCGGCCGGCGGCGACCACGCGCGCCAGGAGACGTACCGTCCTCGCACCCTTCGCCGCGCTGGCCGGCGGGGAGGACTTCCTCTGCGCCGTGGGGCCCTCCGGCGAGCGCGCGGGCGACGTCGACATGCGCTGGTGGGACCTGTCCGCCGACGGCGGCAGCAGGTCCAAGCGGGTCTACATGGGCCCGCCGCTCCAGGCGCTGTCCTCGGGGGGGTACCGCGTCTGCGGGGTGCTCGACAGCGGGGAGCTCCACTGCTGGCGCTGGCGCGGCCTCAACATCTCCCGGGACCTCCGGTTCGTCGCCGCCGCCGTCGGGGACGGCTTCGTGTGCGGCATCCTCAAAGGGACGCCGGCCTCCATCCGCTGCTTCGGCAACGACACGGCGGACCTGGCCGTCGCCGCCGCGCCGGCGGACGGGAGCTTCGACGTCGTGGCGGCGTGCGGCCACCACGCGTGCGCGCTGTCCACGACGGGGGCGCTCACGTGCTGGGGCCTCGACCCTCCCAGGGTCGACGCGGCGGCCACCGCGGGGTACGCGGCGCTGGCATTGGGGGAGGCCGGCGTCTGCGGCCTGCGCACCAATTTCACCATCCGCTGCTTCGGCGACGGCGTCGCCCACCCGCCGGCCGGCCTCGCACACGCCCAGTTCCTCGACGTGCGCGCGCAGGGCAGGGCCTTCTGCGGCGTGCTCATGGCCAACTACTCCCTCGTCTGCTGGGGCGGCGCCGAGTTCAACGCCACCAACCGCCTCGTCTTCGGCAGCGTCATGCCGGGCCCCTGCGTGCCCATGTCCTCGTGCCAATGCGGCGTCTTGCCGGGCTCCGCCAACCTCTGCGACGCCGGCCGCTGCGTCTGCGTCGACTGCGCGTTCGAGCTCAACGTCGCCAGGCCCAGCGCGTCGCTCGTGCCCGGGAAGGGCGGCAGGAGCAGGAGGACCATGTGGATTGCCATCGCGGCGGCGGGCGGCGCTTTCCTCGTGTTCTTCGCGGCATTGCAGCTCGCGCTGGTCCTGTGGTGTCGCCGGCGCCGGCGCCGCCGCAGGAACGAACAGGATACCTCCGGTGGCGCGCAGCAGTGGCTGATGCCGCCGAGGCTCGGGTCCAGCAGGAGCAGGGGGCCGGGCAGCGTGGTGGAGCACTTCACGCTGGACATGCTCCACGCCGCGACGGACGGGTTCTCCGACGACAGCCGGATCGGGACCGGGAGCTTCGGGTCCGTGTACCGCGGCACCCTCCCCGACGGGCGCGAGGTCGCGATCAAGCGCGCCGAGGACTCTGCCAAGGCGTCGAGCTCGGCGGCTCGCCCGGCGCGGCGCCGCGACCGGGAGACGGCGTTCAACTCGGAGCTGACCGCGCTGGCGCGCGCCAACCACAAAAACATCGTGTGCCTGCTGGGCTGCTGCGCCGACTCCGGCGAGCGCGTGCTGGTGTACGAGTTCATGGCCAACGGCACGCTGCACGACCAGCTGCACAGCCGCAGCCCCATGGCGGCGGCCGTGTCGTCGTGGCGTGGACGCCTCACCATCGCGCTGGGCGCGGCGCGGGGCATCGAGTACATGCACGTCTACGCCGTGCCGCCCATCATCCACCGCGACGTCAAGTCCGCCAACATCCTGCTCGACGACGCGTGGACCGCCAAGATCGCCGACTTCGGGCTGTCCTCCGTGCTGGACCCCAGCGCGGGCGCCTGCAGCGGCGACGGCGACGGCGCCGGTGTGCCGCAGGAGCCGCTCTACACGGGGGGCACGGTGGGGTACATGGACCCGGAGTACTACCGGCTGCAGCACCTGACGGACAAGAGCGACGTGTACAGCTTCGGCGTGGTGCTCCTGGAGCTCATGTCGGGGTGCCGCGTCGTGCAGCGCTACGCCGAGAGCGTGACGCCCAAGAACGTGGTGGAGTTCGCGGTGCCGCACATCCTCGCCGACGACGTCGCGCGCGCGCTGGACCCGCGCCTCCCCGCGCCCACGCCCGACGAGGCCGAGGCGCTGGCCTACGTGGGCTACCTCGCCGCCGACTGCGTTGGCCCCGTGGGGTGCGACCGCCCGTCCATGACCGAGGTCGTCGATGCCCTGGAGCGCGCCCTCGCGGCCTGCGGGGCGGCGCCGCTCTCCCGCGCCGGCACCGGCCGCCGCCCCGTGCTCTCCCGCTCCGGCACCGACCAGTTCGACCTCACCGACACCGACTAGCCGCCATTACCGTCGTCTCAAACAAACTCTGCAGCTGCTGACGAAACGTAGCCATTCGCATTGCGTCATCGGCCACTTCCATGGACCATGGTCCGGGTGCTTGCCAACAGCAAGCCGCCGCACGCGCGTCGCCTTTCGGGACACCCCTGTCCCTGGGCCATGGTTTTCCGTTGAAAAAGGCGATCGAGCAGGAGCGGGATCAGAAGGCACTCGACGCCGACATCTCCGATGCCGCCGCTGCTGCTGCTGCTGCGTGATCAACGGTTTGTTTTCTTGGTGAGGTAACCTTCGATTGACTTGCGAACAACCCCCACAGCGACAGGGCAGCGGATCAACACATGGCCCGTCCGTCCTGCAGGTGAAACGATTGACGAGACCAGCACGACGGAAAAAGATCATTCATTCTTTCTTTCTTTCTCCCCACTTTCTTCTTGCTTGCTGTATTCGTTGTATACTTGTATCTTTGCTTTCGGCTTTTCCTTGTTGGAAGGTTTCCATATTCTTTTGACAATGTGCATAGATAGATCAGTGACAAAGATTGAGAAGAAAAGGATCACGATTTACATTTGCTTTCAATTTTCTAGTGGGGATTGTGGCATGTGTATTATTCATCGATTTTTTTTCATCCTGTTGCAACGACAACAACGGGAGCTATAAAAGAAATTGAATTTTTTTTTTTTTTGCTGAGACCAGCTCTGGTGGTTTGAGTGCTTTGATCTGGTTGTAATAGGTGCCGGCCGGCACAGGATGCTGGGATATTTCAAGTGAATCAATCATTACATCGTGGAAAGATTTTAGTTTCTGAAGTTGACATTGTTCGTTATGTGCATTGCTGAGGTCAAAAGGATCAAAAGGGAAACTTTTTTTCCTGCAGTGCTGCCTCATCTTTCTTCGCTTTTCTCCAAAACGTTTTCACTGGGGCAGATCTGAAGTTGTTAAGCTCCTTTTGTCAGCTAACTGCGTTGCATGCCTGCTGCATCCATCACCTTTTGGGCATGCACATGAAGGGCTGTTCCTTTTTGGAACATGGCATCAGGTAGGGAGTAGGCAGCACCGGTTTCCAATTCAGAACGAAGGATCATTTGGTGTTCTTTTATAGCCCTCGCTCCTATAGAACAACTAGGGTTCTAGAGTCATGGGTGTGGAAGGTATGGTCGGATGGACCATCTTACATTCTTACTATTAACTAGAGGCACTAATGGAGTCTCTACATATACTAATTATAATGAAACATGTCGTTACTATTTATAAGGTGCTCTAGAAAAAAATCCTAAAAAAATCTCAGAGAAAAAAACACCCAACCATCAGCATAGTTGCTAGACTACAATTATCATCGACAATGATAACCATTAGGCCTAAAATGTTTCTAAGGAATTGTCCACATTTGTCATTAAACATAATCTAAAGTAACCATGTAGATTGCATCAAATTACTCCTATATGTCATTGTAATAGATAATATAAGTAAAAAATTTAAATTTGCATATAAACTACCTACTCCACTGCTATAAAAAATAAATTATAACATTTCCTCAAATTTACTTTCAAATTCCCAGTGTATGCTCCTATAAAAATATTAAATAATCATAAAGTATGCATATATATGTTACTAAATTACCATTTTTAGGCCCTGTTTGGAACGTAGAAACTAAAATAGAGGTAGGGAAAAAACACATGAATATGATGTAGTATAAGTCAAAAAACCACAGGAATCCGAATCAAAAGAATGTCTAAATTTTGTTGTTTGGATTATAGGAAGGAAGAGAGCAAAGAAGATGTGTTCTAGATGTTTTATTTCCTGTAAAATGCACATGGCCTGTTGACTTACCAAAGGAATGGAAACCAGAGTTCCTCTGTTCTTAACGGTATGACATGAATCCTTTCCAAAAGGAACGGAAGACTCCAAAATTCCTAAGGAAAAAACTTTGTTCCAAACATGCACAAACTAGCTCTAAGTAAATCCAGAATCCATTATATTTTAACTTTTCAAGAAATAGGTAGTATAATAAAGCTGCTACTCAAGATAAAATTTTACACCGTGATCAGAAAATTGTAATCTAGTTTAATTGTAATTGCCCTATTTTTAGAAAGAATACTAAGATATATACCTAATTCTTTGATATAGTAAAGTCAATAGCTAGAGCACCAACTTGACTATTTATGCCATTGCAAAAACTAATAACACAATCTAGGATCTTGAATCATCTTTTAATAAGAAATACATTTAGTTCACAAGATACAAGGATGAACTTGAGTTATGCTTAAGTGGAGATCAAGCATTAACACCTAAAATGATGATCTAAGACAGAGTCATGAAGACCCAAGAAGATAAGGAAGAAACTCTATACATCAAGGAAGGGAAGGCCATACAAATAGACGCGAAGAAATACATTCAAAACAACACCATTGTGGTGCACCAGAGTTTTCCAATGGCACCGGAGCTCTCTGGTGGGTGCATTGGATTTTCTGGTGGAAGGAGTCTGAGGCAGAGTTGGAAGAAGCGCATGTCATACTTCCGGTGTGCACCGAAATGTATGCATCAAAGCTCTACGGTGCAAAGCATCGGAGATTGCACCAAAGTTTAGGTGCAAACCAGAGAGCACCACATGCATCAGAACTATACAGTACGTGCAATGGAGGAAGCACCGGAGCTTCAGTTCTTAGAGCGTTGCACTTGCACCGTGCATAGGAATGGTCCGGTGGTGCACCGGAGCTACCATGAAAGAGGTGGGCTTCCAATAGCCAGCAATGACTAGTCCATATGGCAGCGCACCAGATTTCTTTGGCAAGGTCACTGGAGCTATCCAATGCTCAATGGTTTTGTAGCCCGTGACCTTTATGGCAAGTTTGGTTGGTTGATGGGGCTACCATACCTGGCTATTCAGAGGGTGTTAGAGCTTGAAGAAGCTATGGTTGAGTTGAGGGTCATTCTTTTTTGCTCTAGCCACCACATGCACTTAAGAGAATATTAGATAATTAATAGAAGTGCTACAATTAGTGCTTAGGCTAGTTAGAGGTCATTTTAACGCTTACTTCAGGTTTGGACCTAGTGTTTTAGTGAGGTTTGTGCATATCTCATTGTTATTGGTGCTTGCGTGCACCTAGAGTTGTACACATGAGGGTTGTAACCTTGTGAGATCACATCAATCACGTTTGTGGTGTGGCACTAGTGTTGTACGAGAGAACAGAGGCCCTCGATGGTTTCGACGAAGCTCCCTATAGTGAAGATGGCAAGAGCGGTTCTAGACAGGCCACACGAAAACCCATTTGCACATGAGGAGGGCTCCTGGGCTGTCCATGTAGTTATCCGACCAAGAGCTTGGCGTTTGCGGGGGCATCCTTGCGAGAGGCTCTAATGAGGATTAGAGGAAAGCGTAGGCCTTTCGATACCTTGGGAAAAACATCGTCGAGCAGGAGTTTGCTTCTCAAACCCATTTACATTGTCATATTTACTCATTGCATTCCTTGCTTGTGTGCTTTTACCTTCCGAGTATAACATGCTAGTTTATTAGTTGATAGGATTTGATCCTATGATGCAACTCTTTGGCGTTAGAGATAACAACACTTTGAAAAATCTAGTGCACATCTAGATGGAAATTTTATAGGGTTTTGTTTGTGTTCTTTGGCCTTAGTTTTTAAGTGACCTAATTCAACGCCTCCTCCTTAGGTGTCATGGTACCTTCAACACTCCCCGTCACAAATAATTCCCCTATGGCTATTGATGTCGGATCCTATTACACACCAACAGAAACATCCATCTATGTGGATATTTAGAGTTAGCATGGATAGTTTGTCATGCTGTGCATTCCGATTTTAATTTTTTTAAAAGGAATTCTTTATGCTGGTCTTTTGCAAGAGTTTTGCATTCAACCATCTATTATTACAAGGCTCTAGCTTCCGATTGATGAAGAGAAGCTTTCAAAAAGCACACAAGCAAACACACAGTATAAGACTAATCGCAAACTAAGCACAAAGCCTATTAAAAGATGGTCACCCATTTTTACTGAAAATCTCCATTGATGTCACTTCACACGCTTGTTTCAAATTGAATTATGAAGTAAGGACTAGGACTGCGTCTAGTAGGTTACCCTGAAAATAACGTGTAAATAAGATTGTAATATTTTTTTCCAAAAATTACGTCATTTCTAGTTAACTACATAGACAAAAAAGATAGCACTTGCTCCCACTGAAAATTTGATATTGCAACTTTGGGTTAATTGTTGTAACAATGTTTGGAAAAAAAATTCACATTTGTTGGTGGTTGCAAGTCAAAAGCTATATGAGCAATCCTCCAAAGTAATTGTGCTACATGACACCCAAAAAAACAAGTGAGCATCTCTAAGAGTTTCCAACAATTTCTTCCCAAAATCATAGAGTTTTTCAACTCGCCAAAAAGTATTGGGAGAAATTAATAAGATCATCTCCAATAGTTTCCAATACTTCACCCCTAAAATATAGAGGATAATTTTACATTAGGAATCCTATATTATTTTTAAATTATCCTAACCACTATTATATATTCCTTCTCTCTTGTACATTTGCATCAGGAACCCTTTCCTACTCTTTATTCTTTCCCAGGCCTTTCCACCTTAGATTGGCACACCGATATGTGCGTGGAAGACGCGCGGATATATCCGCGCGTTTGGTGATTTTTTCCAAGTGTCATAAGATTCGGAGGTGGGATTTGTAACTCTTGGAGATGGTTTTTTTCTATTCTTCCTAAAAAACATAGATTGTGAGGTTTTATTGGGAACTCTTGGAGATGCTCGATAGTTTATTTGTAAAAAAAAACACTTTTCATCACCCCTCTAATTCGATTTCTGGGATGGTCTTTTCTTAAAATCACCTCTTTTAGTAAGAACTAAACAAATACCTTGACTTTTTGTGGTAACTTGATCTTCCATTTATTTCTTGTTTCTTTTTAGTTGAATCTGATATAGAATCTTTGGAACAAACTAAACACTACTGGGTTATCACAACGATCTAGGAGTATGTTGTCGATCCTTTGTCTAATTACTGATGATATTTATATGAAATGTTCTCATTGATAATTGGATGATCATGCCGATTAAGGTTTGTGTCATTCTCCTTTTCATTAGTTGTATTTGATATTAAATCTTTGGTTTAATGTTACTCCCTCTATCCTTTTTATCTGTCACCATAGGAAACGTGTTGGTCAAACTTTCTCAATATTGAATAGGTTTGTAGAAAATATTAACAATATTTGTATATCTAAATAAGTTCATTACGAAAATAGATTCAACGATATATTTAACAATACTAATTATTTACCATAATGTTAACATTATATATATATATATATATATATATATATATATATATATATATATGGTTGAAATTGAGTACATTCGACATCTGAGAGTGACAAATAAAAAGGGACCGAGAAACTAATCGTTAGACGATTATAAAATTTATGGGATGAATATTTTATTTTTAATTACCATGCTATAGTAGTAGAAGAAGGTTGGACATACCACCCTCTATCCCAAATTACACGTCATTTTGGTTTTTCTAGATACATAGCTTTTGTTATACTCCTATAGATATACAAATATGCGTAGAGACATAATAAAAGTTGTATATTTACAAAAATCAAAATAACCTATAAAGTTGAACCGATGGAGTAGTGTAGAACTAATGCTAACAACAGGCATGTCTTTAATCCTTGTCCCTGTGTAAATGTGTAATCAAAGGATGGACGACTAGGGAGACAGGAACCAAGCAGCAGTTAATAGCCCGTGAGGAGTGTCAATTATTGACCAACAACACGCCAGTCACGCCCACGCCACCGAGCGGGCTCCCGGAGGAATCGGAGCCGTGCACGTCGAGGCACGCGAGGACAGCCACAAGCCGCCGGCCGGCAGAGGTTAGAAAGCATAGCGATGCCGATGCTTGGGTGGTGATGCATGATGGCCCGGCGATGGTCTTGGACTCATGACTGGCACGGCTTTCAGGCCTTTGTACTGCATGCATTGACCGCTAGCTGCCTCTGTGTGTGGTCTCAAGACTGGCCGGTCCAAAGGGACAGCAGCAACCAGACAGACAGAGGCTGACGACGGGCGGAGACGTTGGACCAGCCCCGTTGGACCGTTCCGGCGACCAGCCCGGCCCGTGGGACCATTCCGCGGGCACGCGCGCTTCGGTTGACGGAGACGGCTCCGGGGCTCGGGCGTCCGGTTCGCTGTCTGCGCGCGGTCTGCCGTCTCCATCTGCGGCCACGGCGCATGCGGGTGTGGTGCGCGTCAGCGCGTGGGCGGGCTCGGTTCCTGTTCCTGACAGGGACGCCTTTGTCTTGTTGCGGCCAGCCCGGCGTGGGGCTGCGCTGCTGCGCCAAGGGATGGGATCATGGAGGCTTGGCCGCTTGGGGTGACGCGTGCGGTCCACGGGGGACAAGGTGGTCTTCGCGCCGTGACGTGGCGTAGTACAAGGCCAGGCACGGCCACGGAAGTTGCCGTTGATGCATCGCCCTTGATTCGACTATACCACCTCCGTCCGGGAAAACAAAGCTCTAAAATTTGTACCAAGTCAATTTTTTCTTAAGTTCGATGAAAATTAAATAAAAAAAAGTTTATCTACGAAAAATATGTGAAAGCATCTAGGCCCCTAGTTGGGTTTTGGTGATTAATGACAATACGAGATTACTGTGACTAACGTGTGTTTTGCAGATGCAATTAAGTTAGGACATGGTAATGATAATTGATCGGGCAATCATGGTTGTCATGCCTCTACGATGGAAATAATTTCGGTTTTCAAAAGATGGACAATAAGGTTAAGGATGGACTAGTTCTAAGTGTCGTTTGGTGTTGAAGAGACACTTAGAGTAGTTTATGACTTTGTTTTTCCTTTAGCCGTACTATTAAGAGGGTATTGACGGGTAGCTTGACCTAGGTGAGTCTAGCGGATTAGGTGTGATGCACACTTGTCATAACTAGCACTAGGTAGCTCCTAAATAGCCATTAGATTAATTGGAGCGAACTTCATTCATATATGATTGCGAGTTGGAAGTGAATGGAGGGTCAAATGTTAACCAGACGCTGGTTCCGGTGTGATCGGACGCTAGCGCAGAGTCCGGTCAGTTCATTTGATCAAGGTGAAGTCGTCTAGTTGTGACCGAACGCTGAGAGGTGAGTGATCGGACGCTGGGCGCCAGAGTCCGATCAACTCCAGTAAGGTTTCAGAGAGGGAGAATCCTGATCGGACGTGTTCGGTCAGTGCTGACCGGACGCTGGTCAGGTTTCGGCTACTGATCAGACGCTGAGCAGCAAAGTGACCGGACGCTGGGCGCCAGAGTCCGGTCAACATCAGTAAGGTTTCAGAGGGCAGTTTTCATGACCGGACGCGTCCGGTTAGTGTTGATCGGACGCTGGCCATTGTCCGGTCACAACTTAAACTGCTCAGTGGCGGGTGAACTGACCGGAGCGTCCGGTCACCTTGACCAGAGCGCCCGGTCACCCCGCAGAGGAACATAACGGTTCATTTTGAACAAGGGTGTATAAATACTTCCTCCATTCATGTGAGGGATTACTTTTGCTCATTCCAACAGCTGAGAAACACCCTTGAGAGTGCCAAGAAGAGTAAGGTCCTAGTGAGGTGATTGAGATTTGAAAATCCAAGAGAGATGCCTCATTAGTGAAAGCAAGAGTAGCAAAGTGTGCATCCACCCTTCTCATTAGGCTTGTTGTGGCCAAGTGAAAGTTCGTGCTTATTACTCTTGGTGATTGCCATCACCTAGACAGCTTGGTGGTGATTGGGAGCTTGGTGATCATCTGGCGGAGCTTGTGGATGACCCAACTCAAGTTGTGAGCGGTTGTGGGTGATTCACCACGACGGAGTGTCAAAGAATCAACCCGTAGAGAGCACTTGATCCTTGCGCGGATCAAGGGAGAGCTACACCCTTGCGCGGGTGCTCCAACGAGGACTAGTGATGGCGATTTCACCTCTTGTTGCTAGAAAGTATTTCTAATGTTCTACCGCACAAAAGTTTAGCATCCTAAGTTCCAATCCTACTCTAGCATGACAATTCTAAGTATGTAAAGACAAGAATTGAATTGCTCAAATATAAATGCTTAAAGTAAAGAGAGAAGGAGAAATGCGGCGATGTTTTTCTGAGATATCGGAGAGTCGCCACTCCCCACTAGTCCTCGTTGGAGCACCCATGCAAGGGTGTAGCTCCCCCTTGATCCGCGTAAGGATCAAGTGCTCTCTATAGGCTGATTCTTTGACACTCCATCGCGGTGAATCGCCCACAACCGCTCATAACATGATTTGGGTCATCCATAAGCTCCACCAGATGATCACTAAGCTCCCAATCACCACCGAGCCGTCTAGGTGATGGCGATCACCAAGAGTAACAAGCACAAACTCTCACTTGACTAAGACAAGACTAATGAGAAAGGTGGATGCACACTTGCTACTCCCTATGCACTAATGAGGTCCTTAATCTTGGATTATCAAATCTCAATCACCCCATTAGGCTCTTGCTCTTCTTTGCACTCCAAAGGTGTTTCTCAGCTGAACAAATGGGCAAGAGACCTCAAATGGACGAGTGGGATATGTATTTATACTCCCCATTCAAAACATAACAGTTGAGGTCCAACTCAGCAAATATCGGGATGACCGGACGCTCTGGTCAAGGTGACCGAATGCACCGATCAGTGTAATACGTCAGCGTGTCAGAAAGAGTCGTTTGCTCTGACCGGACTTTGGCCTACGTTAGGTTAGTACCCACTGGACGCGTCCGGTCATCAAAAACCCTATCTGAACCCTTACTGATGTTGACTGGCCGCTGGCACCCAGAGTCCGATCATTTCTCTGTTTAGCGTCCGGTCCGTGGTCAACAGCATGTCCACACTGCTACAGATACAGCAAGCATCGCGTCCGGTGAGCACTGTTGTCCAGCGTCCGATCGCACTCTGACTGCTGCTGCCGATCAAATGAACTTACCGGACTCTCCAAGCTATGTCCGGTCACAACCAAACCAGTGTCCGGTCAGTCATTTGACCCTCCATTCACTTTCAATTCGAAATTCTTTGTGAATAAAGTTGACTTCTATCGATCTTAGGGCTGTTCCTGAGCTACCTAGTGCTAAGTTTAACAAGAGTGCACCACACCTAATCCATTAGACTCACCTAGGTCAAGCTACTAGTCCATACCCCCCTTAATAGTACGATCAAAGAAAAAACAAAGTCCTAACCTACTCTAAGTGTCTCTCCAACACCAAACAACACTTAGAACTAGTTTGTCCTTAACCTTGTCATACACCCTTTGAAAACCAAAACGATTTCCATCGACAGGTGCATAACAACCATGATTGCCCAATCAATTTCCATTACCATGACCTAGCTCAAATTGCCTCTGCAAAACACACGTTAGTCATAATAATCTCGTGTCGTCATTAATCACCGAAACCCAACTAGGGGCCTAGATGCTTTCAAAAGAATTTTGGCCTAAGTTATTGTGCACAAGATCAAACAGCGGTTGACAAAAATGATTCAGTATCGTATAAGAATGAGGAAACTTCAACTGAAAGTGAGGTAGGCACTTCTATTTTAAATACTATAGGATGTAGTGTAGTTTCTTTAAAAATATTCTTTTTAATGTTCAATGAGTGCCAGGGAGGTAAATATTTTAAATGTTATAGCATATAGTTTAAATATAACATAATAATTAATTCATGTCTGATTCTGTTCAGTAGGTATCACTGTGTCCTTTATATTGATTTACTAAAAAATGACACACGAGAAGGTATATTGATCCTGATCCATTTGTACATTCTGAACCAATTTCTTTTTATTACTTTAGGAGAGCCTCTGAATTTCAGACTGAAAACAATATTCATTTTGGCATAGCAAGGAAAAATATTCCAATGTGGAAGTAGTTATGTGTAGTTCACGAATTTACATTGCAGATCATGAAGGAGAGGACTATTGCATGAGAAATGCCTTGTGCTAGTTTGTACAATCCTGTTGAAACAATAGCAAAAAGGTGATACTTTAGGTCGCTAGGATTATGAGAAGTTGGAGGTATTCATGGCATTAAAGCGGGGGAGCCTTTTATCTAAAAAAATTTGCACCCAGTCATGTCTTTTGAAAAAAGCAGTTATCTTATCTTTAGTTTCTTATGCTTGTCCCTTCTATTGTATCATCCCCACCGCATTAGCGCAACTGTAAAGTCACCGTAGCGTTAGCACGAGCGTATTACTATAAAAATAAATGTTAAAATACATTACATATACATTTCCTGTATAAAAATAAATGGTGAAATACAAAACATATATGAGGGCGCATGATAGCGCTTTGTTTCTAAAAAAACAGGTGTTCACAAATTATAATCTTAATCAAGAGATGCATATATAGAAACCAAAACCAATCACGTTCAATCATAGGCTAACTTTTCCATTTTTATCATATTATAATTGCACCATCGCCCGCTCGAGACTCACGTCTTCGCTCGCCCGCACCAAGACCACCCCCACCTGCGATCACACATGACCCCCGCTCCACGGCCTCGCCCGGCTGCAAAGGGCTCCTCGACTGCATATAATGGTGCCACCTACGAAACCCATTGGATTCTTCGCTACATAATAAACCTTCGCCCTCCCTCACCACCAGTATCAACGCGTGTATCGACTCCCCTCCATTGGCAAGTGTACTGCTGCTCGCAACGTCTACTGCTTGGTTTTGCGAGAGATTTTTCAAGACACGCAGTATTAGCCATATGACATGCACTAATATTTACATGTATACTGGAACCTGTGTACAGGATGGTATGGAGATGTGGCGGGACTTATTTGTGGATTTATTGGCGCACGAAAGAAATGAATATCGAAGATTTCTTCCTACCGATATAAAACATTTGGGTTGTTCGACTGATGGTTTCTGCGGCTGATAAGCCGACTGATGTTGTTTTATTGTGAGAGAAAAACACTGTGCCATGGCTGATAAGCCGCATCACGGAAATGTCTATACAGTAGAGTTAGTGAGCATGCGACACCGCGCTCTCCGTAACTATGTTAATTTCATGAACTTAATTTGCTTTTTGGATTAAATGTCACTTTAACGTCTGTATTTAATTTCACCGTATTGTTATCTTGTCGTGCGTTTTTAGTACAAAAGTTTTGTTGTCCTGTAGCAATGCATGGGCATGAACCTAGTTTTAGTATAAGGCCCGGTTTGGATCTAAGGGGCTAAAGAGATTAGCCTTCCCCTTTTAGCCTTGCGGATCCAAATAGGAGGGCTAAAAGGAGGGGCTAATATTTAGCCCTCCATTAACCCATTACCCCTACAAGATAGGCTAAGGTGACTTTACCCTCTTTCTCTTTCCTCTCTTTCACCTTTTAGCCACCATTTAGTCAAGCATCCAAACAACCCAAGGGGCTCATTTCAAGGGCTAATCGTTAGCCCTGAGCTAAACTTTAGCCAAGGGGATCCAAATAGGCCATAAGTTTGGCTACAAACGCAAGTATGACTGACAAATCGAATTTATATAATCAAGATAAAACTCAGTGTCAAACATTAATTTAAGAATGGTTTTAATTGACGTTAGGATTTCTAAGGACCGGCACTAGTACAAAAAGAAGTGTGAGCGGTGAGCCTATGGCTATGAATCACCAGTGTAAACATATCTATATTGACATTGGTCTTAGGAAAACTGCCAGTATAAATCCTAGATTTACACTGACAACATACTTAAAACAATCGCCAATATAAATCTAATCTATACTAGCGGTTGGCCTATGTGATTCTCAGTGTAAATCTAGGATGTATACCAAATGTGGGACCTGCAGTTACCCATCCGTGATGCTTGCAATTCATCATAAAAGTCTTCGCTCGGTCCTTTCTCCGTCCGACGTGTACCTGTGGGACCCTTTAGCATCCGACCTATGGGACCCGACGGCTTACGTGTCACGTGTGCCTGTGGAACCATTCTCCATCTCCATCTGACCTATAGGACCCGACGGCTTGCGTGTCACATGTACTTGTGGGACCATCCGACCTGTGGGACCCGACGGCTCACGTCTCACGTGTACCTGTGGGACCTTTTCTCTATCTCTATCCAACCTGTGGGACCCGATGGCTCACGTGTCACGTGTACCTATGGGACCTTTCTCCGATGGGTTGCGTGTCACTTGTACCTTTTGTGCCGCCGGGGTCTAATAAATTAAAAAAAACTCAATGCCTGGGAGTCGAATCCAGGACCCATAGGAAGGAATGCATGGTCTTTACCATTGCGCTAGATGCCTGGTTGTATTGACATGTCTTTGAAGTCGTTATAGTATTATATTCTCTGTGTGGATGCCCTACAGGTTGACCTATATTGGATATTTCCCCTTCAAGTGGAAACAAATCTGTGCCCATTAGACTAGCGAAGGTGGCGGCAGCAATGGAGGATCCCTGGTGTGCTATGGTGGCTTCGGCGTCCTTTTGGAGGCTAGGCGGCGGGGCTTGCCGGTGGAGCATGGCGGCATTGATGCCCGTGTTTGTTATGTGCCGCGGCAGAGGCAACAAATCCAATCCACAGGTCTCCTTTCTTACCTTTTCCTGTTCACTTCACTGTTTTGGTCCTTGCTTGAACATGAGGTATACAAGAAACATTCTAGCATTAGAGATATGGTTAGGCCAATGATATGATGATGAAAAGAACTAGGAGGTGGCACTAGTTGATTTTCTCCATATGTTCAGTTTTGTTACTGTAAATACCTATGTGCAACTAGGCCTGTTAATTGTCAAGTGCTTGCTTGATTATATCTTTCTGTCTAGGCAAACAAACAGGCACATTGCTTCTGCCTTCAAAACTATTGTAATTGTCGTCCTCTTAATCTTTGTCTTTCTCCTATGGAAGAAGCTTTGAGCTCGTGTACTAATTGTAAGTGTGATGGATAGACTTGATTTAGCTAGAATTGTAATGGTTATAGCTCCATTAACTGCTACTCTAATTTGAGTTATATATATCTATGTGGTGCTACTCTAAATTTGTTTGAGATCGTACCATGAAAATTGTTAATGGTTGTTAAAGTTACACTTTGGTATGAGTTGTGGACTTCACTCTTGGATCTTTGTTGGATTATTTTCCTCTTTAGTGATCTCATTACTGAGCAAGCTCTCATCCTACTGCACATAGACGAAATGGAGGAGGCCTCCAATAAGAGGAATGCACTAGCCAGCCTCATGGACGATGCCATTGTCGAGATCCTCCGCTGCCTCCACGCCCGCTCCTTGTTCTGCTGCAAATGTGTCTATCGCTCCTGGAACAGCCTCATCTCAGACAACTATAAGTTGATGCCCCAGACTGTGGCTGGCTTCTTCTACGATGGATTCTATGGCCAACGAAACTTCATCAGCATCTCCGGTGTTTACCCCTCCATGTCCTTCTTGCCCTTCACCATGAACGATGTAGCTATCTTAGATTGCTGCAATGGCCTCACCCTTTGCTGGTGCCTTAGGGCTAATGGATACCGCTATGTCGTCTGCAATCCGGCAACCCAGAAGTTTAAGGAACTACCGCCTAGAATCCATTCTGTTGGTGAGGCTCGATTGGGGTTTGATCCAACAACCTCCTCGCACTTCCTTGTGTTTGAATATATGGAGGAGAGTGGTCAGTGCGTGGGTGTGGACATTTACTGATCTAAAACTGTAGCATGGATCTTTAAGGAATCTAAATGGGACGGGAAGGCTCAGTTGACATTTTCAAAAAAGGAACTGTGTTTCTTAATGGTTGTTTGCACTATATTAGGTTCTGTGACGGTTACCGTCGCATACTTGCTGTGGATATGGAGGAAAAGACATGGAGGAAAATTCCTAACTGGACGCGTGGTTTTTCACTCACCTTCCTTCAAAATCGGGGTCACTTGTATCAATGTACTGTTGGTGGTCGCAATATGTCCAAGTTTTCAATCTAGATCCTTGAAGACTATGGTACTAATAATAAATGGACATTGAAGCATACTATGAGCCTACGTAAGTTGGGTTACTTTGATTTTTAGTCATGCTATAGAGCGGTTATAGTTCACCCAGAATGGAATTTGTTTTTCTTTGTCGGGGTTGGGGTGGAAAGCGTTGTCATCGCATATAACATGGACAATAGAAAAGTTTATGTCATCCCTACACATTACGTTCAGTATGATAGACATGACATCCTACCAGAAATGAGCTGTAGACCTACCAATCTTCTTTGTGTACCCTTGTTCTCGGAGTTGGAGTCATTAGCAAAGTAGTAAATAAAGCTGCATTTGATGTATCTCTCTGTCATAACATGTTTAAATGGTTCAATGTTGTTTGATTGTCTATGCATATGTTCAGTGTTATTACTGCAAATGCCTGTATGCAACTAGGCCTGTTAATTGTGAAGTGCTTGCTTGATTGTACTTATTTGTCTAGGCAAACAAACAGGCCCATTGCTTCTGCCTTCAAAACTGTTGTAATTGTCGTCCTCTTAATCTTTGTCTGTCTCCTATGAAAGAAGCTCTAAGCTCGTGTACTGATTGTAAGTGTGATGGATAGACTTGATTTAGCTAGAATTGTAATAGTTACGGCTCCATTGACTTCTATTCTAGTTTGAGTTATATATATATCTATGTGGTGCTACACTAAATTTGTTTGAGGTCGTTGTTGACGGTCACTAACACCTGTTTTGACCATCAACATTCCACCCAAAAGCATGGTAAAGTGAGGAAAATCATCAACACATGTGTAGGATTATGTTTATAATTCACCTAGTTCCACTTGTGCTTGTAGAATTATTTATATGTAGGATATATGGCAAAAATAGGCCAAAATGGTGAAGAACATGGACATATGGAGCAAGTGATGTGGCAGGGCCACTTGGGCCCACAGGCAGGTGCCGCTGGCCCACAAGGGTGCCACTCGGCCCCCTCAAGTGGCCATGACATGTTAGTGATCTGTGGGAGATCCTCCTTAGCCAATGAGAAGCCTCCATTCAAGTCGGTTTGATCAAAGGATGAGATTTGATGCCGGTGGATTCATGGGCCCATTGTCATAGACTTGGGAGTTCTCCACTGACTTACCAACCGACCTCCTGCCTGAATTTTGACATGTGCTATCCAAGTAATCTCCATTGGGAGCCAACCATCGCCGTTGGATCGTAAGGCGGTGGAATGGAGGGCCGGCCGGCGCCCCCCTAGAGCCGCCCGGGGCCCTAGGTGCTCCACCGACCTTGCCACTGCCTACAAATACCCCTCCCCTCACTATACACTATAAATAGTGGGTGTGGAGCTCAGTGGAGAAGTGCCCCATTCATTTCCAAGCTCTCCAAGCTTCTCTTAGCTTTCTAGATTTGCTTTAGCTATATAGTAGTAGTCTAGTAGTGGAGTAGAGCAAGAGTGGAGCTTCTCAGAGTCCTGAAGAGTCTTCTGGGTCTAGTATTGCTCCTTTGTAATTCTTTCATTTCTGCATTACTTTATTCAGTATTTATTTCAATACTTTATTCTAGTATTGCTTGCTTTACTTTAAGTACTTAGTCATTAGTGTTCATAATTAGTGAGCTTAGGTGCTTGTTGTTTGGCATTAGTAGCAAGGGTTATCTTATTATTAGTAGTCTTTTGTTACTACCGATTCCATCGTCTGGTTAGTGTGCTTTGATCTCATTTCATCTTAGCTCGGATCGAAGTAATATTATAGATTAAGCATGGTGCTTAAGCTATAGATTACCTGTGGATACGGCTAGGCCTCCGCATAGATTGTGGTAGGTGGCAAGTGGTGATAGCCTTGTCCATCCTCTGTATTTCACCACAATAGGTCTAGTTATTAAATCGTCAGGCTCATGGCAGACCTTGTCTATTTAACTCTCCTAGTTGGTAGGCGGGCTGTGCCCCGAAGTACTATCACATTTCTCCTAGTTATTTGTTTACCCTTAGTTACTAGAAAGATAATCGCTCACTCTCCCACCTAGCTATCTCTGGTTAACTTGAATTTAGTAGTTAGTTTAGGTAGTTCACACCCATCCTTCACTATTGTTCACCTACCTAGGATCAACTCAAGCCTTCCTCTAGCAAATCCTAGTCCACTTATAAATTCTAGTCCCCTTATAAATTCTAGCCTTCCGCCTTCCTGTGGGATAAATTGTAAATTCAACACTCGGTACTCACTGAGCGAAGTGCTACGCAATAGTTCTGTGCGCTTGCGGAATCCTCCAATAGTCGTTAAGAAATATCAATAAGCATTTCTGGTGCCATTGTCGGGGAAGGCAACTGGCATCGAATTTATAAGGTTGAATTTATTAGCTAAGTTCTTGTTAGTTATCCTAAGTAGTTTATCCTTTTTCTCATATCCTATCAGTACCCTACATGATCTTGGGCGACAAGTCCATTCATGATTTTTCTGCACCCTCGGCTGCTAATGTAGCCACCGGACCCAATGTTATCAATGGGGACGCTAACTTTGAGCTTAAGCCAGCGTTAATTACGATGGTTCAAGCTAGTCCGTTATGTGGGAAAGCCCACGAGGATGCGAATGCTCACCTCCAATATTTCTTGGAGATTTGTAGCACATTCACCATTAAGGGAGTGAGCCAAAAGGCTATATGTCTTCTCCTTTTCCCCTTCTCTTTGTTAGGAAAGTCTAAGCAATGGTTTTAATCTAACCGCAATGCTGTAGATACATGGGACAAGTGTTCCAATGCTTTCCTAGTTAAGTTTTTCCCATGGGGAAGACTAATGCTTTGCGCAATAAAATCTCTAGTTTTCAACAACTAGCAGATGAGTCGATTCCCAAGGCTTGGGAACAAATGCAAGAGTATGTCTCTGCATGCCCACACCATGGCATGGAAGACTACTTTTGATCCAAAATTTCTATCATAGATTAGTGTCGTTAGATAGGAGCCATTTAGATGCTCTTGCTGGTGGTGCATTCTTTTTGCTAAGTGTTGCAGATGTAAACACACTGATCAAGAAGATGGTCTCCAACCAAGGATGGAGCGATGATCGACTCCAACCCCGTAAATGAGGTATGCCTTCAATTAAAGAAATTGACATGCTTGCAGCTAAGATGAATCCACTCGCAAAGCGAGTGGAACATTATGAGAAGGTGAGTGCCCAAGAGACACTCAAAGCCATGGATTCCCACATGACTTACGAAGTCTGTGGAGATGTTGGACATTCGAGCAATTCCTCTCCCGAAACACAAGAGGACCTCAACTTCGTCAACACCGACAACGGGTTCCATCCACAACATCAAGGCTAGAATCAGGGCTCCAACAATCAGGGAGGTAACAATTATTACTCTTCTTCTCATTTGAATAATCAAGGTAATAATAGTTATGCTTTCCTGAAAGATCTTGTTTATGGTCAAAGTAGAATGACTGATAGTATAAATAAAAAGTTGCATGCTCATGACAAGATGTTGGAAAATATAAATGCCAAATTGGATGAATTTTCTTCTGTCTTAAAGAATCAACTTAGTTTCAACAAGATGATAGAAACCCAATTAGCTCAAATTGCTGCTACTATCCCATCCTATGAAAAAGATAGAATTCCTGGCAAACCTGAGGGAACCGTGGAGACAGCCAACCTTGTTATGACAAGGTATGACTTCTCTAAGAATGGTTGGGGATTTCCTATTAAGAAAGGCGATCCTGGGAACCCAATAATTACTTGCTCCATAGGCCCCCACACTTTTCATAATGCCATTTGTGATCTAGGGTCTAGTATTAACATCATGTCTAAGGAAACTTGTGATAAGTTGTTTTATATTCCCCTAGCATCAACCTCAGTTTATGTGCAATTAGCTGATCAATCTACCCGTTATCTCGAGGGAGTAGCCACTGATTTACTAGTTAAAGTTAGGAGTGCTTATGTTCATATAGATTTTATGATCTTAGACATGGGTAACACCAAGGATACACCTTTAATCCTTGGTCGTCCTTTCCTTAATACTACAAATGCTTGCATATATGTGGCTTCTGGGCAAATCCAATTCCACTTTGCTGGAAGAAAAAGAAATATTTGCTTTTGCCTCTGGACAACCCCTCTTTGATGAGAAACAAGTGAAGAAGAAGCATCCGAAGAGTCAAGATGAAGAAACCAAAGCCAATTGAAGAACCGGAGAAACCTATCAAGAAGAAGAATAGAAAGAGATGGCGTAAAAAGAAAGATCCGTCCTCAAACTCATCATCCCCTGATCCTGATCCTGATCCTAACAAGGCCTCCAAGGTGGAACAAGAAGAAACACCTCCACCCAAGGATGAATGACCTTGAGCCCGACATAAAGGTAAGTTTTCTATTCCTTACATTTATTTACTGCATTTCGTTAGTTGCATTTCATTTCCAATAAAGTTGCTTTACATTGCATGATAGGTTAGTTGCATCCAGCTACTCTATGTTAATAAATAAAGTGTGTAGTAGCTAATGCCTGATAGGATAGATATGCATTTAAAGCAACACATATGAAAAAATATTTAGTAATAATGAATAGAATTCAGTAGCATCCCTGCTGAATAAGTTATCTATTAGTTATAGGTTTAGCTAGTTATTTATGCATTCTAGTAGTATTAGTTAGTCAATAAAGAAAAGAATCAAAAGAGCCACCAGAAGACATTCCAACCTATGCAAAAGGCAAGCTTGGGGGAGACGCCTCTCCCCGCTTAGGTATGAAAATCTTAAACCCTCTCTTTACATTTATGTTTGCTTTATATTTCAATATTCATGATCATAAAATGTAGAGAGGAGTGCCTTTAAATTATTCTGAGAGAAACTCTGCTCTAATAAAATGATGATAAATTATTTGGAGATGATGAATAGTTGCTCTATGATACTTTGCAAAAGCTTGTGATACAACCTTATATTTCTTAAGTTTTGAGCATGATAAACTTAGAGTTCATCTTAAGTTGAATGCTTTCATGGGTTGCAAATGCTAGAACCAAGAATAGGCTTTTGTGAGATATGTTGTATGCCATGATTAGAGTAAATCTTTGAACCTATCTGAGGAATGGTAAAGACAACCTGGAGTTTTGTTTTGCAAAATGCTAAACTCTCTTGCTAGAAGTTCCTCAATGGTGATAAATTCCTACCAGAGCCAAATACTTACACATTCATACATGATAAACCACAATAAAAGCTGCTTGTTTGTTTTGAGCTTTTTCAAACCTTGTTGATCTGAGTAGAGAAACTTTTCATGCTTTTTTATCAAGATCACGTACACCCACATATTTATGCTATTCCTACACTAGGGATACACATCCACATATGCATTCCATTTAGTATTGCTCTATGTGAATCAAAGTTATCTCTCTATGATATCTTACATCAAAAGAGAGGCATGGGCTATAGAAAAAAATGAGAGAGAATAAAAGAGCAAAAAGCTCTAGTGTTCAAGAGAGAGAGAGAGATAGAGTGAGAAAAAGAAAGGTAGCCATGCCCTCTCAAAAAGAAGCTAGAGAAGGGAAACTTCTCAAAGGAGTACCACTTCCACCAAATATACCACACACATGCACCTCTTGATCAATTTGTATGATTTGTTGCTCCTTGTGATCCAAGTGTTTGACTTAGCTATAGATTCAATTCAAGTAAGCTATGATTTTACCCCTACCTTGAGCTCCACATAAGCTTTAGGATAGAAATTAAGGCTAAAATTCATGGCCTTGGTGAGGATTTCAAACACCATTGAGTGATTTGAGTGTACCATCCGAGGAACTTAGGCAAGTTTTCTTTTCAAATCATGTGAAAACCTCCAGAAAGTTTGAGCTAAACCAAAGTAGGCAAAAAGTATCTATCTAGCTACACATTCTTGCAATTGCTTGTGTCAAGGTGAAAGCTATAAGTCCCACATTGCTAAGACTAATGGTGAATTTTCTAAGTGCTAACATGTTCAACTCAAGAGATAGTATTTGTTTGTATACAAGTCTTTTTTGGATGTTACATAGTAGCAACTCCTGATCCAACAATCTATTCCATGCTAAACCTGCATCTTTGTTGAGGACAACAAAGGGGTAACTTGGGGTTGCTTGTTGACGGTCACTAACACCCTTTTTGACCATCAACATTCCACCCAAAAGCATGGTAAAGTGAGGAAAATCATCATCACATGTGTAGGATTATGTTTATAATTCACCTAGTTCCACTTGTGCTTGTAGAATTATTTGTATGTAGGAAATATGGCAAAAATAGGCCAAAATAGTGAAGAACATGGATATATGGAGAAAGTTGACATGGCAGGGCCACTTGGGCCCATAGGCAGGCGCACCCGGCCTCACAAGACTTGGGAGCTCTCCACCGACTTACCAACTAACCTCCTGCCTGAATTTTGACATGTGCTATCCATGTAACCGCCATTGGGAGCCAACCATCGCTGTTGGATCGTAAGGCGGTGGAATGGAGTGCCGACCGGCGCCCCCTAGTGTCGCCCGGTGCCCTAGGTGCTCCATCGACCTTGCCACTACCTACAAATACCCCTCCCCTCACTATACACTATAAATAGTGGGTGTGGAGCTCAGTGGAGAAGTGCCGCATTCATTTCCAAGCTCTCCAAGCTTCTCTTAGCTTTAGCTATAGAGTAGTAGTCTAGTAGTGGAGTAGAGCAAGAGCGGAGCTTCTCAGAGTCCGAAAGAGTCTTCTAGGTCTAGTATAGCTCCTTTGTAATTCTTTCATTTCTACATTGCTTTATTCAGTATTTATTTCAGTGCTTTATTCTAGTATTGCTTGCTTTACTTTAAGTACTTAGTCATTAGTGTTCATCATTAGTGAGCTTAGGTGCTTGTTGTTTGGCATTAGTAGCATAGGTTATCTTATTATTAGTAGCCTTTTGTTAGTACCGGTTCCACCATCTGGTTAGGGTGCTTTGATCTCATTTCATCGAAGCTCGGATCAAAGTAGTAAGTTTATAGATTAAGCATGGTGCTTAGGCTATAAATTACCTGTGGATACGGCTAGGCCTCCGGATAGATTGTGGTAGGTGGCAAGTGGTGTCAGCATTGTCCATCCTTTGTATTCCACCACAATAGATCTAGTTATTAAATCATAGAGCTCGTGTCAGACCTTGTCTATTTAACTCTTCTAGTTGGTAGGCGGGCTGTGCTCTGAAGTACTATCGCATTTCTCCTAGTTATTTGTTTACCCTTAGTTACTAGAAAGATAATCGCTCACTCTCCCACCTAGCTATCTCTGGTTAGCTTGTATTTAGTAGTTAGTTTAGGTAGTTCACACCCATCCTTCACCTACCTAGGATCAACTCAAGCCTTCCTCTAGCAAATCCTAGTCCACTTATAAATTCTAGCCTTCCGCCTTCCTATGGGATAAATTATAAATTCAACACTCGGTACTCACCGAGCGAATTGCTACACGATAGTTCTATGTGCTTGCGGAATCCTCCAATAGTCGTTAAAAATATCAACAGTCGTACCATGAAAATTGTTAATGGTTGTTAAAGTTGCACTTTGGTATGAGTTGTGGACTTCACTAATGGATCTTTGTTGGATTATTTTCCTTTTCACTGATCTCATTACTGAGCAATTTCTCATCCTACTACACACAAATGAAATGAAGGAGGCCCCCAACAAGAGGAACACACTGGCCAGCCTCACAGACGATGCCGTTGTCGAGATCCTCTGTCGCCTTCCCGCCTGCTCCTTGTTCTGCTACAAATGTGTCGTCGCTCCTAGAACCGCCTCATCAAGGACTACAACAACCATAAGGTGCTGCCTCAGACTCTGGCCGGCTTCTTCGATGACTTCGACCAAGGCCATCGACGCTACACCAGCGTCACCGGTGAACACCCATCCTTGTCCTTCTTGCCCTTCACCTTGGAGAATGTAGCTGTCTCAGATATCTGCAACGGCCTTGTCCTATGCTGGTGCCGAGGGGCTGATGGATTATACCGCTATGTCATCTACAATCCGGCAACCAAGAAGTTCAAGGAACTTCCGCCTAGCATCCATTCTATTGGTGAGGCTCGATAGGGGTTCGATCTAACAGCCTCCTCGCACTTCCTTGTGATTGAATATATAGAAGAGGAGCAGGATGATGAGTGCAAGGGTGTGGACATCTACTCATCTAAAACTGCAGCATAGATCTATAAGGAATCTAAATGGGGACCGAATACTTGTGTGACAATTAAGAGATCAGAAGAAATGAGATCATTAGAAATTGTGTATCTTAATGGTTGTCTGCACATTATGGGGTACTTAGAGTTTTACCCTCAGATACTTGTTATGGATATGGAGGGAGAGACATGGAGGAAAATTCCTTGCCCACGTGGTTCTTCACCCTCCATCCATCAAGCTTAGTGTCACTTGTGTGTATGTACTGTTCATGGTCGCAATATGTCCAAACTTTCAATCTGGATTTTTGAAGACTATGGTACTAATAAATGGACATTGAAGCATACTATTAGCTTTTTGAAGGTGTTTGCAAAGACTACCATTTAATTTTGTTGTTACTATGATGTTAATGAGTACTACTCAATGGTTCACCCACAATGGAATTTGCTTCTCTTTGTTGGGGTTGGGAAGGAAAATGACATCGTCGCATATAACATGGACAATAGAAAAGTTGATGTTTTCCCTACACGTTACAGTCAGTTTTTGAAACATGGCATCCTGCTACAAATCACTGGCAGGCCTTACTATCTTTCCTATGTTCCCTTGTTCTTGAAGTTGGAGTCATTAGGAGAGGAGTAAATTAAGTTCCATGATGTATCTCTCTATCATGACATGTTTAAATGGATCAATGTTGTTTGATTGTCTATGGACATGTTAATTTCCTCTTGGATGGATGTTGTCATTATTTTGCAGCAACTTTAACTTGTTTATAATTTAAGCTAAGGTCTGTGCAGTGTGTCAGACGCGTTCAAACCTACAAAGTTCGGACTTTCTTGCGTGTGGAGTAACATTTCAACACCAATGACTCCTCTGTAGTAGTGATTTATTAACTGTCGTGATCTCTTCCGCAACTCTGCTTGTTTTCCTTCCTTCCTTGAGCCCTCCCATTCCCACTACAGATCTAAAATTGCCAGGAACGTGCGGTTGTCTTCTCCAAACCTACTTCACTCTTAGCCACCACCATGGTGAAGGGTGAGCCTTCTGCGAAGCGTGCACGGGAGGGGAATGACGTCGTGCCCATGGTGAAGGAGGATGATGTCGTACCCGTGGTGAAGGAGGATGACGCCGCGCCCATGGTGAATCAAGATGAAGCTCTGGTGAATCCCTTTAGAAATAGAGATGATTGGGCTGTTGGCATCATGAATAAGGCTTTCTTGAAGATCAGGCATGTGCTACATAATACCAGTCTGGGCTCCCTCAACTCGCTTTGGGAGGAAAAGGTGAGCAGTTACGTCTTCATTTTTTATCAACTCGCCGATGTCCTGGAAGAACTGCCAGCCTACCTGAACAAGAATCACGCAAACAACGCGGAGTACATCCTCGCCCGCTACCAGAGCCAGATAAATGGCTTCAACACTAGCGTCGTGACATAGGGAATCAGCACCACCCACAACACCGAGAAGCATTGGCATAACCTGGTTCGTGCCGATGCTGAGCAGGTGGCCAACCGCATCACCACTGACGAGGACGAGGACAACGTTGATACCAACTTGGTGGGCGAGGATGAGGATAGTGATACCGATGATGAGTAGAGGAGTAAATAAAGTTCCATTTGAAGTATCTCACATTGCATTTGATGTATCTCACGTTGCATTTGATGTATCTCACATTGCATTTGATGTATCTTCCTTATGTTGGGAGTATGAAGGGACTACATGTTGTTACTCTTTCCTTATGTTGATACTCTTCCTTATGTATCTTTCCTTGCATTTTATGTCAGACACGTTCAAATGTACAGAGGTTTTGATTTGTGAAGTTTTATTTGCATGACTATGTTTACTATATTGTGTATTAATTAGGTGGGTTAAAATCTGTTGAGCATGGTGTAGATCAGGTCCTTTGGTCATTTGGTAGCCGGTTTCTAGCCGCTGTTGGTTGGTTTTGCTTGTTGGTTTCTTTTTGGTTCTCTTTCTGATATGTAGTATAGTAAACATGCATAACGGAATTCATTCGATCAAGTCTCACGTCGATGTAATGCCTAACGGAGGAGCCACATAGCTATTCAAATTTTACAGCACACGCAAGAAATTCTGAGCATTGTAAATCTGACTGGGCTGGACACATATCACATTATACAAGGAAACCAATTTCGTATGAATACATTCATTGAATTCCTAAAGAAACAAATAAAATTGAAACTAGTTACATGTTTGTCCTGTTCAAATTTACGCTGCTCAGACTATCAGTCGAGCATACGGTTTACAAGAAATAGGTAAACGTCATTTCGTCGAATATACTAGAGGGACGTGGTCGGGGGAAAAGTTATGATCGTTTATTATAGAGTACACATCCGTGGTATGGTAACTAGTTGCCATCTATAAGCATGATTTCGGTTAGTGTTAACCGACGGAAGGGGAAAGCCACTCATGACTACTATTACTACTACTACTGATACAAATGTTATGATCGAGTGCACTCCGTAGGCAATAGTTTTACTCACAGCTCTGTACTGTATAGTGTCTCAATATATATTTGGTCAAAATTTAGAATCTTTGAGGGAAGCGGGACACTCCTCCCATATAGACCTTGCACGGTTGTTGAGAGTGAAGTGAATGCGCAGGAAAGCTGGACACAAGAAGTGCATCTTAGAAGAAGAGTTTTTGACCACCATGAGTCCATGACACGCTTGAGACTTGAAAGCTTGGTGCGGTTGTGAAGAGGACTCATAGCAGTTGAGGGGCAGTTAGGCAGACCGAAGGCAATTTCTCTTGGTCGGAGGAGCAGAGGCAGTCAGTTAGCTTGAGATGGCTATACAATGGGAGTGAGGCCAGGATTTGTACACACAGGGACGCCAGGGCTAGAACAGGCTTCTGACATGACCGCACGACATTCATTATTACTAGTATCCAAGTAGTGAATATTTTAGATGGTCGGACCTTATGTCATCCGGCGAAGTATACAGTGCACTCCAATCCAAGCAATCGCAGGCTCGTAGCAACAGAGGGGTAGCAGCTACCTAGAGATGGCTACATGGTTTCATAGGTTCTGATCGACTGCACTCCCTAGGCTGTGGTTGACGCTGCTCCTTTAGGAATGCAACTACTAAGTAAAGACGTACTCCTACCTTACTAGTATTACTTCATGCATGAAGCCATAGCCGGTGCAGCTGCTGTTTGTAGCACAGCTGATCAGACAAGTTGTACTCACATAAAAAATTAACGTTTTTAATGTATGACGTCGGGTCAAGAGTACTTTTGCCAGCTATGAACAAATGCACTCAATTTTCTATGACTTTCAAATGTATAGACGACACTATATACTGTCCAACGAAATGAACTGTACAGCGGGCGTACTTTCTTACATGCACAGTAAAAAAAATCAATAGCTATGCCTCCTCCATTCTGCATTAGATGGAGGTGAGACTTGTCCAAATAAAATTGTCGCTGCATGGTTCGCTGCATTAGATCGAAGCCACTCATCCTACTGCTACTACTACTTAGACGTGTTCGACGAGATCAAAAGACATCCTACCTAGGCAATAATTCTACTCGCAACTGTCCAACGAGATCAAATGAACAGCGTTCAGACTTTTTGAGTGTGCACTAAAATGTGAATAGAAAGAAACGTTCAGATCAGAAAGAGAACCAGAAAACTCCGTATTTCCCGGTAATCTGAACCTCTTGTCCACCCGGTCGCTCGCCCATCGGGTAATCTGAACCATGTCATCGTTAGGAGTTCCCACGCTAGTTCGTAGGGTCTTTAAGAACTCCTACTGTAACCCCCGCTTAGCCGCCTCCCTCGTCTCCTCCACAATCAACGTAAGTTGATCATGCCGCTCCACCTCTTTAGCCCTCCATCTCGCCGTCGTCCACATGCCGTAGCTCCATCCATGCACACGCCGTAGCTCCATCCACGCCGCAATATGAGCCCTTTGTTGGCCTCCTTACGCTCCGCATCGCGTGATGTCAATGCCAGCAATCATGGCGGTGAGGCTGCACCCCACGTCGCTGTTGCTGGTGCTCCCTAATGAGCTGGCCATTAAGATCACCAGCCACCTCACTTTGACCTCGGAGAGGCCCATGGAGGACCTGCGCAGCCTACGGGCGACCTGCTCATCCATGCGCCACATCTACGGCAACCCCGCCGCCAGTCGGTGCGGGCCACTAGACCAGTGCATACGTGGGCTAGGGTGGGATGATGTCGGCAACTACTACACCCACATTCACCTATTGAGAAAATAGGCAAATTCCAAATACTAGATAAATTAAACAGCATGAACACATACTAGCTAGTGTGAGTATTGCTCGCATACTCAGTTAAATGAAGATAAACAACATGAACAGCGGTACAATGATGATCCACCATCGAAGGGGGAACTGGTGGTGGGTGAGAGACCACATCAATGAGAGGTCCGTATGTCAAAGTAGGATTGCTGGCGTGGAAGGCATCCAGGGCCTCCCCATTGCCACGATCCGGTGTGGACACTCCAATAGTTGTCATCATCAGATCGTCTACCTCCTCCACTTGGATGGGGACACTCGACTCGATTGTAGCATCCCTCGTGCCCTGGAACTCCCATTGGGGGTGGCCCCTCATCTTCAAGGGGAGGACCCAATGATTTAAGAAGGTACGGATCACCCTCGACACCATCAGTCTTGGTCCTTCAGTTCCTCAACCGCATCAAGCAATAAGCAGAAATGCTATGGTTCTGACACGGTTGGCATCGTCGACCACAATTCCGGCGTGTTAGGACGTAGCCAGTCATGAGAAAAAGTTAGGAATGGCGGCCGCTCATTGTTGGGGACGTAGAGCCACCTATGCTCCCAATCTAGGTCTATGGCATAGTGGTGGTCAAGGCTCAAGTAGCGCTCCTCCAATCTAGGACTAACTTTGATCGAGGCACCCCCATCGGACAACGATGGTTCCAAGAGCACACTGACAGAACCACCTAGAAAAGAATCTGCCTTAGATCATAATGGGTGGGTATTCCCAGGAGGCTCTCGCACAACATGATGAAGACCGAGAGGTGGAGGATCCCCTCTGGGGTTAAGTCTTGGAGGCGGAGCCCGTAGTAGTAGAGCAACCACTTGAGTAAGGGGTGCGCCGATAGCCCAAACCCAAGAAGGTGGAAAGGGACGAAAGAGACGACCTCATTTTCCTTTGGCCTTGGCTTCTCGCCGGGACTCTCCACCCAAGCTCCTCGGTGGCCTCCGAGATCATCCCCCTCTCTCTCAACTAGTCGAACTCAGCCCAGTCGATAGACGACCTCGTCCACTCTGACATGGTCCTAGCAGGAGGCATCAATGGCGTAGTAGGGTGGAAGGCAAAAGCCCTTTGTCTATGCTACTATAGTTTGAGGGCCATTGACCACCCCATGACCGAGATGTTTGCATGGGTGGGCAGTGGGGCTTCACCCCGTCATGTCAATGCAATGGGCTGGGAGGCGACATCCGCTGCTGCAACAAGCTACTGATGCCACCCACGCATGCGGGCCTATGTGGGAATGCAGGAGCACGTTGTTCGGGTAGTCAAGATTTCAGACGGCCGGACCTTGTGTGATCCTATAAAGTATAAAATTTCTGAATAAAAATAATCCTTGAGGCATGGTTCTTGCAAGTTCAACAAATCTTATCAAATACACGAAAATAAGATGAGTTGGGTTCAACATAGATCAAAGCCAGTCGTGACTACTACTACTACTACTGATACAAATGTTGTGACCGAGTGCACTCCTTAGGCAATAGTTTTACTCATAGCTCTATACCGAATAGTGTACGATGTGATCAAATGTGCCACATCCAAACTTTCTTGTGAGTGCAGTAAATATGAATAGCTATCTAGTTGCTCCATTTTGGTGTCTCGTTTCTCGATGCGTATTTCTTGGAAGGCGTGCTCCTCAGAGATCATGCAGATGTGGCCTCATCTTACCTCCCGCTGTTGCCCGGCATTGGAGTATGCTGGAATTCCATCAGCTGTGCGCGTCCCCTACTATAAAAACAGAGGAAAAATAGGGGAGTCAGTATAGTTTCCATGTAACCTTGTGAACTCACCGCCTCCTCCCTAGCACCAAGTTCTTCAAGCTTGAACCATGGCAGCGGAGAAGCGTCTAAGGGAGGAGATGATGGTGTGGGACCTAGACGTGACTAGGTAGGCTCTCCGCATGGAGAACTAAGAGGTAGAGTGGCTATGGTCGTGCCTCTCTGCTGTGGAGACGTCACTCACCGTAGCCGATAGGGAGACGGCCGCCGCTGAAGCCGTAGCAGGTTAAGCGTAGGCACAGCTCGCTAGTAAGGCATTGTCATTACCATATCTTCTTGTTTTGTGTGGCACTGCATCTTATTAATTGGTAGGGTTTTCTTTGTTCTTGCTCTTTCAGCTATCATGGAGCAGTTGAATGTCGTGTCCGTGCTGTCGGTGGGTCCGAACTTCCTTAAGCGCGTCCGTGCTCTACCGGTGCGGATGTAGGAGGTAGTGACGCATGGCGTTCGCCAAAGGGCTGCGTTAGCCCTAGCCGCCGCCCACCTCTGTTTAGATGTGGACTTGCATGTGGTGGAGCTAGGGTTCCCACCGGAGCTGCCGGTCCAAACGGGCTTCATAGGATTTTTTCCTATAGGATTTGGATGCTTCAAAATTCTTGTTTCTCCTCCATTCCAAAGGAGCCATAAGTTTTTGAGTTTCTTTTGTCCATTTCTCAGGATTCTATTTTGCAGTGTTGGTGGGCCCCGAACAGACAGGGAGATCTACCCACGCAAAAAATTTGATTTTCGGCAAAAATTTCGCACCGCGCCGAGCAGTGCCGCCAACACGCATCGAAAATTAGATGTATCTCTTTTGCCATCTATGCGAAAATTAGGTTTACCATGCCATCGATTTTAGACAAGGGCATTTGTGGTACTATGATGGCCACATAAAAGCGCAAGGAGTCGCCGTCTCTGCCTCTACCTCCATCTCCATCATCCAGCCGTTACCGTCTCTCCTCCCACTCCAAATCGTAGCCCCAGGCTTTCCTCTCCACTCTCCAGCCACCCCCTCTGCCACCCCTCTATGGACCCTAGGTGCCATCGGCACAACAACTTGACTCATCAATCTACACTCTCCAGCCACACCCACTCTCATAGCTTTTCAAACCCTAGCCAGAGCCAGATTCCCTTCGATTCATCGACAGCAGGTCAGCTGACGGTAGAAGGACCACCTCGACGACGGTATCTAAACCCTAGCCGAAGCCAGATCTAGTGCCCCTTCATCAACGCCATCTGCACCAGTTCCGCGACCACAATGACAAGACGGCTGTACCGACGATGAAGCATAGCCAGGGTACACGGAGGAAGAGGTACCCAAGTTCCTTTTATGATGTGTGTTGTATTGTAGTTGTCGGGTACCAGTATTAGGGATACCCAAAGAAGGGATCCGAGGACTACGGATGACAACTCGCCTAGATAATCAAGGACATATTTCAGTCTCAACCGACCCCAAAGGAATGGTTTCTGCCTTGCCAGACCCCTCGGGCATGGGCCCCATGTTGCCCGACCCCGAAGGTACGAGAGCCATCTCGCCTGACCCCTCGGGCGCGGGCTCTGTCTCGCCCGACCCCTCGGGCATGGGCTCCATCTTGCCCGACGAGGTCTATACCACCCCCAACCACTATAGGTCCAAGCGTGTGGGCCTGGGTCAAGCCTCTGACACCAGAAGGGGCACGTGCATGCCTTGACATGACCCATGGCCACGATAGGCCACGCCTGGGGGTTCGCATCGCCAAAAGGGATGGGTGCGTGAGCGCTGTGCTGCCTAAACCCCGTACGACCGCTGATAGGCACGTTAGTTCACCACGCCGTCCGCTAGGATGGGATGGAATGCCATGACCAACTGATGACATTGAGGCATAGCACCAGTGGTCAACAGGATCCTTCAACGTCGGGGACTTGGTACTCCGCCTCATCCAGAGCAACAAAAATCATCACAAGCTCTCTCCACCATGGGAGGGACCATACGTCGTCGTGGAAAGTGGTCTAACCCAGCACCTACAAGCTCAAGACCATCGATGATAAGGTCTTCGTCAACACATGGAACATCGAGTAGCTACGTCATTTTTACCCTTAGCATATGCATGTACCCATGAAAACTAAGAATGGTGTTTCTGAAATACAAAAATGCTTTTGTTTTCGCTATCTCGTTCGTGATCCTTAGTGACACCCGACCCTAGCAATGGCATGGGGCTAGGCCTCACTCAAGGGCTGATAAGAGCATACCTATTTAGAAATAATTGTTGTACCTGAACCCTTCTCACGTTAAGATCTAAAAGCGAGAGCTATGGAAACAAACACTAAGTAAAGTTGGTCGGACTACAAGGAACCTGTGCCCCAGCGGCTACGGCGTTCTTGCTCACCAGTGTGATCAGGGTTCTTTTGCTCGTGCCTTAAGATTTGTAGCCTTAACAATAGAAAAGGGTTGGAATGCAGTAACCTTTTTATAACACAAAAAGAATAAAGTACCCAAAAGTTTGTTTGACAGAAACAAAAGAACTAAAACTTGTTGTTTTATTACAAGACCACCACTTCGTTTATCTAACTAACTAATTTTTTGGGGGATGATCTCATCCTCTATCTTGGTAGATAAGTCCTGTACCAAAGGGGCTACCTCCTTCTCGATGTCCTCTAGCTCGATGCCAAAGTAGCCGGGCGTGAAGCCTTGGCTCATTGTCTGGCAGCTCCCTCGAAGGATGCGCCGGATGATGGTTTGATTGATAGATGGGCCAAGAACTGTCATAGGTAAGGAAGGGATACGGGGCTAAAAATGCTCCCATGGCCCATTACGGTCCACGAGTTCGAAGGTTGGCCCACCGATGGGTTCACAACCGCTCTAGGGCACCTTTAGAGTGAGGGGTGGAAAAGGATGGGCCCGCTAGCGGCCAATACCCAAGTGCACGAGCGCTACGGGCATCCTGGCCCACGTTCGAGTCCTGGCCAGCACGCTGTCCATGGGTTTTCCTCAAAGAAAGGCAGCGAGCTCTTGGGACCGAACGAACAGATCCAAGAACTATATGGACTGGCCGTTAGGAATCTAGAGTCGATCACCGGCTAACCCATGGTAGACCCCCGCTAACAAGATGCCGGGGCCCCACTTGAACCAGCCCGTTAACTGCTAGCCGAGCACATTGGTTCTTCCACCAAGGAAAACATGGCAGGGCTCAACCCCTCCATTTTGTCAAAAAAAACACTTGAGGGAGAATGATTGCAAGACGAGGCGACCCCTCGATCGGACCCCCACAACACGCGGGGGCTCAGGGGGAATTGGACTCACGAAGAGACCAAATACGTGGTCACGTGACAACGGTGGATCGATCGGGTCCTAAGAGGGACCAGAATTAAGGAAAATCCTCTCCGGTCCACACAGAAATCCCACTGCTACACACCCCCAAAAGAAGTCCGATCACAATAGAAAGGGATCGTAACCCACCAAGGCATCCCACGGGCAACAGAAGATCAAAGCCCTCGAAGTCCTTCCATCCAAAAAAGCCTACGAAGGAGGTATTAATATTAGGGATACCCAAAGAAGGGATCTGAGGACCGTGGACGACAACTCGCCTAAATAATCAAGGACGTATTTTAGTCTCGACCGACCTCAAAGGGATGGTTTCCTCCTTGCCAGACCCCTTGGGCATGGGCCCCATGTCGCCCGACCCTGAGGGTATGGGAGCCGTCTCGCCCAACCCCTTGGGCGAGGGCTCCATCTCGCCCGACCCCTTGGGCGCGGGCTCTATCTCGCCTGACGGGGTCCGTACCACCCCAACCACTATGGGTCCAAGCGTGTGGGCCTGGATCAAGCCTCTGACACCAGAAGGGGCGTGGGCACGCCATGACATGACCCGTGGCCATGACAGGCCATGCCCGGGGGTCGCATCACCAACAGTGACGAGTTTGTGAGCGTTGTGCTGCCTAATCCCCGTACGGCCGTTGACATGCATGTCGGTTCACCATGCTGTCCACCGGGATGAGATGGAACACCACAACCAGCTGATGACGTCGAGGCATACCACCAGTGGTGAACAGGAGCCCGATGTGGAGCCATCCCCTTCACCATCTACAGCGTTGGCGGGACCCGCATGAAGGAGAAGAAGGATGCGGTGGTCCCAGAGGGCTTCTTCTCCTTGACTCTCTTCCTCTTTCTCTCTCTCTCTTCTTTTTTTTGATGTAACCTGCATCTTCCCCTTGTTCTATAAAAGGGGGAACACAACGCAACACAACATAAGGGAGATAGGCTCGAGCACACAGCTGAGCAGCTGAACAAACTCTCAGCACTTTTCAATCCGTCCGCCAGAGACCTAGGATCTGCTCCCTCTCTCGCCCATCTATAACCCCTACTACAGACAATGTTGGTAACACGAGCAGCAGAAGACTGGATGTAGGGACGTCCTGCCCAAACCAGTATAATCCTTGTGTCTTCCGAGCACACCATCTGGGCCAGATGCGCAAACTAGAAATTTACTAGTGTAAGTGCAATCAAGCCCTATTGTGGGTTTTGGCATTGATGACCACCAAATTAGAGGACTAATGAGATTTATCGCGATGACAAGCAGGGAATCGAAAAATGAGGATGATGTACAGGTTGCAGGTGTCCTAATTACAAAAGGTGGCCAGACCTAGCTCAAAGGAGGTTTAAATTCTTTTATGTTTTGAAATTGAGTTTAGAAAAAGCTGTACTATTAAGAGGGATCTTAGGACAGTTGGTCAACTATTGAACCAGAAGCTCAAATTCATAGATTTACATCCTCTCACCTAGTCAAAACAGCCAGCCAAATTTTATATCATCTTACCTGTTTTGGCTAGGGCGGTAGTGCCGCCCTGTTAAGAGCAGTAGTGCCGCCCTTAACTGACCGTTGGGCTCGAGGGGTATTTATACCCTTTAGGCCCGGCCCACAACGGTCATCTTCTTCACTGAGTCATTCTGCTCAAAACAAGACAGAACCAAAGCTCACCTCTCTCCTCCATTGTTGCTCCTCCATCCCTCAAGCTAATCCTTGATTCCAACCATCAAAACTTGAGAGAAAAGGCAACAAAACTCAACTGGAGAGAAGATCCACTGATTCCCAAAGTCTAAGAGCATTTGGTTCACGTTTGGCCGGCGGTTCTAGGGTTTGTTACTCTTGGAGCTTGCTCCTAGCTAGCTAGGCGTCGCCCTTGTCCTTGCCAACTCGTGTGGCAGCCTTGGGAGGTTTGTAACCTCATTCAAAAGCTAAGAAATCACCTCTCACTTCAAGAGTTCATTCTCTTGATTTGAGAACGAGGGTAAGGCAAGCCTTTGTGGCAAGCTCAAGCCTTTTGTGGCTTCCTCAACAACATGGACCTAGGCAAACCTTTGTGGTGAGCTGAACCACGGGATAAATCTTGTGTCTCGCGTTCTTCATCTTGTTTACTTGCTGGTTTATCTCATTACTAGCTGTTGTTAGGGTTTGGTTGCTCGATCCACGCTTGTGTGGAGTTTCTGTGGTATTCAGTCTTCGAACTGGATCTTATCTCTCTATTGCAGGATTAAGCAGCTAGTGGAGTCAGGTTCATCTCTGCAAAATCTCAACTATGTTAGATTTATTTTCATAGAGCGGCAGTGCTGCCCTGAAACGCTGGCAGTGCCGCCCTCTGTTTTAACAGAGTTTTGAGTTGAATTTTTACAAGCCTATTCACCCCCCCTCTAGGCCTCCTTTATCTTCCTATAGATCCTACAAGTGGTATCAGAGCGAGGTTGCTTCGTATACGCTTCACCGTGTGAAGTATGGAAGAAGGAGAAGGTTCGAAGACCGTTCGTGTTGCGGACGCAAGTGGTGTGCACGTCGAGGATGTCAGCAACAGCAGCGAGCTGTCCATGTCGACAGCAAGTGATGCCACCATCAAAGAACCCAAAACCACCGATGCCGAAAGAAGAAAGGCAAGAAAAGAAAGAAAAGCCACCAATATCACAACAAGAGAAGCTAGAGAAAAGAAGAAGGAAGAGCAGTGGCTCAAAGACAAGAAGAAGAGAAAAGAAGCTAGAAGAATCACAAGAGAGGCAAGAGCCAAGAGAAGGGCAGCAAGAGCTCAAGAGCAAGAGAAGAATGAGTATGATGCATCATCTAGTGAGCTCTCTAGTAGCTCGGATGATGGAGATGATGATGTGTCATACCATGCTTCAAAAGATAGCAAGAAGGTGAAGAGCAAGGACAAGAAGAAGGATAGCAATGGCAAGTGTAGCAACAACAACAAGAACAAATATGTCGCCGTATCCTTTAACTATTCTTATCTGTCTAATCATAACAAAAGGTCCTTTATCAATGTACCCGCAGGCAAGTTGCCTCATTTCGATGGGACAAACTTCGCCAAGTGGAAGCACTTGATGAGCGCCTATCTTGTAGGTCTTCACCCTGGTCTTTGGGAGATTGTAGTGAATGGATTGCAGCCACCAGAAGCGCCAACAAATGAAGAGCTAGCTGCTGTCTATCTCAATGGCCAAGCCATAAGTATTCTTCTTAGTGCCTTGGATGGAAATGAGTACAACCGAGTGATGAATGTCAATGTTGCAAAACAGATTTGGGACACTTTGCATCTAGTACATGAAGGTGTTGATAAAGTGAGGAAAGCAAAGATTGATTTGTTGATGGCTAAGCTCAATAGGTTCGTGATTGTTGATGGAGAGGGACCACAAGAAATGTTTGATAGATTGATGACCTTGGTGGGCAAGATTAGAGGCTATGGATGTGATGAGCTTGATGATCACAAAATGGTGAAGGTTATGTTGGAAGCCTACTCACCAAGAAATGAGACCGTAGTTACATTGATTAGAGATAAGAAGAAGTTTGAGCACTTCACACCTAATGATGTGCTTGGAAGATTGTTGACATTTGACATGCAAAGAGAAGAAGCCAATGAGAGGAGAAGACTTGGTGAGTTGCAAGCCAAGCTAGAAGGCATGAAAATCAAGGAAGTAGCTCTCAAGGCCAATAAATCAAGCAATCAAGGCACCTCCAACAAGGCAAAGGGCAGCAAGCACGCATCAACAAGTCAACCCAAGGAAATCAAGTCAACTCCATAAAATGATGATCCAAGTTCATCCTCAAGTGAAGATGAAGATGATGGGGTTGATTACATGAAGATTGATGACATGGCTTTGTTCATGAAGAGCTATCACAAGGGGCTAAAAAAGAATGGGTATAAAATAGTGCAAAGAAGGTTCCCAAACAAGAAGAAGAGGATTTGCTACAATTATGGCATCACGGAGCACTTCATTGCCAAATGTCCCTATGACAAGAAAGAAAACAAATGCAAGAGGGACAACAATGAAGGCAAGCATGAACACAAAAAGAGATACAAGCAAGTGGGAGAGGCACACATTGGGCATGAGTGGGACTCAACTAAGGAGTCAAGTGAAGAGGATGTGAAGGTTGCAACCGTGGCCATTCAAAAGCCATCCTCTACACCAAGGCTCTTCAACAACATGTCCGATGATGATGACCACCGCTCCACTCACGTTTGTCTTATGGCAAAGGGTGAGAAGGTTAAACGAAGAGCCAAATCTCCTCCACCTCCTATTGACATCTCTAGTAGTGAACTTAGTGATTCTAGTGATGATGATACTAGTGATGTTGAGAAATATGCTAAATTGACTAAAAAGTTGGATCCTAAGACCAAGCTCTTCATCATAAATTTAATGGAGGAATTAGAAAGTGTCAAAGCCAAGCTAGCCGATAGAGATGAATATCTTGAGGAAACCGAAAAGATGTATATTGGCTGCAAGGACGCTCTTGAGTTAGAGAGAAGTGAGATGGACTCTTTGAACAAGGCCTTGGCCGAAGAGCAAAGAGAACATGCTCTCACAAAGAAGACAAATATTGCACTCAATGACAAGTATTGTGTCTTAGTTGAAAAGCACAACAAACTTGAGAAGCAATATAATCTTCTATGCGAGAGCACCCCACTTCCCTCTAACACAAATGACACTTCTATTCCCTCCACTAGCCAAGGATGTGGAAAATGTTATAATCTTGACTTAAATGTTTATTCCACTAACCTTGCAAACTTGGAGGTTATGAAAAAGGAGATTGCTAGGCTCAATGCTATGTTAGGAAAAAGGTGCATGGAAGACAAGAAACCTGCTGGTGGCAAAGTTGAAAAACCAAAGAGGCCACAATCAAAGGTGGAAGAAATCCACGCATCAAAGATGGGCTTGGGCACACTCATGGAGGTAAAACCAATGGGAGAAAGGTAATCAATGGATATGAGTATGTTCAGTTCGTGAGCAAAGGGTAGGAAGGTATAGATAGGTCTGCACAGATGGTGGCACAAGGCCAGCCCAGAGCAGCACCGTAGCCTAAGGGCGGCAGTGTTGCCCCCCACAGAAAAGGGAAGACCACCACCTCCTCCTCTGCTCATGTCAAGCCCAAGAAGAAGGTGTCTCATCCTGAGCAGGTTGCTCAGAAACCAAAGAAATCTATCGGGGTCACTCCAAATAGATATGCTTATCAACCAAAGGCAAAAGCACCTCAACAATGTTTGAATTCTAACTTTGTTTTGCAACACAACAGCAAGGGGGAAGTGTTTGCCAAGTTTGTTGGCAATGTTCGAAATGTTTATCATAATACTTTCATTTGAGTTCCTAAAGTTCTTGTGACTAACATGCAAGGCCCCAATAATATTTGGGGACCTAAAACTAGGAACTAAACTTATGTTGCAGGCATACTCCTCCGGTGGGTCAAGTTGGGTGCTTGACAGCGGCTGTACAAATCATATGACCGGAGAAAGGAGTATGTTCTCATCATACTCCCCAACTACAAATTCAGATGAGAATATCATATTTGGTGACAATTCAAAAGGGGTGTGATTGGACTTGGTAAAGTAGCTATTACACTTGATCACTCAATTACAAATGTCTTACATGTTGATTCCTTAAAGTACAATCTGTTGTCCATCTCTCAATTATGTGAGATGGGCTACAATTGTCTCTTCACGGATAAGGGTGTGGAAGTCTCTAAGAGGGAGGATTCCTCTATTGTCTTTACGGGTCGCCTCAAGAACAAGCTTTACCTAGTTGATTTCAGCAAAAGTAAAGCTAAGCTTGAGACTTGTTTAGTGGCAAAATCTAGCATGGGTTGGCTATGGCATCGCCGACTAGCTCATGTTGGGATGAGGAACTTGGCCAAACTCCTAAAAGACAACCACATCCTTGGACTAACCAATATTCAATTTGAGAAAGACAGGATTTGTAGTGCTTACCAAACCGGAAAGCAAGTAGGTATACCTCACCCACCAAAGAGCATCATGACCACCACACAACCGTTGGAGTTGATTCACATGGATCTCTTTGGACCGGTCGCCTACCTAAGCATCGGGGGTAACAAATATGGTCTAGTTATTGTTGATGATTATTCCCATTTCACTTGGGTGTTCTTTGTTTATGATAAGTCCCAGGTGCAAGAGAAAGTCAAGATATTTGTGAGAAGGGCACAAAGGGAGTTTGGTCTTCCTATCAAGAAGATAAGAAGTGATAATGGGACCGAATTCAAGAACACTCTAGTTGAAGAGTTTCTTGATGATGAGGGCATCAAGCATGAGTTTTCAACTCCTTACACCCCTCAATAAAATAGTGTAGTAGAGAGGAAGAACCGTACACTTCTTGATATGGCAAGGGCAATGCTAGATGAATACAAGACGTCGGACCTATTTTGGAGTGACGCCGTCGACACCGCTTGCCATGCCATCAACCGTCTCTACTTACACAAGAAACTCAAGAAGACTTCATATGAGCTTCTAACCGGTAACAAACCAAAGGTGTCATACTTTAGAGTGTTTGGGTGCAAGTATTTTATACTTAACAAAAGACCCAAAACCTCTAAATTCACACCTAAAGTTGATGAAGACATTCTTCTTGGCTATGGATCAAATGAGCATGCTTATCGTGTCTTCAACAAAACCATGGGTAGAGTTGAAGTCACGGTAGATGTAACATCTGATGAATCTAATGGCTCTCAAGTGGAGCAAGTTGATTCAAGTGTTGTAGGAAAGGAGGATCCACCATGTGAGGCAATCAAGCAAATGGCTATAAGCGACATTAGGCCACAAGAAGATCAAGCCACTGATGATGAGGATCCCCAGGATGTTGCTGCACAAATTTCCGCTGATGTACTCCATCGACAAAGGCAACACTCACCTGCTGAAAATCAGCAGGGTGGTAGTGCCACTCCTGAGGGCGGCAGTGCCGCCCCATCCACATCAACAGCAGCTCCTTCAACTCCTACTCCACCACTTCAAGGGCTCAACCTGGAGCCTATCTTTGAACAAGAAGAAGCTGAAGGTCCAGAAGAAGAACAAGGAGGTGTTGAGCATCCAAGGCTATGTCAAACTATACAATGGGATCACCCCGTTGACAACATCCTTGGGAGCATTTAAAAGGGGGTAACAACTCGTTCATATTTAGCTAATTTTTGTCGATATTACTCGTTTGTTTCCTCTTTGGAACCTCTCAAGGTAGAGCAAGCACCAAGAGCATGGTATGAATGCCTTAAGGAATTCTTGCTCAAACAAGGCTTTGAAATAGGCAAAGCTGATCCTACACTCTTTACTCACAAAGTTGGAAATGATATATTTGTATGCCAAATATATGTTGATGACATAATATTTGGTAGTACTAATCATGTGTATTGTGATGAGTTTAGTAGGATCATGACTAAGAGATTTGAGATGTCCATGATGGGTGAGCTGAAGTTCTTCCTTGGATTTCAAATCAAGCAAATGAAGGAAGGGACGTTCATTAGCCAAACCAAGTACACCCATGATATGCTAAGAAAGTTCGACATGATGAATGCCAAGTCTATCAAAACTCCCATGCCAACCAATGGACATCTTGATCTAAATGAAGAAGGGAAAGGCGTGGACATCAAGGTATATCGTTCCATGATCGGCTCTTTACTTTACTTATGTGCATCTAGGCCGGACATAATGCTTAGTGTGTGCATGTGTGCTAGATTTCAAGCCAACCCAAAAGAGTGCCATTTAGTGGCTGTTAAAAGAATCTTAAGATATTTAGTACACACTCCTAACCTTGGCTTGTGGTATCCCAAGGGCTCCAAGTTCAATCTACTTGGCTATTCAGATTCCGATTATGCCGGTTGCAAGGTAGATAGAAAAAACACTTCAGGGAGATGTCAATTCCTTGGATGGTCTCTAGTGTCTTGGAGTTCAAAGAAGCAAAATTGTGTAGCCCTTTCCACCGCCGAGGTAGAGTATGTTGCAGCCAGTGCTTGTTGTGCTCAACTACTTTGGATGAGGCAAACCCTTCGTAATTTTGGATGTCAATTCACCAAAATCCCACTCTTATGTGACAATGAAAGTGCCATAAAGCTTGCAAACAATCCCGTAAGCCACTCAAGAACCAAACATATAGACATCCGACATCACTTCTTGAGAGACCACGAAACCAAAGGAGATATCGAAATTCATCATGTAAGCACCGAAAAACAACTAGCTGATATCTTCACTAAGCCTCTCGATGAGTCAAGGTTTTGTGCTTTGCGTAGTGAGGTAAATATACTTGATTCTCGTAACGTGGTTTGAAATATGGCACACCTCTGTTTGACAACCTAGCAACATAGGAAAATGATTTAAAAAGATATTATATCATGTTTCAAAACCATTTCAAAAGGCCAACTAAGTGTCATGACCATTGTCTGTATTGTTGATTGCTTATTGGTCATGATATTTAGATAATATATATCCATATCTGAGGTAAAGAAGGTCATAGAGTTTTAGCGTAATACCTGCAAAATTGGCAGGGCGGCAGTGCCGCTCTTAATGGCCGGCAGTGCCGCTCTCTGAAAACTGGACCGTTTTCTGCCAATTTTAGCTAGGTTGTGGGGCCCATTTTCTTCTCTCTATTTCTTTCTCTAGCCCCTGACCCAACTCTTCCCTTCTCTCCCAGCCAACGCCAATGCCCATGCTCCTCTCTCCTTCTCTCTCAAGCACGTGCCGCCGCCGTTCCTTGCGGACTGCCACCCCGGCAGTGCCGCCCCTACAGCCAGCCAAGTCCTCCCGTCACTTGCCCCCTACAGGAAGCTCCTGGCTGAGCCCTTTCTCCTCTTCTCCCTCCACTCCATCGGTTTGGAAGCAAGGTGAAACCCTAACCCCATTCAATCTATGCAATGTGAAGCTTTTAGTCATGGATTTCAGTTTCTAGGGGGAGTATGAAGGGTTTAGAAAGGTTTTTGATGGTTGAATCGAATTGATTTTGAATTTCACCGGTTGGATGATTTCGGGGAGAGCGGCATTGCCGCCCATGGGACCATTAATGGCACCCCTAGCAGATTCTAACTGCTATACTCAATCTCATAAGTCCGATGAAGTTAAGAATGGATTGGATTCATTTATCAAAAATTGTTTCTAAAGCTTTTCATACTCAATCTTTCAAATCCATGGCTAGGGTTTCGTATATTTTTTGTTTAGACTGTGATTATGGAATTGTGATGATGGATAGACACTGTTGGAAGTAGGATTTAGCGAGAACGAGAAAGGTGAAAATGAACTAGTGAAGCAACTGAGGGCGGCAGTGCCGCCCTACCATGCTAATTCCAAATCCAGCAAAGCTTCCTATGTCATTTTCAAAATTCTTTTTCTTGTTAAAACCTGCTTGTAGCTATTTCTAACTCATCATCTTATACAGTTTCTTATCAAGTCTCATTTAATTGCATAGATGGACTGAGGAAAGAGGAAGGTGATGTCAACTAAGCAAAAGGTCAAGAGAGGCAGGGGACAAGCAACCTATATTCCCAGTGACAGATATCTTGATGAAGACATTGCTAAAGAAGAAAGAATTCAGAAGATGGGGATGACCATTCGTGTGTGGCCTGATTCTCCTTTGCACATTTCAGAGTTTGATAGCAGCTACATGAGAGATAACACTGATGTATTCAACCTCAATCCTCCCCAAAACAGTGACAATCATAAGGTTATTGATTATTCTATGAGTTGGAAGAAGACAGGTGAAGCTAGAGAGATTGATCCCTACTCCTCTGATAGATCCAATGGCATTGGTTATAGATTTTGGAATGCTTTCCAATCTGATTTTTATGCCACAACCATCCTATCCAAGTCAAAGGGCAAGATTAGCAAGATGCAGTATATTGATTTTGGTGACTTGGAGAGCAGAGATGATCATCAGTTTGCTACAGTCATCAAGATCTGTGACCGCTTTGAGATGACAGATATCATGAGTTTTAGGTATGATTGGAACAGGGAGATTCTTACACAGTTCCATGCCACTTACTATTGGAACAGGGAAGTGGATGAGCTTCATTGGATGACTGATGGGCGACATTATCGCATTGATTTTGTCACCTTCTATCGTATTCTTGGTTTTGGACACATCCACATGGGATATGAGAGGATTCATAATGAGCGTCGTCTTGAGCTAATGGAAGTAAGCTTCATGTGGGAGGATCAAAATCTTGCAGTTCCTGATTGGTCAAGGACCAAGCTCAAGAGCTTCTATTACATCATGAACAATCTTTTTAGGATCACTCTTAATCCCAAAGACAATGCAACAGATTTGAATGGCTATATCACTAATGTGTTGTCTAGGTTTCCCAGCAGTGAAAAGTTCAATGTTCCAAGATTTATTTGGGTTGAGCTAGCATATTCCATGGATGATGGGAGGAGATCTTTGCCCTATGCTCCTTACCTCATGTTTATGATTGAGAGAGTGACTGGCATGTGGTTCCCTAAGGATTGTGAGCACTCTGTTTACAAGATCAAAAAGACTCATGGTGGCTTAGGGGGACTTGGGTCAGCCACTCAGCACACTAGTTCTGGAGGACTTGGAGATAGTGGGGCAGCAGGCTTTCACTCTTTTGGAGCTGAACATAGAGATATTTCTGAGCCGTCTAGGGCTAGGGAACAAAAGAAGAAGTCTAAGTGGGGGAAAATGAGTGCATGGATGAAGGCAATCTTTGCTCATTGTGCATATGCTTCATAGACTATTTATGAGGATAGAATGGAAAACAGGGAAGCCGTGAGGCATGCTAGGGAGATGGCAGGGCTGCCACCACTTCCATCAGTGCAGTCGCCACCTCAGTTTCCTAACTTGCCTCGTCTTTCTTCCTCTGACGAAGAGCAAGATCAGCCACATGAACACCATGATGGACAACCAGATGATCAATAGTATGGGCACTCATATGAGCCATTCAGTCAGTACTACAGGTACCCACAGGGGCAGCATTTTGAGGAGCCCCCAAGTCAACAGGACCTTGGTGTAGAGATTCACCCTACAGAGGCATATCCACAGGTTCAGGCAGCCTTGTTTCGCACATATTCTAGGAGACCGCGTCCTTCGACGGATCAGCCAGGGCCTTCTACTTCAGCTGGGCAGCATCTTCGCGACGTTTAGCATGCTTCACTTCACATACCCACGTCGCCGGACGTGCCCGCATCGACTCCGACAGTGACGAGTGACTTTTCTTCTTTTTCTTCTTTTTTTGGTACTTGATGCCAAAGGGGGAGAAAATTAGAGGGGTCAACATATTTTCGACGCCCTGAGTTATCTGCTGCTGCGTCTTATGTCTAGATCCTATGAGAGTAGTTGTTAGGTTGTGAGTTTGAGAGTCGCTCAAAACTCTATTTTATGAAATATGTTACTTTGTGACTTAATTTGCTTCTGATATGGACATGTATTCATGGTTACTGTTTTAGCTTGTCATATTCTGAGTTTAAATTATTTTATATTCATATGATCTGTTGTAGGAATCTGATTGCTACCTAACTGATATAGTCAGGACGGCAGTGCCGCCCTCTGGGGCCGGCAGTGCCGCCCTATGCTGTATCAACCGGGATATTGTGTGCTTGAACTGATATGACATGTCATATGCATCATGTTTACTTCTATGACACCTTGTTCAGCACCCCACAACAGGCATAGATGTAGGGGGAGGTTCCCATCACACCTAAAATATGAATTGTGGTCTTTCATGCCAAATTGAGAATTCAAATCTCTATTCACAGTTTTAGGGGGAGGCTTCTACACCTATGGTTCGAAAATCTCAGTTTAGATTTCATATCTTTTGTAAGCTCTAATCAGGTTGTCATCAATCATCAAAAAGGGGGAGATTGTAAGTGCAGTCAAGCCCTATTGTGGGTTTTGACATTGATGACCACCAAATTAGAGGACTAATGAGATTTATCGAGATGACAAGCAGGGAATCAGAAAATGAGGATGATGTATAGGTTGTAGGTGTCCTAATTAAAAAAGGTGGCCAGACCTAACTCAACGGAGGTTTAAATTCTTTTATGTTTTGAAATCGAGTTTAGAAAAAGCCGTACTATTAAGAGGGACCTTAGGACAATTGGTCAACTGTTGAACTAGATGCTCAAATTCATAGATTTACAACCTCTCACCTAGTCAAAACAGCCAGCCAAATTTCATATCATCTTACCTGTTTTGGCTAGGGCGGTAGTGCCACCCTGTTAAGAGCGGCAGTGCCGCCCTTAACTGACCGTTGTGCTCGAGGGGTATTTATACCCTTTAGGCCCGACCCACAACGGTCATCTTCTTCACTAAGTCATTCTGCTCGAAACAAGACAGAACCAAAGCTCACCTCTCTCCTTCATTGTTGCTCCTCCATCCCTCTTGATTTCAACCATCAAAACTTGAGAGTAAAGGCAGCAAAACTCGATTGGAGATAAGATCCACTGATTCCCAAAGTCTAAGAGCATTTGGTTCACGTTTGGTCGGCGGTTCTAGGGTTTGTTACTCTTGGAGCTTGCTCCTAGCTGGCTAGGCGTCACTCTTGTGCTTGCCAACTCATGTGGCAGCCTTGGGAGGTTTGTAACCTCATTCGGAAGCTAAGAAATCACCTCTCACTTCAAGAGTTCTTTCTCTTGATTTGAGAACGAGGGTAAGGCAAGCCTTTGTGGCAAGCTCAAGCCTTTTGTGGCTTCCTCAACAACATGGACTTAGGCAAACCTTTGTGGTGAGCTGAACCATGAGATAAATCTTGTGTCTCGCGTGCTTCATCTTGTTTACTTGCTGGTTTATCTCATTACTAGCTGTTGTTAGGGTTTGGTTGCTCGATCCAAGCTTGTGTGGAGTTTCTGTGGTATTCAGTCTTCGAACTAGGTCTTATCTCTCTATTGCAGGATTAAGCAGCTAGTGGAGTCAGGTTCATCTCTGCAAAATCTCAATTGTGTTAGATTTATTTTCGTAGAGCGGCAGTGCCGCCCTGAAAGGCCAGCAGTGCCGCCCTCTGTTCTAACAGAGTTTTGAGTTGAATTTTTATAGGCCTATTCACCCCCCTCTAGGCCTCCTTTATCTTCCTGTAGATCCTACAACTAGCCGGTGATCCAAAACACCGATAGTTGGCACACCAGGTAGGGGTTTTTTGCGCGTCTCGATGTCCGCATCAGGCCTCGTGTCGACGAAATATGGTCGGCAGTCTACCTAGGGGTATGTCCAAGGTAGTAGATTATCGGCAGACAGGTGCGCAAGCTACGAACAAGATGATGACGCAAGATAGACACGAGGTTTTATCCAGGTTCGGCCGCCGTGAGGGCGTAATACCTACGTCCTGCGTATGATTGTATTGCTGTATGTCAATGAGATGTGTTTTTTAGAGGGGTCCCCTGCCTGCCTTATATAGTCTGGGGGGCAGGGTTATAGATCTGGAAACTAATCCTAACCAGTTACAATTGCCATAGGTGGCCGGATAAGGATTCCTATTCTAACCGACCAAGATCTTGCTTGATCTCCAAATCTGCCTTGATTCCTTACGTGGGACTCCAAACAGATTGGCCGGACCGCGCGTCGTCTTCTAGTGGGCCAAATCCCCTAGTCCGGGCCAGCCCGAGCCTAGCCATAAGGGTATAGGGGTTAATACCCCCACAGCTAGTCCCCAAGCACCATGTATTATGCTGTGACACGCCGTTCGATCTCCTTCGACTAATGCAATCCGTCTTCATGTCATCTCCAACTGATTAAAACATTGTCCAACCGAATGTGCCAACATTCTAGTCAGAACAGAGAGCTGTAGACCACGATTATAGCCGAAGATTCCGGTTTGTCCGAAGAATGCATGGTGCTCTTAAAGAAAAAAGAAAAATATTTCTTTCCTTATCAAGTGTGCCCACTTGTATTTCTGAAAAGGAATGTAAGTGCGTCTTGGACAATAGTAATTCTGGCAATCAGTCAAAGCGTAGGGGTCAATAAGATAAACACATTCACTGCAAGGTGAAGTGTGCCCACTTAGTCCCCGAGCCTGGTAGTAGGTGACGTAGGCACGTGGTGCTAGGGTCTAAAAAGAATTTCCACTGAAGTTAAGAATCCAATCGTCGTGCAAGCAATACGAAATGCACCGGCAGGCGCTTCATACCAATGTAGTCCCCGAGCTTGCTGGACGGTGAAGTATAAGCCTTGTAGCAAGGTCCAAATAAATGCCTCTCGACTGTATATAAGTACAAATCACATGTAGGAGGAGAGCGGTCTTCGAGCAGTGGTCGGAACAATCCCCGAGCATAGCAGTGGTTGAAGCAGTCCCCGAGCACGGCAGTGGTCGAACCAATCCCCGAGCACTATAGTGGTCTGGGCAGTCCCCGAGCACGGTAGTGGTCTGGGCCATCCCTGAGCACAAGACGTGCGGCGAAGAACCAAATGCCACTTGTACTATTATTTGGAATATTTATTTATCTTCTTACTCTGTCCAGTCCAATATGACACGTCTGGTAAAAAAAGTAGACAAGTACAACACGTCATACTGCCTTCTTATCATTTCAAGCAAACAGTCACTTGGCACCTGTAAGGAGGTGCGTTATTGTCGTCCCTCTCACACTGGTAATGAAGAGGCGCATACACTAATAACGAAGAGGCGCATATATTGGCATAGATCTCGAGGTTGTGAAAACAACCGTCTGCGGCGCGTGCGCACATCTCCCAAGAATCTCGGGCAGACGAAACGGTGGAACTCTTGGTTAAATATAGTATAGAATTGGTAAGTTACTTTTTACCGAACCCCATTACCATTCACTGCCGCAGCCTTCTTCTTCCTCTTGCCAACCTTAATACCTCCAAAATCATCACCAATCACTCCTCCACCATATCCGCTTTCATCAGCAAGGCCGGATTCATGGCGAAAAGTGACGCCCAGAAGAAAGCCAGAGTCATGGCAAAGGAGTGGTGGAAGTCGAGAAGCAACGAGCAGACCATCGAAGACCTCGTCATCATAGGAGTGCTCCACAACAAGGAACTCGCAGGATGGCGCGCGCCGGAGGGCGAGGGGTACCCCAATCCACAACCAGGTGAGATTGTGGTTTTCGAAGATTTCTTCAAGCGGGGTTTTGGGGTTCCAATGCACCCTTTCCTTCAGGGGCTCTGTCTGTATTACGAGATTGGGATTTGCAATCTGCATCCCAACTCGATTCTTCTTATCTCCACCTTCATTCATCTTTGCGAAGCGTATGGCGGCTTCCAGCCCCATTTCGACTTCTTTCACCATCTTTTCTGTCTGCGAAAGAAAGGAAGCGGTGGCTCGAAGATAGCCGGAGGTGTGTACCTCAACCTTCATGATGGGATGAAGGCCCAGTACCTACACTGCCCTTGGAACATGTCGCTTGACGACTGGTACAAGAAGTGGTTCTACATCCACGAAGAGCCGAACACGATCACACTATGCGACATGGGGTTCATTCCGGAGAAGAGGACCAGCTGGTCGGAGAAGCCTGAGCACCTGGAATAGATCCCAGAACTACATGGGATGATCCCGTGGAAGAAACTGGATGGTCCAAGCGTGGTCGGGAACTTCATCAGCCGAAGGATCCAGCCCTGCCAGAGGAGGGTACATCCCGGCTACGAGTACCAAGGTAGCGTAGACCCAACAAGGACAAGGCAAGAGGCGCTTGATAAGATCGAAGTCAGAGCCAGAATTGGAGAGCTATTTAACTTAGCTGATCCAAATTATGTCAGATTGAGCGACATCGAGCATGCTTTCAAGCTCGCCCGACCTCCCCCAAAGGTAAATCATCCTGCCTTGTACCCGTAGTTTTATGTTGTAAGAGAAACTTACTGTGTTATCTCCTTTGTGTTTCCCAGATTAATGGTTGGGATAGAGCAACAGTGTTCGTGTCTCCACCCCCTGGTGTAGATTGGCCGCAAGTTGCCGGCCCAACCGCCCAGACCAGCGCCGGGATCGAAGACGTCGACTGGGCCGTGCTCGGAGTTGGGGAGGAGGCAGCGGCCAAAGCTACTGGCAAGCGACCGGCGGCCAGCAATCGTCGTCAGGCGATCTTTACTCTGTCGGACGATGACATAGAGGATGCAGACATCTTTCGACTCATCCCTCGAAAGAGGAGGAGGCAACTGGAGTCGACGGAGCAAGGTGGCTCCTCCGTGCCGGTGGGACCCGCATTGCCGACCACTACAGCATGGAGGACAAGCGGCGAAGGGGTCGAGCACCAAGCCCCAGCATCAGTGCTGGATGTAGAGGGAGAGCAGGTGTCACCCGCACAGCATGTGGAGCAAGCACGGCCGAAGAGACGTGCCTTTGCCATATCATTCCGCGCTTCCAACATGTAAGTATTTGTAACTTTGATGTAAGCTTGCAATTTTTATTAACTATGGTTGCCTTCTGAACTTATCTTGGATGTACTAGGTCGGCGTCCACCGAAAATCCGGATCAACTAGCCGGGAGCAGCGTGGCTCCGGCAGCAATTGTAGAGAAGACTACGCAACAGCCGTCCATGGAGGTACCCATAGCAGAAAAACCATCGGAGCCTCAGCCCACCAGCAGTCAGACAACAGTCCCTGAGCAGGGGGTTGAGAGAAGAGCCGAGCCAAACATAAATGCTCTGAGAACTAACCCTGCGGGGGGCGATACCTCAGCACCAAGGGTAATGGGTCAGACCGAGGAGCAGCGAACGGAGGCGAGAGCACAAAGCACGTTTGTCGATGCTGCATCCCGTGGGAAGGCCATAGTGATCGTAGAAGCTGCTAACTCTAGACCAGCACCGATACCCGAAGAAGAGGCCGAAGAGGACGAAGTAGAAGAGGTCCTGGGCCATCCACAGAACAGACGTCAACATGTATATGCATCGCGCTAGTGGAACGACCAATGGGTTATTCATGAGGAAATCCCAGAGGTCGAAGAGACCATGAAAGTTGAACGGGCGGTGAAACGACTGGTGACGGAAGTCTAGGTATGCTTTGCTCGACCACTTGATCTTGCCATCTAGTCATACTGTCTTACTTAGCTTTTTGCACGCAAGACTTAATGAAGACCGCAAGGTATCGTAAGAAATGCTTCGACCAGATTGAGGGGATCACAACAAGCAATAAAGAACTGACGGCCGAACTAGAACGCTTGCGCCACCAACTTGAAGCCACCAACCATCAAAGGACGGAGCAAGAGTCCCAGAACCAAAACCTGGTCATCCAGCTCAGTATCAAAGAGCAGGAATTAACAAGTAAGTAGTCACTTTATCACAACGAGTGCATGACAAGTGTTGTTGTATTGCTGGTAGTAACAGCAGTACTGCAGGCTTGGAAGCCGAGGTGGTCCATCTTCGAGAGGAGAATAGTCGTGCGGTCATAGAGTGTGATCGCCTAAAGGAGGACAACAGGAAACTGGCGCACGACCAGTTGTAGCTCCAGGACCACACGACCAAAATGAAAGAGGAACTGAAAAGTAAGTGTTCCAAACCCTTTTTCTCACTGTTGTTGCCTGCCTTATCTTGTCGTGGTACGACGTTTTAATGTCTTGTGCAGTTTGCTGTTTTAAAAGTCAATGCCAAGAAGCATCTGGACGCCGTGATAAAAGATAGTGACGGCTAGAAGGCGTGGTGCCAAGAGATCTTCGAGGATCGGGACACGTGGAAAAATCGGTGCTAGGAAGTGGCAACGAGCATTCTGCCGATCCTCAACCTTATCGATCCAGTGCTTACAGAGGACGTGCCAAGGACGCCACAGCTCGGACTGGTCGATAGATGCCGAAAGGCGTGGGGATGGTTCTAAGAGTTCGTGAAGGAGGCGGGTGAGTACACAGGCGCACATGTGCTAAGCTTGGTGCGTGCTCACTACCCCTTGATCGATCTCAAATGCCTGGAGGCTGGATACCCGAAGGAGGTAGATCCAGACAAGGCTGAGGAGCTTCGGATGACCCAGCTGGACTTGTTGGCAAAAATAATTGGCGACATTAACCTATGTGGAGGCAGGACAACACCTGTACAGGGTACGCCATCAACAAGTCAGCTGGAAGCGCCATCAGTTTTAAGCCAACCGGCGAAGCCTGCGGTCTCGACCAGCCAGGCATCGGTGGGGCCATCTTCTTCAGCTCGACCAGTACAAGAGTCCACGGGACTCGAGCACGATGTCAGGCCTGGCGAGCAGCAGGTGCCACGTGACCCGACCAGCCAATAGTATAGGCTATAGCTGTGGAAGAAGATGTAGTTGTGTTATTGGAAACTTAGACCCTTTTAGGCAAGCTTGTAATAACGTAACTGTATATCTACATAAGCTTGTTTGTTTTGTAGAAAACGTATTTAAGCTTGAATATCGTGTTGGTGTAACTAAGTGAGAACATGTTAGCGTTCTGTTTAGTTGTATCAGTTTAGTCGACACGTCATCCTGAAAGGTTTGTATGGCCCTGGTTTGCCCTGTGGTCAGAGTGTGAGGTGCGTAGCCTGTGCACATGTAGACGCACACAAGTCAAACCAGAGGGGACCTGCCGATCACCCATAGCGTAGAGAGCAGATCCCATGCACACGTTGGGAGGAACCGGAGACAGGGCTTGCTCTGAAAACCCGGGAAGGAATGGTGGTTGGTTTTGACTGATCGAGTTAGAATAACAATAGACTTCAAAGTGACACATTAGAGTGGTCGGAGAAATCATAGTAGCTTTATTGAATTAAATCGAAAGTACAAGAGGAGTACATATCTTAGTAGTTAAGCATAGAAATGCCTAAGCTTGTCGATGTGCCATGAATTGGGTACGTCTGTACCGTCCAGGTGAGCTAACCTGTATGACGTTGGTCGTGTAACCTCCTTGATCACAAAGGGCCCTTCCCATGGAGTTGTGAGTTTGTGGACACCAGCCTGATTCATCTTCCACTTCAGGACCAGGTCCCCAACCATGAAGAATCGCTCCTTAACGTTCTTGTTGTAGTACCTATGCAAAACAGCAAGGTATTTTGCCGTACGTATACAGGAATCGAGCCGCTTCTCTTTTGCACTATTCACTTCTAACTCACGTACTTCATTGGCCTTGTCTTCGTTGAAATTCTCTACCCGTGCTGATATGAAGGATATATCGGCTGGGAGCACTGCCTCAGTGCCATAAACCATAAAGTATGGTGATACGCCGGTATTGCAACTAGGCTGCGTTCTGAGACCCCAGACCATGGCTGGTAACTCTTTGAGCCATCTTCTAGGAGCTTTGTCATTTTCCCTGTACATCCTCTTCTTAAGTGCATCTAAGATCATGCCATTTGCCCGCTCGACCTGTCCATTAGCTCTAGGGTGCGCCACCGAGACGTATTTCACTACTATGCTCCTTTCATCGCAGAAGTCCCAAAAGGCATTCCCAGTGAACTGAGTACCCAGATCAGTGATGATGCTGTTGGGTATGCCGAAGCGGTGGATGACCTGGTCGATGAACACGATAGCCTTTTCTAAAGATGCCTGGACCAGAGGCATGTACTCTATCCACTTGGAAAATTTGTCGATCAGCACAAAGACGCATGTAAATTTCCCGGGAGCTGGCTTGAAGGGCCCGATCATATCCAGTCCCTAGCATGTGAAGGGCCAAGAGGCTGGTATTGTCTGAATCTCGTGTGCTGGTACGTGGATTCTCTTGGCGAAGAACTGACAACCCTCACAATGACGGACTAGCTTCTCTGCATCGGCTACAGCTGACAGCCAATAAAACCCTTCTCAGAAAGCCTTGCCAACCAGCGTTCTCGAGGCCACGTGGTTGCCACAGGAGCCAGAGTGGATTTGGTCCAAGAGACGTTCACCGTCCTCCTGGGTTATGCACTTCATCAAGATTTCCTCCTTTGCGTTCTTGCGCCACAATTTACCATCGACGAGCAGATACTGCTTACTGCGACGCATCAAGCGTTCATTTTCTATCCGATCGGTGTAACCGCTACCATCTGTCAGGTACTTGATGAAAGGTACTCTCCAGTCAGGCTCCTTAGTGGTCGGTGGTGGTTTGGTGGTGTTTGACGCCAGAATCGTAGCCACCAATAGCTGGTCTGGAGGCTTGTCGACCGTGGGATCTTCCTCTTCGATGGAAGGCGTGAGCAGGTCTTGAACAAATACGCCATGTGGGATTTTGGCTCAGGATGATCCTAACTTTGACAGCGCATCTGCTGCTTGATTTTTGTCCCGAACCACATGTGTGTACTCGATGCCATAGAACTTGCCTTCTAGCTTTCTGATCAATTTGCAGTACGCATCCATCTTTTCACTGGTCGTATCCCAGTCTTTGTTGAGTTGGTTGATGACCAGAGGCGAGTCCCCATAGACATAGAGATGTTTGACACCGAGCTCGACCGCAATGCGCAGACCATGTAGGCATGCTTCGTACTCGGCAGCGTTATTAGACGTCAGGAAATAAATCCTGAGGACGTATCGGAGCTGCTCCTTGGATGGCGACACGGAGAGGACTCCTGCTCCTGCGCCATTGATGTTGAGAGAGCCATCGAAGTACATCTTCCAATACTCGGCGGGCCCCTGAGAGGCAGGTGTGCTTAAGTCTGTCCACTCGACGATGAAATCGACAAGTGCCTGAGACTTGATTGTAGTACAGCTTGCAAATTCCAAGGAGAAAGGGCATAGCTCCATTGCCCATTTGATGATATGCCCGTTCGCATCCTTGTTGCGAATGATGTCTCCCAGAGGGTACTCGGTCATGACCACCACATGATATCCGTCGAAGTAGTGTTTCAACTTTTGGGATGTAATCAGTATGGCGTAGATCAATTTTTGAATATGTGGGTACCTAGTCTTGGATTCATTGAGTACCTCACTAATGAAATAGATTGGTCGTTGTACCTTGTAGACGTGGCCGGGCTCATCGTGTTCGACCACCATGGCAGTGGAGACCACTCGGTTAGTTGCCGCAATGTAAAGCAGGAGAGTTTCGTCTTCTCTGGGAGCAGTGAGGACCGGAGGTGATGTAAGGTATTGTTTCAGCTATGTAAAGGCAGCGTCTGCTTCCTCCGACCACTCAAATTTCTCGGTTGCTTTGAGCAGCTTGAAAAATGGCAGTCCCTTTTTGCCTAATCTTGATATAAAATGACTGAGGGCAGCCATGCATCCGGTGAGCTTCTGAACATCCTTCACCTTTTTAGGTGGCTTCATGTCCAAGATAGCTTTTACCTTCTCTGGATTAGGGCATATGCCATCGTGACTGGCGACGTTGCCTAGCAATATACCAGATGGAACACCAAAGATACACTTCTTTGGGTTTAATTTCCACTGGAATTTGTTAAGAGCTGTAAAGGTATGATCGAGATTGTTAACAAGGGTGTATGCTTCCTTGGTTTTAACAACTACATCATCAACATAAGCCTCGCCGAGGTCGTCTTTTATCTCATCGTTGAGGCAAGCCTGTATGGCGTGTTGGTAGGTAGCCTTGGCGTTCTTTAGCCCGAACGACATGGTCGTGTAGCAGTAAGCGCCGAAGGGCGTGATGAAGGATGTCTTGATCTGGTCGTCCTCTTTGAGAGCGATCTGGTGACAACCAGAGTAGCAATCGAGAAAGGAAAGCAACTCGCAACCGGCAGTTGAATCTACGACCTCGTCTATGCGAGGTAAGCTGAAGGGGTCTTTAGGGCAGTGCTTGTTGAGATCAGTGTAATCAACGCACATTCTCCATTCATTATTCTTTTTGCGTACAAGGACCGGGTTGGCTAACCACTCCGGATGATACACTTCTTTGATAAATCCGGCTGCCAAAAGTCATGTAACTTCTACCCTAATAGCCTCCTTTTTGTCGCGAGCGAACCATCATAGCTTCTGCTTGATAGGTTTGGCCTTGCCGTCGACATTTAAGGAGTGCTCGATCAAGTTCTGAGGTACACCGGGCATGTCAGCGGGTTTCCATGCGAACATGCTCATGTTGCTCCTCAAGAACCTGACGAGTGCGTATTCCTATTTAGGATCCAGGTTGGCCCCGATAAGGGCCGTTTTGCTGGGATCACCGTCGACCAGCTGGATCACTTTGTGCTCTTTGGACTTGATGTTCTTGCGTGGGGCCTCGAGCTCTGGGATCTCCAGGTGGTCGGCTGGGGTCTTCTTGGCGTCGAGCATGGTCTCGGCCATGCGAATAGAGAGGTCATGAGCCTCTGCTATTTTGAAGCTATCATCCTCGCAAGTGTAAGCTACGTACACGTTGCCCTTGAGAGTTAGAACCCCTTCTCAGTAGGCATCTTGAGCACCAAATACCTGTAGTGAGGTATGGCCATGAACTTGGTGAGCGCTGGTCAACCAAGGATAGCATGGTAGGTGCCTTTGAAGTCGGTGACCACGAAGTTGACGTAGTCGGTGCGAAAGTGGTCTGGGGTACCAAATTGCACAAGTAGCGTGATCTGCCCGAGAGGAGTAGAGCTCTATCCAGGGAGAACACCCCAGAACTATGCCTCGTATGGCTTGAGATCAGCCTGGGTTATCTTCAGAGCTGGCAAACTGTTCTTGAATAGTATATCAATGGAGCTGCCACCGTCAATCAGCACTCTGTCGAACTGGACCTTGTTGATACAAGGATCGAGGACCAGAGGAAAATATCCTGGCTCAGGTATTGCGGCCCATTGGTCCTTTCTACTGAAAGAGATCTCATGGTGAGACCAAGGAGGGAGCCGCGGATCGGCGATGAGGTTGTCGGCGTTGGCCACGTTCAAGCAAGCGCGGGTGAGCAGCTTGCGTTCTCGTTTGGTCTCGATGGACACTTTGCCTCCAATGATGGTGTGGACGTGATCGGTTAGCTTGAGGTACTTGTGACGGGGATCTGCGTCTTCATCATCGTCATCCTCGTTGCGCTGTTCCCCTACGTCGTTAGGCTTGTGGGACGTATCCGGAGCATATTGACGCGTGTAGATAGACTTAAGAACGCGGCAATTCTCCATGGTATGGTTTGACTTGGGGTGGAGTTGGCAAGGTCCTTTCAATGCTTTGGCGTAGTCTTCTTCGTAGTTGTGACGTCCGCCACCTTTCTTAACGGTGTTGACCTCACCGTCGTCTTCCCGAGCACGCTTGCCCGTGTAATCGTCACGGCGATTACACCGCTGATTATGCTGGTCGCGGTGCTCGCGGGGGTCGTTGCGCTGGTTGCGGTGATCAAAATTGTTGTTCGGACAACGGTTGTTGCGGTAGTCATCGCGGTGTGGAGGGTGGTTGGAGCGTGGAACCCTTGCTACTTCTTCGATGATTATCTTTTTAGCATCGTCGGCATCTACATATTTCTTGGCAGTGGCCAGGAGTGCTGTGACTGATTCAGGTCTCTTACGGAGGAGCTTGTCCCATAGGGCATCATGGAAGCGGAGACCAGTGATGAAAGCCTCAATTGCCTCGTTGTCAGAGATTGACGGGACCTTGATGTGCATCTCCGAGAAACGTCGGACGTACTCGATTAGTGGCTCATCTTTCCGATCTCGAATCCGCTACAGATCATATTTGTTGCCGGGTTGCTCGCAAGTAGCAATGAAGTTGTCGATAAAAGCTTGCTTGAGCTCTTGCCAAGAATCAAAGTAGTTCGCCGGCAGGCTGACCAGCCATTGGTGGCCTGCATGGCCGACAGTGACTGGGAAGTAGTTAGACATGATGTGCTCATCAGCCATGGCTGATCTGCACGCGATTTCGTAGAGCATGACCCATAATTCGGGGTTCTCCTTGCCGTCGTACTTCTGAAGTTTTTCGAGCTTGAAGTTCTTGGGCCATATGACTTGGCGAAGGTGTGGAGTAAACTGCTTCAAACCCGGAGGGCCGTGGGTAGTATCATATTCCATACGGCGATAGCTTTCATGGGATGCACGATTGTTGGCTCTTTGATTAATGCGATCGCGCAGATCACGTTCTCTGAGGTAATGGCGGAGATCGTTATTGCCATCACGGCGATCCCGGTTGCCACCCTGGATAACCCTACGACCACAGTTATCACGGCGATTATCGCGGTTGTCTCGGCGGTTGTCGTCCCGGTAGCCGCGGCGATTGTCGTCCCGACCACCATCATGGCCACCGTTCCCGCCTTGACGGTTGTCTGATGGATCGTTGTTGCTTGAGCCACGTTGGTTGGGTGGTTGTGAGCGACTTGAGTACTGGCGGCTGTGGCTTGATTCGACTGAGACGGATGGAGCCCGAGCTTGATTTACAATCTCTGCGGTCTAGGCCATAGCAGCCGTCAAGTAAGCTTGTATATCATCACGAACTGCCTGGGTTTCCGGGGTATTGGGTAGTCGTTGCATCATCGCCATAGCAACAGCTACGTTGGCGCTTGTGGTCCTGAAGACCTGCTTGTCCCCCAACCTATCAAAGGCATTGTTAAGGTCATGCCACTGGACCATTATGCGTAGTGCCTCCTCTTCATCCTCGGCTTTGATTTGTCGATAATTAAACCGGTCAATATTGCGTGCTTCGCGTGCTAGCCTTTCTTGTTCTGTTTCACCGACAGCTGGTGGTTCGTCATTACTGACAACGTTGATCAAGTCTCCTCGCCTTGGTGGGAAGGATGGGAATCGTGGGAACCCCGGGGCTTGGTCTGGGATATCCAAATCATATTCAACGCCTTCATCGTCATGATGCTGGAGCTCGGTGTGGATGAACCCATTAGATGCGGTGCTGGACGTGGAGCTTGAGCCACCCTCTCGAACTGTGTGGACCGATCCTTCTTGGAACTCCTCGATCCGGACCATGTTGACAAAGTTGCGTGGTCTTGGCCAAGATCGTTGCATACTATACACATAGTTGGAAGTAGTGTTTCGCAGGCCATAGGGCTGAGCCTGGTAATTCTCCATCGAGGTTTCGTATTCGGAGAGCCGGAGACCCATCGCGGGGGCTGGCCAGCGACGAACGGAGTGCCCTTCAGGAGTAGATGTGACCACGAGATCTATACTGAGTCGTGCAGGACGACTGGCCTGAGCTGGTCGGGTAGATCTGTTGTGGATAGCGGTTACCTGCTCATTAGGTTGACTTTGAATTGAACTTACCAGAGCTAGGGTTTCGGCAAGTTTGGTGCCGACCCGATCGATGGAGTCGAGCAGGTCGGTGTTGTTGATCTACTTCCCTTTGTAGCGAGGAAGCGGACGACGGGTTGTCGGTGTGGCTAAAGGCAATGTGGATGTGGTCGGAGCCAGATCCACCATGGTCGGAGCCGTAGCCAATGCAGGTGAAGCAGTGGTCGATGCGGATTGAATCCGCGCCTCCTCCGTGATCATGGCGATGAAGTCGTCGGAGCCAGTGGTCCAGGTGATCTGGCCGATGGTGAACGTGAGGCCGTTCGGCGTAGCCACGGAGCCGGGGATGATGACCATCTTGTTCGCTTGGAGAGCAGTACGCACACCCCCTACCTGGTGCGCCACTATCGACGAAATATGGTCGACAGTCTACCTAGGGGTATGCCCAAGGTAGTAGATTATCGGCAGACAGGTGCGCAAGCTACGAACAAGATGATGACGCAAGATAGACACGAGGTTTTATCTAGGTTCGGCCGCTGTGAGGGCGTAATACCTACGTCCTGTGTTTGATTGTATTGCTGTATGTCAATGAGATGTGTTTTTTAGAGGGGTCCCCTGCCCGCCTTATATAGTCTGGGGGCAGGGTTACAGATCTGGAAACTAATCCAAACCAGTTACAATTGCCATAGATGGCCAGATAAGGATTCCTATTCTAATCGACCAGGATCTTGCTTGATCTCCAAATCTGATTCCTTGCGCGGGACTCCAAACAGATTGGTCGGACCACGTGTCGTCTTCTAGTGGGATAGATCCCCTAGTCCGGGCTAGCCCGAGCCTAGCCATAAGGGTATAGGGGTTAATACCCCCACACCTCGGATGGCTAGTCACAGTGTCAGCTGGGTCCCGAGCGCGCACGTGCGCTTCAGGAGCTTGGAGTTCATCGTCACGACGGAGGGAGAGTTGGCACAGGCTCCCGCCGCCGTCCAGCCTCTCCACTCTGCTAGCCTCAATGCGATCGTCGAGGCGCTTGGGGAGTTGCAACTTCATACGCCGGAGGCCCATGTCTCGAGAGCGACTGGCTCCCCAACTTCAACTATGGGAGGCTAGAGCACCAACACGACGTCTTCCTGGGACCCTGACTGTCCTGAGAGGAGTTGCACTACCTTACTTTCTCCTTCGCTAACACCATGATGCAACTCGCCTGAGGAGAACCGCTCTCCCCGGAACACCTCAACCGGGCACCCCAGTAGCGTTCTCGTTTGGTCTGCACAATGCTGTGGGGACCATTGGCCACCTCATGTTGCAGCGCATGCACCCATCCCCTATTAATGACGAGTTCGTGGGGATGACCGAATACATCGTGGAATCTTTCCATGACCTTCTCGTGGGAGATTCAGAGTTTCTCTCTGACTCTGACTCCAGTAGGGGGAGCCATCACCCCTCGCGAGAATGTTTTATGGTAGGTACCCCTGAGGGACATGTCAAAAGCATCCACAAGGGAGGGGCTACCCCACTAAATGACCTCAACAATAAGGTCGAGGAATATGTAGGGGCCCTTCCTCGCATGCGGGTGGAATAGCTAAGGGCGCGACACCAGGAGCTCGAGGATGCATGACTCCAACTCGAGCAGGAGCATGCAGAGCTCGAGCGAGAGATCAAGCGCCGTGGAAATGGTGGGTGTGCATGCACCATGGCCCGTGATGTGAATCGGAGGATCATCAAAGATGATGGAGCCCTCCCACACTTCACCCGGGCAAGCCAGAACATCACTGCCATGGTGGCCTTGCTCTGAGGGCTCCCAGAGCCCATGATACCTGAGGATCATCGGACCCATCGCGAGATCTGCATGCTGCTCGAGCGTGCAGCGGTGCAGCAGGTGGAGAGCTCACTGTGTCGATGACGTGAGCTCGACACCAGTTAGCGCGCGCCCTCAGGACGACATGTCAGGGGCTTGTCTATCCACTAGGCATCACGCGATGGCGGGGGGCATGCCACGGCCCCAGTGCATGAGAGTCTCGGCCTCCACCGTGATGCACGTAACACCCTTGATTCCCGTAGGTGTGGACAAAGCGACGAGAGAGAGAGGAAGCCAGTCGTGGCTACCACCCTCATCACGGTGGATGCTACAATAGCGATGAGGACTGAAGCCCGAGCCCTGACCTACCAGGACCTCAGGCCTTTGGCCGACACATTCTCAACGCCGCCTTCCCACTACGGCACCGACCGCCGACCAACATCCCAAAATACTCTAGGGAAACAAACCCCATACTGTGGCTCGAGGATTACCGGCTTGCTTGCCAAGCCGGTGGAGCGGATAGTGATAGTTTCAATATCCGCAACCCCAGACATGGCTGGAGCGCCTTCCGCCCAATCGGATTCAAAGTTGGGCGGACCAAAAGGAGATTTTTGTGGGAAACTTCTAGGGCACCTACATGCATCCTGGGAACCCGTGGTATCTCAAAAACTACCGACATAAGTCTAGAGAAACTCTTTGTGAGTACATCCGGTGCTTCTCCTGGCAGTGCAATGAGCTGCCCGATGTCGCCGACGCCGACGTTATAGGAGCCTTCCTATCTGGGACAACCTGTGAGTCCTTGGTTCACAACCTAGGATGTAAGGGCCCGTGAACCACCAAGAAGCTCCTTGACATCACCACCAGCCATGCCTCGGGTGAGTAGGCGGCCGGAGTGATTTTTGACTGTCCCAAGGGCAAGGCAAAGCGGGACGAGGACGCCGACAAAGGCGCCTCCAACTGCCCCAACAAGAAGAAGAACAAGTAGCGATGCGAGGGCTCGCGGACCTCCCTGTGGTGCTCTAGAGCCTAAGGATGACCCTTGCCGGGCCTTCGGCTACACACCCTTTTTCATGGTCTACGGTTATGAGGCTATCCTCCCGACTGACCTCGACTATGGAGTGCCTAGGGTTAGGGCGTACAACGAGCAGGGAGCCAAGGTATCCCTCGAGGATGCCATGGATCAGCTCAATAAGGCACGCGATGTTGCCCTCCTCCGCTCGGCTAAGTACCAGCAGGCGTTGCACCGGTACCACAGCCATCGAGTGCGGGGTCAGGCCTTCAACATTGGGGACTTGGTACTCCACCTCGTCTAGAGCAACAAAAACCATCACAAGCTCTCTCCGTCGTGGGAGGGACCATATGTCATCGTAGAAAGTGCTCGGACCCGGCACCTACAAGCTCAAGACCATCAATGACAAGGTCTTCATCAACGCATGGAACATCGAGCAGCTACGTCGTTTTTACCCTTAGCATATGCATGTACCCATGAAAACTAAGAACGGTGTTTCTAAAATACAAAAGTGCTTTCTTTTTCGCTATATCATCCTCGATCCTTAGTGACACCCAACCCCAACAACAGCATGGGCCGGGCCTCAGTCGAGGGCTGATAAGAGCATACCTATTCAGAAACAATCGCTGTACGTGAACCCTTCTCATGTTAAGATCTAAAAGCGAGAGCTATGGAAATGAACACTGAGTAAAGTTGGTCAGACTGCAAGGAACCTATGCCCCAGTGGCTATGGCATTCTTGCTCACCAGTGTGATCAGGGTTCTTTCACCCGCACCTTAAGCTTTGTAGCCTTAACAATGGAAATGGGTTGGAATGCAGTAACCTTTTTATAACACAAAAAGAAAAAAAGTACCCAAAAGTTTGTTTGACAGAAACAAAAGGATTGCAAGACAAGGCGACCCCACGATCGGACCCGCGCAACGCGCGGGGGCTCAGGGGGAATTGGACTCACGAAGAGACCGAATATGCGGTCGCATGTCAACAGTGGATCGATTGGGTCCTAAGAGGGGCCAGAATTAATGAAAATCCTCTCGGGTCCCCAAAGAAATCCCACAACTACACGCCCCCGAAAGAAGTCCAGTCACAACAGAAAGGGATCGTAACCCACCAACGCATCCCGTGGGCAACAGAAGATCGAAGCCCTCGAAGTCCCTCCATTTCGAAAAAAGCCTACGAAGGAGGTATCAGTATTATGGATACCCAAAGAACGGATCTGAGGACCACGGACGACAACTCACCTAGATAATCAAGGACATATTTCAGTCTCAACCGACCCTGAAGGGATAGTTTCCGCATCGCCAGACCCCTCAGGCACAATCCCCATGTCGCCCGACCCCGAGGGTACAGGAGCCATCTCGCCTGACCCCTTGGGCAAGGGCTCCATCTCACCCAACCCCTTGGGTGCAAGCTCCATCTTGACCAACCCCTCGGGCGCGGGCTTCGTCTCACCCGACAGGGTCCGTACCACCCCCAACCACTATGGGTCCAAGCGTGTGGCCCTGGGTCAAGCCTCTGACACCAGAAGGGGTGTAGGCACGCCATGATGTGACCCATGGCCATGATAGGCCATGCCCGGGGGTTCGCATCACCAACAGTGATGGGTGCGTGAGCGCTGTGCTGCCTAATCCCCGTACGGCGGCTGACATGCACGTCGGTTCACCATGCTGTCCGCGCGGGATGTGATGGAACACCATGACCAGCTAATGACGTTGAGGCATAGCACTAGTGGTGAACAGGAGCCCGATGTGGAGCCATCCCTGTCACCATCTACAGCGTCGGTAGGACCCGCATGAAGGAGAAGAAGGACGCGGCGGTCCTAGATGGCTTCTTCTCCTCGATTCTCTTCCTCTTTCTCTCTCTCTCTCTCTCTTCTCTTTTTCTGATGTAACATGCATCTTCCCCTTCTTCTATAAAAGGGGAACACAACTCAACACAACATAAGGGAAATAGGCACGAGCACACGGCTGAGCAGCTGAACAAACTCTTAGCACTTTTCAATCCTTCCACCTGAGACCTGGGATCCGCTCCCTCTCTCGCCCATCTGTAACCCCTACTACAGATAGTGATGGTAACACAAGCAGGAGCATACTAGATGTAGGGATGTTCTGCCCAAACTAGTATAATCCTTGTGTCCTCCGAGCACACCATCCGGGCCAGACGCGCAAATAAGAAATTTACTTGCCGGTGATCCGAAACACCGATTGGTAGTGGTTTAACCTGGGATATGTAGATAGCGATGGGGTTGCATATTTCCTATAGTTGAGTATAACTAACATGTGCTTTATTGGATTAATGACTTCCGTATAAGTTGTAGTTACTAGTTAGGTGCTTATTTGCATACTCTTGCTCTCTGTTATGTTGACATTCGCTAGAAGCTTTAGTTAATAAATACATTTGAAATTTAGATGAACAGCTACTAAATGCTTTTGAAAGAGAGCAGGAGGCACAAGTCACAAAGAATCATTGGAAGATGGAAGAACCAAGGGTGGTTATTGAGGGATTTGGTGATACAGATGAAACATATTCAGATTTACAAGATGAGCCAGTGGCCCTTGTAGTTGAGGTGCTTGTTCTACCTTGTATTGAGTTTGGCCGGGAGGGGCCTAGGGGTGCAGATAGCAATGCAATGCTTTGCTGTCTAGATAGCAATGCAATTTGTACATTCTTCTTGCTTAAACTTGTTTCTCCAATTTCAGCGTCTGGTTCGAAAAAGCCATAGAGGAGGCTCCGCCAGCAGGAAAAAAGGCAGCTTTGATATCAGTCCAAGAGGAAGGCAGTTCAAGATAGTGAAGTCAACATGACCTGGAGAGTTGACTCATGGATCTAAGAAGAACAAGCAAAACCGTGCAAAAGTGAAGTACCACCAGGCTATAGGACCTCGCTCCTATGCTATATAGCTGCAATCATTTGTAAGTGATAGTTGTGTTTTATTGTTACTCTAGCCTTTGTATAAACAGAAACTCATATGCACTATTAATAGAAGCAATAGTGGCAAGAGCCTAAGGCCCCCTTTGGAACGCAGGATCAAAAAAACATAGGAACATGGAAAATATAGGAATATGATTGGAATGCATGTGAAAAACAGAGGAATGAAAAATAGAGGAATTTTGTTAGAAGGGGTGTTTTGTTTTGTACAGGAAAAACATAGGAAACCAATACCATGAGGTTTCACTAGATGTGTTTTTCCTTTGTTTTTTATGAAAGTTGAAGGATAGGAAACTTTTCTATGGTTTTCCTTCCCCCATTTATTTCTATGAACCCAAGGCCTCTACGGTGCTGATTCCATAGGATTACCAATTCCTACATTTTTTCTTTGGAAATCCTATGAACCGAAGGGGCCCTAAATTTGGCATCATCGTTTAATTTTGAAATTGCAGTACCTGTGCATTGTGCTTATGTAATCCATATATGTAACCTATTATTTACTGCTTGAATTTCATAGTATGTAATCCATATCAGTACCTATGCGTTGTGCTTATGTAATCCATATCAATATGAAACCTGCTAACGAGATCCTAACATATGGGTATGTTAAGCCTCGGGTCCAATGGTTCCCGATCGAAGAAGACCCCCCGACCAACCCCTTCAGGATCACCTGGGGGCTCAAGGGCTATGCCCATCGGGCACGCTCACGCGCACCCTCTGGCAAAGAGACCTAGCCAAGCCTGAGTTGCCACGACCGCCGCATGGGGTTCGGGGGCTCACCAGAGCCCCAGGCACCCGATCTATGGTGCATCCAGGCCCGGCCCTTGGCTCCTGCCCGGTTAATGACGTAGCCAAGGCCTAGGCACAAGAAGACAAGCTCTGGGCTACCAATGCTCGGGGGCTCCCTGGTGCCGCTCCCCAGACGCGGCCCTACCAACTGCTCCCTCGATAGGGTCTCGTCCAGGGCGTGACATAAGAAGACAAAAGCTTTCCCTCGGCCTCCCGAGGGCTTGGGGGATCTAGGCCCACACATCAACCCCTGGAGCCGACCTCCTTCGCCACCAAGAAGACTCCAGAAGGTCCACCCAGGGAGGCCAGTCCAAGCCAACACAGCTTGACACGTAGAGTGTTAGAACAGAGCAGCCGGATGACGCCCAAGGCTTCTTCGGCACCAAGACACCATGACGGTCCACGGTGCACCGCTGTATGACCCTCTTGGACTCCAGCGCATGTTGACCTTAGACTAGTTCCCCTAAACCACCATGTACCCGACCTATCTCATTATATAAGGGATAAGGTCAGACCTAGGAGGGGTAAGGATTCCAGATCGATCACCAGACACGCCATTCCATTCCATCCGCCTCCGCTTCGTATAGGGAGCAAGGCAACCTGGAGAGGGGTACCGAGAGCTCCTCCTCCGCATCCTGTCATCTTTCTCCTCTCTAACGAGGGGGAAGGCTCCACCAGTGGTGAGGCAACCTTAGGATTAGCATCGAGCTAACCCCCTACCAAATCTCTCTCTATACTATATTGTAACCCGATGATTTTGGGTGCTCTTGAGTATAAGGATCATCAGATGCTGGATGTAGGGACCGAATTGGCCCGAACCAGGATAAACTGCTATGTCTTCTTTGCGTGATTCTTGTGTTCCTGAGTCCACCCGAGCCACTAGAGTCCTATATTCTAACATTGACTCAAACAACTATGCTTGCCACAGTTTCGACCGCGCGACAGCTAGCGTGCCAGGTAGGGGGCAGCGTCAAGTGCGATTCCTCCCTGCCGAGCTCTCCGTCGTGGTTGAGGCATTCCTTGATGAAGGAACCCCGCACGAAGATGGGCCCGCACGGCGAAGGGAGTGACGCGCTAACTCCGCAAACGGCTAAGTCCCCCTACCATTAAGCTATCTTCCATATGTTCTTCGTCTCTCAAGTTGCCATTGGGGGACACACCCACCCTACTCAAATCAACCTACTTTCGGGCCGTGATCCTCCTTGCCCCGATCTTGTGGTCGGGGAGCCAGCTGCCATGTTCTCCCCCTCCTGGCCACCGGATAGGATTAGCTAACGCCCTAATATCACATGGGCACGACATAGGCTAACAGAGCTAATAGCTAATGACCACAAGGCCCAGAAAGAGGGAATAGGTGTCGAGGACGCTCCCCACCAAGACGAACAGAGCACGGAGTGGGAGCGGCAATGAAGAGCGCGAGGATTGGATGGATGGGCACGCCCTTAGTGTCACAATTGTCCGAAGGGGGACAAGAACCCCTAGAATTACAAGTAGCAAGTTTTATAGCCAAATCTTTGTGCAGGTCATGGGGACGCCAGGGAACCCATGGGCACGTCGTCCTCTTCTGGGTACTCGTCAACCAGCAGCAGCCTATCGTCAACGATGCCCGCTGTAGCAGCAACCAAGGGAGCCACTGTGCCCTTGGCCTCCTCCAACTCCTTGTCAAAGGTCTCCTTGGGCATGCCTGGGGTCATTGTGCTCAGATCAACATGCGGGAGCTGAAGCTTCACCAGGGTTAGGGTCATAGAGGCCCCCTGGTGGACCACGCTCCTAATGACTCATGCGACGTGCACCGCAAGGGAGCGGACCTGGCCGATGAGGTCGAGCTCCCCCTCCAAGGGCGGCGGGGGGAGTAGGGCATCGCACTCCACCAGCGTGCTGGCAGTGAGCCCCTGTAGCTTCACTCGTGCTACCTCAAGCTCCTGCCTACGCTCCACTAGGGTGGTCTGGCTATCCTCTGACACCTTTGCCTTCGCCAGCAACTCCTTCCACAGACAGTCACGCTTCATGCATGTCTTCTTCGCCCCCACCTTTAGCCAAAGAACCATGCCACGCTCGTCCATGAGCTCCACCCGCAGCCCTACATCATGCGAAGAAAGGAGTACCGGGTTCATGGTGGCCTAGAGCGAAAGGCCCCGTCCTAGGGCGAGGGAAAGAAGAGGGAGAAGAGGACGCACCCGCGATGAGCTGCTGAGCCTCATGGAGCTCGGAACGGGCAGCATCCCTCATGGTCTCCAGCAGGCCCAGGGAGCCCCTCAGCTCCATGACCACACCCTCGGCCATCCAGCGTGCCTCCTCTGCCTCTATAACTTTCTGCTGGGGCACCTTGGCCCTTGCCTCCATGGCATGCTTGGCCTCTCGATCCAATGCCAACTCGAACTCTAGTCTCACCACGGTGCTACGCGCCCTGTCACGCTCTCAAATGAGCGTCGCCGTCAGTGCCTCCACCCGAGTGCTCGGCAAGGGAGGGACAAGGGTTGGGCAGTAGAGTGGGCAAGGACCTCCCGCCCCCTCTAGAGGGGCCAAGAAGCACCTGCGAAGCGGCCTTCCCCCACTCCCAGACTAGGTCTGACTTCCTCTAGGAGAACTGGAGCAACGGCTGCAATGACAACAAAAAGGGAATTCAGATGAACCCATGGCGCCATCTACAGTGTCGTGCCCGATCAGTCGATCCTTACCCCACAGGAGTCGTATATCCCCTACTAAAGATTGAAGAACACTCCTACATGTCCTGCCATCTCTGTGAAGGAATCATAGAAGAAGGCGACTAGTTCATCGAAGGCACTGTGCCGCTTCATCAACTCCAGCCACACATCTACCTCGGGGCCATCGTCCAACGCGTGTGGCCCCTCGACCAGTGGTGCAGGAAAGACTAGCACAACCGCCAATGAAGAGCCAGCCTCCTCGTGCCTCGGGGCTAGGGGAGATTGGCGACAGCGGTCTCCCCCCAGTCCACCTCTGCTTCGGGAGGAAGGCCCCCTAAAAGGGGCCACCTCCCACAGTCTCAGATCCTACCAGATGCATTAGGGCCTCAACAACCGGCCCTCCACAATGGCGTCTAGCCTTGATGCCTCACCTACTCAGGGAAGGAGCAACGGGCGATGACACACCTTTAGCACCAGCGGTCGGAGCGGTGCCGCCCGAGGCCCCCGACGACGAGGGCTCCCTGTAGTCAACATCCGGATCACCAAGGAATGAACAAATGGCTACCACACGGGGACAACTCGCCCAGCGAAGGCCCTCACCTACCACTCGAAGAAAGCCTCAGGGCAGAGTGCCTCTTCCACAAAGGCGCCCCTGCCCTAGGGGAACTCAAACAGGGACGCTTCCCAGCAACATGGGCCTGAATCCCCTAGAGATAGGCTGAGGGACGCACCTCCCGGCAGCGAAGAAGAGCCCCCAGGGGTGGCCTTGGCCCCTTGCCCCTTGGGGTTGGGGGAATGGAGACCGCCCCTAGATAGGGAGATTGTTGGGTCTTGGCTCGAACATTGAGAACGGGGCTAGTCCTTCGTCGACCGCTGGCTCCCCTGATGAAGACCCAAGTACCATCCACATGATCCCCGTTATGGATTCCTCCAGGAGGTGACCCTCCACCACCGCAGATTGGTCCCCAACCCGAGGTACTCCCACATCGGGGCTGGCCTCACCATCAGAGGAAGAATGCCGTGGAACAAGAACACCTGAAGCACCGTTTGGCCGGTCAACCTGGCTTCCTTCAGGGCGGTGACCCTTTCTAGCTGCCCCTCGGTGATGTCGAGGGCAGGCCCCTCTGGCATGCTCTTCCAATACAACGGCATCACCGGCCCTAGTCGATCGGGGGAGTATGCTGGAAGGGATCCAGAAGGGTCAGAGAGGTAGAACCATTTCTGGTGCCACCCCTTCTCTTAGGTAGGGAAGGCAAGCTCTATGTATCACAACTTTAGATTGTTGCACGGCTAGATGGCAGTGGCGCCGATCCATTGAACGGATCCGTCACCATCCTTGTTCAGATTTAGGTGGAAGATCCTCCTCCACAAGTTGAAGTGGGGCTCGATCCGCAAATAGCACTCACAGAGGGTGACGAACACCACAAGGTGCACCACCCCATGCGGCGTCAGATCATGGAGCTACAGCCCAAACTAGCAGAGGAATCTCCCCATGAACGGGTGAGCGGGAACCCAGAACCTAGTGAGGTGGAAGGGGATGAAGGAGATGACCTGTGACTCCCCGGGTGAAGGTTCTGACGCCTTTGGATTCGACAGATCCCATCTGGAGGGGGGAAGGAGCAACCATGCCTGGGCCACCTCCAACATCTCGCCCTCCGCCTTCGAGGTGTCCCACTCTGCCATTGTAGACAAGCCAAAGGAGAAATGCGAGCAGGCTTAGTGGCGCTCGAATGGAGAAGCGGTGAGGAAGCAGGAGTGAAAGGTACGCCCATTCTCCACTCAGTCCAACCCTTTCTATGGCTCAAGTGTGTGGGAGTGGACACGATCCAAACCACGCATGCCGCCCACTCCGCGCACACCTCCTCGCAGGACTTGGGCAGATTCGGTTCCCCCGAGCCCATCGGCTATCATCGATGGCTAGGATCTGCCCATACCAACTACAGCGGCTCCTCCTCCACCAGATCTGCTCTACTTGGCTCTGACGTATGATCTCCCAAACGAGACGGGACGACGCGGGGGTGCATGCCATAACTCCTCCACCAGGCATGATGGCCCAGACGCCATCAATCGCCTACGCAAGGCGTCAACGGATGGGATGTTCCTAGAAGCCACCCATTCTGCTAGTAAGGGGGGCCCATAGTGGCCTCAGGGGTGGTGCTGGATCCCCAAATGCAGCAGCCCGACCCCCGATCAATGGGCACTCAGGTGGCGCATCCTCAAAACCAACCAACTCCCCAGAGTTGGGTTAGGAGCCGCTGAGCAGTGGGCCTAACAATGACCCCCGTCCAAGGCTCGGCGTGCTCCCCGCTCCCCGATCTATGGCCACAGGAGGTCGGCCCTAGAAGGCCAGCTCGAGAGGATTGAGGCCTGCTAGCGCAGCCCTTAGAAGGGCATGGTGCTTCGGATGATCAGATGGCCCCGAGCCAGAGCCCAACGCTCTTGATCACCCGGCCCACGATAGGCTCCGATCAAAAAGGAGGGTGGCCTCGGGCCTGAAGTCGACAACTCCCAGACGAGTTCACCGAGCCCTCGCTTGAGTCGAAGACCCATGCGACATAGACTCACGAAAGGATCAACACCATCTCCGCTCGGCCCCAATAGCCGAGCAACACCCATCACGATGAAGAAGAAGGCCCAAAGCAGGGCACAACACTCTCATCGGCACAAGCTGTCCCCGCCAAGGAGGGTTTGGTCACCACAAGATTGAATTCAGTCCTTCGTTTCCATCATGCCAGGTGAGGCCACGAAGGGCTCAGGGGCTCCAAACGAGATCCAAACATATGGGTATATTAAGCCTTGGGTCCAATGGTTCCCGACCGAAGAAGACCCCCCGACTGACCCTTCAGGATCGCCCGGGGGCTCGGGCGCTATGCCCATCGGGCACGCTCAGGCGCACCCTCTGGCAAAGAGACCCGGCCAAGCCTGACCTGGCCATGACCGCTGCTTGGGCTCAGGGGCTCACTTGAGCCCTGGGCACCCGATCTACGGCGTATCCAGGCCCGGCCCTTGGTTCCTGCCCGGCTAACGATGCCAGCCAAGGCCCAGGCATAAGAAGACAAGATCTGGGCTATTGATGCTCGAGGGCTCCCTAGCGCCGCTCCCCAGGCATGGCCCTGCCAACTGCTCCCCCGATAGGGTCATGTCCAAGGCATGACATAAGAAGACAAAGCCTTTCCTCAGCCTCCTAGGGGCTTAGGAGCTTCGGGCCCGCATGTCAGCCCCTGGAGCCGACCTCCTTCACCACCAAGAAGACTCCAGAAGGTCCACCCAGGGGAGGTCGGTTCAAGCCGACATAGATTGACACACAGAGTGTCAGAACAGAGCAGCCGGACGATGCCCAAGGCTTCTTTGGCACCAAGACACCGCGACGGTCCACGACGCACTGCTGCAAGACCTCTTAGACTCTAGCGCACATAGACCATAGACTAGTTCCCCCAAACCGCCATGTACCTGACCTATCTCATTATATAATGGATAAGGTTAGACCTAGGAGGGGGAAGGATCCCAGATCGATCACCAGACACTCTATTCCATTCCATCTGCCTCTGCTTTGCACAGGTAGCAAGGCAACCCAGAGAGGGGCACCGAGAGCTCCTCCTCCATATCCCATCGTCTTCCTCCTCTCTGACGAGGGGGAAGGCTTCACCGACGATTAGGCAACCTTAGGATTAGCACCGAGCTAACCCCCTACCAAATCATCTTCCCAAGGTCATTTGCCTATCCCATGGCCAGGTCCACTCCTAGGTCAATGACAACACCCTTTTTTTGAAGAATGCTGGTATCCTAACAAGCTCTGCCAGAACAGAGACATCAGCGGAGAGAATGCTTCGAGAACAACTTGTTGCTTAATAGAAAAGTTCCACTAACATCATCGAACAAGTGGATGAACTGAAGAGAAATACAAAAAAGACTAAAATGGAGTTTGAGGAGTTCAAGATACAGCAACAGGAGGAGTATAATAAGCTACGTGAGGATATCATGTGCTTTAGCTTTTGTTCTGGTAACTCTCAGTCGTCAACTCTATTGGCTTGATGCAGTGAATATTTGTGGTTTGATTTGTGTACTCGTGTGCTGGTTTGATGTGGTGAAACTATTAGTGAGTTGCTGCTGATGTGTAAATAGTAATTTATTGTATTTAATTGTCATGCTAAATAATTATGTAGACATCATTGAATAATTATGTAGTCAATCTGTGCAGCAGTGACGATCTTGAATTACTTTTATGATGAATTGATTGTTGGGCACGTGGTAGAACCTGGGCAGGCCACGTGATTAAATAAAAATACGACACATGGACGAACCAGTGTATGACACATGAAATAGCCACGACACGACACGTGGGCTAATAAAAATCCGACATGTGGAAGGAAGTCGTCAAGCCACGTGGCTGAATCAAAAAACAAAACATGAACGAACAACATCATGACACGTGGTCGAATATGAAATGACCATGTGGACCAATAAAAATACGACACATGATCCAATAAAGAAATGACACATGACCCAACCGCAACACGACACGTGTGCCAATAGAAAACTGACAACCAATAGAAAACTGACATGTGGAACAATAGGGGCCCGACACGTGGTCCATTAAGAACCTGAAACGTGTAAGAACTAAAGATGGCCACGTTGTCCAATAACAAAGTGACACATACCTGAACTATCTCCAATGTAACAGGCCATAGCAGGTACATGTGGAAAGCATCTCCAACAGAAGCAACCGCCAGCATGGCCCCGCCATGCATGCCGAAGCAGTTCTATGACGGTCAGTTTTTTGTCATAGATCTATCCACATCTATAATGAATTTATAGAATCATCATAGAAGTTAAAGAATAACGCGACTTCTATGACGAACCATTTTCCATCATGAACTCGTCATAAAACTGAAATTATGACGAATTTGGCTCTTTCAGTGATGAAAGTTGTTCGTCATAGAAGTGGATATTTCTAGTAGTATAACTTATGGATCCGAGCACCACCATCCATGAATGGAGAGTAGGCCTAAATCTAGATTTTCATGATCTATTTAGATATATATTTTTATGATCTAGATTTAGATGGTGAATTTGTTTATTAAAATAGATTAATTGATTATTCATACCTATACGTTAATGATTGTAATGTTTATCCATATAGAATGTTATTTGAGACAATTGAGCAATTGTTGTTTTCTATAAATATGTATGTCTCTTTCTTAATTCAATCGTTTGAGTAATAATTCAATCAATTAATCATGTCTATAAGTTAACATCATTTTTTCATTTAAATTAATTAATCATTGTGAGTGGACTTTTTTGTAGTTTAAGATAGAAAGTCCATAGATGTACAACTTATCAAGACTCAATCCATCATATCGGTTTGCAGTTGATAGATTTATTACGGCTGAGGAGAGGCATGCACGTGTAGAGAGAAGACGAAGCACATATCCAATCCATGCATAGACTGTAAAAATATTGTTGTATTTGCTAACGTGGAATGGATCATTTCATGAAGGGTTACATGATTTGGACCAAACATGAAGATTATGGTAGTTTCACGCCTTATGCAATTGGCAACCAATACAACGGCAACAACGCAATCAAAGGGATCAAATCTTGCTGCCGAGGGGTAACACCATTGTCTTTACAAAATAAATCATGTTCTGTCAGATGTCACTGATGATTTCTTTGACGATGAAGATGGTGACGACGAGGACAGTTACCACATGTCGACGACCTATGGTTTAATTTCAGGGATTTTTATGTGGGAGTGAGAAATTGGACTTTGATGGAATAATTGGGGATGGGTCTTTATTTCCAGAGGTATTTGCAGAAGCAAAATTGGTCTGTATCAAAAATATATTGTCTAGAAGTATTATTTATACATTTTAATTTGATATGAGCCAAGCAACCTTATACATATATAAAACGGTAACTAAAATATCCCATGCCCCCACCAGTGATTCTTCCATGCCGTTATAAAATCAAGATGAGTGAAAAGACTCGAGAAAGGAAAAGTGTTGAAAGTTTTTCAATGTAGCTATGATTCGTTATTATGTGCCATGCTGAGGTCAAAAGAGTATCAACTTCCTTTTCAAAAAAGAAAAGGAGTATCAACTTTTTGGGGACATGCCATCGAAGTGCGTAGAACGGTAGAAGCTCAGCGTCGGATGCGGATCCAAAACGTATGATTAAATTTCTTCATTTTTTTCTTGTTTTGAGAAAAGATTTCCCGCTTTATGGATAACAACACAGCGTTTCAAACAGGATTGAACCCTATTCTAGGCGCGCCTGCTTGTCCCCCACTTTATACGTCTACATGAAAAATAACTAGTGAGGATGTGGAATCCTGGATCCATCCAAGCCGTGCCAGGACAATTGATCGCAACCGATCATGGGCGAGGCAGGAGCACAGAGCAGGCAGACGCCACTGCCACTTATCACAAGTAATATGAGCATCAATGCTATCCAAATCAGAGTCACAACTTGTTAGTTTGGGTAGCCAACTAGCTATTTTAATACTACTCATTTTTTTTCTTGTTTTCTCCGGCAACACTACCTAAAACAGACCTTCGAAATCCATCCTAGTAGTGAATGATATGTGAGACCCACATGTCATCCTCTTGGTTCCCTTGCCGTCATTGAAAAACTCTGATGAGTACAGGCCCGATCTTCTGAGAGGTAGCCGGTAAGTTCGATTTGTGGAGATCTCGACGTTGGCGATCCGGCTTCAAATCAGACGCGATTCAAACCCTGCAACCGTTACACCACTGCTCCGTTGGTTATCAACCAAGCACAACTTGATTGACCTCGCCAAGAAGGCTTTTCCTGCAAGCGAATCGAAGAGCACAAGCAAGAAGATAAAACACGCAATCTGATATTGCAAATATGAATGACGCGAATATCAATAGAGGGTTCTAGAACTCGATTCCAAAGGACTAATCGACACAGTGGAGGAGATCAAGAACGGGGGCCCTGGATCACTGTAAAAGGATTTGTCACCACAGTTACAATGAACGATTCAGTTTCTCGATGGAAAACTAAACTCTAAACAAAACCCAATTGTGTAGCAGCGGCGACGGCTGTGTTTATAGTCTAAGACTCGACCTAGGGTTGGGGACGGCCAGGGGTTGGGCACCCACAACTTGGGCTTAAGGCCCGACACGATACATGGCCAAGTTGGCCCAAATAGGTGACGCAGCACCTTGCCGTGGTCACACAGAATGATCCACGGACCTTCTGGAGCTGGGACCAGATCCAAAACGACGGCGTCGTCGTCCCCTTTCCAACGCATCCAAGAACGGCCCGTTTCGATGTCGTATGAGAAAGTTATGACCGAAACAGTGACGACGTGTCTGCTGAATCCGAGGGCGACGTGGCAGCTGAGTTGGGAACGAATTGCAACTTGGGGAAGACCATGGCGTCGGTATGTCCAGCATGGCGATGTCCTCATCAAACTCGGCCTTCGTCGGAGGTAGGGAAGGGGCGCACCGCCCACCAGGCCAGCGGGGAAGGGCCGCAGGCTGCAACCAGGGAGGAGGTGCGACTAGGAGATGTGCGACCGAGGAAGATGCCGCCGGGAAGGAGACGTGCGTGCCGATGAGAAGAGGCCGGGGAGGAGGCGCCCACCCATGTGGAAATGCCTTCCAGTTTGGTATTTCTAGTTTTAGGGTAGTTATTATCAAGCACGGTGAGATAAAAATGAGGCGTTTCTAAAAATTATTTCTATAATAATGTACTGTGCTTTTGCTACTTACTCTATAAAATATTTGTCTTAAAGTTTCTAACTGTACAGAAATACAGATTGATGCACTAATTATTATAAACTAGCATGGGCTAGCTCCCAATGCCCTTGCACCCTTTCCTTCTTCAAGAATTAAACACAAAAAAGCGTTGTAGATATGCAAAAGACAAGCATAATGTGTGTTAACCTATTTATTTTTCTTATTACTACCTCCATCCTGAAAAAGGATGCAATTAAAATTGTCTGTAGTCAAAATATCTATAGTTTAACCAAATTTATGGAAAAAATATCAATATTTATTTAGTATCACAAATACTGATACTTTTTTGTTATCACAAACGTTCATACCTTTTTGTTGTCACAAATATTGATACCTTTTTTTGTTATCACAAAATAATCGTATTATGAAAATATATTGCGGAATAAATCTAACGATACTTATTTGGTATCACAAATATTGTTATTTTGTTGTTTAAACTTGATCAAACTTAAAACGGTTCGACTGAATACTATATTGAAATTGCATCTTTTTTCCTTCCTCGAAGAGGAGGGAGTATGTTTTTATATAAAGCACATCTGATCTAAAGTTGGATGTAACATGCCATAGTAAAGGGCTAACCACGGTATGCCAAGTAATATGGGACCCCCCAGCATTCTCGTGTGCCTAAAAAGAAACACATATGCAGCCTATTGCCGGACTATGATGCAAACATGTAACCAGGAACCCCCGTATCATTACACAACGTATTAAAGTTGCAACAACAAAATGACAGCACTAGCAATTCACCTCAAACATAGCAAAACGACGATGATTTATTACTAAAAATGAAAACATAGTACTTTCGCTTACTATTATATATGCAGAAAACACATTCTCTTGCCGCCCAGTCAGTGTCAACTTTGAAATTAGTAGCGAACTGGAAGTCGGCAAAAGGCACAGCAGGCTTTCGGTACAAAGGGGGAGACATCCCTTTCTTCCAGACCAAAAGGCCACCAACCTCATCACAAGTCCACATCACATCTACCAAACATGAACAAGTCCACATCACCGCACTCAGCGGCGGATCTGCTGGGCTGAGCCTGTGGAGCCCCCCTCAACCCTTCCTAAATTTTTTTATCATCGGAGGATAGAAAGGAGGAGTTTGAGCGTTGAGCTGAGGTTGAAGACGATGTTGGAGCGTTGAGCTGAGCTTGATGCCTTTGTTCCCGCGTGAACTTAAGCCCCCCCTACATTTTCATTGGACATAGAGCAATCCTGCAGATACATACACGTTGCGCAGCTGCACGTACGTGTGCTGATTAAGTTGTCGGTGTAGTGTTGCAATCGAACAAAAGTACAAGTGAGGAAGCAACAAAATACCGCGTATGTTATGCAAACCGGACATGAGAAAGCAAAAGAAATGTTAGATGCAATCGTCTGGTATTTGCTTCCGCATGATTTTGCGGGCAATATACCTCGACGAGGTCAGCTGGTTTGTTCATGTTTGTTTCTTAGATCAATCATTACCGATGTTTGTAGAGCATGGCACAAAGAGAATCCATAAGTGGTGAGGTGGTGATGATTTCCATTGACTTTGGCAGAGAAGGTCCTCGGTTTTGATCAGCCTGAGGCGACTCGTCGTGTCCATGAGTCCATAACCAACTCTGCTTCGTGTTATAATTGAAGATAAATGCATCATCGAAGATAAGATTTGGGAAGTGTCATCCAACAGAAGTATCTATCCCTAATAATAAAAAATCGTCCAACCCATTCAATTTGGCCCAACTGTTTCTCACTCGCTCGCCCCAGTCCACTCCACCCATCTGGTCAATTTTTTCAGCCCATCAGCCCAAATCGTAAACAGCCCAGTCCACTCCACCCATACTCGTTACCTGGGCCTGGGCTGGGCGCCAGCGACCGTCGAACGGAAAAAAACCGGCCGCGACAGGAAAACGAGCCAAAAATTCCGGCCACGCGACGGTTCGAACCGTGGCCTCCAACGTGCTAAAATCAGTTGATAACCACCACATCCTGTGAACTTATGTGATGTTGAACAAATTATTTTTATTTATCCTCTAATATCTTCAAACCTTTACAGTGAATCTCTTTTTTGTTTTTTCCTTTCCGATTCCGTTTTTCACTTGGTTCTGTTTTTTTTATTTTCATCCATATTTTTTTTGTTTTACTGTTTTTGCATCATTTTTTGTCTTTTTCGGACCCTTCATTTATTTTATTTTCGTGTTTTTCCCTTCTTTTCTCCTAAAGATTTCGTCTACTCCGTTTTCTTCCCAAGTGTAGCTCTCATTTTTATTTCTTACTTATGCTTCTATCTTTAATACTAAACCACTTGGTCCTATTTCTTTTTTAACAAGTATATCCTATTCTTTCAATAAATATTTTTCACCCCTAATTTGTTGCATCCATTATATCATTTGCTCGAGTTACATTCGTTTGTCCGCTTCCTAATCAATGTGTTTGTCACCTGTTTTGTCTTTGTGTCGGACATGGTAGCTTTGTTCTGCTATCTCTCCCAGGTCCAAACCCGTTACACCTCTAGAGTCTCATTAGCACGTGCGCTATGGATTGTCGTAGACCTATGGCCCTATAAAGAATCGGAGCCCTCGAAAGGGCGTAGGAGATCAATAATGATGAGGCAGGGTAAAAGACACATCAAGCATACTGAAATTATGAGGACCTGCTGTTCAGAAGATCGACAGTGGAGCAATCGATTGACCCTCACGTGATATATCTACTCCTCGCCAGGCTGACCTGCACCAACTGTTGCGTCGTCGCAGACACTAATGGCACAATTAGATCTCCCATGCACGCCGATCTTCTAGATCGTTAAGGGCATCGTAAGGGTTTGCACGCTCTCTCAATCACGATCGTCGGGCCATGGCTATGCCGCTGCAAAGGAGCCTCATCCTCTCAGCCACCACCAGAGTCACGCCCACACGGGCGCTGTGCTGCCCTATCGCGTCGTTGCGTAGTGCTAGCCCATGTCTTAATGATTGGCGCACCGCCATCCTACATTGCCTGGCCATGCCCGATGACACTAGACGTGCGTGCTATTGTTGCCACTATACCCACACACGGCTTCACCATACTCCACACCTGTGACGCCGATAACATAATAAATTGTTCTCCCGTTGCAACGCACGGGCATTTTTGCTAGTATATTTAAATAAAAGAAGCACAAGTTGTTCATTGCCGTTATTTTGTCTAGCTGTATATTTGGGAGGCAATGGACGGTACTCTGGCTTCTGTTCCAAAACGAGCTTCCATTCGTATATGGTGGTGCCATCAGTTCACCAACTTTTGACCTTCCGACACTTCGCAAGTGATTAGAGGTAGTATGAAAGATTTCCTTATTTCTCTTGCTAATTAATCGAGTCTTAAATAAATCATTCTATCTCTTGTGTTTTTCCGAGGGGAGTTGAATGAGGCAGATTGCAGTTGTTAGTGATCATACAAGATTTACCTGTTTTTTGCCGATGAAAGGCCAGAACCTGTTATTTGATCATACCTGGGAATTTGTCAGAACACATATTCCTTTTTCTTGTCAGATTCTTTCATGATGATCTATTGTTTGTTAACTTAAGCGTCCTATATCCACGTGTCACTTCTCTGGCAGGAGTAGTACCTTATAGGAAATTGATCAATCAGTAAATGGACCTGCTCAGCAGCATCTTCTACCTTAAAAATTTAAGACAACATAACTATCTGAATTTTTCAGATTTATCAGAGCTGACAAATGTTTTTTTAGAGGAAGAGGGTTTTATTTTTGGGTTTTTCCCCTCTCCCACCTGGAATTACTTATTAATTTGCCAAATGTTTTTTTAGAAATTGTTGAATGATGCTATTAAGACCACCCATTGTTTGATGGCGACTGGGGCTGCCTTGTCTGGGACTCTGGGGTAACTGCTCCCGTTTCTCTTCCACACAAGAAGCATGCGATTCTTCTGCCATTCTCTTGCACACGAGAAGCATGAGGCTTTTCTTTTTCGCGAGCGGGTTATCTTAAAAAAAAACAGAAAAAAAATTCCAATGGATTGGGCTGCAACCCGGAAGTTAGCAGCCTCGGGAAAAGGAATAATGCCAATCCCCTGGGCCATGGGCCATGGGCCATGGTCAAATCACGGACTGACCATTCGTTTTTTATCCTGTGGCAAGCGCAACGGATTGGGCCGCAAGCGATCTGGGATTAGATTGAAATGCCATGCAAAACAGAGAGGAAAGAAAAGGAGCACCAAAAGCAAGAAATGGTTGATCATGATCCCTCATTACACTGTCAGCACAATGTTGCAATATGAGTATATGACAAACAAAACCGAATAATAAGCAACTGTTTCCTAGCGCTGTAGCGCACCACGGACAAGGGGCATGAAGCCATGAACAAAATAGCTGCTTGTTTCTTCCTCTGTTTGCTTCACTCATCATTTCAAGGGTATCTCGACACCAAGTCTTTGTAATATTTGTTAACTCTATTGTCTTATTTGGTCAGCAGGGTTACTCTGCTCACAATGAGCATAACAATCATTACCATTCCTAGTGTTTCTGGGCACAGCTATAATCTCAAGTTGTGAGGTCGTAATACCTTTTCCTCGCTTTGCTGGTGGCAAAGAAATTCTTATCCTTTAGTTGAATGTTAGGTGACAGGTGTTCCAAGCTAGCAATACACCATGCAGGCTATCATTGAAGACGATCTAACCTGTTAATTGTGAAGTAAATGTCATCAAAATTTAAATATATTAACAGAGATGATATTGTTCTGAAATTTGAAGGAACATAATTTCATCTTCATATGGTATATGCAAGGTTACAAAAGGTGGTAGACACTCTTTAGGCGGTGACCCTCTGCCGAGAGCTTAGGTGACCCTAGACGCGCCTAGGCGTTCTATCCCCATGCATATTTACCTCTAAAAATCTAAAATAAAGGAAGAAACAGGAGACCCGTGGGCTAAGAATTATATAGAAAGGGCAATGGAAACAGCCGAAGCCCAAGTCTGTACAGCAAACCATATCCCTAACATCCATTCCCACCTTATCCATTCGCACTGCTCCCGTGCAGCCACGACTCGCAACTGACCGTGACGCCCACTGCCCCATCTGCGTCTCTACCGCCCGCCACTCCCAGTCCATGCCTCCGTGCTGCCTGCCGCCCCCGTCCCGGCCTCTTTCGAACCGCCAGTTCCTCTCCAGTATCTCTCTCACCAAGTCTCCTCTGTCCTCTAGTCACCCTGCCGCCCACATGCGCCCGCCGCTCCACCTCCCCCACCGGCCACTCAACTGCTGCCCAATGTCCTTGTTGTCCCCTCGTATCCCTACCTTAGGTGGATCTGCAAGCCTTTGGCTGCTGACGGGCTGGCGCTGCCTAGGGTACCGCCTACCCCCCTGCACAGCACAGAGGCGTGCCTTGTTGAACACTGGGTATATGAAATCAAACCTCTATGTAAATAAGCTTTACTAGGAAAAAGTAAATAAATAGCAATCTACTATATGAACATGTAAATGAAACAACTCCATGAAAAATAGCATGACCAAAGACTGATAAAGAATTCATAAAATGTTGAGACAAGCTACATACAAATATATTAAACCAAATACTAAATTATCAATGCTTACATAGATAAACTAGAAAAAGTATAGGTGGAATCCACAAGAATAAACTAACACTTCTGATTAGAGAAATTTCTTTTATAAATTGGACAAGACCATAGAGATTTCTGCAAAGAAAAATTGCTATAAATGAGCACATGTATGCATTGTCATTACATGGTCTCGCACACAAGATAATATAAATTTTATTTTAGTAACTATCTGCTCATATGTTATTAAAAACAAAGCAAACAATTATGAACCACTACATGAATTACTTTAAGTACTAAAATGTCATTGATCCAGACTGGCAAAGTTAGAAATCATACAAGATATACCTGTAATAGCTGACAAAAGTACAAAGACTGAAGTTAAGATTGTGATGAAGGGTCCAATATATGCCCCATGAAGATTACTGAACCAGACACCTCCTCCTTAATGACAAAGAAGAAAGGGTGGTCCGCAACAAAGTGCTCTCCTGGTGAGGGCTTGCCTATGCCCATTGTCACAGAAGTTTCTTCAATCCCTTTATCATTAACCTCCAAAATTGCTTTATGAAGTATGTCAGATAGATACAATGGACTTCTGGACTCATCTTCCTTGACCATATCAGTGAAATCTGCATCACGGAGGAAGGGTAATTCAAGGCCCATTTCTTTGAGAAACTCCTTCATATCAACCTGGAACGATACTGTGAACTTGGGAACCCTGATATCCACATGTCGCTTCTCAGTTGGCAAATGTTGTTCTAAGAATGATAGTTCCGCAAAAATTTTCTTAGTTAATTCAAACAATCCATCATGAGCATCAGGTAGGAAGATGTACATGGAGAACTTCCGTTCATTCTTTCCTTGCTGATAAGGAAGCTTAATCACTTTAAATCCATCATGAACGGCAAAAGGTCGAGTTCTATCATATTCTACAAAAGGGACCTCAACACAAGTTCCATCCAGACAGCAGAACTTTTGCACTGCAGTACTCCTAATATCAGCCCGATCAAGCCATCTTCCCCTAAAATACAGTGCACTGCCAATAACAAGTCCTGTATTCTGGTCAATTAATCCATCCGGAAGGAGCGAGGTAACAGTACCTTTTGTGGATTCTTTGGCCCACATGTTAATTTGCTTAGCAGCATCATCGGGCTTTAAAAATCAATAGAACAGAAAAAGTGTGAATTTCAGAGTTAAGCATTTCAAAAGAAAAAGCATAGAAACAACAATATACATCACATGGTTGCAGTTTACTACTAAAAAATAGAACAGTTCAAGTGGCATTTCTTTACAGATATAGCATAGTATTATTTTTTTTTTACAGCAATAAAGGTAGATAGTGGGCATATTTGTCACCACAAGCTCTCCAATGCACATTACCATTTCTATCAGATCAAATAGATGAACAGAAAAGGGTGCACAGGCAGAGATCATCAGAAAAACAACATTAGACCAATTGAAAGTACTTGGGTCAGTCCAGTCAAACAACAAATTAAGATGTTCTGCTACAGTGACCCCCTGGAACAAGCATATCATCGAGCACCTAATAAGCATGTCGTACAAGCGGGAATGACACAATATGCCACACCTTGTTAATGAAGTCAGCCGTCCTCGCCGTGGAGCTGTACACACTACGGGCGGCCTCCACGAACCCCGGCGACAGGCTCGTCGAGGTGTCGACCCATATTCCTCCTGCGAAGGCCAGCCGCGGCCCGCCGGACGTGGACCGGTCCTTGAGCACCCGCTTGACCACGCGCGACGCCACGTTAGCCGCGTCCGCCGCGGCGCCCCTGCCCCCGCCGCCGCCGCCAAGCGCCTGGAGGACCTGCCGCCGCGTGTCGCCGCGCGCGCCGGCGGCGGCCAGGGCGAGGGAGGCGTGGACCGCGACGGGGGACACGGCCGCGTTCCCGGTCGCAGAGGCGGCGAGGACGCGCCCCGCGAGCGGCAGGCAGAAGGCGCGCTGCGCGGCCGCGAGCGCCTCCCCCCACGGCCGCGTCGGCATAATCGGCGGCGGCGCATTACGAGCGTCTTTGGGAGAGCGCGCTGCCGCAGCGGACGCGGAGGAGAAGGCACGGGGCCTGGTGCCTACGGGAAAGGGGAAGAGCTGGGCGGCTCCCGGTCGCCGCGGATGGAGAGCTCGCCGGAGGGAGCAGACCTGCATTTTGCCTAGTGAAATGAAATGTTGTTGCCTAGGGTTCTTGAGGTTTTTCCTGCGTTATATGGTGATGAGAGTGGGCTTAATGGAAATTGGGCCCTATTGGGCCTGTGAGATGTCTTCAAAAAAATGCTATTACTATTTATTTTTTGTCAGATGTACAAATTTCGTAAAACGGTGTTGGATTTTGGCGTAGGCACGTAGCTATATAAATAAATGAATAAATGATCCTAAAAAAACATAGCTATATAAAATGATTTTTATAGGATGACTAAATTTTGGTTTCACTCTTGAAGCGGTTCAATAGTTGCCTCTTGAAAACACACGGGTGAAGCCCATCCAAACACCTACCTCTACAAATATCAAATATGTTTGAGCCGCCTTTATTAATGTTTTTGTAGTAATCCTAGCACAAGAACTTTTCATTTGTGACAAGATTTAGTCAAAATCACAAACATTAGTAACTATTACATTATTTAGTTTGAAAACACATATATGTTAGTTAGCCCTGTTTGGTAAGACTTTTGTTTTACTTCAGCTCCACGGGAAGCTCTACTCATGGAATTGAATTTGTTTTGATGAAACGTTTGGTAATGTAGCTCCATGGGATGCATAAAAAGAGTGAAATGTTTATAATATCCTTATTTTTTTCTTTTCTTCCTTCAACGTTTTCCTCCTTTCCTATTTCTCCTTTTCTTCCCCTCTCTCTTCCTTGTTCGCTCGCACCACCTATTTAGAGTCGTCTTCCCCACCACCTGCGCGTGATGACTCCACGTTGCGCTACCCACTCGAGCCCGACGACTCTACCCCATCCCTCACACCCCCACTAACCCAAAGCGGTGCCTTGCCCGCCTTCGCTCCAGTGTCCCCATCATCCCTATCGCCTCTATCCGGCCCGACACCTCCATCTGCCTCCGCCACGGCATCTTTGTCCGCTCCGCCCTCACTTGCACGAAGCTTAGGCATTTCGGGGAGGCCCATGTGCCCAGACAACGAACCGGTGGAAGATAACTTTCCTAACTCCAGAGAGTACAAATCACAGCTGGAGCAGCGCGGAGCAAAGTCCCTCAACCTTGTTCGGTAGGCGGAGCCACATAGCTACGTGGGGAGTAGCTCCAAAAATGCTACCAAACGGGGCTTTATATGTGCCAAATTATATAATATACACTACTACAGAAACGTTTTTTAGGGGCGGCTCGTAACCCTTTTGTAGGGGTGGTTTGGCCAACCGCCCCTACCGAACCGTCTCTACAAATCATGCATTTGTAGGGACGGTTCTCTGGCCGCCCCTACAAATTAATTTGTAGGGGCGGCTCGTATTACCAGCCGCCCCTACAAATTAATTTACAGGGACGGCTGTAGTACCAGCCACCCCTATAAATCGATTTGCAGGGGTGGCTGTAATACTAGCCGCCTCTATAATACCTGTTTGTAGGGGCGGTTCAATCTAGAACCGCCCCTACAGTACATTTTTTTGCAAAAAAATCAATTTTACAATTCAAATTCGACCAGAACAATGTTTGTTTCCACGTATTCCATCCAGCGTTCGCGTTGCCGAACGCCCCACGATCAGCGTTCCGAACCGCGTTCGCGTTGCCGAACGCCCCGCGACCAACATTCTGAACCACGTTCGCGTTGCCGAACGCCCCGCGACCAATGTTCCGAACCCCTTAGACTACAAGCACAAGAGTATTATATAAACTACAATTACAAATCTAATTCACAAGAATATATACAATCCATCATTAAATATATAAATTCCATACACATTGTTATCAACGTCCTAGAGCTAGCCTTTCAGTCTCACAAAGGTGTTGGTACTGAGGATTTCTACCTAAGTCAGACTCTCGGTCATGGTAGACGCCTTTGACGTGTACAATCTAGTCCAATATGTAGTTGCAAAGGTCGCCGACGAGCTCTAAAAGTTGGTCATCCTTGTATGGGTCTCTTTTCATTCATTTCTCTTCTTTCCACTACAAGAGAACAAGTTTCGATTTAGTATTTCATACCATGTACGAAGTTTTTATACTACAGGTGAAGAGGTTCAAACTTACCCTTAAGGGGTGTCTCCTATAGGCACCGGTGTTACTCATCATAGAACATATATATTATCCACAATGTAGACTCCCTGGCTTCTGCTTGGGGCATTATGTGTTTTGCATATGAAAATATTAAGTAATGCTTTTAACAGCCATGTAATGGAGTACTAAAGAAGTAAGTTACACTTACCGTATATAGTGTTTTTATAGCCAGCTTTTCCTTCCTTGCTAGATCATGCCTTCCGTGATGTGTAGTGACATAGAACCTAAATGCCCTGTTCGAATTATTTTAGCAAATACAACTTGTTAGTATCCAAAAGTGAACGTTACAAGTATGTATACAAACATATAAGCTAATGAGGATTATCGATATGTATACATCTTGAGAATCGATATGAAGTCTTTGTATGTCATCGGGTCCCTATCTATTGAATCAAAGACCCATGCCATGCTCCTCCCGACATCGACGGCTATACAAATCCAGTGGTTGCTGCATGGATTTAATCTTAGAACTAGATAAGCTCTTTTGCATCGAATAAAATATATCAAACAAAGCTTTAAGTACACAGTTGAACTTACTCGAAGTTGTATGGTAGCCATATAGTAGAGTGCTGTTGGAGAATTTTGAAAGCCAGGGCAATGTATGCCGCAACCTTAAGGGACTCTTCCCTTAGTTTCACCGTACGGATGTGCTCTTTCTCCTGAAAAGTCTTTGCAGCAGCTAGCTCTTTGGCATCCAGTTTTCACTGTTTAGGGTAATTAAAATTTGTTTGGGCTATAGCTTGAGGGTCTATATATCCGACTTTCACACTTGGTATTTGTTTGACAATGTGCACTTGCATTCTACAAATCACGGTGTGGGTTAGTTACAACAAAATTCAAAGATTACATTCATATCATATCGGGAGGACAAGGACTTATAGGCACCACGTGCGAATTAGATTCATCTCCATTGCTCCCAGGTGAAAGCATGTCTGCATGTCATTGAAGTCAAAGACAATTTTCTCGGCTGGGCTTCCAAATGTGCCGGTGGGGAAGCATGCTTGTATGAGGTCTATGCTCGTTGGGAGAACACGCAAGTACCAATCATGGAACCTTCTCATTCCAAGTGGTAGGCGCTGGATGTCCCGGTTTGGTAGGAAGGGCTTGCCTCTTTCATATGTTTTCGGGCAATCCTTTGACCATTTGATGGCATCAACATTTGGATACTGCTTTGCAATTTGGTGGAGTTTGCTAGTGACGGCCTCCTCAGAACCCCATGATGGGACTTTTTTTAACTTGGTTCTCAGGCTTGAACTGGTCATGGGAATACCACTTGGACACCGACGAGATATCTTTCATCGGAACATAAACTGGCCTTATGGTGATTGGATGCTTCTTTCGAAGTTCCCATTCAGGCACGTCCTCATCTTCTCGTGCACCACCTTCTTCAGGAGGCACTCATTGTTCATGTATCGGCTGTGCTTGTTGAGAAGACTGTGGCATCTCATCATGCACTTGCTCGGTACGAGCTGAAGAAGGTTGTGGCATCTCATCAGGCACATGCTCGCTAGGAGGCGGGGAAGAATGTGGCATCTTAGGAATGTGGTGGTCACGAGACGGTGAAAATATCTCCCTGACCTCAACAACTCGCTCCAAATTTTGGAGAGGGGGATGCGGCAAAGAAGCAGTCAATATGATGTCCTGTTTGTGCCAGAGGATGAACTACCCAATAACCGTCTCCGAGTAACACCAGCCCCTCGGGAGTTGCGTAGTCTATCCTCCACTCATGAACTCGAGCTTCACGATATGCACCTCGACCCTAGTGTAGTCCGGCGGTATCTTATTATTGTGGTGTAAGCCACCAGGAGGAAGTGCCACACCCGTTGCCACCTCCATCATAGTGTTCTGCCGACTGCTGAGAAACACCAAGGTGCAACAAGTTGGTTCCCGTATGCGATCGACGGGGGTTGTGGCGGCAGTGGAACCTTGGCTGCTAGGAACTTTCGGAGGGCTGCCAACTAATGCCAGTTCTCCCGGTGGCGTCACTAATATCCGTGGCTCCATAGACAGTCCTTGCTCCTCTAGCGCCTTCACAACTAGAGTCTTCACTTGGAGCTCAAGATTAGTCTCCCAGTCTCTGCCATGTTTCTTGTACATGTGCCTATCCTCTTCGAATCCTTGCTTCTAGGTCATCCTTTTCCCTAGCCCCCTGGTGCGGCTTGTGTGCTTCTTGTTTCCCAAGCCAAGACTAAGCTCGTCCCTCTCTTTGGAAGGATTGAATGAACCCTTCTCCTTGTCTTCAGCATATTTCAGTATCCTTGATACTGCCTCTTGGGTCTTTGGCTTATCAAACTTAAGATTACCGCTGGATGATTCTGTACTCCTCGCATATATCCAATTCCTTGAGCGTACCTTCAAATTCATCACATCGATATTCCCAGCAGCTGCGGCCTCTTCGTCCATCTTCCTAAACTGCTCTTCCTTGGCATAGTAATCACCGGGGGCTAGATGATGGTGGTGTTTGTTCCTCTTCGCCAGCTTGGTGTTATGGACACTGAGCTCCAATGCCTCCGGTGAAGTCTTCTGAGCCACGAGCTCCTCCCATTGACTATGTAACACCCTAAATTTTGCATATTTTTGAAAAGGAGAAAAGTGATTAATTTTGCATTTTGTGGGAATTTAAATTTAGGAAATAATATTTTTATGAAATTAAAATCAAATATAAGGTTAGAAACTTTTGATGCATACATGTCTTCTTTGCATATCATTTTGTGAATGTTAGAATTTAATAAATATTTCGAAAAGAATTGAAAATTGAATTTAAAAAGGATTTGGAAAATTGTAGAAAAAAAAAGAATCACTTTTATTCCTCTTCCTTCTTGAATTTTGGCCCATTGGCCCTCTCTCTCCTTTCCCATGTTGACAAAGACAAGAACCCAAAGACTAAATTTCACCTCGCCTCCCCGCTTTTTCGGCCCAAGATGACTGCCCAAATTGAACGGCTGGCATAACCGTCGCCAAGGCCTCTCTTCTTCCACCAGCGACGCCTTGGGCCCCACTGTCGGCGTGTCTCTTCCCAGCAGCAGCTCGGCAACCTCCCGCGCCAAGATTCGAAAAGCAACCGCCACGCCCGGTCGTGGGGCGTCCCCCAGCTCCTCTCACTCGATAAATAGGAGCCGAGCCCCCAGCGCGCCCTGCTCCCCGTGCGTTTTCTCTCACGTTCACGCCTCGGAAGCCCCACAACCGTCGCACGGAAGAGCTCGCCGATCCGCCGTCCTCACCTCCGCACGGACCGCCGTCCCCGAGCCTTCCCCGTCCTCGCTTTTCCCCGCGGTGAGAACCCCCTCGCTCTCCTATCTCTCCCCGACCTTTTCCCTTGGCATTTTGTGGCTGATGGCAGAAGTGTCAAGTCTTGTGAGCTCCTCCTCGCTGCCGGTCATGGCATGGGAGCCATTGCGAGCCATCCCATTGTGTTTTGTCCCGGGGTGGACTCGCCATCTTCCCCGCATCATCCCCGTGGCCTCGATTGGGCACACCGTGGCCCATGGGCTGAGTTTCCCACGCGCCGGCGAGCTCCTCGTCGTCGGCAATGGCGCCCCGCCGCGGAAGCTTCTATTCCGGCCGGCCACCCCTTCCTTCTCCCTCCCCAGATCTAATCCGTGCCGCCCGATCTTGATCCAACGGCTCTCAGTGGCCGATACCCCTTCGCGGGTAGATTTGCTAAAGAGCCCTCCTGGATTCACCTATTTGAACCCGCCGTCCTTAGCGTATTTCCCCGATTACGCATTCTCGTTTTGAAAACGTAAAGTATACTGTGTTAGTCCAAAATACGTTTTCAGTAATTACAGAAATGCCACTAGATTTGTTTTGGTCATAAAAACTTCGTTTTAGCTCCGAATTGATCCGTTCAAATCGCGTTAGCTTTGTAATTCCATAATATACATGTTAGAACCACTGTTAGTCAAGTCTGGAACTTTTTTAATTTCATGGTTAGATTTAATTAAATATATTGCTATAGGAAATCCTGTTTTAATCATAACTTTCGCGTTTTAGCTCCGAATTTCGTGAACTTCGCGTTGACGTGATTGTAGCAAGACGTAGATTCTTTTCACAAACATTTTATCTTGTTTTCTATACTGTTGGTGTACTGTTCTAATTATAGGAATGTTTGCTTTGCATGAATGCCTTTGGAATGTTGTATGTTACCGTGTTGGTCGCGTTCAGACGGTGAGGAGAACGTTGGAGACCAAGAATTCTTCGAAGACCAGCAGGACCAGCACGAGTTTGTGAACCAAGGCAAGTATAACATGGGCCTTCCTTGATGTCCTATCTCACTTTAATCAATTACTCATTTGCATGTGTCTAATTTTGATACCTGTAAGGACATCCTAGTGATTGTTTATCCTGTTCCTTGTCTCCTATGGGTTAAATGCATGTGGGTAGATTGCTAGTGCTCTAACTGAACTTGACATACATGTTGATGAATGATACTATGGAACAAAGTGAGTAACATGATTTATAATAACTGTTCCATAGGGCGAAAGTGCAAATGACCTTTGTTCATGTTGCTCCCGGCCCTCCATAAGGACTTATCTGTCGGCAAAAGCTGGGACTAACAGTGCAACCGTGAGGGTCATATGGCTCTGACTTTAGCTCAGATCTGTTCCTATGTGTATAGCCGCGATGGATATGTGCCATAGGAAAGGGGGGTTCCTACATCTGCCTGCCAAGGAAACCTAGCGGCCCTAACTTGTTAGAGAAACCTATGAAATGGCTTCATAGTGTACCCTGCCCGCTCACCTTGGCAGTGACATGGGAGTAATTAACCCGGGCATATGGGAATCACGACTCACGGTGAATGTGCACCACCTCTGCAGAGGGTAACAAACTGTTATAACAGCCGTGCTTACGGTCACGAGCGGCCCGAAAAACTCACAGAATAGATGGCTACTTATAATGTTGTTTATACGAGATGATTATGATGATGTCACATGACTCAATTGGATCGGATATATGATCACGTGAATTTAAATGGGAGCTTAAGCATAACTTGGTAATAGTTGAGGATAAAATCTTGACTTACTAAAAGTGCTAACTGCAGTAAACCAGTGTCAACCTTTTTGAGCTTCATAACCCCATGTTATCTTGTTGAGTACGGGACGTACTTATGCTTGTTTACTTTCTATATTTGGATAAAAATCCCGGATGGGTAACAGATGACAACGGATATAAGGAGTTTCCTGAGGATTATTAGGCTTGTGGTCAACCAGTCAACCGTCCCTGTGATGGAGTTCCACAAGAGAGTTATCTTTTTATCTTCCGCTGTGTTATGTAAGTCAATGTGATGTTATTATTCGTTATGTAAGATACACCGTGATGATACTTTTTATAATTTGTCAACTTATGTGTGTGACTGATCCCTGGGCACACATGAGTTTAGTACATTCAATTTTATCCTTAAAATTGGGTGTGACAGACTAGGAGTTATTTTGCCGAACTCATTGAAGGGAGTTTACCCCTTTTGGATATACTTTGTATTGAGCTCCGATCTCCAACATCGGAATGACTCTCCCATCATCCTGAAAGCATTTTTTTACCAGTTCGTGGTTACCCTCCGAAAATCTAAAATTGAGCTTCAGCTGCCTATCCCATAGTTCATTCTTTTGTTCTCTAGTACCTCTTTCCAGTTAGGGATTGCTGGGTTCAATTTATCTCTTACTAGGGCCCCGATCGCATTACGAAATCGTCCTCTTAATTCCTTCGGCTCAAGGATCTCCCCTGCTGGCCCGACCTTCGTTATCACATAGCATGCCTTATCTGGATATAGATTTCCTTTTCTATCCCCTCATTTCCTCTTAGGCTTGGTAGTCGTGGTTGTCTCTTGAGGTTGTGGAGCAGAGGCATCGTGATCAGTCTCTATGGTTGTTGCCTCTACTCTCCTTTCTTCTACTCCGTCTTGTCCAGTGAGATGTCGCGGACGTCGATGTCGCATTTTTCGAGTTTTAGGAGGGACTTGTATATACGATAGGCCAAAGTGTTAGCAGAGGTAACACAGCCAAAGCTTTAGCAAAATTTACAAGCTAAGTCTTTTTCCCTACCTCCTCGTTCGGGTCAAAATCCTTGTCCAAATCTTCCTCCGTTGGCCTCCTTCTGGCTTCACGTGGGAAAGGATCCTTATGACTTACATATCCCTCTTCTGAGTCATCATCAACATCATCCTCTTCTTCTTCGCCTTCAGCAGCCTCTCCTGCTCTTCCTTGTGCTCCCCCTTCCTCCTCATCACACTGCTCTTGAGTAAGCATCACTTCTAGATCCTTTTCTAACTCGTTATCGAACTGCTCCTGAGTAAGCTGGTCCTCTAGTGCTTGCTCATAGGTTGGCTGCTCATCATGCTCGGGCCATCGGGCTACCCTGTCTGGTGTCTGCGACATTATTTCACGCTTTGTTCTAATAGATGCAAGAAACTATGCTTTATGTACGTGAGAAGGTATAAGAAATCAAAAAGGTCTATAAACCAAAGTAGTCCTATAAAACAACAATATATCAAAAAAACGAGTAGTAGCAGTAGTAGAGGCCTCAGAAACATGTCAATCATCATTTGATCATGAACTTGGAGCATCAAGGCATCATAACAGAGAAGAGAGGAGAAGGTAATGTAGGGGCGACTGCTAATGATGCCAAGTTCCTCACAAGTTCTTGATCATCAGCTCATATTCCATATAATGTATGGACTTGGACAATTTCATCATCGGCAAAACAAAGGAGAGGGGAGATTTGGCAAAAAAAAGCAACAACTGCTTAACAAAGATAGAGAGGAAAAGGTGTAAAAAAGAGCAGCTGCTGCTTCCCAAACATAGAGGATAGAAAATGTGGCAAAAATAGAGGAGAGGGGAGATTTGGCAAAAAAAAAAGAAGGTGCTGCTTCCCAAAAAAAGCAACAGCTGCCATACTGACTTTGCTCGATCACACATGAACATCATATGCTTAATATCTTCCGAACATGATAGGCAGATTGGACAATCAGAAGTAGTAGACAGTAGTAGTAGGGAAGTAGTAGAAGTAGTTGACAGAAGTACAAGTAGTTGATAGAAGACAGAAGTAGAAGTAGTAAACAGTAGTAGTAAGGAAGTAGTAGAAGTAGTAGAAGTAGCAAAAAAAGCTTATGGTAGAAGACAGAAGTAGAAGTAGTAAACAGTAGTAGTAGGGAAGTAGTAGAATTAGTAGAAGTAGCAAAAAAAGCTTATAGTAGAAGTAGTAGGAGTATAGAGTATAGTACAGAGTAGCTGCACAACAAAGCAAGCAAAAGAGGAGAGAGGAGGTGAGAGTTTGCCAAAAAAAAGGCAGCTGCTGGTTGCCAAAAAAATAGAGCAGCTGCTGCCAAACATTGAAGTAGTAGAAGTAGTAGACAGAAGACCAAAAGTAGTAGTAGGGAAGTAGTAGACAGAAGTAGTAGGGAAGACAGAAGTAGAAGTAGTAGACAGTAGTAGTAGGGAAGTAGTAGAAGTAGAAGTAGTTGATAGAAGACAAAAGTAGTAGAAGTAGTAACAGTAGTAGTAAGAAAGTAGTAGAAGTAGTTATCATGATAACAGAAAACAGAGTAGTCCAAGAAAATATCACAAATATAGTTAACAGTAGAAACCGGCCAATATGAAAACATAGGAAATCACTTACTGCTATAAGCTCAACAAAAACATTTGTTAAGGAAGCAACCGTAGGCAGGAACTGCACATGCACTGTGGCTCTAGCACTGGCTGTGACAGAGAGAAAGAAAGCTCAAACGCTGGTCTGCAAACGTTGAGAACAAGACAGCAAAAATGAGTTCAACTCACAACCGGAGATACCAAATCAAATGACAAGAAGAAAATTAAAACTACAAAGATTAATCAATGATTGATTGCTTTAGTAGGTCACGGATGCAAGCACTAAGCCATAGACCAATCAAAAACAAGTAAGAACGAAGCTGCTGCACTTGGCTCCAAAAATCACAGTCAAATCCGACGAACACAGAAAGGAAAGGCGAGCGGCGGCTACACGGTACCGGCTCATGCAGGGGAGCGGAGGATCTGATGGTGCCGTGCTTTCAGGCTCTTGGCTCTCTGGCTCGACGAGGAGCCCACCAAGGGCGAGCACTCTGCTGTGCCGGTTTGCTCAGGCCCGAAACACAGGAGACCGACGAAGCGAATAGGAGGAAGAGAACGGAGATAGAGAAAAAGAAGCGCATGGCGCCGGGCTCAGCTCGTTGCCTCACCGCTCGGCTTTGAGAAGAAAGCCACGACCTGAGGAACAGCAGGCGGAGGTGCGGGGTCTGCTCCGCACGGTTGGCCACGACCTGAAATCCACGAGACGAACAGAAGACTAAGAATAGCGACAGACTATGAACAGAAATAGGAGCGGACAAAGAATCGACAAAATCTGACCCAAAACTCCATGAATCCAAACCAAACTTTGCACAGATAAAATTCAACCTGGCATGAACTCATCCCCAAGAAATCATCGCTTGCAAGTGACCCAAACTCTAGGAAATCAAGATCGAAACCAAGTACGAAAATGGGAAAAATTGAGGAACACAGTGAAAATCACAGCTTCAAATTGTGCAACCATAGTTCACATAGTTTAGGATTTAAGCAACAAATATCATAAGCAGACTGTCAACTCAAAAACATATGAATAAATAATATGGCAATATGCAAATCTAGTAGTTTAAGGCTAAATTTTATTGGTAGACTAACAAAATCCATGAGCTGAGTAGCATTTCAACTACACTTCAATAGTTACTACTTTACCAGCAACAAAATGTTAAATGTATGAGCAACCACCTAGTTTGTTCCATTCGCACACAAGTCGATTTTCAGACAATTTGTTTTAGTGTTCTTGGATCACAAGACCAAAAGGCATGCTTCACGGCTTTTCGCATTGTACTAACAGAGGGGAGCAACAGAACTTACATCACTTTGAGGTTAGAGATTGTTGTCGGTTCGTGGAACTAGACCGATCAAGCGCTTGTTTTGCACCTCTGGTTTCCGTGGGCTGCAGACATGAAGGGACAAATGAGAGGATGTTTTTTATGCTACTCTTTGGTAGTCTTGCATGCATGTTACAAAGTACATGACATTTTGCCGACTTCTTAAATTGGTTTACTTTCTCTAATATCAAGAGATCAGTGAGAATTTCTCATTAAAGTTCAAAATTAAGAGCTACAGTGCTATCATAGTGGAATATGATGTAATAAGGCAGATCTTGTAATACAATATCCTATGTAACCCCACACCTACCACAGATAAGGAACAATAAAGTATCGAGTTAGTATAATTTTCCTTAATTATACTTATTGCATAATTTTTACACAATGAATTGAACTAAAAATTAGAGATGGACAGTTCTCAAATATTCAATCAGTTCTTTTCTTTGGTCGACGCAATGTGTTAGCATAGCAACAACAAGATAACAAGTTCCAATTCCAAATCCACTAGCTACTGAGTGAATTTAGGAAGGTTTCGACATCCAAGCATGATATTCTAGTTTGATGTGAGACCATGAGAAGTGCTCTTTTCTAATTTTTGAGAGCCTACCACAAAATCTATTTAAATAAACTTCACTAATAACCGAAGATTACATTGGAATTTAAAATTTGTTAACCAAGCATCTAGCCAAGAACATGTTAGTTTGCTTACCGATTAGCAATGACATCATTTTTTATCGATAGCTAGGTAAAATTGTTTATACTTTTTGCATTTGCATATGAAGCGAGATCTAAGCTGTGATACATTTATATACAAATTTTCAGCCTGCAACCCCTGTCTCGATTTCTTGATTTGATTGTATTCTTTTGATCCATCTTCACACACATTACTCGGAGAGTCAAATACAAAGCTAGACTTTAAGGTTCAATTTAGTAGTCGAAGTTAGAAGTGTGACCTAAGCATAGAGGGAAAACTCTTGATTTGTATTTCAATTTTGGAGGCAATGAGCATAATCAAACGACCAACCAGAACACCGTCTCGCTTCGCTCTCGCAGGACACACGCAGATCTAGTCGCCGAAGCACTTCTCGCAAGGGGCGAGGACAACCGACATCTAGTAGAACCAAAAAATCGAGGCAAACGGTAGACGGGACTGGTGGGAGGGATAGTGATGCCTCACCTTTGGAGCGCTTCCCGCCAGCGTGTGCAGTGGCGTGTAGAGGGGCGCAGCTGGAGCAGGGAGGCCACGGGGACGCCGTACTCGAAGCGGTGGAGCACGCCGCTGCGGAGGAAGCAGACGGGAGCAGGGAGGCGCTCGGGCTCCAAAACCCTAGCGCGAGCACCGTGGGCAGCCTGATGGCGTCGGGAGGAAGAAGAGAGCGTCCAGCACTGACGACGTCGGGAGGAAGAAGGGAGCGGCGTGCGGAGGGGTGCAGCGCGGGAGTAGAGAGGCAGCGTGGGGAGGGGCGCAGCGGGAGCAGGGAGGCCGCAGGGACGCCGTACTCGAAGCGGTGGAGCGCGCCGCCACGGAGAAAGCAATCGGGAGTAGGGAGGCGCTTGGGCTCTAAAACCCTAGCGCGAGCACCGTGAGCAGCCTGACCGCGTTGGGAGGAAGAAGAGAGCGCCCAACACTTGTTCAACAGAGCACCCGTGGTTATATACCCAGGAGGATTTATAGGGACGGTTCCTGATCAGCCGCCCCTACAAATACATTTGTAGGGGCGGTTCCTGATCCAGCCACCCCTAAAAATACATTTGTAGGGGCGGTTCCTGATATAGCCGCCCCTAAAAATATTTTCTATTTTATTAAATTATTAATTCTGTATTTTTATATCATAAAAACACAAAGTAATATAAAAACAATTGTATATATGCACAAATATAATATTTTGTATATAATATTTTGTATTATTCTATATATGCCCAAATATATATAAAAACAATTGTAGTCAAAAAAATATAGAAAACAAAAAAAAAAATAAAAAATAAAAATTTGAATTTTAAAACTTTGACTACAATTTTATGACATTAAATGATCTAAAATGAAAATGTTGTATAACTCATCAACATGTACAACTTTTATTTTGGTCATATTGTTATGTGACTTTGTTTGAACGATTCAAAATTTGAAATTCAAACAATTTCAACTTAAAACAATATTTTGAAAGAGTAAATGATTTCCGCTGAAAAACTCATGAATACCAAAGTTGTAGAACTCATCAGTATGTACAATTTTTATTTTGATCATCTTTTCATTTGACCAAATTTGAACAGTTGAAATTTTGAATTTCAATAAATGGCAACTTCAAATAAGATTTTGAAACCTTAAAATGATTTCAACAATAAAAGTTGTGAACATAAAAGTTGTTCAACTCATCACTATCTACAACTTTTATTTTAATCACTTCGTCATGTGATAAAGTATTAGTAAACATTGTTCACAAATTCACATATGACTCATAGTTTCATGAACTATACAAGAAACATGTTGCTTTGTGAACAATGTTTACTATCACTTTGTCAAATGAAGAAATAATCAAAATAAAAGTTATAGATCTTGATGAGTTATACAACTTTGGTATTCATCACTTTTTCAGCTGAAATCATTTAATGGTTGAAAATCTCGTTAGAACTTGTTATTTTTTTTTAAATTTGAAAATTTAAATTGCTCAAACTTTGTCAAATGAAAAGAATGATCAAATCAATACAGTAACTTAATAGGGCATGATTTTAGAAAATTTTAGGAAAAAAATCATCACATTTGGAGTTAGTATGAGGAAGAAAGACTAGTTATAAATTTTACCTAAAGATTAAAAAGAAAAATCATAATTGTTCATTATGATCAATGATGAACAAGTGCGATTTCTCTTTTTAATCTATGGCTGAAATTTGTAACTAGTTTTTTTCCTCATACTAACTCCAAATGTGATGGGTTTTTTTCCTAAAATTTTCTAAAATCATGCTCTATCATTTTAGTCTAGTCATCTATCTTTGTCACTAATTTTGAATAATTCAAAATTTGAATTTCAGAAAATAACACCTTCAAACCTGATTTTCAACCAATAAATGATTTCAGTTGTAAATGTGATGAATATAAAAGTTGTTGAACACATCACTATCTACAACTTTTATTTTGGTCATCTTTTTATTTGACAAAATTTGAACATTTCAAATTTTGAATTTCAGAAAATAACAGCTTCAAACCAGATTTTCAACTACAAAATGATTTCAGCTGTAAAGGTGATGAATATAAAAGTTGTATAACTCATCAAGATCTCCTACTTTTATTTTGGCCATTTCTTCATTTCATAAAGTGTTAAGTGATTTCATAAAGTTTTAGTAGTAATATAGTAGATGTTGAAATAGATTCATCTGGATGTTGCAAAGGGTAATCTCACACACATACATAAAATGTAGGCTCACACACATATATAAATATATAGTCTCACACGCATGCATAAATGAAGTCTTACAAACACACAATTACACAAACACTCCACGTTCAACAACTAGCTAGCCCGCTGTAACGACTTTCCCCTTGACACCTTTTTGTTCCCATAGCAATATGTTTTTGGGTAGGTTCTTTTCCACAACACTGATCTTCTTAGGAAAGTCTGAATTGCGGCATCTCATCGTAGTTATTGTAAGCTTCAACATCGTCCACGCCATCAACTCCGATAATGTGCTGTTTCCCGGAGGCAACCACGTGCTTTGTCTTCTTCTTCGGGGGGAGGTTACTTTGTGGGTCAAACATATAGAAAACTTGTGCGACACGTGAAGTGAGCACCCAAGGGTCATCTTGGTAGCCTAGATTCTCGAGGTCCAGGACTCTCAATCCGATCTCGTTCAGTTGGTGTTGTTTGATCCAGCGGCATTGAAACAGGGCCACCGTTATATCCCTTTCATAGTCAAGTTCCCATATCTCTTCAATGATGCCAAAGTATTGGATCTTTCGCCCCAATCCATCGAGAGCCTCTATTCTAACGCCGCTGTTTTGGTTCACATATTTACTATCCTTTGCGTTGGTATAGTACGTATACCCATTGATGTCATAAGCATTCCAAGATGTCACTTGTCTCGATGGCCCCTCCGCCAACCTACTGATGGTAATAGAGTCTATGGTTTCTCCAGGCGGTATGTTTTGGTCCTTCAACCATGTAGTTAGTCGTTGCTTATGCTGTTTTGTGACCCAATCATCCAAACAACCATTTCTCTCCACCATAATGATAGCCAAGTGTTCATCAATGTACGGTTGCATCAGTTGTGTACTCTGCAAGACACTGTAATGCGTCCGACTCACCTCTTTGTAATCATGGTCGATGAACACTTTTCTACCACTGGTGCCCTTCCTAGCCAGCCTACCCTTGTGACGAGAATCGGGTTTATCAATCCCTTTATGTACTTTTAGGTACTCTTGACAGCACTCGATGACTTCTTCAGTACTGTAACCCTCTATCATAGATCCCTCTGGGTATGCTCGATTATGCACGTATCGACTTAGAACCGACATGAACCGCTCGTAGGACCACATTTCATGCAAGTAGTAAGGGCCTAGCTCCTGTATCTGATGAACCATGTGAATCATGAGATGTGGCATTATATCAAAAAAAGCAGGAGGTAAACACATCTCTAGTTGGTTTTGTGTCTCCACCACAAATTCATTTAGGTCACTCAGCTCTTGCTTGCCAATCGTCTTCTGTGAGATCTTCGAAAAGAAGTAGCATATGCGGGTGATGGCCATTTTCAAGAACTCTGGCTTTATAGCCCTGATTACAATAGGTAGAAACACTGTCAGCATCACATGACAATCATGAGCCTTGTAGTGTGTTATTGACAAGTCCTTCATCGACACTAGCTTCTTCACATTTGTTGAAAACCTAGTCAGGACTTTGACCACCCTCAGGAAAGTGCATATAGCTCTCTTCTCATCTAGTGTTAGGTTGAAGCACGTCGCGGGCAGAGTGTATTTTCCATTAGCCTCAGGTTCCATGTGAAGCTGTGGCATCATGTTTAGCTGCACCATGTCTTTTTGTGCTTTCAGACCATCCTTTGACTTGCCTGTGTCCATCAAGGTAGCAATAAGACTCTCAAAGACATTCTTCTGCACGTGCATAGCATCAATGACATGGGGGACCTCTAAGTCTGGCTAATAAGGCAGATACTGAAAGAAGATCGATTGTTTCTTGAAAGGTACGCCTTCGATAGGAGGTGTGCTTCTATCTCTGTTCGTCCCATCCGGATTCTTCTTTCCATAGACGACGCGTATGTTTTTCACCATTCTGTACATGTGTTCTCCGTTATGACGTCTCTCCAGAGGGGGTTCAATCTCTGGGGTGTTGTCATAAAATCTAAAGAATAATTTGATGCGGTACTTGTGACTTGTCTTTAAGAAGCGTCGGTTCCTTAGGTAAACTATCTTCTTGGATGCATCCAGGTACACCCATGTAGTACCATCCAAGCAAACCAAGCATCCCGTCTTCCCTTTGATCTATCCAGACAAAGCAAACAACACAGGGTAATCATTGGTAGTAACAAATATTATTGCTCTACATATGAAGTCCTCATTTCAGAACGCATCGTACATCGGCTCCCCATGCCTCCATAGCCTCTCCATTTCTTGCATCAAAGGCTCGAGGAACACGTCTATATCAATGTTTGGTTGTTTACGGCCAGAAATAAGAATAGTGAGGAGAAGGTACTTTCTCTTCTGACACAACCACGTTGGGATGTTGTACATGGTCAAGATCACTGGCCAAGTGTTGTGGTTGCTCATCCTCTCATTGAAGGGATTCATTCCATCAGTGCTCAAGCCAAACCATACATTCCTTGGGTCATCGCTGAATTATTTGTGCTTCTCATCGAACCTTTGCCACTGACTACAATCCGCCAGGTGTGCAATCTTATCATCATCCACCTTGCGCTCATCATCCCACCATGTCATGAGTGCGGCTTCTTTAGGGTTTAGGAAGATACGTCTCAAGCGGTCGATCACTGGCAGGTACCACATTACCAAGATAGGAATTCTTCTCTGCTTTGCATCGTTGCCTAATGGAGTGTCCTTTGGGGGCTGAGATTCTTGTACCACCTTTTTTTGTACCCTTCTTATTCCTCTTTTTCCCCATGGAGGCTTTGTCCCCACCGTAAAGGTCATTGTTCTTGTACCGGCTGGCCCCACACCGGGGACATTTATCTAGTGACTTGAACATTTCGCCACGAAAAAGTATATACAGTGGTTGGGGCATGCATGGATTTTTCAACCCCCATTGTAATGGACTTATGACCTTCTTCACTTGGTATGTGTTGGCAGGAACTGAGTTTGATTGTGGCAGCACCCATGACAGGAGATGCAATAGATAATTGAAACTACAGTCTGACCAGCCGTACTTAGCCTTCAGGAGGAGTAGCTCAAGCACAAAATGTAGCAATGTCCAATGTGTTAGACAACCCTTTTCAACACCATACACAGTCTCATTCGATGCTTTTGTCACCCTTTCCATATTTTCTAGACCTTTTAGGCTATTTAGTAAAATCTCTGGTCCAAGGGCTCGAATCATGTCCTCCAAATCATCTTCATCCCCGACACGTGCTCCACCATCATTATTGGCACCACCTTCGTCGTTACCATCCCAACCACTAGCGTCACCACCTTGTTCATTGCCAAACTCGAAATCCATTCATGCATCAAGCTCTGCTGAATATTAGGACAGGGATTCTAGGGTTTCATCGTCATATTCCTCCTCATTCTCGTCGTTAACAATAACCGTTTCCCCATGATGAATCCACACTATGTAGTCCTCAACAAATCCTCGCATAATCAAATATGATCTAATGATAGTCAAATCTGTCCATGCCATATGTTTCTTGTAATCTTTATAGGGACAAATAATTGTATCCTTATTCTCTGTCAATGTCGTTGCATGCTTCTTTGCGGCTTCAATAAATTTATTCACCTCTTCACGGAAACCTGCCTTGAACCTTAACGAACCATACATCCAAGAGTTCCTGTACTCCATCTTTTACAACAACAACAAAACAAACATTAAAGGAGTACTTATTCAGATATATATAAAAATGAAATAAATTAATAATTACTTGAGAATAATTGTATATACTTCAGATATATATGAATATAAATCTAATATAATTACATGAAGCATACAAACACACCATGGTAAAAGAAAATTAATTAACGGCCCATTTATCCATAAATAATTAAAATACATATTTATTGATTACAATAAATAATTTCAAAGACAACAATTAGCAATAATTATACTTTACCCAATATCTTTCATACAAACCCTAGTCCAATTTCATCAAACATAAATTTACAAAAACAAAATTAATAAAAAAACCAAACCCTAGATCTAGATCTACATGCACATAAAACATCCATAAAACTAACTAATTGTTCACTAAAATCAAGAAACATGGACCAAATAAGGGTATGATCTTGTTTCCCTCCCTAATTTACCCTAGTACATTCAAAACTTGGGTTTAATTTGCTTCATAAGTAGCTTAAGCACCATAGAAGAGAGAGAAAAGCAAAACTCTAATTAATCACTAACCAACCATTAAAACTTAAAAAAAAGTGTGGAATAGCATTTTCTTACCGTCTACAACCTTTCCACCAAAGGATTTGAGACCAAAACCTTTCCTCCTTAGTAAAGTAATTTTTGGGAGAGGCCCAAGGCCTCTCCACCTTTCTTTTACGGGTTGGAGTGAGTGACCCGAAGAGGAAGAAGGTGCTGCAGTTTGCTTTATATGTGGGTCATTTGTAGGGGCGGCTGGTGATTGAACCACCCCTACAAATCGAAGGTATTTATATTCGGGCATTTGTAGGGGCGGCTCAATCACCAGCCGCCCCTACAAGGGTCATTTGTAGGGGCGGCTGGTGATTGAGCCGGCCCTACAAATCAGAGGATTTTATACTCGGGCATTTGTAGGGGCGGCTCAATCACCAGCCGCCCCTACAAATAGCAATACCAGGGGCGGCTGGTGAGTGAGCCACCCCTACAAATCCGACCCATTTGTAGGGGCGGCTTGTATGATCAGCCGCCCCTGCTGTTCAATTTGTAGGGGCGGCTGGTCTTTGGGCTTCCGAACATGCCACTGTAGGGGCGGCTCCATCACTAGCCGCCCCTAAAAAAAACTGTCCCGTTGCTACAAACCGTTTTTTACGTAGTGATATTTGCTAAATCTCTTATATTTGAAGACTATATTTAGAAAAAAAGTATGGTCAATCGAAGAGCATGCTAAGTCAAAATTTAAGTAATTTTTAATGAAGGGAGCATTATAATAAACTAAATTATGAAAATGTTCAACACGTAGCATCTTCAGATTGGATAATCCTTCCAACCGTTCAATTATAATGGTTCTCATGTGGTTAACAACAATAATCTCATCATATGATAACGTGTTAGAAAGAAGGCCACTTTTTGTTCGATTGATAAAGGCTCCCACATAGGAGTTTTACAATTTACAATACGCAGGTGCATGCTGTTCGAGCAGGATTCCTGTGGTCAGACCCGTAGATTGACAGGATTAGGGTGGGCAACTGTTCAGGGTCCCCAAAATTTATGGGTCTCCAAATTTACACTAAGTTATTAACAATAGCTAATCCTTTAAATAGAAAAAAATGTGGCATATCCAAACAGGCCTGCAATTGCTGGTTTGTAAATTGGACCGATTCACCAACGTAAGGCCCAATGGCCATGTCCACTGGCCTGCTTTTTGGCTCCTTTTTGCTTTACAATTACTAGCAAAAGTGTCCGTACGTTGCAACGGGAGAAAAAAATGCTGTCAGATATTTATGGGAAACAAAGACATGAATACTTCATAGTTATTGACTCTTTATTACCTTTTCTATAAATTTTAATAAATTTTATTTTATGATGTCAAGACACACATTATATTAAGTTCATAGTGGCAATAATATGTAAATCTCATATATTAACCTATATCGAATTAAAATATAATATTTATAGATTGTATTGGTCTGTTAAAGTGCTCAATATTTTAGTTGATGGTTTGGTTAGCTAGACTATCGGCTGATCCAAGTTTTAAAAGAATAGATTTTGTTTCTAATAAAAACTAACGATCAATGTGCTTCTACGGGAGGTCCTTGCGCATTCATGTGCGCCGCCATGGTCAAAGTGCTTGGCGCGCGCCGCCTGCCCATTGCCCGATCAAGCAGCGCCTAGATGTCACGGAGGAACGAGGAAGTTAAAGCCGTTAGTCTGCCCCTCCCCTATCTCTCCCGTGTTGTCGTTGGCAATCACGGTGGGGTCCTCGAACAGGTCCTGGAGAGATGGCGAAGGCGTGGCGACTTCATCCTTGCCAAAGAGCATGGCTGGTTGTCATAGTACATGCAGGCACCGAATGACCTCCTCCCTCGGGAGCGATTCCTCGGAGTAGCGCTCTGTCCGCTACGCGTCGGCGTCAGCAGCTTTGGCTTCTTGAACACCGTAGGCGAGGCCACCTCGACCACGCCCAGATCATGGCCAGCCTTGTTGTCCTACGCATCCCAAGGAGTACGCATGGGTGTCCTATAGAGGCTGGTATCTTTTATGGGTTTCTATATATAGTTTTTTATCGGTAAGTAGAAACACAAGTGAGAGGTTTTGACGCAACGTGATCGAGTTGGTTCGTATACGACGCGCGGTGCCTTAGTTTCCAAAACAAACACAAAAGGAATCCAATCGAAGCATCTTGTATTTGGATTAGGATTCTAGTTATATTCAGGTTATTTGAAGATGCCATACATATGTCATATATATAACATGAGCTATAGATAGACATGAAGATTGACAATTTCCATATTTACAGAGTTAGAGGAAGACGGTCCAAAAAATGGACGGACTAAAAAATGGGCTAAAATTTTGCCTCTTTATTATTAAGAAAAAATAAATATAGATAGAAACCGAGAAATATTGGGGAAAAGAAAAATAACGGAAAAATTTCATAGAACAGATAACGCAAAAAACAAACGGGAGATACTCGAAAAATGTGGAAAGAAGAAAACACATAAAATATAAAACGTAAAACCGGAGATACTCTAGAAAAGAAAAATAATAGAGGAAATTCATGTAGTGCACAAGAAAAAAGGACGTAAAATAGGACCTGAGTTGTAGAAACAGAAGCAAATCTCCTTCCTTTCCTGTAAGCTTTTATAAAGTGATATACACAGGGTATTAGAGAGAGGGAGGAGACATCACCGATCATAGCCCTTCCTAGTTCCGGCTTACGACGGTGGCCTTGGCGAATGTCACATTCCTTGTTGGAGGCATCGTTAAAGCACACCTGTGGCCATCCATATCTCGACGCCACTTTGAGCTCCTCCTGTCTACTTTTCCACCTCTCTCCGCTCTAGTTCAACTACCCTCCTACTTCTTGTGCTCTCCCTCCCTTTGGTCTGACTACCCTCCTACCCTTTGGCCTTTGCGCACACTACTTGCTTCAAGTGCTCACCGTCAACGTCTTGCTCTGTCGTTCTCTAGCTCATTTGAGTGCTTTGCCTCATCATATGCTGGGATGTGGGGACCTTGATCTCTTCTTTGGATCTCCCCATTCTCCTCGTGGTGGTCGTCCCCTTTGAGGCTTCCTCCCCCAAATGGTGTTAGTGGGCGGCGGTTGGAACCCAGGTGCTCTCATATACGATGCAACTCACGGTTGCCGTCTGTTGGCTTCGACTCAATGCCTTACAGCCTCCTGGCTGTCATCTATCGGATCCCACTCAATGCCTTACAGCTGCACGTGATTTAGAGTTCCTCAGAGTCTGTCATTGATGGTGACACATGTTAGGATGTGGTGTTTGCATTCGCTTCGTTTAGTGTAGGTGAGCTCGTAGCTAAATCATGTTGTTATTGTTTTGTTGTTGTTGTGCTATTGTTGTTGTGTTTAGTGTTGTAATCCTTCTCTCTCCCACTCATGTACTTCTCTGACCTTCAAGGGTCGCCCATGTAATATGTGCTCGACACCCTCCATCCCCGGCTTGTCCGGTATCAATGAAAAATCATTCAGGTGGGGCTCACACCCCTCCGGTTACGTCTTAAAAAAGGACTTGTTTACGAATCCGTTATTGCCTATTGAGTGTTTTGCGGATTTGCTATTGGAGGTGGATGTGTGTATATGTGCGCCGTGCCTCTGCCTTGGAGGTGATAGATCCAATATGGATTCACATCGGATTTGGACTCGGGCTAGTAGCTGTGAACGGAAATTATTAGTATGGTAAAGTTGGACGAAAATTTAGGGTGGCGAGAAATTTTGCCTCTTTAATATTAGATATAGATATAGAAGTAAAAGTGTGCTTTGATTAGATATAGATAATGACGGCGAGGAGGAGGATCCTGGCAAGGATGCTCGCCCTGCCTACTAGGATCCCACCAAGACCGTCGCCTCGATCTTCGGTGAGAAGGCTGCCACCAAGACCAAGCAACAGCAGAAGCTCACCACCCAGTAGATCATGTCGGTCACCACTTACGGCGACACCATTGATGACCCCAAGTACCTGGACTGGTCGGAGCACCCTATTACCTTCTCTAGGGCTGACCAGTGGGCAGATATCCTGTACCCAGGCCGCTTTCTGCTTGTCCTAGATCCCATCATCAAGAGCATGCGCTTCAAGAAGGTCCTCATCGACGGTTGGAGCACCCTCAACATTCTTTTCGCTGGATCCCTAACTGAGTTAGGGCTCAACAAGGAGGACCTCACCCCCATGGACTCTCCATTCTAGGGAATCATTCCCGGGAAGGCATCCCAACCTCTGGGGCATATCACTCTGCCGGTACAGTTCGATAGCGCCGATCACTTCCGTACCAACTACGTCAACTTCCTGGTCGCAGACTTCGATACAGCGTATCATGCCATCCTAGGCTGACCAGCTCTCACCAAATTCATGGCCGTACCAGATTATCTGTACCTGGTCCTGAAGATGCTAACAGAGCAGGGAATTCTCACCCTATGTGCCAACCTCAACACCGCCTACACCTACGAGAGGGAAAGGTTCACACACACCGAGGCTACCGACATCTCCATCTGCATGCAGGATTGCCTCATCGCTTTACAGCAGATGCCACCGGAAGAGCAGGAGATCCCCACCATGGAGGCCCCCCCGAGTATCCACCAAGTCCAAGAAGGTCAAGGAGGTGGTCCTTGTCCCCGACAGCTGGAGCAAGATGGCTTGGATCATGGCCAATCTGGACCCCAAATAGGAAGACGTGCTCGTCAGCTTCCTACAGGAGCACATCGACGTATTTGCATGGAAACCTGCAGACATGCCCGGCATACCTCAAGAGCTGATCGAGCACTCCTTAAACATCTCGGCGACCACCAAGCCGATCAAGTAGAAGCTTTAACGATTCGTGCAGGACAAAAAGGAGGCTATTAGGGTAGAAATAACATGGCTCTTAGCAGCCGATTTTATTAAAGAGGTATATCACCCAAAGTGGCTAGCCAACCTGGTTCTTGTAAGAAAGAAGAATAAAGAATAGAGAATATGCATTGATTACACCGATCTCAACAAACACTGCCCTAAAGACCCCTTTGGCTTACCTCGCATAGACAAGGTCATTGATTCCACAGCCGGTTGCGAGCTTCTGTGCTTTTTAGATTGCTATTTTGGTTATCACCAGATCTCCTTAAAGAAGGAAGTCCAGATCAAGACTTTGTTTATCACACCCTTCGGCGCCTACTGCTACACCACCATGTCTTTTGGACTTAAGAACGCTGCCGCTACATATTAGAGAGCCATCCAGCGTTGTCTTAAGAACCAGATCAGGAAGAACGTCGAAGCCTATGTCGACGATGTGGTGGTTAAGTCTAAGACTGCTGATAACCTCATCGCCGACCTCGAAGAGACATTCAAAGCCCTGAAGAAGTACCGATAGAAGCTAAATCCCACTAAGTGCATTTTCGGCATTTCGTCCGGTATCCTCTTAGGCAACATCGTTAGCCGCCACAGCATCGAGGCCAATCCAGAGAAAATGAGGTGCATGGCGACCTATGTTAAAGACGTCCAAAAGCTAATGAGGTGCATGGCAGCTTTAAGTCATTTCATATCTTGGCTAGGTGAAAAGGGACTCCCTTTCTTCAAGTTGCTCAATCAAGGCCAAAGAGAAGTTCACTTGGTCGGAGGATGCAGACAAGGTGTTCGCTGAGCTCAAGCATTTCCTTACCCAACCTCCGATCATGACTGTGCTCCAAACGGTGAAACCCTGCTAGTCTATATCGCGGCGACCAACCGGGTGGTCAGCACAGCTATCGTCATCGAACGTGAAGAGGTCGGACATGCCTACAAAGTCTAGCACCCAGTCTATTTCATCAGTGAGGTCCTGAACGAGTCTAAGACTCGCTACCCTTAGGTCCAGAAGTTGTTATACGCCATCCTGATCACATCCTGGAAGCTCCATCATTACTTCGAGTCGTTCCCCATAGCAGTGGTTACTGAGTACCCACTTGGCGATATCCTCTGCAACAAGGAAGCCAATGGCCATATGATTAAATGGGCGATAGAGCTGGGCACATACACTACTGACTTCAGAAGCCGCCAGAAGATCAAGTCACAGGTGCTCACCGATTTCATCGCTGAATGGACTGACAAGCAGACCCCTGTCCTGGTCAATCACCCCGAGCACTTGACCTTGTACTTTGATGGTTCCCTTAACCTCGACGGTGCCAGGGCAGGTGTATATTTTATTTCTCCATCAAGGGATAAGCTTTGATATGTCCTTCGGATCCACTTCCTAGCCTCCAATAACGCCGCAGAGTATGAGGTGGCACTACACGGTCTCCGTATAGCCATAGAGCTTGTCATTAAACACCTCATGGTGTACGGTGACTCCGCGTTTGTAATCAACCAACTCAACAAGGATTGGAATTGCACCAATGAGAAGATGGATGCCTACTACATCGAGATAACGAAACTTGAAGGAAAATTCTACATTATCGAGTACAATCACGTGGCTTAGGCTGATAATCAAGTAGCCGATGAGTTGTCTAAGCTAGGGTCGACCCGAGCCGAAGTTCTAGCCAGAGTATTCGTCTAGGGCTTCATGACTCCATCCATTAAGTAGGGGCAAGAAGTCATTGAAGAAGCACCACCTACCAAGCAGATAGTTGAAGTGGTCCCTGGGCCGAGCAGTGATTGGAGAGAGCCTTTCATCAAGTACCTAACCACTACAAATGTACCGACTGAAAAGACAGAAATGGAGCACCTTATTCGCCGTAGCAAGCATTACGTCCTAGTCTGAAACAACCCGAGTTCATTACACCATAGGCTATCATTTTTGGATATCCGAGACACAACCCATCAAACTCCATGGACATCCTTAATAGCCCAAACCAAAGAAATGATATGTCCTAGAAACCAACTACCCGACGAAGCACAGAGTTAACTACCGGTCAACTAGGTCAACCAAGCGACCGTCAAAGGAGGACGCCAATCGAAGAACCCAACTCAAGACATTTATGTTCACCAAAAGAATGAGCAAGGCCATTGCAAGCCTCGACATGGACTTAAAGGTCAATGAGATTAGGTTCTTAAGCTTGGATAGGCGTAACCAGATTCTACCGGACAGTCTGCCACATCTATCAGACCATCCAATAAAAGTGCAGGGACTACAGATTGAGTGGAAACGAGCTGTCCTCCATTAAAGGGCATGGCCCACATGTCAGCATGAATTGGAGATATTTCCGAACACCTGAACCTCAGCTCCACTCACTCTCCCCTCATTTCCCTCACACACACTCTCTCTCTAGAAGGAAGACCAAGAGAAGGAAAGGATGAACTAGAGTGAGAAAGTGGAGGAGAGAACCAAGATTGCAAAGGGTAGCAAGATCGGCACCTAGATCAAGCACTTGAGCTTCCACAATCTCTCATCTTGTGGTTAGCTCAAGAACTCTCTCTTCTCATCATCTTGAGATCAATCCCTAAACCCTAACTCAAGTCTTCTCTCTTGCATGGTTGGATCATGAGGATTACTTGATGGGAAGCACTCCAGGGACAAGAAGAAGTCTCTAACTTTAGCATGGAAGCAACGATGTCAAGTGTTGGATATTCAACCTTGATGACAAGGAACTCATCAAGAGCCCAAGCTAAGTTGCCATGCTCAATCTCTCTATATCCTAAGAATTTTTTCTATTAATTAAGGAATCGTTAGTTACACTTGTTAGAATATAATGATCTTAGATGTAATAATTTTGTGTTATCCGTCAGTCATGTGTTGGTTTATTATTTGGACCACTATATGCCACTCACCCTGATCCTGAAGAGGAGTTGTCGAGTGCGCTCTTGGGGGCCTCGCGGTGGAAATGCGATAACCATTGTCGGCCTCGGTCTCGGGGCGTGACAAGGGCGGGGTATCAGAGCAAAGGTTGACTCGCATATACGATCCTTGCATTAAACCTTCATTGACTAGTGTATAACACTTGAGAAATTGGGTGAAATGTTGGAATTCTACTATCTAGAACTAAACACTAAAGGTGATAGTAACTCCTTCCTAGTTAGTCCATTCTAGCCTCTCACCTAGGTCGATTAGAGGCTAATCATTTAAAGGGTTTTGTAAACAAAACAAGCTTGATAGAATTGCAAATACTAACTCGGGACGAGAATGATAGGATAACCCAAGTTAGGAGTTGTCTTCTGTAGTCGCCCTACGCGTAGTGTGTCACGGTGATAGGATAGTCGAGACAGTGGTAGCAATCCCAATCTCCTCATCATTCGAAGGCAATCTTTATCCCTTATCTCGTCAGAAATTTCGGCAGAGTCTCCCCTCTATCTTGGCCTCATCTCCTAATCACAGAACAAGCAGGCAAGTATATATATACAAGATATTCAAGAGACATCACCCACATTACAAGAGATTCACAGATATAGTCCACAAGCATGACATAAAGGGTTTATCAAGTCCTTAACCATTCAACCATGACAAATGTAGCGAGATGGCTACCTCGATGGGTGACCACACTACCAACCAAGTATCAAGTGTAGAAAAACAAGTATCATGCCCAATGTGACTAGGCGACAAACCAATGACCGGATCATGTTTTCAAACCATTACTAGAAGGTAGCCGGGAGGCAAGGATGAGCATCACTGCTGTGGAGGCGGCGGCAGGGTTGGCTGCTGCGGTGGCTGCTACGTGTGCGATGGCGGAGGAATTGGCTGATACATCGGAGGAAAGATGCCAATTGTAGGTATATTCAGGGGCACTCCTACATCAAAGGTTAAGCGTCAATTGTAGACTCAATGGGTTGGAGTATGTGAGGTACAAATCTAAAAATTAAAGGGGAATTAAGTTTATACCGGTCGGCGTAGAGCCTGATGCAGTAACTCCCTGAGGGTACAGCGATGGATGGGGCACTAGAGTTATACATGCAAGAAAAGTGAGTTCAAGTCAAATGGGTAAAACCTGAGAAGTGAGTAATATGGAATAACCTGGAGTCGTCGGCTAGAAAACCTGGCAGATATGGGCAACAAGTTTGTCATGGGATTGCCTAAGCTGCATAATGTTCTAGCATTGGCCGTTAGGTCATTGCGGACCCCGTGTAGCTCTTCCCTGGAGACGAGCAACTCCATCCTCTCTGCAAAGTTGCGCACTGAGGTCTGTAGTGGATTAATGAGGTGTTCTTGCAAGTAGCCTTGTTCATGCTCAAACCTCTGGTCATTGGCGCTATCATGTTATGCACATGAGCACAGATGTCCTCAAAATATGTATTAAAGAAACCAGATGGAGGCACCCAATCACCATGACCCCAACACCTGCATCCCTCCTACAACCACGAGCATCACCTTGAGTTGAAGACTCACCTCCCTCGGCTGACAAAGCCTGAGGCTGAGGCAAGCCCTTAGTGAAGAAATCCTTGTCGTTGACGCGCTGACGGAAGGACTTGTTCACTATTTCTTCAACACCCTGGAAGGCTGCCTTAGATTTGATCAGTGCCATGATGTAGGGCTGGTGACCCAAGGAACCCCGCAACTCATGCTTGCACCACATTAGCTCCTCAACAAGGAAATCAACCTAGTTCACCTTTGTGAAATCTAGGATGCTCTTGATTGCCATGTAGTACTTTTCGCAGATAGCATCAGTGTTACTGACCTTGGGCAGCAAAGTACAGCGAAGCATCATTTTTAGTACACTTGGTTCCATTGCTAGATCCTTGATCTTGCCATACTCGAAGTTTGGAGTCACATAGTGCTGAGCCACCTCACTCCTCTTCTTTGCCTTAGGAAGCTTGTTAATCTGCTCTCCCTCCTTCATGGTATGATAATCAAGCCCACACACATCTACTAATTCCCCGAAGGTGGCCTTGTACTTTCCCTTCCCAGTCATCCACTTAATTGTTTCCTTCTCATAGTTCACCTCTAGTGTGGAATAGAACTGTCGGACCACGGCTTCATTCCAATTGTGATAGAATATCATGATCTTCTTCAACCCAGCCTCCTCAACTTTGGACAGTAAACCCTGAAGAGGCTCATACTTGCTCATGAAGTCCCAATCCACCCACTTCTGATTCATGCACAAGATGGCCTGCTCAAACCTACCCCAGAAAAGGTCATACTAGTCACGAGTATGAAAGAAAGCATTTGGGGAGGATTGTGGTTAGTTGAACTGCTTTAGTTCACAGGCATCGTGGAAGGCTTTGAAGTGATCCTCTTTCCACCTCCTCGGATGAGTGGGCGGACCTGATACCTCAATGGGGGATACAACTATCCTTGGGTTGTATTCCAACCCCTCATCACTAGACTCTTCCTCTTCCTCAGCACCCTCCTCACCCTCACTGCCCTCCTCCTCATCACTCTCATCACCACCATTACTCCCTTGTTCCTCCTCCTCATCATTACTGTCATCTCCACCACTCCCAGATGGTGACAGAGATTGTGAAGGCGAACTCAAAGATGACGACGAAGGCGAAGGTTGTCACCGTGGTGGAGCCGGCTGACGCCTTGGTGGAGCATTCGAGGCACTCTTGGACCTTGCCCTGTGTGGAACTATCTTCTTGTGCCCCATATCCTCCTCGGCATCATAGTCACTGTCCATTGGATCATCGCCATCAGGAACCGGACGTCTGCTACCACCAACATCCCTCCTTGGTCTCCTTTTCTCCCTGCCACCACCACAGAGACGGAGAATCAGAGTACGCCTACGAATAAGAAGACAGCAAGGGTTAGCAAACTGGACAAGAGTGAGCAATGATTGACAAAGATTGGATTAAAGAAAGTAAAGATAAAGATTTGGGGCGAATGTGAGTACGGATACAAGAACAAGGTAGTAATGCCATATACAACATATACACAAGCTCACTAGTACATCTGAAGGGTATCTACAAAGTTGCTACAACAAGTTGAATAAATCTAAACTATGTCAGAACTGGACAAAGACTAACAGAGCGTTCGTCAAGGTCCGCGGACCATCCGTCAGTTCAACAGCAAGCAGAAATAACCACGACAGAGACCAACCAGACACTACCAGAGTATTCCTCCAGATTATCGGAACCTTCCGTCAACGGACAGATTTTACACTGAGAGCAAGGACACCCTACAGACTGACTAACGGATCGTCCGCAGGGTTCACGGACCATCCGTCAAGGAGTGAACAGAACAACATCTCCACAGTAACCAACCGATGTTCAATCCACAAAATAATCTCGTGACTCAACCAACACTGTAACATCCTAGATGTTAAAAAGCACTTAAAACTTGATCATGAGCATCATCAAATCACCAAGTATCATGGCATACATGCAATTTATGTTTCAAGTATAGCATTCATATGTTGCATATGTGATGTTTCATATGTTGCATCTATAGTGTTTCTTATGTTGCATGAAATGTTAACAACATTAGTGTTTAAGGTTCTTTATGATTTTATATATGTGAATTTGCCTAAACAATTAAAATTTTGCCTTAATAAACTTTGAAGTAATAAGTTCATACTTTACACTAGTGTCAAGTTGGGCACTGTTAGCATATGAAACATGTTTTAATTCGAGCTCCAAAAGTTAATTAAGCATTGGAATCTACACAGCCAATTTTTTGACTGTCCTTGAAAAACAGTTCTTAAGTTCAATTTTGGGAGGATTATTAAATAGATTTCCATGAATAAAATTTGTTCAACTTTTGTTTCATTGGTTGGTGTGATGATTAATCTTTGATGATGTGTTATTAGTTGTGATGTGTGACTAGTGGTTGTTCACTAATTAATTCCCAAAGTTGATTAACCAAAACTGTTTCTGAAAATCTAAAAATGAATTCAGTTTTGAGTTTCAAAGTGCCTGTGTTCAAAATTCAAAATCATTCAAACCGTCGATCTTTTGAGGATGATTCTTAAATCAAAGTTGGATAGCTCGTGTAGATGAACAAGTTTTATTAATGGAGTTGATCGAGTTTCTTTATGTAATCAAGAGAAAAGGAGGGAAGAAATGGAGTGTCAGTCGGTGAACAGTGCACGCCGGCAGCAGCCTGCTCCTCTGCTTGGCCGTCGGTGGCCGCCCACCACCCTCGCTCGCCGTTTCTCGCGCTGGGACACGTAGCTGCTCGCATGGACGATCTCAAGAAGGTGCTGGCGCATCCAGAAGTGTCGCCCGCGTCGTTTTAAAACGCCAGACGCTGGCCGCCGTCTTCTTTCCTTCTTCTGCGCCGCCACCGAGCAGCTCCGCTCGCCGGCCATTTTTGTTCGCCGTCGCCTTGCTGCCTTAGTCCGATTCCTCTCGCAAGAAGTTTCGCCTCGTCCTTGCGCTCATACCTGACCTATTCGCGTTGAGCTTTGTGGCCGGAGTCGCCCCCAGCGCCGGCAACTGCCGCGGCCGTGCGCTGAGCTCCCGCCGTGGCCGCCCACTCCTGCCACCGCTTGTCCATTACCTCCGAGCTTCCTCCGCCCAAGTAGACTGAGACTCAACCTTCCTCAGCTCACTATGTACCTCCTCAGCCCCTCCTCCGACCGCCACCGCCACCAGAGCACCGCCTGCAGCAGCCGCCGCCGGCCTGGCCTCCTCTGGTCCGCCTGCGTGCGTGGCCAGGGAGCCACGGCCCGCCTATGGCTGGTTCAGGACCAGGCGCAGGTGAGGTCCGACGCCTCCGTGCCACTACGCCTCTCCCTCGACGCCGGCGAGCACCTTTCCCCGTCGGAATCGGCCTTCTCCGGCGTCCTCTGTTCTTGAAATCGTGAACAGGGACCTCGCGCAGCAATAGAAGCTTTTCCAGGGGGCTAAGTGCACAGACTGTGACTCATATGAACAGTGCATTACAGGGTTTTTTCCTTTTCTTTTTATGTTTTCAGCTGAAACTTGTGAATTTCATAAGTAAATTTAGAAACATGATAAAAATGTGAAACTTTTTCCATATCCTTGTTAGGACATGCTCCACCATGGAAAAGAATGAATTAGCCATAATCAGTGGTTTTGTTATGCTTAAAAATTACCTCTTTTAATAGAAAAATGCTTGTTGTATGATTTTTGTAGACAAAAATATTAATCCTGTGATGCTGAAAGTTTTTGTGCAAGTTTATCATGTTCATATCTGCCTTCACAAAAAGTTTGGTACTGTTTTGGTAATTCTAACTTGGTTAATTAATTTAAGTGTGTTTAAATGCCTTTTCCTTAATTAATAAATGCCAAAATGATTTATATAAATGCTTATATGACTTTGGTGTATTTTGGAGTTGATTGTAGACCTTGGACACAAACACTTATGCTGTTCCTTGGCAACTTAATTATATTATTGGTGTGCTCATAATCAACTTTTGGTTAGTAATGAAAATGGCTTAATTAAATGTTTAATTAGTAGATGCATGTATATAAGCCTTGATTGCTCCTTGTATGCAATAGTTTGAGTAAGTGGTTATGCTATGTAGATGCTTTTCATGCTAATCACTTGCTGGTCCATGTTAGTATAATTCCTTTCATAATAAACAACTAATATACTTAATAAGTTAACTAATTGAAATACTTTTATGATAATGAACCTGGTTCTTTGGTGAAGGAAGGTTGTACTCAACTTTCTTAACTTTGTTTAACTTTTGCCGTGCACTAGAATGTCTCTCATCATGCATCATGTCATGCATTCCATCATGTTAAGCAAGCATCATTTATTACGTGTAGTACATGCGAGAGTGAGAAGACTTGTGTTGATCAAGTTTTGGAGAAGGCCCATCTACCCGTGGTGTTGGTGCCTAGTCTAACTCCTTGATCCACCGTGGATTCTAACCTTCTCTGCAATGCAGGCAAACCCCAGAGCATAAACCCTTTTTTAGTATTTACAAATATTTATTACACTTTACGTCTTGTGAGATGTGCATTAAGTAATTAGGAGTTGGTCGAATACAGTTGCTGCATGATTACAATGATATACAGGTATCCTTAGTTATACCCTGCTAGTATGGATAGGTCGATACCACTTATGCTTAGTAAGGCATAGATTTCGGTAAAAGTCGAATGATGGTTTCATCTTTCACGAGAAATAGGTTTTACCTTGATCATCTTAGCTCTGCTGATGGCTCATGAGATTATCCAGATAATGTTAAATATCTAAATTGAGGCAAGGGCGGGACATGGTTATGTCTTCATATGGGATATTGGTAATGTCCTGGTATAGAACATGAGATATGTCTCTAGTGGGTAGGCCGACGGGGAGAGCCTGTTGTGCATCGTCCCACCTGTGTCGATTGAGGACCGTACCGTTGTAGGCCACCATGTGGTCGAGACTTTGCAGTACTGGCCACATACTCCGATAAGCCTGATACCCCGGCTATTCCATTATGTGAAAAGACAACTGCGCATCGGCGTGGGAGATGGTGAGAGTAGCGTATACACATCCTGTGGATCCACCAAGACTGGCACAAGGAGGTGGAGTAATATGCTCACAGGTAGCACAAACCGGTTCACGTTTTGGAGGATCCGAGTGAAGGTTGATATATGTAGGTCTTGGACCTGCATATGTCGTGTGGTAAGGAAACCCCAGCTGGGCCAAACCGATTCAAATCGCCGTTGCTTCTCAGAGATGAAGACTCGATCCTCTGACCTACATCATAGTTAATCAATAAAACATGGTTACCGATGGATATGAGATGATATAAGTTGAGATGGGATGAGATGCTTAATGAAGTGATTGATTTAGACCAGGTGCTAACTGGATACCGATGATAACTTAATACGCAACTAAAACATTGAAAGTAAGGATCCACTTTTAGTAAGCTTTTCTGTAAAAGTTATTCTTGCTTCTACCTTACCTTTAAACATGCATGCCCTTGGAGTCTTTTCTTTTAGTCGGGTAAGACTTATTGAGTACTCTCAAGTACTCAGGGTTTGTTGACCCCTGTTGCAGGAGATGACTTGTGTTGCTGATCAAGGTCGTGTCAGTGGGCTTGACATGATCTGGTCGTCTCTTCTTCCTTAGATGCTACACTTAAGTTGCTTCTGTAGTTCTACTCATCTTTTGGAACTTAAGATAAATTTGACTTGAACATGTTTTGTAATCTACTATCATAATTCTTCCGCACTCTGATGTAAGTTATTTTTGTACCCAATGTTGTAATATTGTGGTAACTCCATATTGATCCTGTATAAGTTGTAAAATATGGATGATTCGGGGTTCCCCGAGGACACCCGACAGACTACCAAAGTTATCTTGCTCTCGTGTGCAGCAGTTAGAGGTCTGTGAGACAATGACAGGCACATGTGGGCCATATAATTTGGGTGGTTCTGCCACAAACACCAATGCATCAAAACTTGCATAGAGGCACATCCAAACATACTCTACAAGACCCCCAAGAGGAATTTGGAGTAACCCTAACCATTGCATAGATCGTACCAACCCTAGCTTTTCAACCATGGAGGAAAAGGTAAAAGCAAAAGGAAAATGGAGCTTACTCAATGCCCCGCATTTTGGAGAAGCAAGTGGTTGGGCACGTGACCGAAGGAATTGAGGAAGAAGCATCCAAAAGCTGGCGTCGCGGAGTGGGTGGCGGCATGGGCGCATGTGCGTGGGGGACCAGCGGGTGGAGAACAGAAAAAGACATGTCCAGGGGCTGTCGGCCTATATATAGCTTGATTTTATCGAACAGTCCATGAGGACGGCGGAGCGTTCGCCAGATTGCTAAGCCCGATAGTTAGGGTTAGATGCAAAGATATACCAAAGAATCCGTGAAGGATTTCGAACCATCTGTCAGAATTAACAAATTAGCAAATTCTCTAGTGATTAACGGTTCCTGAGAAAAGAAGGAAAGTTTTTGGAAAAGATCCTCAAGTAAATCCAGAGCAACCACTTAGCCAGCTCGAAGATGAGCTTGAATTCAAGTGGGGGAGAGTTGTAACGACCCAAGTTCATTACACCATAGTCTATCATTTTTGGATATCCAAGACACAACCCATCAAACTCCATGGACATCCTTGACAACCCAAACCAAAGAAATGCTACGTCCTAGCAACCAACTACCCAACGACGCACAAAGTTAACTACCGGTCAACTAGGTCAACCAAACGACCATCAAAGGAGGGCGCCAATCAAAGAACCCAACTCAAGACATTTATGTTCACCAAAAGAATGAGCAAGGCCATTGCAAGCCTTAACATGGACTCAAAGGTCAATGAGATCAGGTTCTTCACCTTGGATAGGTGTAACCAGAGTCTACTAGATAGTCTACCACATCTATCGGACCATCCGATAAAAGTGCAAGGACTGCAGATTGAGTGGAAACGAGCTGTCATCCATTAAAGGGCATGGCCCACATGTCAGCACGAGTTGGAGATATTTCCCAACACCTAAACCTCAGCTCCACTCACTCTCCCCTCATTTCCCTCACACACTCTCTCTCTAGAAGGAAGAGCAAGAGAAGGAAAAGATGAACTAGAGTGAGAAAGTGGAGGAGAGAACCAAGATTGCAAAGGGTAGCAAGATCAACACCTAGATCAAGCACTTTAGCTTCCACAATCTCTCATCTCGTGGTTAGCTCAAGAACTCTCTTTTCTCATCATCTTGAGATCAATCCCTAAACCGTAACTCAAGTCTTTTCTCTTGCATGGTTGGATCATGAGGATTACTTGATGGGAAGCAATCCAAAGACAAGAAGAAGTCTCTCCCTTTAGCTTGGAAGCAAAGATGACAAGAGTTGGATCTTCAAGCTTTTTTTTATCTTGTTGGATCTTCAACCTTGATGACAAGGAACTCGTCAAGAGCCCAAGCTAAGTTGCCATGCTCGATCTCTTTATATCCTAAGGATTTTTCTCTTAATTAAGGAATCATTAGTTACACTAGTTAACCCAAGCCAAACCATAAGTATCCTAAGCCTAGTTACCTACCTAAGCTACACTAGGAATATCTGGCACATGCATGAAGGCCTCAACCCAAGATCTAGACATGAATCCTAAAGTCTTCACCCAAGAACCCAAGAGCATAGGTTCTGTCGCCCAACTAACGGAGTGTCCGTCATTAGGACAGAGTGTCCATTGATCCCAAGTCTATCCACCAATAGCCTAAGTTCCCTTCCAAGCGACACAGCGGAGTGTCCGTCACTCACGGCGTAGCATCCGATGAATTATAAAGAATAGTTACCCGGTAATCGAGAGAGCCTAGTTCATACCGGATGGTCCGTCAGTCCATCGGACCATCCGATGGTAGCAGCGAACCTTAGAATCGACTAAGTCCTGAACCTACCGGAGTCTCTGTGACTTCCCATGGAGTATCCACCAACCTGTACAAAGCCAAGCAGAGACATTACATCTCAGAGCCCTGCACAGCAGAGCATCCGTCGCCTAGGACAGAGTGTTCGCCAGTCACAGAGAGTGTGAGTTGGTTCGAGTAATCTACCCAAGTACCCGACCACCTAAATAGCTTAGCTACCAAATAATGCAAAAGCAGAGCCATAGTTAGATGTCTTTTCCCAAGTTTCCAATCAATTCTGAATCTCTATCTATCACGCAACCGTCTCCAATTCTCAGATCCTCTCTTTTTAGGTTTGGTTATCTAGCCTTGTGAGGATCATGTGTGAGTCATCACCACTAACCGGATCTTCAGGAATCAACAGCATTATCAGGTAGGCACCCCACTACTATAAACTCTATTTTGGATACTTATCGAGTTTCATTATGAGTTATGCATTTCATGTAGGTTTGTATAGTAATCTTGTTCACCTTACACTTAGAGTCACTCATGGAATCAATTAGAAGCCTCTCACCTAAACAATGGGAATGAGAACGCTTAATTGCTTATTGCTTAGTTGCTTAGCAACGGTAGAAGTCGAGCATGAGAAGGGAACTCATACTCGCGCGTGTAGGATGCTACACTTGGATAATTAATTACTAAAAACACTAAGGGTACAACTTGACTTGCTTTCCTAATCTGGATAGGATTCACTTCACTAAAGGTTATAAACTTGGACACCACCTTGATAACTTCGCTCATGCGAGGGGTAGGTCGTTGTGAGTGTGGGATTTCAAGCGACATAGCTCGTGGAGCAGTTAAGGACCGTTTATTGGGATACATGAGTTTGAGTAACCACCCGTATGGTTTATTGGGATACATGTCATGGATGGGGTCGACAAGCCAAGTAACTAATTGCGACCGGTTTATTTGTGAAACTGGCATGGGGGTTGCGTCGGTCGGGAATGTCCAGGACATTGATCGGGAACCAGTCGAACCTTTCATGTGACATTTAGCCAGATTAGGGAAAGGTTGGAGAACGTGAGGCAACTCTTACCTGGGCATGAGTATGGTGGTTCGTCCTGGTCTCTGTGTGGGTACAGTTGTACACCTCTGCAGAGTTCAAAAGCCTGAAGTCCTTCGGGATGGAACCATTCGGTTGTTCCTACTTTCTATACCCATGGTAGCTTCGTTGATGGACTATGAGCTTTGTTGATATATATATATATACTATGCAAATACTTCTGTTCTAGCAATCGAACACAACATGTCATATTCTTAAGAAACGCCATTGCCTTTCTGCAAATGTACAAATGCCTGACAATTACTTTGCATCCACCAAATATCTATATGTTGGAATTAAGCCCTGCGAGTACGCAATGTACTCACGGTGCTACCGTTAAGTTGTTTTGTAGGTACGTGATAGGACTGGTAGAGCCACGACTCTAACCACCGTTGTATAGTAGCATTTGGAATGGGTAGTCCGATTGTGCTGCAAGTTAACTCCAAAGTTCATGTATGCGCGACCATGAGTGTCAACTTTAGTTGGAATGGGTACTCTTGTCCATGGGTTGGACCGTATAGTGAAATCTTGTAACTTACTTAGAATATAATGATCTTAGATGTAATAATTGGGTGTTATTCGTCAGTCATGTGTTGGTTTATTATTTGGACCACTGTATGCCACTCAACCTGATCCTGAAAAGGAGTTGCTGAGTGTGCTCCTAGGGGCATCGTGGTGGAAATGCGACGACCCCCGTCGACCTCAGTCTTGGGGCACGACATAGTCGATGGGAAGTTGATGCGCAAGAACGCCAAGGAAGAATTGCTCCAAAAGTGCGTCTCCAAGGAAGAAGGAGAGAAGATACTCAAAGAAATCCACGTCGACACCTGTGGCAACCATGTAGTCTCTAGAACACTGGTCGGCAAAGCTTTCCGAGCAGGTTTCTAGTGGCCTTCAGCCGTTGTTGACGTAGAAACACTTGTTCGCCGATGTGAAGGTTGTTCGCCGGTATGAAGGTTGTCAGCCGTTGTTGATGCAGAAACACTTGTTCGCAGAAACACATGTTCGCCGGTGTGAAGCAAATCCATGTTCTAGCTCAGGCTCTACAAATGATCCCTGCTTCCTGGCCATTTGCATGCTGGGGACTGGATATGATCAGATCATTCAAGCCCGCTCTAGGAGGTTTCTGCTGGGTTTACGTCGCCATCGACAAATTCTCCAAATGGATTGAGTACAAGCCCCTCGTTCAGGCCATGGCAAAGAAGGCTGCGGAGCTACTCGATGATATCATTCACAGGTTCAGCCTACTGAATAGCATCATCACCGACCTGGGGTCTACATTTACCGGCAGCGACTTCTGGGATTTTTGCGATGAGCGATGCATCTCAGTCAAGTATGTCTCGGTCGCACACCCAGGGCTAATGGTCAGGTAGAACGCGCTAACGGTATGGTTCTAGACGCATTGAAGAAGAGACTCTACGAGAAAGAGCAAAAGCACCCGGGCAAATGGCTTAAAGAATTGCTGGCTGTGGTCTGGGGACTAAGGACCCAACCCAGTCGCAACACCGGCGTCTCCCCTTATTTCCTGGTTTTTGGCTCCGAGGCTGTATTACCTGCTGATGTCGCTTTCGAAGCACCCAGGGTGGAGCACTACGATGAAAAGAACTCCGACCAAGCCCGGCTTGTTGATGTTGATCGCTTAGAAGAAGAGCGTTTGGTCACATGTGTTCGGACGGCCAAATACCAAGAAGGCCTGCGAAAGTACTACAACCATAATGTCCAAGACAGGTTCTTCGCGGTCGGCGACCTAGTTCTCCGTAGAAAACATAAGACTGATGGGATGCACAAGCTTTCATCACCCTGGGAAGGCCCCTACATCGTTAAGGCGGTCACCCGGCCCGGGTCTTACAGACTGTGCGATCTGGATGATCGACCTACTTAGGCGTTTCTATCCTTGAAACATTTCATACAAAGATATGTACCCTTTATGTTTCAGTATTAAATAAAGTTTTCGCTATGATGTTTCTCCATACCGTTCTCTCCATGATTATTCTCCAAATGACTTTCCTCCATGTATACCATCTTAAAGATGACATACACTTTCGCCTTAACGGCTCCCCGAACAACCACATTTACGTTTGCCTTCCAGAGAAGATATTATGCTTTTCAGAGAACCAAATGGACCATTAATCTATATCTATATCTATATTCTCTTATAAAGAAAAACCCCACTACAAGTTTTATCTAGCTCCACAGTGCTCCAGGTCATCACCTAGCTGAACAGCCGCACATCCTCTATCTCCTTTTGCCGTGTACAGGTTCTCAAATGGTGCACTTCGTTTCAAGAATAAAAAAGTCATTAAGTATTAATGCCATGGTAGTGGCTCTTGAAACAGTGCACTTCGTTTTATATTCCAGAATCAAAAAGTCATTAAGTATTAATGCCATGGTAGTGGGAGAGGATATGAGGAGGTAGCAGCAAATTCATCAGATGGCGACGTGGCCACATTTGCTGCCCTGGCGTGCGCTCTCTCTCTCTCTCTCTGGCTCTCTGCGCTTCAATCTTTGTCTCTCTCATTTGCTGCAGTCTAGACGATTGAGGTGAGAGTATTCATACGTGTCTCTCTCATATTATTCTCTGCAGTTTAGACTATTGAGGTCAGAGTATTCATATGTACGAGTACTGTACAACCAAAATCCGATCCTCATGTTCTCTTCTTCAATGATCCATCAGTTCTGCCAGGGCATCACATATTCACATTACCAAGCAACTGCTATCTTTGTCTTCTACTATGGTGCAACTCCAGGCTGTTTCGGTGAACTACTCTTATCATGTGGCTGCTACAGGGAAATATTCCGGTAAAAAGAATAAATTAGTTCACTCGCTCAATGGCTCCATCATTGTTTTTTCAACAAAATTTCTTTCTATGTATATAACCATATTTGTATATTCTACTATGGTGCAACTCGCATGTGTCCTTTAGGCTGCCTGAAAATTTCAATAACAAAACTCTACCTTTATTCTATCACACATCTTTTGTTCATTCATCACTTGCGCTCATCTAATATTGTCTCTAAATTGTCGCAGCAACGCACGGGGAATTCTAATTGGATTAAGGTATTATTTACTTTTCAATTCATTTAACAACGGAACACGCAATGGCAATGGATATTCAGACCGGCACTTTTGGAGGCTTATCTGAACTATTCCTGTTTCTTCTGGTCGCTGCCTCTTTTCTCCATATTGTCTTCACCAGCCAACTTCTTCTGCTGCGCAGTATATTAAAAAGAAAAAAAAGGAAGACTGAGAGGCATGAAATTGAAATAACAGGCAGGTCAGGTGTACGCATGTATGCCGTGCACTGCAATTTCTATTGTTTTGTTAAGTTAAAGAACTTATGCTGCTTATCCTTCCAGATTTTTGCAACTATTTAAAAATCAGTGAATTATTTTCTCTAGTATATATATACTGGAAAATTATATTGGAGGTGTAAAGATATACCTCTGCTAAGCTTGCCTTGTGATACCTGTATCCCTGAAACAAGAAACATTAGAGGAATGAACAAAAATGAATTGAGTGCACGAGGACAGAACCTTAGATGTGATGTAATAAGTGCGCAATTGGCAGGGCGAACAATTTTAATCTTACTTTGTCTGTCCCATATATACAATCGCAGTATGTGAAGAAAGGAGCGTAGTTGCCGTGGCGCCCTCCTACTCGGTGATGGAAATCATGGAATTCAGCACCTCCATAGAACGGGATGAACTTTGTGGGGTTGAACGGGAAGTCGTAACTGCACGTGTAGGTAAATTTACGATAGATTCGTTATTTTCACAAGAGTTCATTCATATTCATACACAGATCGATAGATACACTACTAGAATTCAGAGATTTCGTGAGAGTGCAAAACACGTCACGAAATATGGTTTTACTCTCACAAAAATAATACGTGAGGGTACACCATCACGCATCAACTCTCACGATAATAGACACACGAAAATCACATTTTCGTGAGAGTTCACCGCCATGGATTATTTTCATGATGGGAAGTCCGTGGCGGCCACCCTCATGAAAATAATGTGTCGCCAGGTTTGCATCGGTGTTTTCATGATGTCTTTTTTGGTATTTCGTAAGAGGTCACCTTCATGTTTCGTGAGAGTTTGGTATTTCGTGAGTCACCCTCATGAAATTGATTTCGTGAGAGTATCGCAAACATATAGAAAATATAGTATTTCGTGAGAGAACACCACTACGAAAACAAGTTATTTCGTGAGAGTACAAACCACCATGAAAATTAACCAAAAGGAGCCAATCCAAATTCCAAATGCACACATATAGTCCAAATGTCAATCCACCACACAAATACAGTAAGTTCAAATACATGTATATATGCACCTGATTCCAATCCCAATATATTCCAACTTCATTCAAACGTAGTTTTCCATGACAAAATGATTTCAAATGAAAAAGTTGTCAACTACAAAATTCTATAACTTTTCCAGATCTACAACTTTCATTTTGGTCATCTTTTCACGTGACTTCGTTTTATCAATTCAAAATTTGAATTTCAAAAAATATCAACTTGAAACAACATTTTCAAAGAGTAAATGATTTCAGTTGAAAAAGTCATGAACATACAAGTTGTACAACTCATCAAAATCTACAACTTTTGTTTCGGTCATTTGTTCATTCGATAAAGTGATAGTAACATTGTGAACAAATGACCAAAATAAAAGATGTAGATCTTGATCAGTTCTACAACTTTTAAGTTCATGACATTTTCAGCTGAAATCATTTACTGCTACAAAATGTTATTTGAAGTTGCTATTTTTTGAAATTCAAATTTTGAATTGATAGAACAAAGTCACATGAAAAGATGGCAAAAATAATAGCTGAAAGAACACAATAAATTGATAGAGTATGATTTTAGAAAATTTTAGGGAAAAAATCATTAAATTTGAAGTTAGTATGAGAGAGAAAGACTAGTTACAAGTTTTAGCCAGAGATTAAAAACAGAAATCAGAGTTCTTCAATAATTTAAAAATTAAATTTCAAACAGTATTTTAAAGTAGTAAATGATTTCAAATGGAAAAGTTATAAACATCAAAGTTCTATAACTTTTCGAGATCTACAACTTTTATTTTGGTCATTTCCCCATCCGAGGTGATTTGAAAAAATTCGAATTTTAGTACTTAATTTTTACGATCTTTCTACATTTGCTTGAGAAATAAAATGACCAATAAACAGCAATAAAAAAGCAACAAGAACGCCATGAATTGATAGAGCATGATTTTAGAAATATTTAGGAAAAAGAATCACCACATTTAGAGTTAACATGACAGAGAAAGACTAGTTACAAAATTTCGCTACAAATTAAAAGGAGAAAACTTTTGTTCATGTTCTTCAATTTCTAGTATTTAAGCAATTATTTTTCTACTAAAAACCAGCAACCCATATTTCATGGCTGTGGAATTTGACTCTCATGAAAATAATCACTCTCATGAAAATAGACAATTTCGTGGCGGGATAGTCCTTTTCATGGGGGGATTTAAATACTCTCACAAAAACAGCTGATTTTCATGACCTTGTGTGCAGCACTCTTATGAAAATAAGTTTTTGTGGCAGAATTTACATCACCCTCATGAAAACAATTATTTTCATGAGAGTGTGTTTGCCACTCTCTCGAAAAACTATCCTTCTCACGAAATCTCTAGTTTCTGTTAGTGATAGAACAGATTGTAAAAACCGCACTTTAAATGCATGAAGGCCATATGTAATTACCCGCTGTGTGTTTCAATTGCTTCGATGGCGCGGATTGCATACCACAGCCAATGTGTGGTGACGTGACATGGAAGGATGACGGGGCCAACGATTGTAACCATGCCTCCGATGGTCAACTCAGCCCAGTGAGCGTAAGCTGCGGCAAAGCCGGTGGGCATTGTGACCTCGCGGTGGACATGATGATGTTGCCGTAGCTCCACGCTGTGTGCAGAAAGCGGTGGATCCAATAGGAGAGATAGTCTTCCAGCAAAGCGTAAACCACCAGCTTTGCTACAATCTCACCCGCAGAGGGCAATGGAATCCCTGTCCAGATCCCGGCCAGCTATCTGTGAGCATGCATTGTGTAGAATACAAAATTAATTAAGGTTAGTTCTACTATATATGTTGGTCTCTGATCCATTTCAATGACATTAATTAATTGCAAACTAGATAGTTTGTTCTTAATAAGATTATTGCATAAACTAGTAAATTAGTTTTGTCCAGGATATTATTTGTCATTTCTTTTCTTTTATTTTATTTCTTTGATTAATTAATTAATTATACACGATCGGTACCTTTTAATTTTGCTAGGTCATAGATCTTCGTTGGTGCGGTACGGTGAGAAAAAATGGCAATCTAATTATGTGAAACTTGTTTTACTCCATTCTGTTCTAGAAAAAAAATGTAGTTAATTTTCTTATAAAGGAACCTTAATTTGTTTACTAAAAATGTACTTTTATGTATATAGGTTTTTATTGTTTTGATCTTTATATGAGTTTATTTTTGTTGTGTTTCCTGTGAACGTCCCAAGCAAAAAAATAAAAAAAATACTCCCAATAATGCAATGCAAGAGTAAATATAATAAAATGTATACATACGTTAAATGCAATGAGGTAGATGAGTTGAGGGGGGGGGAGCAGCATGCTACGCGCACTGTCCCCGATGATGATGATGCGGAGGTGAGCGGTTGGTGATGGGGGCAGCACCTGGGGCTGCAGCTTGTACCGCAAGGCTACCGCAGGTGCCAACTGCTCCAGAAGAAAGAGAGGCAGTGGCACGACCAAGAAGCTCATGGCGAAGACCAAGGTGCTGTGACGCAGGAGCCACGTGTCCGGCATCACCGTTGAGTAGCGGAACCATGCGGCTTCAGCCCACGTCATTGTGCGCCCAGCACCACCTCCGCCTCCTGCATCGTGCCGTATGGGATCGTCTCCGTCCTCTGGGCTCTGTGTGTGTGGGGGACCAAACTGGATCTCCTTCCAACCTCGCTCTTGTCCTCAAATATACAGCCTGTTCGTTTGCTCGTAAATGATCATGGATTATAAGCCAGAACAATATTTTTCTCTCACATCAAACCAGCCAGCAGTAATAATCCACGATCGTTTCAGCCGAAACGAACAGGCTGATAGATGGAGCGTCGAGTCCATGCATTTATAGCCGGTGGTGGTGCTGGCGGTGCGGTATCTTAGTTTGATTATTCATTAATTATATTTTCATAATATATCTATTTGATGTCATAAATCTTTCTAATTTTGTCTATAATTTTGGTCAAACTTGAGAAGCTTTGACTCTCAAAAAAGTTAGAACGACTTATAATTTGGGATAGACGGAGTATATCTATATCTATATATATATATATATATATATATATATATATATATATATATATATATATATATATATATATATATATATATATTATAATCTCAAACCCCACAACAGTTCAATCTCAACGTCCAAGTTATCCACCTCACCGGTCTGCTATAAGATACAAATTTTTATAGCGCGTGGATGGTAGGTAACTTTTTTTGAACAATCAGTGTGAAAATTCCCCATCTATTCTTTTTCTTTTTATTATAATTGACAACTGAAGGTGCACGAGAAGTGCAAAAAGGAGCTTGCAAGGCTCAAAAGGAAAAAACAGAAAGAACTAGGGGAGATTCTCCTTCCAAATTAAAGTCTTAGGGGGCCTTCTATGCTCTGCTTGGCCTTGGTTCAAACCATTCCAACTCTAATCTACATGTCAGCAACCCAATTTCTTCCTTTTTGGGGTTTTTTTTGGCAAGGTCAGGTTTTTTGTAATAGTTTATGTTGTGCACTGTTTTTGACTAATTTAACTGCAGAATATGGAAAATATTCTACACAAAAGTTGTAGAGGATTTCATCAACTTTCCAATGATATAAAGTACAAATTTGTCCGATTAACAGAACTCGAGTTATGGCTGTTTTACCGCACTGTTGTCTTTACTGCTCGTGAGAAATTTCAGGTTATTTGTTCCTACTTATGCACACGAGTTTCCATGGGATATCATAAGGCTACTTATGCACATGAGTTTCCTTTGGAGTCCCCTAGTTGATCTTTTGTTAAGGAGGGTAGCCAAGCTGAAGAAGTCGCAAGATGAGGATTTCATACGCTTCACATGGAAATATCATTTAACCCCATGGTTGAGAAGTCGCTGACAAGCACAAGTACCCTTTGCTCAGGATTGGTAACTTGGATCGTCTACGAGCAGCTCATGTTTTCGTCAGAATTTGTCTTCGCTTCGAGCTATGATTAGTTGGGAGTTCAATCTTCAATATACCTAGGACAAGTTGGCATGGATGACATAGGAAGGAGTTATTGGACATCTACAGTTGGTTCAATGGAGACTCAGAAAACCTCAATGTTACACCAAGCATGGCGAGTGAGTTTTGGTTGAAGAAAGTTTTCTTCTGGTATATGTTATCTTTAATGGTGAAATATGGAAAAGAACTCGTGAAAGTTAATGATGTATTGAGTTGGAACCCACCTAAGGATGTAAGAGTGACTCAGAGTTGGAACCCACCTAAGCATGGCGACCGTCCCTGAAATAGGTATATACATTTACAGTAACTGTTTACTTAACAGAACTGCCCCTAAAAATGTATTTTTAGGGGCAGTTATGAGCTACAGTGCTGCTCGCCATACTTACAAGCGGTTTCTTATGTCGTCCGCCTCTAATAGAAATGGGAGCCTGTTCGAAAATCATTGTTGTACTAATGAAAAATGTACTTTTTCTTGGGGGACTATCCATTATGTGGAAACAAATAATTTATGGCTCTAATTTTTTGTTATTGATCATATACGTGACTTTAATATGTTGTGCTTCCTGTGAACATCCCAGCAAAAAGCCAAAAATTAAGGAATAATCCCAATAACTCAAGAGTAAAATATATACATACCTTAAATGTAATTAAGTAAATAAGTTTTTTTGGGAACAATTAAGTAAATAAGTTGATAGGGACCGTAGAGGAGCAGCACGGTACGTCCATTGTCCCGGAGGAAGCGGAGGTGTGCGGTAGGTGATGTGGGCATGTCCGCCGCTTGAACTTATTAGCCCGCTTATCAGTTAAAATCTATAGTAATTTTTTTTCATAATAAAACAGCTTCAACCGACTTTAATATCAGCCGAACAAGCCCGTGGGCCGCCGCACCCAGGCTGCAGCTTGTACGGCAAGGCTACTGCAGGTGCAAAGTGCTCGAGAAGGAGCAGAGGCAGTGGTGGCACCACCAAGTAGGCGATGGCGAAGACGAAGGTGTTGTGACAAAAGAGCCACGTGTCCGGTATCACCGCAGAGTAGCAGAACCATGCGGCTTCTGCCCACGTCACGGTGCGCCCCAGCACCGCCTGCATCGTGCCGTATGGGATCATCTCTGTCTGGCCTCGATCGGGGGCAACTGGCCTGGCTCACCACCGTTCCAATAACCTCTTGTCGTCGTGGGATATATATATATATAGATGGATGGATCGTCGACTCCATGCATTTATATCGCGCGGATGGTACAGAGTGCTATCCTACATGTGGTTCTGGCCTACATACCAAGATGTACATTATCTACCATTATTTAGTGTCTATTATTTATTTATCCTTATTTATTGTACACCGTTTTCTGATCCATGGAGCGGCCACGGCGATGGGCACTGTAGCGCAAATCTTCAGGATACTGTAGCAACTGTTTTTTTTTTGCCCTTAACTACTGGGTAACAGGTCAGTTTTTTCGCGTTTTTTTACCTACTCCCTCCGGCCATGAAATTTTGATATAAACATTGATACTTTTTTTATCTATAATTAGTCAAACTTTAGATACTAGAACATGGCAATGTTCTATAATTACACTATTTCTTGGACGGAGGGAGTGCTAGGAAACGAGCCAGTTTTTTCCCGTGTTTTTCCCCACGCAACGCGCGGTGTTACGTGCTAGTTACTAAGTATATCGCAACAAGCAACATGCAGATCTAGGATTTCCGTGACTTAACTTGCCGATAATAGATACCACCAAATAATGATAGAATAGTTTAGGTGTATGTACCTGAGGATTCAATTGGACAATATTATTCATGGCCAAGCATAAAAATGCTTGTCCTCTAAAATTGTCAAGGGAGATCTATACTCAAACCTCATAACATTTATGCAAGGAAAAAAAGCTACTGTCTTTACCTTTTTCTAACTTGTTGCATCTTTGTTTAGTCTAGTGCTGTGTGCATCGGTACATTTTGGGTTCAATGCTACTCCTCTTGGATGATGGATGGGTACTTGGGCTGAAAATATTACTATTTAATAAGGTGGTATAGATATATATACAATAATGTATTATGGGTATATATACTTAATATCTCTATAAAATTTTTTGGGGTATAGCTGTACCCCCACTACTACAGAATGGACTTGTTGTCCCGGACGGTAACGGCCTTTAGTCCCGGTTACCGTGCCGGGACAACGATCCCGGGACTAAAGGTGCCACCTTTAGTCCCGGGTCATCGAGCCGGGACTAAAGAGGGACCTTTAGTCCCGGTTGGTGTTACCAACCGGGACTAAAGGCCCTCCAGCCGAGCAAACGTGGCCGCACCCTTTAGTCCCGGTTGGTAACCCCAACCGGGACTAAAGGTTCCTTTTCTTTTTCTTTTTTTTTGTTTAATTTGTTTACAGTTCAGTTACATGTATTTGTTTAATATATAATATGTTTTTATGTACGTATTCTACGCTGCTAATATAAATACACGCACGCATATAATTACATCTAATTCTCATCTCGAGCATTATTATATTCGAATAAAGTATGAACCTATATATATTATAGATATATATATATGTATATATACAACACTTTTATAATCTTGTTCTCGAAAATAACGATATCAATAAACATTTAATTTACACCATTTATTCCTTAGGATCAAAGTAGAACTCGCCGTTGGGATTTAGCACTTTTTCAAGAAGAAATCCTGCTATTGGCTCTTGAACACTTGAACGCCGTTGGGGCCCATGCACCTTAACTGGATCCCCAATCTAAAAAATATATGGGCATGACTGAGTCGGTGCTTATTTTTATATAGCTCTTAGTACTTCCTTCATTATTTTTGACTATCACCACACATGCACTTCTGAAGATCATTTCCATAATAGTGATAGTATACATTAGCTTTCTTCGCAGGAGTAGTGGATGTCAATTGTGAGAGTGATGAGCTACGTGGCTTGGAGTGAGCCACAGGACAGGAAGGGCGAGAATGCTGTTCGAGCGGGATTAGCTCCTCCAATTTGTTTTGTGGAAATGGCAGCACTACCAATTAAGCAACTGGCTGGCAAAACCTGCGGTGCTAGGGGATTTGGAGCCGGCAATAGTTTGATGATTTTGTAGTAATGTGCCCATTTTTTTATTTTAGTTTATTCTCAGTGTACGGTCCCTAATCTTGACGAATTGGTAACATATAGTATCTTCTCAGAGCTCAATAGAGGGTGAAACATCAAGCTCACAGATACAGGCAAGAGATGGAATTCAATCTGGGTGATTGAGATACAGCTCATTCTATACATATTTTTTCTTCGCGGTAACATATCTGCAGAGAGTACTTATCTGGAATTGAAAAATGATACAAGAATAATGTGTAACGAATATTGCCTTGCAACTTTTTTCTTTGACAGACATTATTGACTTTTGCAATTGAAATAAGCTTAGCATTCAATCATTGGTTCTCCAGCTTTGTTTTGTCCCGGGCCTCTTGGAGAAGTCAGGACTGAATTGGCTAATTAACTTGAAGAGAGTTGCACCGGCAAGGATAAAAATGGCTTGAATGTCCAAATCAGTGCGATGAACATTATTAGGTCCATAAGGAAGAACAACATTTGGTCACCTGCATATCAAGTTATGTTTGTCAATAAGAATCTTTTTCATGCTGTACACCTGTGGTAAAACATCATTTTTGGAAATGATTCAAACAGTATTTTTTTTGAATAATTTGTGGAAGGGTAATCTGGTTACTCAAAATTCTTCTATAAAACAGTATTTTTTTTGTGTGAATATTCTTAAATGTAGTAATTTCATGGAAAAGTATTGCCATGGTGAACTCATTTTTGTGCCTACTTTATTGATGTGCAATTTGAAGAATCTTACTTCTTAGTCATTTATATAACAAAATATATTGTCTGCACATACCTGGAAAGAAGAAAGCATGTTGACGTTTCTGCACCCATGAAAACCTGCATTGACAAATAACTATAATTGAAACCCATGAGAAGAATCAATTGAATCATTATATTTAATATTGCAGGTAGATAAATATTTCAGTACAAATTAAACTCTTGTCAATGCATCTCACTTCAGGAAAATATGTAGATAGAAAAGACACACACTGGATTGCATAAATTTTCTCACTGAACATATCTACTATGGAACTATATAATAATTGTAAAAGAGGACATATACATCAATGACAACCATGCTTTATATATATGCCTTCACACTAACGAACTGTACTAAAAGTCTGTGTCACAACATAAAAAAATTTATAAAGGTTAATCAAAATGGACAAAAATTGTTAGCTACTACACTAAAGCTAAACTAAAACAAACATAAAAAAATTCATCATATTTTCTTTTTACATATAAGTTAAATTTGGGTCATATGGTATTCACACACCATGTTCATATTTTATATTATTGTATTCCCTTTTAAGCAAAACTTGTCATGTATTTGCTAAATTTTATAAAAGGAATACTCCCAGCCAGCTTGATAACAGAGATGAACACTTAATTTTAGCAAATGAAAATAATTAAAATTTCACTTACACAATACCCCCTCCAACTGGAGCAAGTGCTTTTGAAAACGACAATAAAGTAGTTGCTAAGCCATTTGCTGTTGCTCTTTGATCTTGAGTCTGTGTTGAATGCATAGGAAAAATATTTCAAAAAGTTGGATATGTATGCGAAACTGGTATAAATGCAAAAGGATGTAAAGGCACATACCACGGCATTATTTTGAAGAATTAAAGAGCATGTAATAATTGTAACCTAGCATATGTGTGCAAGAAGGAATGGTGTTAGTAAGACACTGATCAACACAAAGCTTGATACACAAAAGATAGAATTCAACTGAACCAACTCTTACTATGGGAAAAGCAAAAGTTGGATACTTCATTAAATCTTTACATTCTAACTATACATAACTTATTAAAGTTCCATTTCATTATGATTTATCATATACACTACAATTATAAAAATAGGACGCTTATTATGGATGGGAGAGAGTCGAAACCTGTGGAACGTTACACTACACAGGTATCTTAGCATCCACATTTAAATATTCTAATACAAGGGAAATAGCATGTTTATTAAATCAGGGCACTTACGACAAAATTGGCTTATAGTGCTGATGCAACATTTAGCACTATAGACAATCAAAATCCTGAGACACTTGTCATGGATGGATAACTAAATAGAAGCACCATAGACGAAAACTGCAAGATCATCATAGCATGTGAAATTATTAAAATGGAATTTTAATTATCAACAGAAAGTATAAAGGCACGTTAATTTGTACTCACAGCCATGACACGGGATGTAGTGACAGGTCCCAACATTTTCACAATATGAGGAAAAACAAAAGTTTGATACAGAAGAATGCTGCCACCTGCAATTGAAGATGGAATATTTCATAATTATAAGTGGTGCAATGCTATAAATTAAAAACAACCATTGTTAAACATGTTTCCAAGTCAAATCTAAATGGTTTCATCTTAAAAAACTTGGCAATAAAATTTCATCATTGCCTGCAACACGAGAATAATTATGTTAATCATGAATTTTACACTACTTAGCTTGACACACTCTCCAAACCTGCCATATGGTAAGACATTTAAATTCTTCTGTTCATATGGAAACAGGACATGATAGTTGCCTCGTTATTCCGGACATCAAACAAGATTTATATGGTAGTTGGAGCTATATAAAAATGCCCGCAGTTGAAGAATACTTTGGATACCTTCGTTTCCAATATTGAGTTAGTGTTTTGTTCATGAACCTCAGACTTCCTACCGATGCCTTATTTTATTTTCAGAGGTGGTCTAAAAATGTCGTCTCTAAAGCACACTATAGGACCACTTGTCCAACACTTTCTTCTATAAATCTAATTTTAGAGGGGAGCTACAGAGGTCCACATATATAAAGATTAGCAAATTTTTAGAGACACAGGCAACAACCTCTATAAATCTGATTTTGAGAGGCAGGTGTATAGATATGGCCCACTTCTAAAAATACTAAAGTCCACATAACAAAGCGAAGCCTAGGTCAGGTGCTCATTCTCTCACGTATCCGTTGAGGGTGCATGAGGCGCGCCTGATCTACCCGACTCTTTTGGTAGCATGAGAAAAGAACATATGTGGTGGTTGATGATCAACAATGCCCTATCGAGCTCCTCCAATGCAGCCACCTCAGTGCTGGTGAAGGCATCAAATGTTGACATGTTGTGGTGCAACCGCCAACGAAACAACAACTGTTCGACGACATCAGAGCTGTTTTTTAAACAGTTTTTATAGATGAATTGAGTGGCACCCTTAGCTCTTCTTGAGATACCAACTTCATAGTCAGTATATGGCCCAACCTCTGAAATCATGTGTGATTTACATGGACCTTGTAGTTGAGGAGGATGAGCACCCTGTAAGGAAAATGGACCCTTGGCCCATTTACTTTGGATTTTGGTGTTTGATGACCAACACAACCAAATTGGACTAATGAATTTGCAAGTGTTTATTTTGTAGTCCAATAGGGTGCAAGACGTGACTTGGACGAAGGCGACGTGATGATCTGATGATCAACACCTCAAGCAAGACCTTAGAAGCACAAGAAAAGACCCAAGATGTCAAGCAAAGTCCAAGCATGAAGATAGGAACCAAGCCGTGCGCAAGATCGCGAAGAAACGATCTCGCAGAGGCGACCGGACGCTGGACCGGACGCTGGAAGCGCGACCGGACGCTGGACCGGTGGCTCGGCAGACAGGCGACCGGACGCAAGGACTGGACGCTGGCGGCAATCGACCGGACGCAGGAACGCAGCGTCCGATCGAGTACAGAGAGGTTCTAGGCGCGCGAAACTGCGACCGGACGCGTCTGGTGGCAGGCGACCGGACGCTGGCAGCGTCCGATCGGTAGTTCGCGGCTACAACGGTCGGGACGACCGGACGCGTCCGGTCAGGACGATTCAGCATCCGATCAGTAGCAGATTTGCGGGAGTTCGACCCCAACGGCTACTTTTTCAGTGGGGCTTATAAATACAACCCCCAACCGGCCATTTGAGTGGTGTGGAGCTGAGGAAACATATCAAGAGTGTTGATACACCATTTGAGTGATCTCCACATGCATAGTGCTTAGTGTTTTATTAGGTGATTAGCATAAGTGCTTTGCGAAGTGCTTAAGTTGATTAGACCACCGCTTATGCGCTTGCTCTAGGTGTATGCCTAGTGTTTAGTGAGGTTTGCATACCTCTTGCCACCTCGTGCTTGCGAGCACAAGAGTTGTACATCAGAGGGGCTTGAAGTCTTGTGAGATCGCACCAACCGCGTTTGTGGTGCTGCCGCCACCGTGTACCGAAGGGAACAAGTCCCGCGGCATTTCGGCCGAAAGCTTGATAGTGAAGACGGCGGAGAGCATCCGGGAGAGGCTTGCCGGAAGGCATATCGGAGACCCACTTGCGCGTGGGGAAGGCCCGAGGCTATCCACGGAGTTACCCGACCGGGAGCTTGGCCCTTGCGAGGGATTCCTTGCGAGGGGCTCCAACGAGGACTAGGGGGAAGCTTACGCGCTTCTCGATACCTCGGTAAAAATATCGGAGTCGTCGACGGGAGTTTGCATATCTCTACCTTGCTCTTTAAGCTTCCGCATTTACATTGATCATATTATTATCATTTGCGGTAGAGATAGCAACACACTAGCAAGACCATAGTTGCACATCTAGATAGATTATCTTTTGCATAGGTTTTGCTAGAGGTAGAAAAAGAGGTCATAATTCAGAGTTAGATTTTTAAGTTGCCTAATTCACCCCCCCCCACTTAGGCGTCCATGTGTCCTTCAATTGGTATCAGAGCCGGTTGGCTCATATTTGGACCTTTGGCTTAACCGTCGTTGAGCCGACGCTATTGTAGAGTGGTTGGGATGGATACCGCTAGGCCTCCACAATTTGACGGCACTAACTTCCCATACTATAAAGCTAGAATGGCTTGCCATCTTGAGGCGGTTGATTTGGGTGTATGGAGAGTCACTCGTGACGGGATGAAACCCATCAAGAATCCCGAAAAACCCACAAAGAGTGATGAAAAAGAAATGCATTTTAATGCTAGAGCTAAGAATTGCTTGTTTGAATCATTTAGCATGGATGTGTTTAACCAAGTGTTCACCTTAAATACGGCACATGAAATTTGGTTAAAACTTCAAGAGCTCCATGACGGTACAAGTAATGTCTGTGAGCAAAAACATTGTCTAGCTAAGCAAAATTATGATTCCTTTGCTATGAATGATAATGAGCTTGTTCGTGATATGTATTCTCGATTGAATCTAATTATCAATGAGCTCCATTCAATAGGATTATTAAAGCTAGATGATGCGGACATCGTGAGGAAGATCATCTCCGTTCTACCACAAAAGAAATATGCAAGCATCATCACCATCCTTCACAACATGGAGAACTTGAGCACCATGACCCCGGGCATTGTCATTGGCAAGCTAGTGGCATTTGAAATGTCACGTAAGATGGGTCAAGGAGAAGCATCTTCATCAAGCAAAGGCAAAGCTCTCGCTTGTAGCGAAAAGAAAAAGATGAAGGGCAAGAAAGTTGAGTCAAGCTCAAGCTCAAGCTCCTCAAGTGAAGAAGAAGAAGAAGATGAGGATGATGATGATGATGAACAAGAATCAAGTGATGATGATCAATCTTCCTCCTCCACCTCCGACCTTGATGAAGAATCAATCAAATTAATCAACAAGGTGGAGAAGATGATCCAAAGGCTCAATGTCAAGGGTGTGCCCATCCAAATTCAAGATCTCATTTTCACCAATCAAAGAAATGAGCAAAGAAAGAGAGGATGCTACGGATAAGGCGAGATGGGGCACTTTGTGGAAGTTTGTCCAAACAAGCCCACACCCAAGACAAAGAAGAAGGCGTGCAAAAACAAAGCCCTCACAACAATAAGGTCATGGGATGATTCTTCAAGTGAAGAAGAAAACCATCACAAGAGGCGAGGTCACAAGCGCTCATCATCAAGCTCTTCTCGTGTGTGCCTTATGGCACGAGGTAACAAAAGCTCATCCTCTAGTGAGAGTGATAGTGATGATGATTTGCCTTCTTACAATACAATTGTGCAACAAAATCTTAAATATGCTAAAGTTTGCACTAGTCAACAAAAGAAGCTCAAAACTTTAAAAGAAGAACTAGGTAGTTCACAAGAAGCATACAAGAATTTGCTTGAACAATATGAAAACTTTGCAAATCTCAATGTTGAACTATCTACTAAAATTGAGCAACTTGAGGCTAGTGCAACAACAAGGGCATGCACAATTAATGATAAGCAACTTGAAAAGAAAAATGAAAAATTAAAAGAAAAGTTAGCTATCTCACAAAATGATTATCAAAGTTTGCTTGCTAAAATGGAAATCATGTGCAAACATTGTGATGAGCTAACTAATAAAGTTGCTAATCTTGAGGCCATAAATTTAACCTCCACCAAGGCATCTAAAAGAAATGACATAATTAAAAAGGATGCTTCTACTTCTTGCAATGATTTATATTTAGACTCACCCTTGTGCAACCAAGCTTGTGTTGAGAAAGTGATTGTAGATACATGCACACAAGAGGTTGTAAAGGAGAATAAGCAACTCAAGCAAGAAGTAGTTCACCTCACCAAGGACTTGACTCAAGTGAAAGGCAAGGCGAAGCAAACCCAAATTCATCAAGATAACACCGTCAAGGGAGTGAAGAAGCTTGATGAAGGACAAACCGTGGTTTGCTACGTGTGCCACAAAGAAGGCCACAAGTCCTATGAGTGCAAGGTGAAGAATGGGGGAGGAGCAAAGAAGAAGGAGAAAAAGCAAACAAGCAAGCTCTCCAACACCTACACCAACAAGGTGGACAAGAAGGCCTCCACACCTTATCTCTTGAAGAAGAAGAAAAATGACAAGGTGGTGGCCATCAAGGTGAACAAGCAAGCAAACAATGGGGTCAAACGCTTTTGGGTGCCAAAGGAAATCATTTGCAACATGAAGAGCACCAAGAAGGTTTGGATCCCGAAAGGGAAGTAAGAAGTCCGTCGGTCCTCGGGGAATTTGGAGACTTGGCAAAGTATGGGTGCATTTCATGGGGTGCATCATGATGGACAAAATCATTGCCAAGTGGGTTAGTGAATACTATGGACCCAAATTCCCCTTCCCATGTTAGGTAACTAAATTCAATTTACTTCAATTGATATTAGATTTAAAATTTTCCTACAATTGGTACCTTTTAGCATTTAGTTACTCTTCATGCTTATGTTTGCATTTGAATTCTTACATCTTTTGTCATGCATACACTAGGTATATAATATGGTAGGCTTGCTCGGTTTCATTCTTAACCCTTGGAGCAAACCTACATGGTTTAAAATTGCTTAGGAGCACGGCACATAGCTTGTCTTACTATTGTTTATCTAATATGTGCCAAAGTCTAAATTGTAGATAATTTTCTCCCAAATATCATGTTTCAAGTGGTATTTTGACTCCAAAATCAATTGTGCATGAGTACTACAAGTATTCCATGTCTCCATGCACAAATTTAGGGGGAGGATCATCTACAAGATGGACGCTTTGAGACTAACACCTTTTTCAAGTTTATCATGTGTGTAGTAGTCTCATTGCAAGGAAAATGGACTCCCCAAAGAGAAGCATCGTTCTTCAATTAGCATCATCATGTTGATTTCATTTCATATTTATATGCTTTCTCCATGCATTATATAGATTAAACTCTCTTGTGCAACATATTGCTAATTATGCATATGATTTGCTTTCTACCATATGTATGCATACTTTTAGGGGGAGCTTAGTCTATATAATGTGAGAGTCAAATTTTGTGATCCATTTCACTCTATACACAAAGGATCATGAAATTTGACCCTCCCTTGTGCTACTAATGTCTTCCTTTTTAGTGTTTGATGCCAAAGGGGGAGAATTTGAAGGATCAAAGGCAAGCATCAAGTTTATGTATACAAGTGGTAATGGTCCGAGAAAGGGAGGAAAGTGAATTATGGATTAGTCTATGTAATGGGAGAATTTTTTTTAGAAAGATAGGCTTTAATCCATAATATCACATGGGGACATTTGCAAGGGCAAGACATGCTTTTTGAGTAAAGTTTTAATTGGTATCTATCAATTAGTATCATATAACCTTGCCCTTTGCATTGCATCCTAGCAAGTAGATAATTTTTAAATTTAAAGTTTTTATCATTTTGCTTGCTTTGGTCGTGTTGTCATCAATCACCAAAAGGGGGAGATTGTAAGAAAAATGGACCCTTGGCCCATTTACTTTGGATTTTGGTGTTTGATGACCAACACAACCAAATTGGACTAATGAATTTGCAAGTGTTTGTTTTGTAGTCCAATAGGGTGCAAGACGTGACTTGGACGAAGGCGACGTGATGATCTGATGATCAACACCTCAAGCAAGACCTTAGAAGCACAAGAAAAGACCCAAGATGTCAAGCAAAGTCCAAGAATGAAGATAGGAACCAAGCCGTGCGCAAGATCGTGAAGAAACGATCTCGCAGAGGCGACCGGATGCTGGACCGGACGCTGGAAGCGTGACCGGACGCTGGACCGGTGGCTCGGCAGACAGGCGACCGAACGCAAGGACCGGACGCTGGCGGCAACCGACCGGACGCAGGAACGCAGCGTCCGATCGAGTACAGAGAGGTTCCAGGCGCGCGAAACTGCGACCGGACGCGTCCGGTGGCAGGCGACCGGACGCTGGCAGCGTTCGATCGGTAGTTCGCGGCTACACAACGGTCGGGACGACCGGACGTGTCCAGTCAGGATGATTCAGCGTCCGGTCAGTAGCAGATTTGTGGGAGTTCGACCCCAACGGCTACTTTTTAAGTGGGGCTTATAAATACAACCCCCAACCGGCCATTTGAGTGGTGTGGAGCTGAGGAAACATATCAAGAGTGTTGATACACCATTTGAGTGATCTCCACATGCATAGTGCTTAGTGTTTTATTAGGTGATTAGCATAAGTGCTTTGCGAAGTGCTTAGGTTGATTAGACCACCGCTTATGCGCTTGCTCTAGGTGTATGCCTAGTGTTTAGTGAGGTTTGCATACCTCTTACCACCCCGTGCTTGCGAGCACAAGAGTTGTACATCGGAGGGGCTTGAAGTCTTGTGAGATCGCACCAACCACGTTTGTGGTGCGGCCGCCACCGTGTACCGAAGGGAACAAGTCCCGCGGCGTTTCGGCCGAAAGCTTGATAGTGAAGACGGCGGAGAGCATCTAGGAGAGGCTTGCCGGAAGGCACATCGGAGACCCACTTGCGCGTGGGGAAGGCTCGAGGCTATCCACGGAGTTACCTGATCGGGAGCTTGGCCCTTGCGAGGGATTCCTTGCGAGGGGCTCCAACGAGGACTAGGGGGAAGCTTGCGCGCTTCTCGATACCTCGGTAAAAATATCAGAGTCGTCGACGGGAGTTTGCATATCTCTACCTTGCTCTTTAAGCTTCCGCATTTACATTGATCATATTATTATCATTTGCGGTAGAGATAGCAACACACTAGCAAAACCGTAGTTGCACATCTAGATAGATTATCTTTTGCATAGGTTTTGCTAGTGGTAGAAAAAGAGGTCATAATTCAGAGTTAGATTTTTAAGTTGCCTAATTCACCCCCCCTCTTAGGCGTCCACGTGTCCTTCACACCCCACCTCCATAATTTTGATTTATTCATCTCTGGAAATTAAAGACTAGTAGTAGTTCTCCCTCTTATTGTGCCTCTCAAGAGGAGATTCCATTCCATTCAAAGTTTTTTAGGCAGGGCTGATCTAGTTTATCTGCTCTGTGTATCACATGTGCATCATTAGGCAACACAACCATCACACGCCATGTTGTGTTATATCGTTGTAGTGGCGGGGCCGAGCCCTGGTGCCACCATCAACCGTGATGTGTCATGTGTCCACTACTACTGTAAACTTTTCCGAGGCGGGCAAAATGGATTTACTGAGGTGGGCATCACAACTGCCTCGGTGTAAAGGTCACGGTTAATCATGATTTACACAGGCGGTTGAGATTGCCCGCCTTGGTTAATCAAAATAAAAAAAACAAAAAAAGAAAGCCCAGACCCAGCAACCCAGGTCTGGGCCTAGATCTAGGCCGCTAGCATCCACACCACGCCATCGCACCGTCGGACCGCACCTACCCGCCGCGTCATCGGTCCGCACCTCCCCACCGTGTCATGCTTTGGTGAACGCACCGAGCTCCTGTGCACCATTGCCGCTGCTCCTCCTATGAACGTGCCACCACCGCTGCTCCTCCTGCGAACGCGTGCCGCTGCTCCTCCTACTGAACGCACAGCCCTGACATGAAGAGAGGGTGAGCGAGATGGAGAGGAGAGAAAATGAGGGAGGGAGTCGCCGGATCTACCTGCCCGCGCGCTCCTAGCCACGCACCGCCGAGGGAGAGTGAGGGAGAGAGGGAAGTCGTCGTACCTGCGCCGGATCTGAGCGGAGGAGGCGAGGTGAGCCCGATGTCGAGGGGGAGCCCACTGCTGAGGGAGAGGGAGGGAGCCCACCGTGTGATGAGGGATAGGGAGGGATGGAGGTCGCCATGTGCCAAGGGACAGGGAGGGAGGGAGGGAGGCCGTCGGATCTGAGCTGAGAGGGAGGAAGGGAGGGTGGGAGAGGGAGAGATCCAGATCCACATGGGGAGGGACAGAGGGAGGATGGGGGAGGGATGGAGGGCGCCGCCTGGGCTTGAGAAGTTGTCGAGAAGAGTTGGCTGGGAAACCCTAAGTTTATGTTTATATACTCCAAGAAGCTATTAGGCCTCGCCTGGGCCTATTGGGCCTGAACCTTTTTCGGCGGCGTGCCGTATAGGTGCCCGCCTTCAAATCTCCAAAAAGTAGAGTACTTTTGGAGGTGATTCTCTTAAGGCAACCGCCTCCATAAATACATTTTTGGAGGCGGGCATTTTCCAACCGCCTCTGTAAACAAAACGGCCACCTCGCTTAATCGATTTTGCGAGGCGATCAGTTTTTGGTGCCTTGGTAAATAAAACAACCATCTCGGTTAATCGCCAGGAATTACCGAGGCGGTTGGATTTTGCAAACGCCTCGGTTAATGTTTGGGCAGTGCCTCGCAAAATCACTTGTGTAGTAGTGCTCACCTGGCCGCACTGTCGGTACGGTCACATTGTGGTCCGATGCGCTATGTAGATGCTATTGTTGTTTTTATCTATTAGATATCATGTTGCGTTACTCTATCTAGCAATTATTCCCTTGCCTTCGGCTTGTTTTCATCTCCTTCTTCTCTCCAAGTGTGAGCTAACTGGTTCACGCTGTTAGGAAGCAACCGGAATTGCCCGGTGGTGGAGTGCCTGGGGCATCGGAGAAAAGCCCGCATAGGGGTAGTGTGCGGGAGATTTAAAAGAGCCACCAGACTTCCTAGTGGGGGCCACCAAAGTTTTACGATGACCCCCTAGAGCTCTTGGATTGGGGGATAGAAAGTTCCAGACCCCGTTGAATTTCTCCGGTGATGGCCACCCGAGGACCTCCAAAGGAATGTTTAGTCGACCATTGGACCATCAGCTAGTCTCAGACCAAGCCCACGGGAGGCCACTTGAATTCTCCAGTGGTGACTCCACTGGTGCGTTAGAGAAAGCACGCTGGTAATGGCTAGATCTATTCAATCTCAGCCGTTAGATTTCATTATACCTTTCTCTGCTGAGTCTTTTCCTATGGTCACCAGAGATTTCTAGTGACCCCGCAGAAGCTATTTCTAGCTAGCTCCAATGGCTCTATTTGGGGAGCATATATATGTGGCTTGCTTGGGACTAGAGGCTCTCTTGGCATTCTAACTGGTAAGACACCTCCCTTGATAGCTCAAGAACACTTCCTACTCACTCCCTTCCTTAGAGATTGATCAAAAGTGAGATTGGAAGAAGATATAATGCATTTTCTTAGAGAGTTTGCATTTAGTAGCATTAATTCATCATGGGTTGCGGGTTTTTTTTACTCTTGGTGGTTGCTGCCACAGAGATGGCTTGGAGTAGAAGTGGATCGTTGAGCACCTTGCGGTGCTTGTTTGGTGTCTCTGGTTGGGTTGATTGTGAGGGGTATTGTGCTCACTCCACGAGAGATCATGAAGACCAACTATAGTGGAATGCTCAAGGCTAGTTGGTGTGCTCTTGGTTGATTGACTTCTTGAGGCACTCATGTTTGGGTCAAGCTTGAGAGGCTTGTTAGCTTGTGAATAGATCACCAAAAGACTCACCTCGAGATGAGGACATAGGTTGCCGGCAAGCAACTAAACCTCAGGGATAAATCTTATGTCCCTCTTGCCCTTGGTGGTTTAATCATCTACACTTGTCCTTTACTTATTGTACTTAGCTTGTTGTGTTGTTTCTTGTGTAGCTCCTAGTTTATAGTAGCTCTCTAGTTGAGTAATGTAGCTACTTTAGTTGTTTTCTTGCTCAGCTCAACTAGTAGTTGTTGCAGCATCTTGTGTGGTTGACGTGCTTAGTGGTAGTTCGCCTTGCTACTAGAATTGTTTAGGAGGCTTGCTTTGCTATGAGTAGGCTAGGCAAAGTAGTGGCTATTAGGATTGTATTTTTATCTAACCACTTTGCTTTAGTTTGTGCTTTTGTACAACTTTTTTGATAGGATATTCAACCCCCCTCCTCTAGCCATCTAGATCGTTTTCAATGGCGTGCTGCAATTGTCAGTGAGAAGCTCTTGATTGTGTGTACTTGTGTGCCTCTGTTGATGATTTTGACCCTCTCTGCACGGGTTCAACATGTCCACCTCAACCTCGGTTACTCTTGCAATAAAATGGGCTATCATCTGCATGAGCGAATTATCAATTCATACTCTAGTCGTAGCATCTATAATACGGCTGTGAGAGATGCCGGTCTTTGACTTCTCCTCTGTTTAGACCATTTGTGATGCTCATGCTACGAGTGTGGGGATGTGAAATTATAATACATTTAGTAGTTAAAATATTGTAATCTGTTACACAAATATGTATCCAAGAGGCACCTTGCCCTCTAAGTCCCCATCCTCTATATATAATGCCGGAGAGGCTCAACACAAATATATCACGCGCGTTATACCAAATATACTAAGATTTTATCAAGAATAGCAAATTTATTAATAACATGGTATGGTTGATAATAATTTTTAATATACCTTATCTCAAAACAATATTTATATACCTGTAATTGCAAATACTTAACCAACATCCTCAGATAGTAGACTTAGTCCACCATAACTTTTGTCACTTTCAGCCCATAGAGGAAACAACTGCAATGTTATTTAAATTATTAGTGGACAGATGCTAATTTCATGGTAAAATAGCTTATAGCTCTTTTAAAAATGTCATAATATTCAGAAAAAAAAAATCAAAACTCCATTTTTTGTTTCACATAATAGCAATCTGCACAAAATGATAAAAGCAAACAATGATGAGAAAGGGAAAAAGGATCAAATAAGGAATTCTCACAATGTTGGGACGCATTCTTCAATCCTCTCAATGTTAAGGCAACCCCTCCATTTCAAATTATAGTACACTTTAGTTTTGTCCTAAGTCAAACTTCTCTAGTTTTGACCAAGTTTTTAGAAAAAATAGAGTAACATGTACAAGTTAAAAATAAATGCACTATCAAAACATATTTCATGGTGAACTTAATGAAACTAATATAATCTTGGAGATAATGGTGATTTTTTCATAAACTTGGTCAAAGTTAAAGGAATTTCACTTAGGACAAAGTCAAATTGAGTATAATTTGTGAATATCAGTGGTAATATGTATAATAAAATAGCTAAATATTATTCGTATATATTTAACTGATTCACACAACTGAACAACAACCCATTTTAATTAGAGTCTGACTTATTTTAATCTAAAAAATAGAGAACTATTGTATTATCTCTATTTTTACATTTATATTGAGACCTCTAGAAGTTGACAATTATTATGATATCTTCAAATTTTTGTATGGTACTACAGTTTTTCAAGAAAACACTTTATTTCTGAAACATGATATTGTTTGTAGTATATATAAGAGAAATGAATTAGAACGAATGTGCATGCTGGAAATAAAACAGGATGGCAGATGCTTCCAAACATGGAATAGAAACTAGAGATAAATTATTTTCTCATTAAATAGCTTTTGCCATCGGCTAATCACTATCTTCTCTAGCTCAATTTTAGCCTCTTCAAGAAAGGTTCAGTACAACTAGTGAATACTATCTCCTTATGTATATACTTATGTAAGTAAAAAAGTTGTATCCACAAAAAGGGTTATTAAAATGTGTTTAGTAGAGAAGATAACTATCTCATGCTTAAATGATATATTTTTCATATAAAATACCAATATTGAAGGTATATCAATGAAAATGGCAAATCTATATAAAACTGTAAAATTATACCTCCATATATGTCATGTCATCAAAGCCAGCTATACAAAAGAGAACAATATAAGACATTAATGGCCAATTTTTAAACAAGTTCTTATTCATAGTCAAAATGATATGTTGCTCAGCATTCTCTTCAGCACCAGCCAAATAGCCATTAATAGTCTTTGTTGCTTGATCTTCTTTCTCAAATTTGTGTATATGCAATGTCTCCTGAAACAAATTTGTAACACTACCTTTAATCAATGTTATCCTAACATCAAATGGTCATCAGTCGGTCACTTGTTGTTTAGCCATTATTCGGGTTAAACGACTACTTAAACAGACAAAACAATCATTTAAACAGGATAAACGGTTGATTTAACGGAAATGGTGTGTAAATGGTAAACGTCCGTTTAGGCGAATAGTCCTTTTAATAGAAATCAATCTCTGAGCAACATTAGCTGATCGGTCATAAAAGTAGAACATAACACAAAAATTTATAGGACTAAAACACATCTAATAGAAAAAGGGGTCTCCACAGCTCCTTCCATTCTTAATGATTATCTTATCCACCTAGCCATCCTAGTAGGCCAAAAAAGATTGTGGTAGTGGAATAACACTAGTTCCTACACATTAGACTTGGAACTGGTGCAGAGAAAATATATTTGTGCTAGTTATTAATAAGACCTGGCGGTGATAAACTACCCAAGTGTGCTATCCATAGCTCTGAGCTACTTTGGTGACTTTTCATAAACAATATGGTCCATCATTGTGTATCATCTATGGTAGACCGTGTGCTTGTAGTTTTAAAGCAATGGAGAGCACACTCATTCTTGCACTACTATATGTAAATGATGTGCTAGGAAAGAATATTGGAGATGTACATGATACACAAAACCTCATTCACTACACATACATGCTCAGACAGCTCAGAATGTAGCAAAGTTATCTTGATATGAGAATGGATTGATCTTTTTCCTATAGAGTTACTATAAAATTACATGGGTTCCAACTTCCAAGTCGAGGCTTATTTGCCATTTTCCATTATATGCTAGTTCTCAATGTATTAACTGATGAAGTATTATAAAATAAGTAAAACTGATCATTTGGCAAATATATAAGAAAATAATAGCACTTGTTAACCACACACGTACCTGGAGACAAACACAGCTCAACAGAATACCAAGGCAAAAGATCGTTATGCATAAACAAGGTAAGAAATATGGAAACCTATTAAAGTTTAAGAATTTGTAAGCTGAAGTAAAGTTATATTAAATTAATTGAAGTATATATAGGCATATGTTACACGATTACCTTCCAAACAATGAGTTGGCAGGAAACAATTTTGGATATTTCTCTGTTGGCTGTCAATTGATAGAAAAGAATAAGAATAACACGGATGCAAGATTATGTGGGATATGAATAAAACTCCAAATTTCTAAGGATTTAACGGATACCTGTGCAAGATATCCACCAATGGATGGCCCAAGAATAAGACCTATTGCCCATGAAGTGCTAATCTAATCATATAAAGTAAGTATCATTTGAAATGTTCCCTTTTAAAATATATTGGAAATTAACCATACAGCTATGATATGTTTAGTTCTTACAAGTGACAATCCAATAGCATGATGCTCAGGTCGAGAAACTTCAACAGCATAGGCCTGTAAATATCAGATGTCATGTTAATAACTATATACCATTGTTGGGTTCAATGAAGAACTTTAAGTAAATTGGTTATCAATATATATCATACTCTTAAGGTTCCAAGTAATCCATTCAAAGAACCAAGAAGAAATCTGGTAGCTAGTGCCATCCAGTAGTGGACACTCAGTCCAAACAAAGTATTGAAGACAAGCCTGATAAAGAAGTAACAGGCCAGAAATAAGCAAAGATACAACACAAAAAGGACAATTCAAGATTCCTCACTACAACCAGCTTTATTCAGTATGATACGAATAAAAAATACTGACGTAGTGAAAATTCCAAACACAATAACCGGCTTCCTCCCAATACGATCTGCTACCATTCCCTAAAAAGGTAGAAGTTAAGGCTCTACCGAGCATTAATGAAGCACCTGCAAAAATTAAGAATATGTGGGTCATTGAAATACATAAGAAATAAAGTATTCTTTATAGAAAATTTTAGGACTAAAGTCAGTTAAATCAGTAGGGAAGTCCTTACCTACAAAACCAGCATAGAATCCAATATCTTCTACTCGTTTGGCAACATGCAGGTCTCTTGTCTGTTGTCCGAAACAAACTCAAAATCAATGTGGGCAATGTTTGGTAAAAAGAGCTAGTACACTACTTATATCATAACATGTCAACATGCAGATATGGATTCATATGATACTTCGCACTAGGAGGACTAGAAAAATGACATGGTTCATGTGGAGTCGTGCACACACCACACTACGAGTCAAAATTTAGAGAAAAACCTGACCACACATAAATCTTTCCATTAGTACGGATGTAGTTGGTACCTATAAAACTAAACTTTGATGTCTGGAAGGTATAGTATGAGAATGAATATATGCTAATATATTTCAACATCGATGATTATTACAGTTCATAAAAGACACATGAATGAATGTATTATATTTTATTTTTGAGAAATATTGGATACTACAAAATCTAGAACAGAGAAAGAACTCAGAAAGACAATGCAACGTGCAAGGTGTCGGACATAAAGGCAGACTTAAATTTGAAGAACATATATGATATATACCATGAAGTATATGAATGGAAATATTGATGATATTGGCAAACCTGAAATTCAAAGGGCAAAACAGTTAGAGATATGCAGAAAAATAAAAAGAAACAAGTGACAAGTATTTGTCATCTATAGATCAATTTGCTGCACATCCCTATGGGCATTAACATATTTGTTCACATAGAACACAGGGTTCTTCATCATTGAAGAATCCTGTGTTCTAACACAGGCTCCTAAACACTGTCTCAGCTAGAATAATGATTTTTATATTAAGTAGGATTATGCAGACTTTTTGGAGACTGTGATCATGGAAGTGTTTGCTAAATTTGATTAGAAGTTTAGGAACGGAATTGAGGCTTAGTCTTGGTTCTTTCCTTTTATCTAGTCTTTGTTTGCTGTGTGCAGCTGTTTTGTTTTCTTTGAGACTTCGTGAGCTCAAGAGCTTGTTTTTGTAATGAACGGCTGTGTACATCCTCTAGGTGGGATGTAGCGGCTGAAACCTGGTTGTATTATCTAAAAAAAATAGATTTGCTCAATTGGATTACTTAGCAAGTTAGTACGAATCAAAGCCTAATATGCCATTTGTCCTATTGTTGTGTTATATGTTGTCGAATAATCAGACGTTATTTTAAATAATATTCTCTACTTGAACTTCTTAAATATGTATATCGGACTATTTTACCGAATAGCGTAATTAATAGATTATACGTATTGCTTATTAGATTTTAGGCTAAGACCTTTAATTTCAAGGAAACAATAATAAGGAGTAATTACTTATTCCATCTTCATCTAGTACAACTCCAGGAGAGCAACTAGAAAGCGGAAAAGAAAGAATGTAATGAAGCAAAGTAGGAACACACGGTTATGAAATTCACGCTGGCAGAGCATGCAGTTGCCCGAATGTGCGGCCTGTGTACTAAGAGTCTAGGACTAACTAGGAACGTACTAATAACAAACTGATGAATGATAAATCGTTGAGCACACTGCCAAATCAAGATCAAAACAAAGGAAAAATTAATTGTAAATCCAAGGGAAAAAGAACATGGAGGAGGGATATATGCCTGCACACAAACGACGAGGTTGATGATCCAGATGTAGAAGAAGCGCCAGTACGGGATCCCCCTGCTCTCCGCCTTCTCCCGGTCGATGATGCACCCAGGGCAGCCATCCAAGTAGACTGCCGTGGGCTGTTCCTGTTCCTCCTCCAGCAGCGGCACGGCTGCCTCGCCTTCACTGCAACCGGCGGCCATCTCGGACTTCTTCTCAGCTAGCTACGTGCAGCAACTAGCTAGCTATAGCTCCCAAAATATGCTCTGCACGCGCAAAAATGGCGTGCATGCATGTGTTCGGGCATGGGAATTAGCCTATAGACAAACGAAAGGACTCCAACCACTAGAAACTAAAGTTGCTCAGCTCATGTGCTCCAACTTTATTTGGTAAGGCATATGTCCCCTAAACATTTGGTAAACACGTTGTCTTATACTCGTAAATTAAGTGAAGCTTTCCTATACTTTGAACTTTCGAATGTTTTCTTGTCATGGTAGAGGCTATTAAATAATTTCCGCAAAAAGCTACATACATCCGCACAACGCAGCCCAACTAATCCTACGCAATAAAAGTTTACGGACGCACGTTGTCACCCTCATAAATTACTGCAACTGGCATCTATACTTTGTTGTGCAGTTGCACAAGCACAACAAAGCGGCATATACATGCGCGGATGCGCCAATCAAGGTCTCTGCACTAAAGGACCTCGATCAGCTAACTGTCGCTAATGGTGTGGAATGTTTGCTGGGGGTTAAGATTCCATTCACGTAGGATACTAGATTTTGCGAAATGGTTTCTCTCGAAACCTCTCTCCCCGCGAGAGGTGAAAGAGGGCGACTCCAACTTCCTGTGCTCCTACCGGGCCATAGCGTCGATCTCCTACGCCTTTGGTGGCCTCCTGGTCTCGGATATGTGGTGGTCTACATCTCCTTGTCTAGCGGTGTAGATTAGGTCCCTTTTGGGGTTTGTATCTTGGTGGCATTTGCTTGGTGGAAACGGCGCGACTTATGTGGAATAAGATCCTCCTTGTCCCAATCCACCTTGCCGTCTTCTTCACCGGGGATGACGATGGGCTTGTGAGGTGGAGGTCGACCGGATCTGCAGCTTCAGATTTTGGCGAATTCTGGAGTGATGGTATTGGCGGCGCTATGCAGGGAGGCTCGCGGGGAAGTTGTCAGGGTTGCGGTGGACAGGTATGACGATCTGGCTCCCTCTTCTCCCGGTCTCCGCTGGGATGGCCAGATCCAGGCCCGGATTTGCACGGGGTGTATCCCTGGCTGATGTTTGCTAGGGCTCTTCTTCCCGTTCATTGCGGGATGCTACTGCAGCTCTTCTCAAAGCCGCTGGGCGATGGTGCTCTCCTGAGCCTGTGGATGGGGGCTATTCGTCTCAGCTTTCTCCGGCGACATGGTCGACGCCGGAAGTTGGCAAAAGGTGGCGACTCCGTTGGACACAAAGGCTCTCAAGGACTTCCTTATATTTTTTGTTTTTTGCTGAGGGCCTTTGTGTAGTTTGGAGCTCCCACGTATTCTTTGCGTATGTGTACGTATGTGTATGCGTATCTGTATGTTTTCCTTACTTGGTAATATATGCAGCACGTATTTGTGATAAAAAATGATTCCATTAACGTAGATAAGACATGCCAACCGGGTCAATATTCTACTATGTGGACTAGCATCCACTACAACACAAACCTTTTCCGAGGCGGGCAAAAACGATATTTCGAGGCGGGCATCTCAACCGCCTCGGACCAAAGGTCACGGTAAATCCAACTTTATCGAGGCGGTTGAAATGCTCGCCTCGGTTAATCAAATAAAAAACAAAAAAGGGAAAAGCCCGTAACCCAAACTAGGTCTGGGCCTGGATCTGGGTTGCTTGCCGTCGCCACCGGTGTTCCTCGATCCGCCACCAGGGGAGCTCGATCCAGCCACCATGGTCATGGATCCGGCCACCAACGGCGGATCTGGCCACCACGGTCATGGAACTGGCCACCAGTGGCAGATCCGGCCACCACGGTAGCCGGAGGAGATGGGGGAGGAGGGCGCGCCACCGCCAGTTGAGGAGCTCGGGGGAGGAGCATACCGACGTCGGGGAAGGAGCCAGCGCCGTCGGTGGAGGAGCTCGGGGGAGGAGGGCCCTGCCGGTGGAGAATCTCCGGGGACGAGCGCTCCACCACCAGATCTAGTGCCGCCGCCGCTGCTCCCGTTGCCTGGAGGGTGGAGGAGGGCGCCGCTGCCGCTGCCGCCACAAGAGGAGAGGGAAAGGCGCCGCAGCATCGCCCGCGCCGCCACAAAAGGAGAGGGAGAAGCGCTGCCATCGCCGGGGAGAAGGAGAGGCGCCGCCGTCGCCGGGGAGCCGCCCGCGCTGTGAGGGAGAGAGAAGGGAGGGCGAGTGAGGGAGAGAGAGGTGGGCGAGTGAGAGAGGCGTCGGGCGGGGGGCGATGGACGAGTGAGAGAGGCGTTGGGTGGGGGCGACGAGAGAGGTGCGGCATCGGGCTGAGGGCTGGGGTGGCGGAGGGAGTGAATGGAACCCTAACTTCCCCTGTATATATATTGAGGGTGTGTATCAGGCTGGTTTGGGTTTTTCTCATTGCTAGTGGGCTTGGTCACAATTAACCGAGGCGGGCCTTATAAGTGGTCCGCCTCTAAAAATGGGAGTATTTTTGGCCCGTCTCGGTTAATAGATTTTAGGAGGCGGTTATTTTTTAACAGCCTCTGTAAATTGATTTTGCGAGGCGGTTGGTTGGGACCACCTCGGTTAATAGAAAATGACCGCCTCGGTTAATGCCACCTCCGAGGCCCAATTCATAACGCTTTGGAAAAGTTTTTTTTGTAGTAGTGATCATTTGTCACTTTTTCATGCCTATACATGGGCCAGGACAACCATGCCAGGCCCACACGCCCCAGCCCGTTGGTGCATGCACCGTCACTACCCCATGAATTTTTTTTGGATATGGTCGTCTAAAAATAAAGAATTATAGACAAGGTCAAATCGAATTTCAAGGCTGCCACAGATATTATAGCCATGGCAAACCCTTTCTCTGAAGTACTTTGAACAAGTGCATCCGATGAGATTTAAACCTGCGTCACGGACAACTTCCCCTACCATCACACCACACAATCACTCATTAAAAGGTATATGATGCTATCATTTTCATATTAACATACAAATTTTATAGTAAATATTTTGGCTTCTCAGGAATCTTATCTTAAATGGAAAAAATTGCAACTATCACTGCTACAACCAACCATTTTAGAGATGTTTGTAGATGCTCCATAGAGGTGGTTGGGGCCAACTACCTCTAAACTTAGGATGCTAGAAATAAGGGATTTGTAGAGACGGTTGCTCAGCCATCCCTAAAATAAGATTTGTAGAGATGTCTGGCAACAACAGCCGCCCCTAGACTCAATTTCCAGAGGCGGTTGTAACTATAAATTGTTTTCCCACAGAAAGCAAAATTTTGGCCTAAAAATAGAAAAAATATTTTTTTTAACCCAGGGAGGCCCCCACCAAGAAGCCACATGGGGGGTCGATCCTGCAGCCTCATGCCTTGCGTGTAACTACCCTAACCAGTCTACTCCAAAATCAATTGTGACTAAAAGGCACAACCATTCCCCTCGGATTCACTTCACCCAATTTTGAAATAAGTATTTGGGATCCTAAACGAATTTAAATGAAAAATTTTAACTACAAAGACTAAGATATCGTCGAGAGTACTGCAACTTTGGTTTTGGTTATTTCTCTATCCGAGGTTGTTTGAAAATTTTGAATTCCAAATATGAGAAATTCAAACATAATTCTCCTTGGATAAATAATTTTAAACGAAAAAGTTGTTAACTACAAAGTTGTATAACTCTTTGATATCTACAACTTGGGAACATCCTCAAGAATGGAGAGGATTCGGGTTTAAAGTATAGGGTTATGAGGATTTGAGTATCTAGAGTTTCGCAACATATAGGATTTGATTATAAAGTATATTCGGAACCACCTTAAGAATGGAGAGGATTCTGAGGGTATTCCCTGGTTCAAACATCGTTTAGTAGTCTCCTTGGATCATTCTCTTAGGAAACAAATTCTAGATGAGGCACATTTGTCTAGATACACCATTCACCCTAGAAGTACCAAAATGTTTCACGATCTGAAGCAAAGATTCTGGTGGACTAGAATGAAAAGAGAAATTGTAGCTAATCTAGCTACGATGTCTGTTAGCACATCAAAGCCGATCATTTGAAACCGGTTGGAACCCTGCAACCCTTGCCCATTCCAAAATGGAAACATTAATTATTGTTGTGGACTTTATATTTGGATTACGCGAGCTTTGAAGGGATATGACACTGTTTGTAAGCTTATAATCCATACTTTTCAGCTTGTTTTTTCAGCTGGAATAGTATTTTTCTCTCATGACAAATCAGCCAGAAAAGTGTTTCGGCTTGTTTTTTCAGCGAAGCGAACAGGGCCTATATGGGTCGTAGTGGATAGATTGACCAAATCTGTCCATTTTATTCTAGTCAAGACCACCTAGCCAACCCAAACCTTGGTTGAACTGACATTATATTTGCACCACGACATTTTAATTTTGTTCAAGATTATTTGGACTTGTTCTTGAACAATTGTTTTTGTTCCGCCATTGGGCCGGCCTGCCATATATTATTGAGCTAGTGGGCTAACCTATTATTGGCCTGCCATATAGGTGGCCCCTTCGAGAAAATTTTTGGCAATCCAAGGAGGCCTTAACTTCTACTGGAAACTCAAATACTCTCCTGTATGCAAAAACCCAAAGAAAAATACAAATACCCACAGAAAAATATTTTCCCGATGGTATACCGTCAAAAAATAACACACAGAAATTTTTTGTCGGTTCACCGTCAAAAATAGTTTTTCCATCGGTCTTACACGCACAAAAAAAATTATATTCACCTAGATTAAAACTAATTTTTTTGTGCGGATATCCACAGAAAAAGGAAATAAACGCACGAAAAAATATGTATTTTTTTGTTGGTCTAGGTGAACTCACAGAATAATTTATTTTAAAATAGTAGCAACATCATATTAAAATATATATTGTCCATATAGTAATTTCATGACACATCACAACATAATAAATAGCATACATATAAACATGGTGTCCAAATGTTCAGCACATTCATAGGATACATAGATGATGTTCAAATGTTCCGGCATCAATACATTCAAAAGCATTACCATCTCATCTCAGTAGTTCAAGTTTCGGCCAAGATGACTAAAATACCAGCATGCATCATTGAGTCATATAGCTAAAACCAAAGCTAACAGATTAGAGCCTCCTACTAGTTAATGTGCAAAAGCACGACACTGCAAAAGAAACCACCACCACATCCATGTTTTGCAACTAAGCACCACCATCACATCGATGCTTGATCTCCATTGTTGTCGAAACCTTGATTGTTGTCAACATTTGCAGCATGAAGGTCCCCATTGGTGTGGCCAACATCATTAGCATTGTTGGCAGACTGAGGCACCATGAGAAGAACCAGTTGCCTGCATGTGAATAAAGTTACATCAGTAAGTGGAATTGTGTCCCAACAATATAACACTATTAGCAAAGCCTCTAAATTAGATGTAAAGTCATTTGAATGTGGTACCATGAATTGGACAAGGTTTAAAATGTTCAAACTGCTGGTTTCAAGGTGTGAAACATCACAAAACAACATAAAGCCACTTCGTCACTACATAGCTATGTAACTTCAATGCAGTAGCTATACAACAATCAACATGAGGCCATTCTGAGTAGTACCCCACAAAATACTAATTAGTTTCTACTTCCTTTCCATCTTCTAATCTCTAAGTGATGGATCTGATAGCTACAAACATGTTGATAGTGAAATGAATATATACTAATTAGTGGAATGAATTTATACTCACAATTCCTGGACAGTCCAACTACGAGCCAAAAAATTACAACACTTCAATTGCATACATAAAAACTACCGAGGAAATGCAAAACTGATACTTAATACTCACCCAAAACTTTCATTTCACATGGGCATTTGTTCATCATCCCTTAGAGCCTGAGAGTAGTGCCCCCACTTGTTTGTATGATCTGAATGGTTGGCGAGTTAAGAAAACAGAACCAGCAACAAGAAATATAAAGTTACTATCAGTACTATTGCAGGACAAGAATCTGTTTCTAATATATGTAAAAATGCATGCAGGACAGTAAATCATTTATATTTAATATTTCTCTACCACACCATTCAGTGAAGCACCACTAAATCATTATAAGGACAATTGCAGTACATCTATTTCAGCACATAATAAATTTCCAAAATAAGAAATATGAAGCTATTTTTTCTTGGATAACAAAAACGAAAATAGACATTGAAGGTTGCTACTGCTACCTCACTAATAGTGCCACAATACTTTTCAAAAAGTACCACAAACTGATAAACAAGTGAATTCTACATTTTCACAACCACAATTGAACATAGTTTTGTAATTCAGTTAGCCAAATCAACTTGGATCATGATTCCTGGCTGACCAAACCATGCTTTAAAATGTTGGCATTAACCTATTCTCAAATGCCACACATGCAACAAAGAGAGCAAGTTAAACATGTTATTGTGAAAGTGTAACACCCTAAAATTTGCCTCTTTTGAGAATAGGATTAAAATGATTTATTTCTGAATTTTGTGCTCATAAAATATAGGAAAATAATTTTTTCATTAAATTAAAATTCATCATAAGGTTTAGCAACATGTTTGAGCATACATGCCCTTGCATTTGGTTTATTTGGTTGAGTGGTTGAAAATTTAAAATGATTTGAATTGCGTTTGGAAAGAAATTAAAAATGGCTTTGAAGTAAAAGAAAAGAAAATTAGAAAATAAAAGAATTTACAAAGGTTGTAAAATTTGTTTATGAGAACTTACCAAAATTTCTTATTTTTTTATTTGAGCCAAGCTAAAGAAGTTGCAAGACGAAGGCTTCATACGTTCTAGTGTTTAATTGTGACACCCTAAAATTTGAATTTTTGGAAATAGAGCTAAAATGATTTATTTGAGATTTTTTGTGCACATGAAATATAGGGACATAAAAATTTTCATTAAACTAAAATTCATCATAAGTTAGCAACATGGATGTGCATATATGTCGGTGCATTTGTTTCTTTGTATTGTGTGGATTTGATTCAAATTGAAAATATGCCAAAATGTTTTTGAAGTTGGCTTTAAAGTAAAAGAAAAGAAAATTTAAAAATAAAAGGATTTAAAAAGTTGTAGAATTTTTTTTAAAACTTACCAAAATTTCTCATTTTTATTTGAGTTCAAAAGTATACTTGAAACTCCATCGGAATCCGATTTGTTTCATGTTTTCAATTTGGTTTGAATTAAGAAAGGAAAATAGAAAGGTATTTGGAAAAAGAAAACTCCAGTATCTCCTTTTCTCTCTTTTGGCCCAGCCCGGCTCTCTCCCTGTCTCCCTCTCCCTCTCATCCGCGTGGGCTGGCAGCCCAGCAGCCGGCCTGCTAGGCCTGCTCCCTCCCTCCCTTAGTTTCCTCCGTGCGCAGGCCCGCTCTCCTCATTATCCCACGGCGGCCCAGCATCACCCGCTCCCTCTCTGCTTGTGGGCCGGCCCAGCCAGGTCCGCCGCGCCCGCGTTCCTCCCTTTGGCCGCTGACTGCTCGGGCCCAGTCATCAGGCGCTCCTCCTTCCTCGCGCCATAATTGAGCCGGAGACCACCGCGCCGACGCCCGTGTCCGCCTCCGCCACAAGCTCCGTGCCGTGCCTCTCAAGTAATCTCCGCCTCATAAATAGCCGGTCGATCCCGCTACGCCTCCCTATCCCTTCTCGCAGCAAGCTTTCGCCCTCGCATCGTGCCGCGTCACGCCAACTCTAGAGCCACCGTGAGAGCCGCCATCCGCTGAGCGCCACGCCGCCTCTGTTGCTTCCTGCTCGTTTCTCTTGGGTCCGGTGAGTTCCCCACTCCCTCCTCTATCCCTCGGGCTTTTCCGTTCGAAAAACCGAGCGCCGTAGCCTCTTAACCATCTACTCCGCGAGCTTCCTTTGTCCGGCAATGGCGTCACCACCGGTCACCTCGCCGACATCACCTTTCCTCCGCTTGATCTGTTTTGGCGCGTTAGATTGAGATCCAACGGCCGGTATTCAATGATACCGTTTAGGCCGGCCATTATGTAAAAGGTCCCTCGGATTTTTAATTATAGAACCCGCCAACCCTAGCGTTTTTCTAGATTCCATTTTCTTTTTCTGAAAGCGTATTTTCGTTCGGTTAGATGGAAAATACGTTTTCAGCTATTTACAGTTTTCCCACTCAACTTGTTTTACCCATAAAATCTCTGTTTTAACTCTGATTCGATCCGTTCAACTTGCGTTAGGTTTGTAATTCCATAATCTACATGTTTATACTACTGTTAGACATGTTTTCAACTTTTAAAATTCAAGGTTAGATTTAATATATTATTTTATTATAGGAAATCTTGTTTATTTCATATCTTCTGCGTTTTAACTCCGTTTTGACCCATTCAAGTTGCGTTAGGTTCATAGCGATGAGATCTACGCATTGGTAATGATGATTATCATATTACTATTTTTGGAATTTTATGGTTTAAATTATATCTTGATTAATAATTATGCAAATGGATTTTATAAATAAAATATGATTTATTTTACTTTAGTTTTAAAATTCAAATCTAAATTTGCCTCAATTCAATTTATATTATTTATAAAATATATTATATATATGAATTTACATAGTTAAAATAAATGAAGCCTATAGTTTTCTTTTCCACATATAAAGCAAGTCTCTCGGTAGATGTATCTTTTCAACCGTAGCTCCGATTACAACGCTTTTCGTGTCTGTGTGTTCGTAGCGAGACATAGATTCGTTTTACAAACTTTTCATCTTGATTTTATGTTTGGTGTACTGTTCTAAGTTAGATCTATTGTTTGCTTCGTGTACGATTGTATGTATGCTTGTGTGGTGCTTTATGATTTCGTCCAGTCGGTGAGATATACGTGGTGATCAAGAAGAAGAAGAAGAACATTAAAGATTAAAGCTTACCGAAGGATCGGTGTTTAAGGCAAGTATAGCATGGGATATTCCTTGTTGTGCTATACACCTTTAATCATTTAATTCGTACTACATGTGTCTACCTTGACTACCACTAAGGATTTCCTAGTACTATGTACCTTGTGCCTTGACACCTATGGGGTATTACAATGGGTAGTATAATTCTAGTGCTTAACTACAACCATGATCTTGTAACTTGACTAATGTAATATGCAATAAACACTAAAAGATGCTTTTTAGCAACATGGAACAAGGGGGCTAGAGCATTGGGCTATTTTATGGTGCTCTAGATTACTCTCTCTAAGGACTTATCTATATGTGATTTATCCGGGACTTATAGTACAGCTGTGAGGGCTATATGGCTCTAGCTTTAGCTTAGTATGAGGACCTTTTCTAGCTTGTTAGTGGTTACCTTTATTGGCGTAAGAATGGCTTACCGAATCGGGTATAGGACAACCTCTACTCTTATGTGTATAGCCATGATGGAATTGTGCCATTCGACAGGGGGTTCCTATATCTATTTACCGAGTGAATCTAATGGCCCTAACTTGTTAGACGAACCTTTGAAAGGCTTCATAGTGAACCCTGCCGACTTTCCTTGGTAGTGGGTCAAGAGGTTGGCCGCCTTGGGTGAAAGGGTAAATCACGACTCACAGTGAAAGTGTACAACCTCTGTAGAGTGTAAAACTGGTATATCAGCCGTGCTCACGGTCACGAGCGGCCTTGGAACATTTTCGGAATAGATGATGAACACTAATGATACTGATGATGAAAATGCTCACTAATGCTTACTGTTTATGCTATTCATTAATCATGTTTACCTGATCATGTGTTTATGGGCTTGTGATAAATTTGTTGCCACCCAATTGCTAAAAGATGACTCATTAAAAGCTAATCGTAGTTAAACCAGTGTTAGCCTTTTGAGCCTCATGAACCCCATGTTATATTTGTTGAGTACGACATGTACTTACGCTTGTTTTACTTTTTAAATATTTGGATAAAAATCCCGGATGGGTATCAGATTGCTAGAGTTTAGAGAAATTAGACTTGTGATCAACCAATCAGTTGTCCCTGTAGATTTGGAGTCTTTGCCTGAAGAACGGAGTGGTCTTTCCTCTGTCTATACTCAGAGGTTATATTCTTTATACTAATATGTTATGTATTTAAGCATTGTCTATTGGTATTACCTTTATTTGTAGCTATATGTGAGATTTGACTTCCTGGGCTCACATATGGTATGTATCTAGTTTTGTCCTTAAAACCTGATGCTATAAAATGGTATCGGAGCAATGCTGACTGTAGAACACAAGCCTAGTAGAAACTGGTTGATCTAAGGTTTAGAAGTTGCTACAAAAACCCTTGTTCTATAAATCTTGATATTTTCTTCTCTACTATATATCTCTACCCTTGCTATTCATCTCTACCTTGGTGCTCATTTTGAAGTCTTTGTTCTCATCTTCACTCCTTGATTTGATATACTTTTAGAACTGTTCCTCACCACCTTCTTGCGTAATCTGAAGATAAGTCTTAGGATTGTTACCCCCAGCAAATTGAGTCAATGATTGAATTGTGCATCTTTATTGCTTGTTGAATTATTATTATGCTTATGATTGTTTTGGATCTGTGTAATGAATGCAATGGTCTTTTTGGGTGTTTCCACAATTTCATTTAGTTTATAGGCCTAAGGTATAAGGATCAGTGTAATAAATAGTAGGGTTATGGTATTCTTCTATTTCCTCTATCCTGTCTTTTCCGAGCAGTCTAAACTCTTCAGCTTATATCTCTAATCTTAAATGACCAAAAATCATGAGAAAATTTTAGACAATAGTATACTTCAATATATTTCTTTGAGCGCAAGAATCACCCTAATAGCTATTTTGGGTATAGAGTTACAAAAATCACAACGCGATGCATCTGTGCTGTTTGGAATCTGGAGTAGTTTCTGTTGTGTGCTGTTTTCGACTACTATAATTGCAGAATCTGAAAAAGTATTCTATAAGGTAGTTGTGGACAATTTGATAAGCTTTCCAACAATATAAGCTACAACTTTATTGGAGTAACAGAATGAGAGTTATAGCCATTTTACGACTTTGCTATTTTTTTGCTCACGAGGAATTCCAGATTTCTTGTTCTTGCCCATATACAAGAGTATCATTGGGATGACGGAACGTCTAGATATTAGTTAGCTCATCTAAAAGAATGTGCAAGCTATGCTTGGTGACCCCTAGTTTATCTTTTCTTATGGGGGTAGCCAAGTTGAAGAATTTGTAAGATAAAATGTCATACGTTCTAGTTTGCGCAGCGGAAGCATGGTGGTACTCAAAGACATGAGTGAAACTTAGAGTTTCAATGAGATTTGGTTAAAGGTTCAACAAAGGTTTATCCAAGATCATCAAGATTTTGGTAGAGCTACTAGAGAAGTTTTCAAGTTAGTTTAGATCAAGAGACCTCAGGTAAATGTTTGAAAGAGTCCAAAAAGAGGTTGAAGTAAAATCTAAGTATTAGCTTTGCCAGATCCGGACGAGAGCTTCATATCTACAAGGATGCACCTTGTCAAGGTGTGGGATGTGTCCCTATGCAAGAAGAAAAATAAAGTACCTTGTTCATTAAGTCAACTAAGGAAGCCTGAGATGAACTACCTAGCATGTTATCTGGAGTTATCCATTGTGAAGCATGAAAGAACTATCTTTTTGGAAGTAAAAGTGAGATCTAGGAGGATCACAAGAATCTATAGGACATCTTCGCCAAGTTGGTCTTGAGCTTGTGATATCTTCGTTGGAATAAAATTGATTATGACTTGGAAAAGTGCTAACACCTGGAGAAGTAAAAGTCGCGACCGATGCCCTTAGCAATGGAGAATTGTGCTAAGAAGGTCCGGGTGACACCAAGGACTAAGAATTGTATTCCAAGTTCGAGCAACTTGACCGAAATCATTAATGTTTTGAAGAATGGTGGTAAATTCTCCTTCTGACCAAGAGGTTCGTAAGATTTCGTTAGAAGGGGAATACTTTAAGAAAAAGGAAATGATATTACAGACTAAAAAGGAAAGGTGGCCTAGTGATTGAAGATACCTTAGAGTTGTTGAAGGTGCCTGTTAAAATCTTGGAATCAGTTTGGCAAGTTAATTGGAGTAAGATCAACAGGTATGCAAAGTAAAGTGGGATCCTTATCGAGAAGATGGAATTACATGAGGAAGTAGAGAAGAATTCAAAGACGGAGTATCTTTATCTCCTAGTCGACGTCTTTTGAATCTCGGGGACAAGATTCATTTTAAGCGGGGTAGAATTGTAACACCCTAAAATTTACCTCCTTTGAGAATAGGATTAAAATGATTTATTTCTAAATTTTGTGCTCATAAAATATACGAAAATAAAAAAATTCATTAAATTAAAATTCATCATAAGGTTTAGCAACATGTTTGAGCATACATGCCCTTGCATTTGGTTTATTTGGTTGAGTGGTTGAAAATGTAAAATGATTTGAATTGCGTTTGGAAAGAAATTAAAAATGGCTTTGAAGTAAAAGAAAAAAAATTAGAAAATAAAGGAATTTAAAAGGTTGTAAAATTTATTTCTGAGAACTTACCAAAATTTCTTGTTTTTTTTATTTGAATTGAAAAGGTGTATTCGAATTTCATTTGGTTTACATTTGAATTTGGTTTTTAAACAAATTAGAAAAAGATTTGGAAAAAGAAAAGAAGAAAACTCCCTTCCCCTCTCTTTAGGCCCGGCTTCACCCTTTCTCACTCAGGTCTTTCCCGAGTCGGCCCAGTTCCCATTTCGTCTCGTGGCCCGCCCTTCTCCTCCCGCTTGGGCCTGTGCCCCGCGTTCCTTTGCTTCGGCGTGGCCCAGCGCTCCTTCTATTTTTCCGCTGGCCCATCTTCGCCGCCAGCCTAGCACCGGCTTGTTCCCTCCCGCGCCCGCTCCGCGCTAGCCCAGTTCGCTGAAGGCCCAGCCACGCTATTCTCCTCTCTTCCTTCCCCGCTGACAACCCTGGGCCCGCTTGTCAGCTTCGTCCTTCTTCCCCGCGCCGTATCCCGCCTGGACTCGCCGCCGCCGTCGCCCAGGAGTCCGTGCTCGCCCCGCCTCGCTCAGTTGCGTGCTTCCCAAGCAAAGCCAGTGCCATAAATAGCGAGCCCATGCCCGCCGCCCCCCTATCCCGCACCAACATTGCAGCAGAGCGCCCATAGCCGTGCCGCCACCTAGCGCCGTCGTCTACTGTCGACCCGCCAAGCCGCGCGCCGCCATGGACCCACAATCCTCCACGGGAAGCAGCTAGGTGAGCTCGCCTCAATCTCATCTTTCACCCCGTGCCGTTCTCGTTGAAAACCGTGAACCGTAGGCCTTGATTCACGCGCGCCATCGAGCTCCTCGCCGCCGGCCATGTCTTCCACCACGCCGGGCACAGTAGCCGGCAGGCTCTCTCCTATTTCCCCCTCCATGATCTAATCAGCACCGTCCAAATTAGTTCTTACGGTCCATATTTCATAATACCCTTTCGCCTGCCAACTTTGTAAAGAGCCCCTCGGTTTCTTAAAAATATAACCCGTCATCCTTTGCGTATTCCACATTTTTTGTTTTCCTCCTTTAAAAGCGTATTTTATTCGGTTGACTTCAAAAATATGTTTTCACTTATTTACAGATTTGCCACTGATTTTGTTTTAGCCATAACTTCTCTGTTTTAACTCTGATTTGATCCGTTCAACTTGCGTTAGGTTCGTAATTTCATAATCTACATGTTCATACTGTTGTTAGATATGTTTTCAACTTTTAAAATTCGAGGTTAGATTTAATCTATTATTTTACTAAAGAAAATCTTGTTTAATTCATATCTTCTACGTTTTTAGCTCCATTTTGACCCATTCAAGTTGCGTTAGATTCATAGCGATGAGATCTACGCATTAGTAACATTGTTTATCATGTCACTAATACTGGAATTTCATGGTTTAAATCATATCTTGAATAACAATTATGCAACTGGATTTTATAAATAAAATATGATTTGTTTCACTTTAGTTTTATAATTCAAATCTAAATTTGACTTAATTCAATTTATGGTATCTATAAAATATCTTATATATGTTTTTATATAATTAAAACACATGAAGCTAATAGTTTTATGAGTAGATCTCTCAGAAGTTGTATCTTTTCAACCGTAGCTCCGATTAGCGTGCTCTTCGCGTCTGTGTGTTCGTAGCGAGAGGTAGATTCGTTTTACAAACTTTTCATCTTGATTTTATGTTTGGTGTACTGTTCTAATTTAGTTCTATTATTTGATTTGTGTATGATTGTATGGATGCTTGTGTGGTGCTTTATGATTTCGTTCAGTCGGTGAAATATACGTGGTAATCAAGAAGAAAAAGAAGAACGTTGTAGATTAAAGCTTACCGAAGGATCGGTGTTTTAAGGCAAGTATAGCATGGGATCTTCCTTGTTGTCCTATATACCTTTAATCATTTAATTCATACTACATGTGTCTACCTTGACTACCACTAAGGATTTCCTAGTACTTTGTACCTTGTGCCTTGACACCTTTGGGTTATTGCATTGGATAGTATGATGCTAGTGCTCAACTACAACCATGATCTTGTAACTTGACTAATGTAATATGCAATAAACACTAAAAGATGCTTTTTAGCAACATGAAACAAGAGGGCTAGAGCATTGGGCTATTTTATGGTGCTCTAGATTCCTCTCCCTAAAGACTTATCTGTAAGTGATTTATCCGGGACTTACAGTACAGCAGTGAGGGCTACATGGCTCTGACTTTAGCTCAGTATGAGGACCTTTTCTAGCTTGTTAGTGTTTACCTTTATTGGCGTAAGAATGGCTTGCCGAATCGAATATAGGACAGCCTCTACTCTTATGTGTATAGCCGTGATGGAATTGTGCCATTCAGCAAGTGGGTTCCTATATCTGTTTGCCAAGTGAATCTAATGGCCCTAACTTGTTAGACGAACCTTTGAAAGGCTTCATAGTGAACTCTACTGACTTTCCTTGGTAGTGGGTGAAGAGGTTGGCCGTCTCAGGCGAAAGGGTAAATCACGACTCACAGTGAAAGTGTACAACCTCTGCAGAGTGTAAAACAGGTATATCAGCCGTGCTCACGGTCACGAACGGCCTTAAAACATTTATAGAATAGATGATGAACACTAATGATACTGATGATGAAAATGCTCACTAATGATTACTGTTTATGCTATTCATTAATCATGTTTACCTGATCATGTGTTTATGGGCTTGTGATAAATTTGTTGCCACCCAATTGCTAAAAGATGACTCATTAAAAGCTAATCGTAGTTAAACCATTGTTAGCCTTTTGAGCCTCATGAACCCCATGTTATATTTGTTGAGTACGACATGTACTTACGCTTGTTTTACTTTTCAATTATTTGGATAAAAATTCCGGATGGGTACCAGATTGCTAGAGTTTGGAGGAAATTAGGCTTGTGATCAACCAGTCAGTTTTCCCTGTGGATTTGGAGTCTTCGTCTGAAGAACGGAGTGGTCTTTCCGCTGTCTATACTCTAAGGTTATATTCTTTATACTAATATGTTATGTATTTAAGCATTGTCTATTGATATTACCCTTATTTGTAGCTATATGTGAGATTTGACTTCCTAGGCTCACATATGGTGTGTATCTGGTTTTGTCCTTAAAACCGGGTGCTACAGAAAGCATGACTTACCAACAACTCGTAGAGAAAAGACGGAGTCTCAAACAACATGTAGCAGTGGCGCAGCATAGCACGGAGACTGAGAATATGAGCAGAAATAAGCCCCAAAAAGTCTTGTGTTACACAACATAACAAAAAAGGAGAAATAATCTCAAATACTAATGTGTCTAGAGAGTCAAACCATCAATGCTGACTTGTTCATTAATTTTAGCTATTCTGTTTCACTTAACACAAGAACTCTAGATTATTCAGAAAGGCATTAATCTTTTTCTGGTCCAGCTACACATCAATTCTAGATTATCCAGAAAGGCATGCGGGACAGCAACTCTTATTTAATCATAGATAGTCATATTCTAGGACATCTATTAAGCATAGATAGTCATAATTGAACAGATTGAGTAAAGCAATTTTTATAATATATTACTTTACTAGTAAACTAAATTAGGAATAATACATCATCTTTTACACTAGAGTAGAGGATTAAATTACATCACCTTACACTTGGGGTTAGATAAGATCCATTCCGAATACAGATAACCAAATAGCTTAAATTGGGGTTCGTGCTCAGTTTTGCACGAAGGAAGGGAACAGAAGCGACAAGCATACCTGGCGGTGCCAGGATGGGCCGCTCCCTGGAGGCCGCGTGCAGACCGCCGGCGGATCTGGCGTAGGGTGGTCGCGTGCAGGTGCATCGCCGGCAGATCTGGCATAGGCCTCGACCGGCAGCGGGCCTGGGGAAACGCACGGGAGGGGCCATGCTGGAAGGGGCGAGGTCCGTCGGCAGGCTGGGGTGGCGGCCGGCGGCGCACAGGAGGGGCCACGCCGAGAGGGCCAGCCGCGGAGAGGTGAACCTGGGGCGGGGCCACGGGAGGGGCAGCACCGAGAGGGCCGACTGCGAAGAGGCAGATCTGGGCAGCGCACGGGAGGGGCGGTGGGGCTAGGGCTGGGGCGACGGGAGAGGCCGCCTGTAAAATGGTGGCATGCGGGTGAGAATGAAAAGAGGGGCGGCGGGGTGGTTCTGTGCGTGGGTTCAGGTTTAGGATTTTTTTTGTTTTTTTATTTTTTATATAATGCATTTGCTATTCACCGGGCTAAAAGGAGCTGAGGCCAAAGTTTGGGCGCCAACCCTAAATCTGGTGTGTGCGATTGAATTTTTCTGTGCGTAATATATGACCGACAGGATAATTGCTATTTTCTCTGTGCGTTCCAACAAAACTGACAGAATAATTATAATTTTTCTCTGTATTGTCATGCACAAAAAATAATTGAATTTTCATGTGAGTTTTTGTATTTTTCTGTCAGGGTTTTTGAAACCGACACATTAATGACTAATTTTTCTATGTACAGAGAAAAACGCACAGAAAAAGTTTCGAGTAGTGATGCGATATTGGATTGAAAGTTCACAAGTGGAGGAAAAAAAAGGTCTAATGAAACTACATGTGTTCATGTCAACACAGGCCCAAATACACCTTGAGGACACTAATCTCCATTTTGTGAGATACTAGATTTGCCTTCTCTGTACGTGAGGAAATGCACATCGTATACTCAGACATATCATGTAGTAGCAAAAGGATCTCTAGGATTCCACGATGCCACCGGACACACGAATAGTCATTCGTTCAGAAACATCGTGTAAAGTACAGATAAATAACCTTTGATCAAAAGGGCACAACAACAACGAATGGACAAACACGACTCCAGCTTTCTTCAACTTAACTAATGCTAAATGTATTCAAAGACAATATCACCATTTAATATAGCTAATAAATATTCAAGAGATAGAAATTGCAAGTTGAACCATTCCAGGACAATAGAGAATATGACCTACAATCAAGTATATTTTTCAAGTATCATGTTAGCCAATGCTTAAATTTTTTTGGCATCTTGTGTAAGGCATCAAATGCCTGCTACCCAGAACATTGATGTTGGTTCATGGCACCTTTAAAACTCTTAGGAGTTTCTACACGGCCGTCTTGTAACTTTCAGTCATTTCTTGCTTCGCTGCAGCTTCACAACCCTGCATTTCATGCATCAAGGTAGCTTCCGTGGCCTCTGTGATCAATAACCACAATTTTACTTCCACATCAGCCTTGACACTACGAGCCAACACCATCTCGTTATAGACAGACGTGCAGTGTAATTAAAGAGAAAATATGTGGCGGAAACCACATCTTCAGTGAAAACATGGGACCCAATTCAGAAAAGTGTACTTTGGCGACTCAAAAAATTTTAAAACTTGAAACAATCATAGTCCATCCATGTATATATAGCCACCTGTAGAAGTTGAGATTCAAACTCAATCTAAAAAAATATCAGAAAATGACAAACTTTAGGTCCATGTGTACTAGAAGACTAGTGCAAATGCACCTAAAAATTGACATTTTGATACGAATTTTTGGATTTGGTTCCCATGTTTCCACGGAAGATATACTTACCACTACATATTTTTCCCAATTAAAGAAAAAGTTAATGTGCCAGGATAATCTCTTTCAACAAGGACCATATTGGTCCTCTTCGGTTATTAAATACTTCCTCTGTCCCAAATTATAAGACGTTTTGACATTTCTAAATTCATAGCATTTGCTATGTATCTAGACATAACATATATTTAGGTGCATAGGAAAAACTTTGACTTTAGAAAAGTCAAAATGTCTTATAATTTGGAACGGATGGAGTAGTACCGTTTGAGGACTAAACCATACATATCCAGCAGCTAGTAGCTAAAAACTAATGCATAGCATTATAGCAATACCCTCCCCTCTACATTTCAACCTGTCAAATATTTGTAAATCTCTTTGCTCACGTGTCGAGCAAGGAAGTGGTTTCTAGGCATGACTGCAAGAGAATCAGACTACATGCATTGCAAACATGACTACGGCATAGAGTTTGAATTTGAATGCTGTTGAAGTAGCAAACAACTAATCAACCACTTTGTGCTCTCATTCCTCCCCTCAATGAAACGTAGTGCACAACCAAAAAAAAAGGCAATCATTGTGATTCAGATCACTCAGTTAAATATTTTGTCGACAAGGAACAAACGGCATAGATCAGACAGAAAGAAAGGTGTAAGTATCGACCTCTTCTGCGATTTCGAAATTGACGAAGTTTGCCCAGATGTTCTGCAGGAGATGACACAGCAAATCCAGAAAAAATGAGATCAATGACAAGGCAAAGGGCAACAGAGCAAGCAAGTACATACTTCAGATGAGTTTATGGACGTACCGTACCTCCATAGCATTTGATAGGAACAGTTGGACCCCATCATACACTACTGGATTCAGGTTCTTTGCCGAGTGCCTGAGGCACTCGGCAAAGGCCAAATTACGCTCGGCAAAGCCTTTGCCGAGTGCGGCACTCGGCAAAGGACATACGGCAAAAAATTGACCGGCAAAGCCTTCTTTGCCGAGTGTCTTTTATCGGGCACTCGGCAAAGGCTTTGCCGAGTGCCCCAGGGACACTCGGCAAAGAAAAGCGACCGTCACGGCGTCAGCCCCGTTGACGGTGGCTTTGCCGAGTGCCAACGCTGCAGGCACTCGGCAAAGATTTTTTTATTTTTATTTTAAAATTTTCTTTGCCGAGTGCCAACCCTGCAGGCACTCGGCAAAGATTTTTTTTTTTTTTAAAAAAATTCTTTGCTGAGTGCTAACCCTGCAGGCACTCAGCAAAGATTTTTTATTTTTTTAAAAAAAAATTCTTTCCCGAGTGCCAAGCCTGCAGGCACTCGGCAAAGATTTTTTATTTTTTTAAAAAAAATGTTTGCCGAGTGCCGACCCTGCAGGCACTCGGCAAAGATTTTTATTTTTTTTTACAAAATTTCTTTGCCGACTGCCAACTCTTCAGGCACTCGGCAAAGATTTTTTATTTTTTAAAAAAAAATTATTTGCCAAGTGCCCCCTGTCCGGCGCTCGGCAAAGTTTGGATTTTTGCCGAGTGCCCTCTGGCCGGCACTCAGCAAAGTTTGAATTTTTTTTAAAAAAATTCTTTGCCGAGTGCCATGGTCACAGCACTCGGCAAAGCTGGAAAAATGTAATTTTTTTTTACATTCCATCATGACAAATACATGAGCAGCAACATAGAAGATTTTTAACACTACATAAGCTGTGACTACATTGAGTATGAGGGTTCTTGAGATCCTGCAAAACCATTATAAACCAAAGTACAAATTTAAAAGTGCCAACAACAGAGAATACTGTAATAAGCAATAAGGTTTGCAGCTGGCAATGTTTAGAAAGAAGGGCAGTATGCAGCAGCTCTCTTGCACCATCAATCAACCAAACTTACTTAGACATAGAGAATGAAGCAGCAGCGCATCCTAAGATATTTAAGGCACCAGGTCTCAGCCAACATGCTCAATCATACCTGAAATGCAAGGAATAAGACCTACCTTACTCGATATAGAAAATAACAATTTGGTATGCAATCCAAAATGTGGCCTTTCTAACATAGAAGGCCACTCTATACAGAAAAGTATTACAAAATGAAATACAATTGATATATAAACTGGTACCATTTGGATTGTATCCTACACAAATTCGCATGTACAGAACAATAGTTCTTGCTCTGTGTCAACTCACACATGAGATTTATCCTGAATAAAAGTTCAATTACAATCTAAATGCAATTGAAAGTGTCAAAGTGATACACTGTGTCAGTAAATAGTACGTGATCTTTTGTTTTTTGCCAAAAGAGGGGCATAAATCATGATTGAGAAAGTTCTAGGGTGCTCATTTATCAAAAAGTATGCTTAAATTTCAACCTGCAACTTGTGGTCAGAACCACTGCTGCACACAAAGCTGGCAGTAGAATATGCAAGATTTCAAGGTTCTTCAATATGTGAAACCCACGGCCTGCATTGGCACTAGAAGGACAAACACTGTGTGATTTTTTTGCGAGAAAAAAGAAAGTTTATCTGTCAACCAGGATATTTTCTTTAGCAATATTTGATAGCCCAGTTGCGTATTCAGAGTGGTCAAGAAAGCACCTGATATATACACATATAAAGTTAGTGAAATAAGAAGAAACTAACTGAACTGATGATTTTTTTATATAATAGAAACAGTGAGTAAAGTACACAAATATTTATATAGATCTTTCTAAGGATGCATGTTTACTGGATTAATAATAATAATTGGACCAAGAGATCTCAATTCCAGAGAAGAGATGTTTTATGGAATAGAACATATATTGGCTCGCCAGTTAGTAATCAGGTATATGTTACCATATTTATGTCCCTCTCTGTCAAATTTGGCACCAAAAAACCAATCTGGCTCAGGCCAATAATTAGAACCCGATGATAATCTGAATCAGAATGTCCCTAGCACTATTGGTAGCAAGCAAGTAACATAGAGTTCCTTCTTTTGTACAGAAGTTTGCATGGAAGGTGTATTCTTAATTTTTCTGTGTTGTAGTCTCCAGATTACAGCTACTATCTTAAATATCATTGCTTTTGCAAGATAATTTTAAGAGTTAGAGTGGTCTGAATTTACTATCAGTTCACTAATATTTAATTTTTTATGATCAGACAATATTTTTTAGAACAATTATCATACTATAGGTACTTGCAGCTGAAGATAAGTGCAACTGTTATCATACTATAGGTGACTACATTGAGTAAGGCATGTTCTTGACATTCTGCAAAACCATTATAAATGGCCACTGAAGATAAGTGCAGCTGGTCAGACATTTGGGTATAAAAAATTCAATCAAGTTCAGAATATTATGTACATCATATTGAAGAACTTACTCAATAGTAGCTTGGTTTTTGGCACTTGCAGGAGCTTGCCACTGCTACGGACACAGCTCTATGGTTGTCAGGTGCCTGCTGCTTTAGAATAGAACCTATCATCCTTTTACTGCAAAAATTAAGTGGTCATAAGGAAATCATGTATACAAATAGAAAGAGCAAAAGATATAATCTGAATTCTCATAAGCAATTTAAAATTATCCACGGTGAACAAGACAGGAACATAAAAATATGAATTGTACACCTAGGTCATCCAACACTACCTTATACATGCTAGAACAAGATCGACTTAAAACTTGCAGTGCAGCAGCAGATCAAAAATTTAAAGCAAGACAAATCTTAGGCTTGACTAGAGAACTGCATTTATTGTTGTACATTGTACTCGCAGCAGAATGTATGTGTGCACCATACTGCACAAGCTCTAACTCTGCCCCGATGTGCAATACAACTTCCTCGTATACTACTTGAGGAGTTCAGAAAGGACCCATAGAATCAGTATGAACGATGATATCTCAAGCACAAGTATAATAGCACATTAACACTACCTGATCCACACTAGTCAGTTAACAAGAGCTTTTAGAATAGTGGTCAGTATAGCACAAGTATAATGAACATTAGCACTATAATAGTGGCTAGTATAGCAGGTTGCTGGGTGCAGACAAGAAAGAAAATGCTTATAGATATGCACTAGCTTTCAGAAATACTAAACTAGTTCCATTTCCTAAAATAGAGATAATTCACAGTGTAGCCGGAAAGATGCCTAAACCGACATAACACAATGCAGCACATCTAAAAATGACAGAATGGGAATGTATTATACTTGCCTTCTTCTCAGGAGGTTTTATGCCAAAAAAATTCACCCATCGCTAACTTCTCACTTGATTCCTATACAAGGATGACATGACTACTGTGTTAGTTACATTCATGAAATTGTAGAAAAAAGGTAAAGCAACAACGATGCAGAGTAACAGCTAACACACCAGGCATGTACATGCTAGCTAATATGCAGTGCCAAATTTTTATCTCTTCTCTTGGCTGACTATATATGCTAGCTAATTAGCTATATGTGCTTGATCGATCTACCAACAAATCAAGATTGCCGATGAATACTGGCCTTCAATAACCTGCATGATGCACGCTGACCTGACCAGCTTGTCCGTTTGCTTGTTCTAGACAGTGGGTCATATGCTGCCTTAACAAAATTCTCACAGATTTGTGGTATTGACAGCCCTGATGAGAAGCGTGTCTTCAATTCATCAGATATCTGCAACCATTACCAGCGACAACAAAAATCACAAAGTCACACCATAGAGCATACGCCATACATTAGCAAAGTTGACAACAACTGGGGGAAGAAGACAAAGTCTAGATTACACAATGGCAAGTAATATTGGACGAGAGTGGAGCCAACACCATAAGAAAATTCTATGAAAGCAAAGCTAAACAGCCAGCACAAAAATATTAAGGGTGATCACAACTGGATTATTATAATCTTAGATTATACAGAGGACTATTACAATCTAGATTATGAACTATAATGATGTGAGTGTTTGGATTCCTGGATTATTCTTAGTTCAAGTGAAAAATATTCATGATCACCAAAAACCAGGTCCGAGGTGGATATAATCCAGGTCATAATCTAGGCCTGTTGGGATCACAATTAGATTATTTTAGCTGATTATTATAATCACAATGGACCCAAACAGGCCCTAAGAGGCTAAGACACACATTACGAAGACCTTCAGGATGTACGAAATGATCAAATCGCATTAAAGGAGAGCATAAACGGCAAGTGCTCCGTGCCGTGCGGAAGCAATCACCTCGCCGCGAAGCTTCATGTTGAGGACGCTTCCCTTGCGGACGCGCTGCCACGGCGGCGCCACGAGCATGCGGAGCTTAACGGCGAGCTGGGTCCCCCACCCAAGCTCTTCGACCTCGAATGCTGCCGCCGCGGGCGCTAGCTGCTCCTGGGCCTCACTGGCGGCCGGGGACGGCTCCTGCTCCTCTTTGGTGAGCCCGGGGGAGGACTCCACTGCGCGGCGCGGGGAGGGGCTGCGGCCGGGCGCGCGGGCGGTGGCGGCGTGGGCGCGGGGGCTGGCTCTAGCTGTCTGTTTGCCAGCCTCTTGCCGAATTCGCTTAAGTCCCAGATTTTTTCTTTGCCGAGTCCCGGATCAGGCACTCGGCAAATATTTAATTTTTTTTAAAAAAAATTCTTTGCCGAGTGTCCCAGATATGGTACTCGGCAAAGATTTAATTTTTTTTAAATTTCTTTACCGAATGTTCCAGATCTGGCATTCGGAAAAAAAAAATTTAAAAAAAATACTTTGCCGAGTGCCCCTGGCACGGCACTCGGCAACGATTTTTTTAAAAAAATATCGTTTTTTTAAAAAAAATACTTTACCGAGTGCCCCTGGGACGGCACTCGGCAAAAATTTAATTTTTTTTTTAAAAAAAGTATTTGCCGAGTGCTCTGTGAATGCACTTGGCAAAGAGGAATTTTTTTTTAAAAAAGCCAAACCCTCTTTGCCGAGTGCCTTATCCGTGGCACTCGGTAAAGACCCCTTTGGCGAGTGCCATGCCCCCAAGACTCAAAGTTTTTTTTTTTTTTTTTTGGCCTCAATTTTTTTTGTGCAGCCCTTTTTAAAGCACTAGGAACTCCTGGTTAATTTACAATTTGGGGATTTTTTGTGCTTTTTGATATATTTAGTTACTTTATTTCATTTACTTGAATTTTTTGAAAAATAGAAATTTGAGCTTACGCGTGTACGAATAATGAAATTTAATGATTCAAAAATTGATAGTCATGTTAGTGAGTGTTGTGAGAGGCCGTATCTAGGAATGGACCGAAATTTGTAGCATCTTGTTCACGTGAAACATGTCAAGCGAAATTCTTTGAAATTTTTATCATAATTCTACATATGATATCAAGCGATCTCAACAAGTTTCATAAAACTTTTTGAGATTCGCTTGATATTTTATAGAATGGAAAAACACTTCACATGCAGATTTCATGACATGTTGTGAACAAGATGTCCGAAATTTCGGCACATCTCTACATATGGCCTCTCACACAATCTCACTAACATGACTATCAATTTTTGAATCATTAAATTTATTATTTGTACTACGCAGCTCAAATTTCTATTTTTCGGAAAAATTCAAGTAAACGAAATAAAGTAACTAAATATATCAAAAAGCCACAAAAAATCCAAAATTGTAACTAGGAGTTCCTGGTGTTTTAAAAGGGCTGCACAAAAAAATTGGAGGCCAAAAACAAAAAAAAACTTTGCCGAGTGCCGGGGCATGGCACTCGGCAAAAGGTGTCTTTGCCGAGTGCCAGGCATAAGGCACTCGGGAAAGAGGGTTTTAAATTTTTTAAAAAAAAAATTCCTCTTTGCCGAGTGCATCCAGAGGAGCACTCGGCAAAGAAATTATAAAAAAAATTAAATCTTTGCCGAGTGTCAGATCTGAGACACTCGGCAAAGAATTTAAAAAAATTATATCTTTACCGAGTGCCAGATCTGGAACACTCGGCAAAAAAATTTTTTTTAAAAAAAATCAAATCTTTGCCGAGTGGCTAACAGCAGGCACTCGGCAAAGAAGACCGTGATCGAACACCGTTTCGCGGGCAGCCTATGCCGAGTGTAGAGATTTTACCGAGAGTCTGGCACTCGGCAAAGAAGTTCTTTGGCGAGTGCCCTTGTTTGCCGAGTGCCCGGCACTCGGCAAAGAACTCTTTGGCGAGTGCAATTCTTTGCCGAGTGCCCGATGTTTGACACTCGGTAAAGAATTTTGCACTCGACAAAGTCTCTGTTTGCGGTACTGATATTTGAAAATTGAAAAGCCAGAGGGTGACTCGAACAGCAATGAGATTATGCCACCATTCCCCAGCTCGCCAACTGCGAGCACAGAAGTCAAGAAAACAGGATCAGGGTTATCCAAGACAAACGTAATGTACAGAAACTGCACATTCTGGTATCAAGCATTATTAGGTCAGGCACAGAAGATTAGAAAACCCTTCCAGTTCCAGCCGAGCACAAATAAGAAACCTCCAAAACCCAAGACAACATCCCCTATCCGATATCACATGATTATGCCCCAATGCAATATCACATAGATTAGGATCGCGGCGTGCAGTGGGGCTTACCTAAACGGAATTCCTCCGACTTCGGAGGTCGAGGAGGAGAAGGGTGGGGCCGGTGATGGATGCCCTCGAGATAGAGGGAGGCGGCGGGGAGGGGCGTTTTCCCATGCCATCTCCTCAAATTTAGCAGTGGGATGCCCTGCGATGGTTGATGGATGGAGAAGGCGATGAGAATGGGGTGTTGCCACTGGGAAAAGGATGACCGAGGTAGCTGGCCATGACGAGAAGGAGCATCGCGGCCAGGAGAGGTGTGCCCAAATCTCATGTCGCGGCAGGTATGGACGCCCAATCTCATGTCACGGAAGGGAGGGGGCGAGGGGCACTGTGACTTAGAGGAAAGGGGAAAACCAGCATGTAAGAGAGAAAAACAATCAACCGCTCGATGAGGGTTGTGGTTGACTGGCCACAAAAATGAGGGCCTAAGGATGGGATTGGAGGACCTGCTACTTTTTTTTAAGGGATTGAGTAGATGGCTAGCGTGAATCTTCATATTTTGGTTTAGGACTTAGTTAAGCCCTACTAGAGCTGCTCTTACAGTTTCTATATTCTATGTTTTATCAAGAAATTCATGTCGGCAATCCTGTGCAGAGGGTTTATTTTTAGGGCAAATCACGTGCAGAGGTCATGCTCTTTGTCTTTATCATAGGCCACAACACATTAGATCCCCTTTGCCTCCAATTATAAAACAGTTCATGGTCTTGCTTTTCTCTAGGATGGGTGAGGCGGCTCTATATATTTTTTGAATGCCTCAATACATCAAGTACAAGCTGTGGTATCTGAACTGAAGTACAAACTCACACCACAGTACTACACACGTGCAAAAGGCACACACACCAAGCGTGACATGGTACCTTGACCACCGTGGACATCCACGTTTAAGGCTGCAAAGAAAATTGAGGAAATATCTTGGTACGAACCTGCGTTGAGCGGGACGCGAACGCAAGTGGCAGGCGCTCCACCCGAGCGGCCTTACCAACGCGCTACACGCACATTCGCAAGGCGGCTCTAATTTTGGTATTGTGCTGACACTTGAGACTGTGGACAGACCCGTAGTGCTTTGGTTGGGCCGCAACAAAGGCCGAAGCCCATTAGCCAATCATGAAGCGTTGGACGTCTGATCTTCCAAATCCAGTTTAGCCGGCCAGCCTTGCCGGGCGAGCATAGCAGATCAGGCCCAAAACTCCTTTTTCTTTGTGCGGACAGCAAATACGATGATCTAAATATCTTTTTTTTTTCATCTTCTTCATGCGAGAAACTTCATGACGGAGTCTATCATTGCACATGTCGGTACCCTTTTTTCTGTCAGCAGTAGCAGTGTAAGCCAATCAACTGTAGCTAAGCACATCGATTTTTTTCCCGATGAACCAACAGGGGGCGAGGAGCCCACCTGAATATTTATGTATCCATTGAAAGACCGGAGTCCAAAATAGAGTAGAAGCAGACTGCTAAATCAATTTTTACCACCTGGACTGCCACTTGTTTCGGAAATTGAAGTAGAAGTGTAGAACGTCCATAACAAGCCAGAGTAAATGGCACATGTGTTTGGAGTTACTGGCCGGAAGGCGGAAGTTGACCCGAGGAAGAACAAACCCGCGAAATTTCTAAGTGCCCTGGTATCCTCGTTTTGGCACCAACGCGGCGCACTCGCACTGCCACCACCGCAACTCTGTGACCGTGCAAATTCCACGCATGCAAATTTTCCACAAGACCAGAGACCTGACGCGTGCAGGGCGACTCGTTGATTCCACATACACGATCGTTGAGTTGTCAGTTCGTAGGTTACTTGGCCATCTCCTGATTATGACCAATTCAACATCGACGACCCTAGTCTATGCTCTTGGATTATACCAAGTAGTTAGGTAAGTAGGAAAGGGTACTTGTTGCAATTGGCCACTAGTAACAAGTACACAACCTCAAGTGTTGATGCTCACTGCTTAAACATTGACCAGAATATAAAAATATATCTTGAGCACATTCACCTGCTTCAAACTGTGACTGGTTTTGGAGGGTGTTAAAAAAATCGTGTATAATGAACTGTCAAAAAAATCGTGTATAATGAAAAAAGAAACATAATCAGCCACTATGCTGCTTCGATCTATTTCTTTGTTTATTATATGCGGCACTCACAAGTTTGGCCCATATTCACCTTAATTTTGACCGGTAGTGAGACTACTAACGACTTTCCAAAGTATACCTTTATCTGAGTGGAAGTTAATCAGCCTAATACATAGGCCCGGTATATGCTGTTATTACAAAAGTTACTGTTATTATATTCCATCCATTTCTTCTCTTCTAAGGAGCAAATTTATTAAGATTCAAACTCTGTGAGCATTACACGCCAAATGAATGGAGTAACAAGTTGTATATTTTTTTAATACATATTTAAAAGGTGCTGCCAGATACAGAGAACGTAATGCAAGAGGTAGCATATGTCACAATATTTTAGATTAGACGCTACTGCGTGATCAAGCGCCGTGTGAAATAACAACTTATTTTTCAGTTTCTCGAGCGTAATTTGTTATCCTGTAAATTCACTTTGCTTCCTCATCTAAATGGAAATTAAAAGATGAGGTTGATTTGTTGATTGATAAAAGAGATCCTTATCAGTAGCGTGTGCAGTAATAATTTGGTACATGGTACCTCTACTTGAATTCTTTTCAAAGGTGACACCGTTTCTTTTTTCTAGAGGCCGCTAGAATAAGAACTGCTTGTACAGACACTTACATGGGGCTCCAACTTATAGACCACCCATGGAAATCGATTTCCAGGATAGTTGGTCTTTTCCACCACAGCCTCTGAAAATAGCCTCAATTATTAGTAACTATAGTACATATGTTTGGGGTCATATCTGAAAAATATGGTTCAACGATTTGCATCATGATTTGAGTAGGAAATTCGTATATGGAGAGATTCTTATCAAACTCCACTAAATATTAACAGAGTGGCTTCCAATACAACTGAGAGTATATATTGCACCATCTTATTTACATGTGACTCCAAGCATCGTGTACCTTTCAATAGCTTTTTTCACGGTTGGAGGCTGGAGTTCATTTTTTATTGGTCGAGTATAATAAATTATGCAGAGACTACAGTTTTTTTACAAAAGAAAAGACAACTGATATCATTATATAGAGTTATGTTCCTTCCAAAAAAATTAGATAGAATTTGTTTATAATTGTATCTGGTTTTAAAAAGAGTTAAATACACTGACGGCCCTTAAACTTGTGACAATGTGTCACTTAGGTCCACGAACTCTCAAAACCGATATCTGCCTCCCTAAACTTGTTAAGTTGCGCACTGCAGGTCCATACCCCTTCGAGAGGTGCTTAATAGAATAATTTTTTTTTTGCAAAAACCACCCCGCCAGGGACGCCGCCGGATCGGGTGACCATGATGACCTGGCGGCGTCCCTGGTAGGGTGGTTTTTGCAAAAAAAAAACTATTCTAGTAAGCACCTCTCGAAGGGGTATGGACCTGCAGTGCACGACTTAACAAGTTCAGAGGGGCAGATATCGGTTTTGAGAGTTCGTGGACCTAAGTGGTACAGGGTCATAAGTTTAACGGCCGCCAATGCAGTGGCGGAGGCACAGGGTATGCCGGGTATGCACCGGCATACCCTGTCTGACTGGCATGTACTAATAACATATATGTATTATATATCTGTATTTGTATTAAAAAAAGGAAATAAATCACTTGGATCACAGATGACGCTATATCCATCACGGAAGCAGGAAGTTAGAAGGCCTAGCAGGCCAGTTCGCGACAAGGTTATCCTCGGACCTTTCACTTTTTGGCTGTTATCTCGATCCGTCGATTTGTTAAAAAAATCTCGATCCGTCGATCGGAGCTGAGGAGTCACGGTTCACGGAACATGCCGCCCCCTGACTGACTGTTGACGCCGGCGTGACGGTGACGCCCTGGTTTTGGTGGCCGGTGCCCTGCTGGCTCCGGTCACTCGTGTGCAGTTTGCAGTTTGCACGACCACGCAGTCACATAGGCTTGCTGATTCACTATTACTCCCTGGTAAAATTTAATCTTCTACTCTTCGTCTTATTATAGAAAATTATTATCTACTTTCATAGCTACTCCTTCCATTTCAATTTATAAGATATTTTGATTTTTTTTAGATACATTACTTTTTTATGCATAATCTAGACGTAGTGTATATATAAGTGCATAGTAAAACTTATGTATCTCGAAAAGCCAAAACGTCTTATAATTTGAAATGGAGGGAGTATTTGCTAACATCACAAACAACAAATTGATTAATTATTTAGCATTGTGTTTTTTAATATTTATGCTCTTCTGAAGAGAAACTCTCTCAGTTAAGCTTTTCGAAATAAAGAGGCACAAAGTGTATCAATGGTTTATGAGCATTTCAAATTGGTGTTGCTTCTACCCGTGGCAACGGCAAGTGTTGAAAGTATTTTCTGCAATGGTTTTAGTGACAACAAAGTTACGAAATATGGTGGAGATAGTCTTTTAGATGATTGTCTAGTCACTTTCACTGAGCGAAATATTTTCTTTGAAGTTGATGAAGATGATATAATCAAGATATTTATGTCCCTTCGAAAGCGTCAAATAAAATAGTTAGAAATGGAGTTGTAAGTCTCTTATGCTCTTTTACTCCTATATTTCAATTATCGACTTTTGAACTATTTATATTGTATTTAGTGGATGGTTTTAACTTAACTAATCCATAAATTTAAGCCTTATTGTGTTATTTAGTGCACTTATACCGAATCATGTAGTCGTTTTTACAATTATTACTGAATTACTAATATGGATTTACTGAATTGTATATGAAAATTTTTAGGTGGCATACCCTGATTAAAATCCTAGATTCGCCGCTGCGCCAGTGTATTTAACTCTTTTAAAAATATGGTGGGTCACATGGCGCATGTTCTTTGTATAAATCACAATTGTACACACTTACTATATCGCGGACTATTTGGACCCCATGGCAGCACCTTGCTGCCTACATGCCATGGCCAATATGGACGCTGACCCGCGGGTCCATATGTCATTTGTGCAGCAGTCAAAGCCCGCAGTTCGAAGCCATCCGTACCAGCCCCTCATCCCTGAGACTCTGATCATGGTCGACGGCTAGGAGGCATTCTCCAAGCTGCCAAAAGCTAGAGAGAGACCCTATAAAAAAACCTAAAAAAGCTAGAGAGAGAGACGGTGGGAAGGGAGAAGACGAACGTGGTTGTGGACGACATGTGGATCCGACGGGTAAGTGTCCATGTCAGCACACTTTCCAGACCATGAATGGTGTGTTATTGGATAAGTTTAGTTATCCATAAATATCTTTTCAGAGTTCATAGACTTATGTGTCACACGGTGACAATTTTATGGCCTATTGCTGGTATTTAACTCTATTTTTAATGGGCATGAATACTACTTTTTTGAATTTTTTCTCAGCATAAATTTGTTACCAGGTAACATTGGTTTTACTCCTACAGCCCGTTTGAATGTTGGTATTCAGGCCTAGAATTTGGAATTGGCATTGGTAGCCCCTAATTCTATTGTTTGGATGGCTTTGGTATTGGCCTGTGGAAATGGGCTCCAATATCACGAGGCATTCGGTCCACCTGCGCAGCCTCGCCTACAATACCGAGCCCACCCCCTCCGTATTCATCTGAATCGGCGCTCCCCTTTCTTACCCATGTGACGCGACCTTCCTCTATGCCCGTGGAAAAAGAGCCAAGTAGAGCTCCCTCTCTCGTGAGCTCGCTCCCCCATGGCGGCCTTGCGCGCGACCCCTCCCTCTTGCTCGCCATGCGCCCCCGCTGACGATGCGGGCCCTAGATCCGACACCGGTCCCGGGAGCAGTACGCCTGCTCGACCACGGAGGTTCCTCGGGGCCTCCCCCATGGCGCAGCCGGAGGTTCCTGCTCGCGACCCCTTCCTCTTGCTCTCCATGCCCAGGTCAAACTCCCCCATGGCGGCCTCGCTCGCTCCTCCTGCTGTTGGCGAGCCGCCGGGGTCAAGCCCCCCCTGGCGGCCTTGCTCCCCCTACTGTTGGCGCGCACACCATGGATGCCGCTGTCGGTCTCCCCCGCGGTCGATCTCCCATTGAGGTCGCGCTCCGCCCGCCATGAACGCCGACAACGGGTCTCGTCCTAACAGCAGGGTGTGAGCGAGTTTCAATTCTATGGTTTTGCATCCAGGTATTGGATTTGAGCTACTTGCTAGGATTCCAAAAAATAATTCAATGGTCATCCAAACAATGGTATTCGAATTATGGCTATTCCAATACCATGGCTGCTTTGGTATTGAACCCAATTCAATTCCAACCCCCTCAATATCTACATCCAAACGGACTCCTAGTTTAAATGAAGGCCGAACTGACGAAGTTTGTGAGCTGATTTATTGGTGGTTTGGGCAATAATAAGTTGTTCCTATCTCCAAGTTCTACAACATTTGTCCATTACACACTATGCGCACTCACTAAGAAAATAGTATCATGAGGCGGAATATCAGAATGAAATGATATTACTTACATAAACAAATAATAAAACAATAGAATTCACTCTTCTCTCAAGGCTTTTACTTAGGGCCTGTTTGACATAGCCTCACCAATGACTTCATAACAGAGGCGGAACCAGCTGCACAACTCGAGGGGCAAGACCAAGATAACACATGGAGACAACACATTTAATCTCTCTTTCACTTGAAAATAATTACAGATATAGTGATTGCAGCAAAGGTAAATAAAAGTTTGTTAGATGTTAGGGGGGCCTTGGCCCTTGCTAGCCACCCCTAGTTCCGCCACTGCTTCATAAGTCTGTTTTTTTTGCTAAACACCTTTTTTTTAAACAGTTCATTGGGTGAATCTCTTTTTTATGCTCTCACAAAGGAATAGATAAAGATAGTGAAAAAAAGTAGCTTTTCACAGTTCTCTTCCTAATTTCTCTCTCAGTCATGCATGGAGCTATTGGTGAAGTGTTTTGCACAACAATTTTTCTAAAACAGCTTAGCTTATTTACTGAGAAAGCTGTTCAAAAATAGCTTCACTTGTGAAGTTGAGATGTGCTAAAAGATGCCTTAGTAATACAAACGGCTTCACACTCGAAGTGTTCCATGGGATAGCCCAGCGTGTACTGCGAGTTGGTATACTCCATTTGCGATGTCGTTACAAGGAATTCATCATTTCATCATTGTTATTTGTGTCCGGTTTTCCAAATGCCGTGGATAACACGCTGCGCGTGGTCTTTTTGTGTAAAGGTAAATCACGTACGACTGTACACACTTGGCATCGTGGACTCCTGAATCTATATATTCATACTCGTACCTAGCCATCATCGTCGTCATCATCAGAGCAGGTAGAAATCCTTTGGTGTCCAGAAATGGCGACGACAAGATCGTCCATCCTCGTTGTCGTGACGATCTGCTTCCTCCTCGCCGCTCCTCCGGCCTACTCCGAACGCCGAGGCTTCTTCCGTGCCACCATGACCCGCAACGAACCGGCCATCAACCTAACGCGGGCCGCGCACAAGTCTCGCCAACGGCTGTCCATCCTCGCCGCCCGGCTGCTTGACGCAGCAGCCTCAGGGTCAGGGAGCGCGCAGACGCCGCTGCAGATGGACGGCAGCGGCGGCGCATACGACATGACCTTCTCCATGGGCTCGCCGCCGCAGAAGCTGTCGGCCCTCGCCGACACCGGCAGCGACCTCATCTGGGCCAAGTGCGGCGCGTGCAAGCGGTGCGCGCCGCAGGGCTCCCCCTCCTACTACCCAAACAAGTCGTCGTCTTTCTCCAAGATGCCGTGCTCCAGCGGTCTCTGCCGTACGCTGGAGTCCCAGTCGCTCGCGACGTGCAGTGCCGGCGCGATGTGCGACTACAAATACCCGTACGGCCTCGCCAGTGATCCGCACCACTACACACAGGGTTACATGGCGAGCGAGACGTTCACGCTCGGCGGCGACGCCGTGCCAGGCATCGGCTTCGGCTGCACCACCATGTCGGAGGGCGGGTACGGCTCAGGCTCCGGCCTCGTCGGGCTCGGCCGCGGGAAGCTGTCCCTCGTCAGCCAGCTCAAGGTCGGCGCCTTCTCCTACTGCCTCACCAGCGACCCTTCCAAGTCGAGCCCTCTCTTGTTCGGCGGCGCCGGCGCCCTGACGGGCCCCGGCGTCCAGTCCACGCCGCTCCTCAAGACGTCCACCTACTACACCGTGAACCTGACTAGTATCTCCATCGGCGCCGCGACGACGCCCGGAACCGGGAGACACGGCATCATCTTCGACTCCGGCACCACGCTCACGTTCCTGGCGGAGCCGGCGTACACGCTCGCCAAGGTGGCGCTCCTGTCGCAGGCGGCGAACCTCACCAGGGTCCCGGGCACGGATGGGTACGAGGTCTGCTTCCAGACGCCCGGCTCCGGCTCCGGCGCCGTGTTCCCGTCCATGGTGCTGCACTTCGACGGCGGCGACATGGCCCTCAAGACGGAGGACTACTTCAGGGCGGTGGAAGACAGCGTGAGCTGCTGGATCGTGCAGAGCTCGCCCAGCCACACGTCTATTGTCGGCAACATCATGCAGATGGACTACCACATCCGGTACGACCTGGACAAATCGACGCTGTCCTTCCAGCCGGCCAACTGCGAGACTTTCTGAAGAGTCTGCTCGTCCGGCTCGTCCTCCCATATTTTGATGGTTACGTTCATGCTGCATGACATGTCATATAATTCTACGCGGGACACGTACACGTATAGTTAATTAGTACCAATGAGATTATTACTAGTGATGTCAGAATGTCTTATAGATTCCGTGACTTTATAAGTACACACTCAATTACAAATTATAAGATGTTTTGACTTTTTTAAATACATTGATTTCACTATACATCTAAATATAGTGTATATCTAAGTACATAGCAAAAATTATGAATCTAGTAAAATCAGAACGTCTTATAATTTGTAATAAAGGGAGTAATAAGTGGCACTAAACTGAAATGTAAGATTATCTTCATTGTGTACGGATATTATGCTACTTATTACTCCCTCTGTTTCATATTATAAGATGTTTTAGTTTTCTAGATACATTGCTTTTACTATATGTCTTAATATTTTTTCGAAGAGTCTGCGGCAAGAGCCTAGCGAACATATATTAATAGAGAAGAAGTGTTTTACAATGATAAAAAAACAAAAATAACACCCTCACAAAGGTGGCGAGAACAAAACCACCACCACAAGAAACACAAACACCAATGAACCTCAGAAGCAATAGCCGTCAAACACCGCCCGGCACACTACAGTGAACAAGTAAAGTAAACTAGAAGGTAGGAGTAGGTTTTCCACATCGATGCCACGAATGAGACAGGAAACGACGTCCATAGATGCCGTCAACGCTGACAGGAGAACCAAAGTTTCTCAACCAAACTCTTAGATGGTGAGGGGACCTTACCACAATGCCTCCAACGAGGGAAGTGACACCAAGGAGAGACACCATTGTCTGCCACAGTGGTAGGACCTTCGCCTAATGATCCCCCATGCCCATGCCCCAAACTAGCTACACTGTGGCTTGGCATAGCCAAGTATGTACTGCAACAAACCACCACTAGTAGGAGATTGTTGTAGCACCGATGAGGTCATAAGTATGAGTGGCCTATCGCCCCACGCTAGTCTACAAGGGCCTCATCCGTACTACATAGCACCAGCCACCGTGCGAAGCCACACCTTGTTCTTGCACCATGCTTCTAGAGAAGAGCCACATCTTGCACAACATCGTCCCTCAAATTTGTAGAGAAGCCACGAGCATTTCCGCATAAGTTGTCATCCTCAACGAGCCGCCATACATTGGTTGTCGCAGCGGCAGTGAGGAGGGCACTGTCATGCGTTGCTAGTCGCAACAACGTGCGGGTCAGCATGGACCAGAGCCAACCCAACAGATACAAGCCACTGAAGGTCGTCCCCAAGAAAAAGCTTGCCACACCACTCTCCACTTGCAACGGATGCCAGCACGCCACAACCAAAACCCTCCGCTGAACTCCATAGTTGGTAGTAGTCTTGCAGTTTTCAGGCATGAGGGTGAACTTTCATAAGAGTGAGCTCATACCAATGAATCTGAGTGAGGAGTTAGCCCATGATATTAATCATAATTTTGCTTGTCCCTATACGATCCTTGCCTATTAATTACCTAGGTGTTCCCATACACTATTAAACGCTTAGAAGGGAAGACATCCAACCTTTATTAGTTGATTAGATACTGAAAAGAATTGCAGGGTGGGGAGACAAATTATTGTCTTTTGCAGCTAGGATTCTGCTACTTAAGGCTTGTCTGTCCTGTATTCGTATATACCTTCTTTCTTTCCTGAAGTTTCCCAAGTGGGCAATTAAAGTCATCCACTCTCATATGGCAATTGTTTGTGGAATGACAATGAACGTGCCCATAAGTTCCATCTAGTTAATTGGGAAACTATTAGTTTGATGAAGGAGTATGGGGGTTTGGGCATTCCTAATTTGAGAGACTTGAATGTTTGTCTCCTAGCTTCTTGGATTAGGAGATACAATATAGATGGTAACAAGTTGTGGAAACAAATGATTGATGAGAAATATAATACTGAGAGCCCAAATATCTTCTATAGTGGGACCTCTGGTACTTCTAGCTTTTTCAAAGGTATGATTTGGGCAGCTATTGCTACAAAAATGGGTTACAAGTGGAAGATAAGGAATGGTAAAAAGTTAAATTCTGGGAGGACAATTGGTTGGGTCCTTCTAGTCTAGCTATTTAGTTTTGGGAGATTAATGTTTTAGTTGATGAGAAGTCACAGACTATCTTTGTTCTCTAGGATGGTACAAACCTTAAGTGTAACTTTAGAAGAGGTGTTGATAGTTGGCTCAATAACCTTTGGTTAGAGGTAGTGCAGTTGGCTTCTACCATTGTGTTCACTACTGATGAGGACTCCTTGATCTAGTTGTTTACATGTCGACAAAAGATGCTCAGCAGTCCTCCGAGGGGTATCCCACGAAGGTAGATTGATCGGTGGAGGTGCACGTGATAGGAACCGGATGGTGACACAAGGCGCAGAGACATCGATTTAGACAGATTCGGGCCGTCTGATCGACGTAATACCATACGTCATGTGTCATTGGTGTATTATATTGAGATGTAGTAGCTATAGACTATGGGACCCCTGCCTCTCCTTATGTACTCTGGAGGGGTAGGGTTATAAGGAAAGTATCCTATTTGGTATTATACAATATCTTGCGGTGCACGTCGACCAGTGCCATGCACGCCTTGATCTTGTGGGCTGGGCCACCTCTGATGGTGCGGCCCATGTCTTGTCTTATGGATACTGGGGGTCATATCCCCCACATTACATCAAATGGAGTTTACTCCTCTCAGCCCCTCTATAAAATCATCGATTTTAGAGGTATTAAGCCAGTTAATGTTCCTCATGTGTGGAACCGGTATTATGCCAGTTCATGTTCCTCATGTGTGGAACCTTAAAATTTCACCTAGAGTGCAATTTTTCCTATGTTTGTTGTCTAAAAACAAGGTACTAACTAGAGACAACCTTAGTGTGCGCAGGAAAGTAGATGACATGTCATGTTTGTTTTGTGAGGAGAATGAACATGTTGGTCATCTCTTTTTTGATTGTGTGGTTGCCATGTAGCTGTGGTGTCGTGTTTCTGAAATCCTAGGAATAAATTTAGATATAGATTTCCTTTCAATCGTCCAGATGTGGTTGAGTAATAGGAAGTTTGTGGTAAAGTATGTTTTCTGTGCTGCAACCCAGTGTGGGCTTTGGAAATTAAGGAATAATTTATGTATTCAGGGCTCTCAGTGGAAAAATGAGCAGTCCTTGCTGACAATGATCCTTGGCACGTTACAAAGGTGGACTACCCTCAGTCCAGCAGAGAACATGGTAGAGTACCATATATACCACGTAGTTGACACTGAAAGCTTTGGCCACAAGACCGCTAAGGATTAGCTGAAACAAGTGAAAGATAGGGGTGATGAATGCTTGTTCAACATGGGAACATGGCGCTGGACTGGACTTCTGGTGCTCCAGCTTAAGCAAAAGATCTCCGGGTGTATTTCATGTCGATGGAGAATGTTTTGCAGCAGGGGAAGTGCGTTAGCTTCTTAAAGATGAGAGAGGAGTTTGGTTGATATAAGTGGTGTGCTTGTGGGTGTTGCCCCTTCAAAGTTTCAGTTTGAGCCTATTTCTATGCTTTAACTTTGGGTTAATACCCGGATGCTATAAACTTGTTGGTCCTTGTTACAATGCAATGGCCAGGGCATAGCCCTAAAACTCTAACAATAATATGCTTGTGTGAAATTTCATAGAAATTTTTGATATATCGCCTTTTTCGCTTGGATTTGGTAATTTTTTGTATCGTTCGAATTTTTATGGGTTGAATTCATCCTTGACCTCCAAATTGCACCAATCCAAATTGTCATAAAATGGGTCTCTGTCACATAATCCCACGAAAGCTGTACATTTCATCGAAGTCATTCAATTTTTCCACTTCTACGCTTGACACGACTTGCTAGGCAGCTTATTTATCATTATTAGTCCATCGCACTATCGCTACTCTACGTGTTATTTCTTAGGTGTTATATACAATTATGACGTGTGGCGGTTTGGAAAGTATTTGAGAGATATATTATGGGATAAAATTTAAACTCAATTTGAATCTTTTTAAATTTTATATGATATTCTCAAAATTCCTGAAATTTTGTATTTATCTCAAAGGGATGAAATTTTCATTATACGCGTCAGCATCGTTGTAGTAAAACCAATGGAACAAACGTCTAGTTCTGCTGATGGACCTGACTAGTCGGGCCTCGTACCACCGGTTTACATAATCTATTTATATGGGCTCGTTGGATGACCTACTCCTGGGAAACGACAATGTGTGATGGCCAAATGCTTTAAATGGCTGAAGCCTTTGTTTGTTTTTCACTTGCCCATGCTGGTCCAGATGGGGTTTGGCTTTTAGACTTGTGTTTGTAGTAGCAAACATAGACGTGGGTTGTAATGGACTTCCAAGGTTATTTTTGGCTTCAAAATGCATTTAGAAACTATGTCATGTGTTTCAATTTATTTGAGAATCGTGACGTATGCTGCTCTAACTCATATTGATAGACGAGGTTTGAAGATAAAATTCGCCTTAGGGTTAGTCCACTCTGCACTATGTCCAAACACATAACTTATACCGACATGCGAAAGGTTGAGTTGGGGATGATCAAAACGCTTTGTATTCTAATTCATTTTGGAATTAGATTTCGCACAGTGTTTGGACACACTACTCTAGCTTATAAGGGCACAAATGATGCCTGATTGGATCAACTAGGGCTAGTTATTAGTTGGACAAAAATTAGTTAGAGATGGCTAACAACTAGTTAAAAGATTTGCCTAAAAAATTTGCCAACATATGAGTCCTCACGTTTGAATGCGCGGGGACTAATTTTAATTCATTTTTAGGTAGATAACAATTATCCTTTGTACAAAACAGAACCTATATAGAGAAGTTAGCTGGTGGGGTGTTGCGGTTTTATTTCCATATTTGAGACGAGAGACGTGATGTTAAATTAACCATAGCTGTTTTTTCCCAATAAATAATACAGTGAGAAAAATAACGAAAGTACTATTTACGTCCACCGTATAAGCCAGCGTAAGTGTAAGTAAGTCCAGCAAAAGTCAACTTTTTACATTTGTATTCTCACCTATTTTGGACTTGAAGTAGAACGGCCATGAAAAGATGGAGAAAACAGGCACTTAGAGCATCCCAACGTTCCACCAAGAAGAGAGAGAAGACGAAAAACTGACTCGCTCGCTAGCGACTGCACAAGCAGCTAGCTCGCAGGGCCACCAAGAAATCATGGGTCTCTGACATGCAGCTCTGTTTCCCTGTGATGCGCATACGTTTTTTTTTTCTTTGTTTCTTTATGCACTCAAATCACCACGTCAGCTGTCTATTTGCCACCAAGAACACATATTTTCCACAAGACTTGACGTGAAGTGCTTGGTGATTGTTGATTCAACATATGATGTCTCGATCGCTGATTTGTCAGTTCCTGATAACTATGATCAATTGACGACCCTAGTCTGCCCTCTTGGATTATACTAGCAGTTAGGTACAGTAATAAAAAAAAGTAGGAACGCGTACCTTTTGGAATTTGGTCACAAACGGTTTACTCCCTCGGTCCAATGTTTTTAAGCGCTATTGGTTATTTGGACGGGGAGACCAGAGAGTTGACCCCATCATGCTGCAATCTGTCTACCCATCACGGCAACAGTTCCTGGCTTGGGTTGGCCAGCGTGTGTCGTTACAATCCATGTCATATGGTGCCGTTGTCCAAACGCGGATGATAAGTTTAATTCAAACTTAAGACTAGGACTCCATGGAGGTATGCTATTACAACTTCTAATTCAAACTTACAAATCAGGAATACAACTTTTAACTATATAAATAAGGGGTGGAAATCATAGGCATCAACCAAGCTAGCACAAAGGGTTTCAGTCAAGGCCTGTAAAGAGTACACTTCTACAGAATAATCTATCACTGCCGACCCTATCACTAGTGTAATTTTAAAACCGACACTGATAGATGTATCACTGCCAGTTCGTAAGAAAAAAAGGCTATCACTGTCAAATTTCCTAACAAACCGATAGTGATATATATTATCACTGCCGGTTGGTAATAAAAGCCGGCAGTGATGTCTGTCACTGTCGGTTGCATTTCACAGACCGGCAGTGATACGTAGGCTCCGGACCCAAAATTTTTATTCATCCTGGTTAACTCGTCCGTGCGGCCGCCGAATCCACCTCGCTCTCTCTCCTCTCTCTCTCTCATTTCTCTCCCCGCTCTCTCTCTCTTCTCTCTCATATTTCTCCGCTCCTCAGACCACCTCCTCCAGATTTCCCCAAATCTCCTCTCCAAATCCACCTCGTGGCGAAGGCATGAGGCCGCCGTGGGCGTCGACGAGCGATCGGGATCGCGGCGCGGCTTCTTGCTCCTGGCGCTGGCGAGCGGATCCACCCGGCGACGAACTTCTTCCTCCTAGCGACCGGCGCGAGTTCTTCCTCCCGGTGACCGGCGCGAGTTCTTCCTCCCGGCGACCGGCGCAAGCACGGGCGGGCGGGCGACCGCGGGCAGCTCGCGTGGATCCACCTCGGCGGCGGGAGGGCGAGAAGCGCCGGTGGCTCACGGTATTCTTTCTCTTCCCTGCAAATTTTTCCTTCCCGGTGCTCTTTCTCCTCTCTCACACTCTTCTCCTCAGATCTGTCTTGGGGGCGGTGAATGGGGGCGCGGCCTCAGATCTTGTGTTTGAGCGGCGAGGGGCGGCCTCCGGCGTGAGACCAAGCTCACCCTTCCCTGCAGAATCTCCACTCTCTCCCCCTTCCCTCACTCTATGTTGTATGAATCAATTTGTGGATGAGTTAATTTGTGATGTGTTGAACCCTTCTGTGTGATGTATGAATCGATTCGATTTGTGGATGAGTTGATTTGTGTTGTGTTGAATCCCTCCTCCTTTGTCTGTGATGTATGAGTTATTTCTTGTATGAACTGCTTGATGGAGCAGCGGTGGGGGGAGCCAGCGAGCATGGCGGTGGTGGCGGTAGCTAGCAAGCATGGCGGTGGCGGCGGTAGGCAGCGAGCTTCCTTGCTATACTTTTTTTTGTTTTTTTAAGCTTATCACTGTCGGGTGAAGTGCCGGCAGTGAAGGTGGTTTTTGAACCAACAGTGATGTGAAGAACTGGGGTAGTCGTAATTAGACGTGCCTAATCACTATAATATGACACCCCTTTTTGCAACGCAAATATGCATTGCTAAAAGTCCATATATGTGTTGGTAGGGTCTATACCAACGCATCTAATATGTTTTGCCTAAAGTGGTGTTGCAAGGATCTATTGCAACACTTATTTATGTGTTGATAACACGTACTAATAACCATTGTAAAGTTGCAACGCATAATGGTGGGTTATGGCAACGCTTATATGCGTTTGTACAAACCATGGGCGAATGACTTTCTGTGGCCTGTTGCAACATATAGATTAGTTTATTGTAGCATTTATATACGTTGCAAGGAAAAATTAAACCATGCGGTCATTAATATCATAATAAATTAATTAATTTATAAAACAATACAAAGATCATGCCGGTAAAATTTAATGAGAACTCCAACACATAGGAAATAAACATACTCAGCCATATAGTATCAAGAATTTGTGGCATTACAATGACTACCATCCACATAATACATGACGTAATTTTTGTTCATAGTACAAATTCCTATGGTAGTAACTTCAGTCTAGCATTCCACCGATGTGATCATCCTTTTATCGTCTTGACCTACAGATGAAAGTTGGATTACTTTAATACAACAATTAGAAGTATAATCAAATTGGGACAATATGAAGTTTTAAGAGAGGTGTCTTATGCAATAGCATCATATGATGAGCAGAATAATATTATATCTTGCACATATATCAATCATTGAAGTCCATACAGTATTATAACAGTTTCAGAAAAAAAAATGCTTGATTGCCAAAAATAAAATATTAGTAAACTGGTAGTAAAAAGTACAGTTGATACCACTCTTAACTCTGAAGATTATCCCTCAAATGCAATGACAATTTCTTGTGCGGGCATCTTGTAGTTCATCATATGAACGTCTGAACATCCACAGACTGGTTCAGAAATAAGAACTATAATTTTTCAGACCTGCAACAAGAATTATAAATAATTAAAGTACATAACTGATTTTTCTGGGAGAATTGCATCAGCAGAAAAAAGTCTTCGTATATGAACTTAGAAGTGAGGCAAATAAAGAATGGAGTATATACTAGGCAATCTTAACATTCAGTAGAAGATGGTACCTCGAAAGTAAGATATACTATGCCTGAAGTTGTCAAGTAGGCAGGTATGATGCTGAAAAATAAATCCATATAGACCAACTCAGTGAAAAATTTAATCATCTGTACAACTGCAAAAGTTCACGTGAAAAAGAAGAGTCGAATGCTTGACTCAGTCACTGAATGTTACTTCTGGTTTCTGGACTACCCGAATAGAGTTGATTATTCAATCATGAGAGAGAATCAGTTAAGCAACCGAAAAAGCCAATCGCAAAGAAATATGAAAACAGCATGAATGTTATATCCCTGTGAAAAGAACAGTACCGATATGTCAGGTGAAAATAACATATAAAATTCAGATTTTCATATGTTAACAAGCATGGTCGACAATTAATACTGCAAGCAAATTAAACGGCATTAATTTTCTATCATTATTCTAAATCAATTGATTTCTTTTTATTAAATTATACAATACAAAGTGCGCCAAAAGCAAGAATATTTACTATTATTTTTCCCTTTTTTGCGGATTGGCACAGATCAGCAAATTCACACGTACTTGCACTAAAGCCAGATCAAGAAAATGACAAAAAGAAAGGGATACCTGGATGGCTGTATACACTTCCCAACATGGTTAATTTATTCAGAATAGTCCATCACGCGTGCCATCGCGCGTGCCGGCAAATGACCTGATTAAGGCACAGGAAAAAAAATCTGTTTAATCTTTGCGTAGAAATAATATTAGGAGTTCAATGTAGATATCTCATGTACAGAAAACTGAAAGCTTTGTCACTTCCTTGCCAGTATTTAGAAACAAACCAACTAAAAATGTGTACGTAGGTAGGAGTTTACCAATCTGACAGCAGACGACACCGTTGTCTTCATAGGGCACGTGGATCAGTTCCTGACATCATCATCATATCAACCTGCCAGGAATAATAATAGATTGAAGGACGTCATGTGTTAATCAGTATAGCATGAATAAATTCTTATAAGTTAGGGAGCATTGTATTTTGTTGCTTCCTAATCTATTAGCCACACAGAAGGTAATGCAATCCCAAACTCTCATACAACTCCCATAGAAATAACCACTACCGGAGACCGGCTCTTTGCCGAGTGCCAGGTGGTTTGCCGAGTGTTGTTTTTCGGGCACTCAGCAAAGCCACCTTTGCCGAGTGTTTTTTTTGACACTCGGCAAAGAGCTTCTTTGCCGAGTGTTATTTTTTTACACTCGGCAAAGAAAATTTCAAAGCATATTTTGAAGCAGTAAATTAATTCAAATGAAAAAGTTTTCAACTACAAAGTTATATAACTCATCAAGATGTACAATGTTTGTTTTGGTCTTTTCTTCATATGACAAAGTGAAAGTAAATTTGTTCACAAATCTAACATATCTCTCTTGTAGTTTATGAAACTACAAGATAGATATATAAGATTTGTGAACAATGTTAGAACGACCATGTCGGATGAACAGATGATCAAACAACCAAAATAAACTTTGTAGATCTCGAAAAGTTATGAAACATTGTAGTTGACAACTTTTTGATTTGAAAACATCTTGTCATACAAAACTGCGTTTGAATTTCAAAATTTTAAAATTCAAATTTTGTAAACGACCTCGGATGGAAAAACTTCATAAACTAAAAGTGTAGATCTCGAAAAGTTATGAAACTTTATAGTTTACAACTTTTTTATTTGAATTCGTTTAGGGCCTCAAACATGCAATTTACACTCGGTTTAGTATAATATATTAGGAACTAAAACGGAATGCAAATACAAGTGAGAGTGTGTAGTGGTATAGGAGGTACGTGCACAGCGGAAGGTCTCGGGTTCGAATCGCGTCGACCGCGTAGCCATGAAATTCACGCGAAAAATGTTGGAGATTGGTGGGCGCTGGCCGGTGGGGGCCTCCATCGATAAAAAAATTTCATTTTTTTGGGTAAAAATTCCTATTTTTTTCGGGTTTTTTTCGGTTTCAACTTTGCCAAGTGTCGGCACTCGGTAAAGGCTTTGCCGAGTGCCCGACAAAAGACGCTCGGCAAAGACGCCTTTGCCGACGGTTTATTTGCCGAGTGTTCTTTGCCGAGTGCAGCACTCGGCAAAGCCTTTGCCGAGTGCAAATTGGGCTTTGCCGTGTGCCCCTGGCACTCGGCAAAGCCACTGATTCCCGTAGTGAACCCCTAATAAATATACTCTGAATAATTTGGTTTGAGAAATAAGCATTAATAAATGGTATTTTCATATTCGGCAATATGTCAGTTTGGCAGGACAACTCTTAGGTTATATGTATGGCTAAGATAAATATAAATACTTAGAGCACTCAAATACTGATTACTCCACCCCCTCTCCCATTCCTTTTTTATCTGCACCTATTTTCTTTCACTACAAAGGTCATGTTCATATGCATATTGGGAAACATTAGAACTATAATCAAAGATTGAAGATTAAGCACTTTGCCTACTATTTTGCTCATCATGGTTGCAGAACCTAAGTATAGTATATGTATGTTTTCACGTTGGTACAGAGACAAATCATATACCAAAATAATCCTAAGGCTACCTTTTTTTCTTATGTCGGTACAGAGCAGCAGGTAGCTTGCAATGACCTGATTGATCTCCATTCTATGTTTTGAAAAGGTTAGCGACATATCATAGTAAGCATGAGAAGAAGAAGTAGTATTGCTTTTATACATAAATCTAAGGGGAGGGGGGGGTTAGGGAGAAAGCTGACCCTAAAGAGTAGAATCATCATTGTTATATACATGTACCAACAACAGTTTCGTATTCGTTAAAAAAACATATAAAGCCCAGTAAGTAGGTATAGGTAAGAAATCAACATGAAAGGTGAGAAGGTTTAACCAGCCCACACCCTACAGAACGGCAAGGAAATCACAGTGACCATGTCGATCGTTGAGAGAAAAGTTGCAAATGTTTACCTTGGTCTCACTTTCATTTGGTTTAATTATGAGTATGGCAGAAACATGTCATGGAAATACAACTGCAACGCCTATATAATTCAGAGGAAAGGATGAGCTAAATAATAGTAATTCCTAGTGACATTTCTCTTTGCAAACTAACATGTTGTTTTAAAGGGCTGTAAAGTTTGTGTAGGCACAACGAAAAAGGTAAGTTTTTTTTTTCAATGAAGACAGGATTTTTAGAGGCTTCAGAAACATACCAATCATCATTTGTTCTTAAACTTGAAGCTTCAAGGCATGGTGACAATCGGGTTACTGTCACAAATTGCATAATATAAATAACAGGGCATGGCCAGTACCTCACAAGAGAATGAACATCAGATCATATGCTTGAGCAATGGGTACGTAATTTTTTCGTCATAGGCTCAAGAAGAAAAAAATGGCAGGTGCCAAAACTTCAAAGTAGTCTACCTATGTAGAATATTACTGGAGTTGAACATCGCTGTGGCAATCGAAATGTACATATCAATTAGTGCTCTGTTGACAAGGGAACTAAGTGACCACCACTCTGGAAACGTGGTGAGGTAAGATGGCAAGCAGCAGTGATGAGAAGTACACTATCTGTTGTGGCCTCTGATGCAAATCGACCAACATTCAAAATACCCAGGCACTCATATGGAGCTAAGCTGAGAGAGATTACATAACCTTTGTAGCAGTGATAGTGAGGTGGCAACTGGCAATTGGTGCTGTCCTCCCAGAGATGAACACAGAGAAGGCAAACATTGGAGCTACAGGCATTATAGGTCAACCAATAGAACACGATTCATAGTCAACGTAGGGACAAATTAGAGAGACAAAAGCAAAATCACAAAATAAGATGAAACGAGAGCACCTGAGACTAGTCTGTACCAAACGCGGCACTGTCGAGGCCCACCCGCACCGGGTGCGGCCACCATACGCAGCCATAGTGGGAGAAAGTGAGAGGGGGGAAGATGAGGACGAGCGATTTCCAAGCCATGCTTCTGCCTTGCGCCGGCAACGCCATGGTGGGGACCCACCCCCTGTCAGGGGCATGGCCGGCAAGCACAGGCAGGTAGGGTTTGGTCGTGCACATGCGGAGCGGCGGGAAGGGGCAGCGCGGGGGAAGCAGCGGCGGCGTAGGTAGCCAGGGTTTGGTCGAGCACACTTGGAGCGGCGGGAAGGGGCAGCGCGGGGGCAGCGGCGGCGGCGGCGGCTACCGGCATGGGCCTGTAGTGCCGCTCCATGGCCGAGGACATCCACTGCCGTCAGGGCGGCCACCGTGGCGGCCCACGCGCGGCGCTACGCAGCAGGCCATGTGCGGCGTCGGGCCGGTAGTGCGGCGCACGAGGAGGCGCGAACCTGCAGGACGAAGCCACGTCGGGGTGGCAGCTACGGTAGCGTCCACGTGCGGGGGGCAGCGGGGGCTAGCTCGCGGACGTGTGCCACTGTCCAGCCAGCGCACCGACCCTCGGTGGAGCCCATGCAGCTGGATCCAGTGGCGATGGGGAGGCCTCGCGCTGGATCCGCCTGGTCGCCATAGATCCAGCGCCTCTGTTGCCGACGTGAGCCCCACGCCGTGCTCTAGCCTCAGATCCACCACCGGGAGAGGCCCCGCGAGCGGCCGCTTCAGATCCACCGCCGCGGTTGCTACGTGACCTCCCTGTCGTCATCGACGGGCAGCACAGAGGTCCCTCGACCGCCAGAGCCGGCCATCGCATCATGGCCTCAGCTGGCTGCCCGCGCAGCCATGGGGACGACCGGCGACCTTGGGGCCAAACCCTAGGCCGCGTGACCCGCTGCCTTGCATCGCCAGGAGGAAGCGGCGTGGTGGTGGTGGTGTTGGAGGAGGAGGAGGAGGAGTGTGGCCGCCGCCGCGCGGAGTGCTGGCCACTGCCGTGGCATCGCGCTGCAGTTCCGGTAGGGCTCGCACGGTGAGGTGGCAGCGTTGACCCAGCGGCCCTGTGGCGACGCGAGGGGAGGAGGAGGAAGAGGGCGTCGCCGCGTCGGGAGAGAGAGAGAGGAAGGGGTGGAAGAGGGGGTGCCGAGCATGACGGAGAGGTCGAGGGAGACGGTACGACGGGTGGCTACGGGAGGCAGCGGAAGTGGTGGGAGCAGATATTTCCAGGCGGACACTGCAGAAGCAGGTGGGAGGAACCAGGACCGTTGATCGAAGAATCCAACGGCTGAAGTAATTGGGGTGACATGGATGGGCTGAGAGTTGGCCAAACTCTCCCGGTTTGATAATAAGAGATTCAGATGAAACAGCTGTTGAACCTGTTCATCCGATAAAAAAAAGAAAAAAAGGAAAAAGAAAAAACAGTTGGTGCACAAAAATTCATAGATCGATTCTCATATACTTGTTACAGAAGGAGGGGGTGGAGAGGATACCTCAGGGGATCATGCGGGTAGAATAAAAATGCAGACGCAAAGAAGGTAGCATCGTCAAGATCTGGCTGCCGGCTCCCCTGTGTCACCATCGATCGCTTGAATTGAAGGAGATATTGAGGTGATCGAGGACCTGCAACCATAGGATAGGAGTAAGATGGCGGTGTGGATGTGATAGGGCAGCCCCGACTTCAGAGATCCGATCCAGGAGCGACGATTTAGTCGCCATATGGTGCGCTGCAATGAGTGCGCAGGCACTGAAGACCGGAGGGGAGAAGAAACTACCGAGGGATGGTGATTTTTGTGAACCTATGTGCGGGAGGTACAGGGTGACTCGTGGTCGTTTGGTTTTAATAAAAAATATTGGACGAGGGCGTGGGGAGGTGGGCTGTACCGAGAAAACTACGACACATCTCATTTCCATTCCAAGCCATGTGTTGCTAAACAGGGGTTTGTGGCGTAGTGAATAGGATTAGACTAGACAGTTCTATTGCACTAGATTCTTGTTTACAGCAAGAATCTATGGTTCTGATAGATTAAGTAAGGCTGTGAGAGATCAACAATCATTTATACTATTTTAGAGTTGTGTTTATATATAGAACTTCCGGTTGACTTTATCAAAATACTAATGTCTTGTTGTGGTTTCTTCAGCATCGTCATTTAGGATTTTCTATATATTCATTGTTGTATTTCTTGATACGGTGCGAGCTTATTTCATACTTGCAATATACTTTCAAAGATTTGAGGACTATTGTGTATAATTAGGGGTATCAAATTATGACAAGTGCAATGTCAGATTGATTTAATTTTGTAAGAAGGTTGACAGGGCAAGTAAGCACGAAATTAAAATGATGTCAGCGATGTGGAATCAAGTATAGAAATTTTAATGTGGTTGTGTTCCATAATAGATGTGCATATCCAACAAGAATTGAATGAAGTTGTTGAGGGCACCAAACTAAACCAGACAAACTGATGAAGAATGAAAGAGAATGGAGTAGGACGTTGTCTATAAAATTTGACTGTCTCTCCAACGAGGCGATGTACTTATTAATCAAGGATAATTCACCAAAGCTGGTGACGACACTAACTCGCATATATCAGTGTATGTACATGAGATGTTTTGAACTTAAGTAATCATATGAAATGATGATGTTTAAGTGACTTTACAAAAGCTTTCTTGGTAGTACAACATATGTGCATAATAAACCATTATTAAGAGCTCAAACAACTCTAATTACACTTCTAAACAACTTTTTAGTAAGGTTTTGTCCACAAGTTGTTAAAACAAATGTTGGATGAATAATAATCACGCCAGCATGAAAGAGTGGAATTAACTCTATTGAATACTGATTTCATGTCAAGGAACAGTACATTTGGGGGGGGGGGTAATTATAGGGGTTGGAGCCTTCGTTTATCCTAGCACAATCTCCATTCTACCCTAGGACAATTGCTACGAGTAATAAAAGCTTTCTTTACATTCAAGGGTAATTGAGACATTGTACAACTAACAGTGTTCTCCTATTGTGGGGGTATAACCCCCGATACCCACAGGGCTGTACATGGGCCGAGGCGCCAGGGGAGGCCCAGCCTACAAGACTACGCCGCGTGGTGCATGGCACAGGTCGACGTGTCTCGCAATATGACGTGAAGATCCTTGGCAATCAAGGATGATCTGTTTGGATATACTAGATTCCACGATCTCTATAATTCCTATCTAGTAAACCAATCAGGATAGAAACAACCGACCTATAACCCTACCTCCGGGCTACATAAGGCGGGTAGGGACCCCCCTCATTTTAATCCAATATCTTACAATACAATCTAGAAAGACACAGGATGTAGGGTATTACGTCAAGCTGACGGCCCGAACTTGCCTAATTGCTATCTCTTGCGTTATGTCACCATCCGGTTCCCTCACGCGCATCTCCACCGATTCATCTACTACGTGGGCATACCGCTCGGTAGACTGCCGGGAGTATTTCGTCGACAGTGGCGCGCCAGGTAGGGTTGTGCGTGCTGAATCCATGGCGAGCCAGATGGTCCACTTTCCGAGCTCCATGGCCCTTCCTGAGCCAGGCCAGATCTTCACGGTCGGATCCATGGCCTTGGTCATCAGCCCCGACGGCAATGGGGAGATCGTGGAGGCGGTGCAGGATCACCCTGCACCGATTGCGCCAACAGCTGCAATGACATCTCCGATCCCGGCTGTAACACCCCGGGTGTTAGCCACTTGCTAGGCAATGGGTTTGAGCTCAAACATGACAGATAAAGAGGTAATCAGGAGCTTTAGTTCCTTATCTCTGAAATGGTGATGAAGGTGTTGAGGTCAAATCTATGAAAATGAGCCCAACTTAAATTTGGACAACACACCATTGTTTACATGTTGACCCTTTTCAAATATATGCTTGAGTAGTGTTAAACATGGCTCTTTCATGAGCATCACCTTAACATCTATCTATCTCCACCATTGGAAAAGTTTCATGAAGTTTGGAGCCAAGAAGTCACATGAAATGATAAGTTATAACCTTACTTGGATTGCTTTATTAAGTGAATGGGAACATGGGATGTCGACCAAACCTCGCGACCTTGCTCAAACAGCTCCAATTCTACTCATGAACAAAAGTCATGAAGGGTTCATGTTGAGCTAATGTCAAGAAAATGCCTCAATTGGTCGACAACCCTAATTTTAGGTTTTTTCGTGATGTTGCTTTGACCAAGATGAAACTATGATTTCGGACTGGATATGAAGTTTGACCTTTAATAAAAGTTGAAGTTTGAGTGGAGTACAACAAACTTTATTTTTGGACCAATCCCTGATTCAACTCCTAAGTTGCTCAAACAGTGGCCTCAAGTTTAAATGAAGTGCTCTTTTGGGCTCTCAGAAATCTTTCTATCCCTGATCGCCAACAGCGAGTTGACATGTTGTGACATTTTTATCTTCAAAATTCATATGGTAACTCTATTGGATTCCTTAATATGAGTTGAAGTACACTTTGTGAAGGAAACAAAAAATAAGTCTTAGCAGATTTGGAGCTCATTTTGTCATTCAAAGGTTCTCTCCAAAATGGCAAGTTCACTGAATTTGGTCACACTTTGCTGAAACTCTGAAATCCGAATTTCAGTTTCATCTACCTATCCTTGGAGATTTGTATCTTTCTAACCACGCTGAACCAGTCCATGATCCTTAAAGCAAAGTTTTAGAGCAAGATGTGTACAACAAACTTTGTTCAAACACTCAATCCTAGGTCACCTTCTAATTTTGTCAAAAAGAAGGTTGAAGATTGAATCTGCGGCTATTTTCAGACTTAGAAATATTCTAAGTCTAGGATTAGTAACCACTTAATTGACATGCCGCGTTCTCCAAAATTTATTAAGCAACTTGAGTTGAGCCAAAAATAAAAGTTGGAGTTTTCCTCTTGGAGAAGGACAAACCAAAGGTTGGGATCAGTTTGACCAAGTTTAACCTCCCAAAACTAACGAAAACCAAGCTCTACCTTAATCGTTGTTTTGCTTTGACAGTGTCAACTTAGTACTTAATTGTCTCCTAATCCATATCTCTAATGGCTCGACACCCTTAATGAAAGTAGTATAGCAGTTCGTGGGCTTCAGCTTTGCTTTTGGGCCCAAGGTCCAATTTGGCTCATAACTGGCCCAAAAATGCGTCCCACACAGGCCACTTCATCGCCCGCCACCTGTTCGTTGAAATGGGCGCGTGGCCACCATGTAGGGCAGCAACGCCCCACCTCCATGGCGCGTGGTTGCGCCCCTTCTCCTCTATGAGTGGATGCCCGAGCCCTCCCTCGGACTCCCTCACTTGTCCCAGCGCTCTCCCTCACTCTCTTGGCCCACTCCCTCACACACCACAGAAACCCGGGCGCGTTTCGCAATGGTTGCCACCGAGCAGTGGAGCTCCATGGCCGTTGCTAGCTTTCATGCCCTCGTGTCTCCTATGCCTAGCAGCCGCTGCCACTTCCTTCCCCTGGCAACGCCTTGCCTCCCGTGATCCTCCTCCATGGCCCGTTGCCGCCGGTGCTCGCCAACCGCAGGTGGGCGCGGTCGAAGCCCGCCGGTGCTCATGGCCCCATCTCCTCTGGCCACGCCATGCCATGCCACGGGCACTGGTGGGTGCGCCCGGTAGTGGACAAGCCACGACGCCTCTCCCTCGCCGCTAGTGCCCTTCCTCCGGCCGGAACCGCGAGCTCGAGCCGCCTCCCCTACTCTTTGCCTATTGAAGGAGGACCTTGCGCAAGAATTCGAAGAAAGGGAAGGGCCTATCTACAAGTCTGTGACTCATGTGAGTAGTGACTAGAAGGACCGTTTCGCTGGAATCTGTTTTCGTGAAAGTTCGGGGTTCTCGGTGCAAATTTGTTTTTCGTTTATGGCTAAAATTTTGGAAAAGCATAATAAATCATAGAAAAATCGTAAAATAGCAAATTGAGACTTTTTCGAATCCTTGAGAGTAGATCTATGCAGTGGAGTCATAATATGATATGTGTTGAAGGTTTTTGCTATTTTTATTTATCCATGTTAATTAGGGTTTTTTTAGAAATAAATTCATATCTAAAGTTGTAGTGCTCCAATTGCTATGAAATTTTTATGGTAGGCTACTGATGCTATATGTGTGTTGTGGTAAAAATTTCATGCGCATTGAATGTAGTATGGGTGAGTTATTGATTTAACTTGTTTAGTGCTTGATAAATGGTTTTAAATAAGTTATAATTCTTATGAAGGTGTAAAAATGGAAAATGTTGTTCCTCTACCTTTGTATGATGTTGTGCTACCATAATAACAACATAAATGGTAAATGCATATAGTTGTATCTCTGCTGTTATGGCTGCATGTACAGTTTTTGTGGTAGTGATATTTTCGTAATGCAAATGATGTTTTCTGTAAATGTGGTGAATATACAAAAGTTGTAGATAATGTCCTTATCTTGCTTGTACTAAAATTTCATGATTTGAGGCCTGATGGTTTAGGAGTTATAGATTTTAGAAGTTTGCTGTCAGGTTTTGCATGTCCTCTACACAAACCTGAGTGATTGTACTCTTTGACTTATTTAAACATGGAATCATATATTGGTGATAAGAGAAGAGTTGTAGTGCTTTTGTTAAGATTTCTAAATTGTCTAAGAACACTCTTTTTGGTGGTCTAGAACTCCAGTTATAGCTGTTCAAAGTGGAATGACAGGTTCTGTCTAAATCTGGACAGAGATGCCTTCTTGATGGATGTTGTTTCACCTTGTTAGCTGTAGAATCATCTTAAGATGATAATAAGAAAGTTGTATATGACTAGATAATCTTTCTATAAAGTTAAAGATCATGCTTGTTGGATGAATATAACTCGAGATATGCATTTCTGAAGTTCATATCAGTTTTCTGTCCTAGTTTGAGCAGATCAGCTTGTTAGTGTTTTTCACCCTTGTTACCTTTGAATCAGCTCTAGATGTAAGTAACAAAGTTGTAGACAATTTCCTAAGATTTCCAGAAAGTCTAGGATCACCTTTGTTTGATGCCTATAGCTCCAGTTATGGTTGAAACAATTGACTGTTGTGCTGCTGCCTAGAATCTGAGCATGTACCTAAAGTTGTTTGCTTGACTTTGCAATGCTTTGTATGCTTGTTAGTGTTAGCTCATGACACTACTAGAGTTAAATTGATCTACCTGAGGTATATTATAAATGTGTTATATAATATTGGTCAAGCACGTAACTAATAAATGGTCATGTATGCATGTTGCCACAAAATGATCTTGATGCATGTTTTGCTTGAGCTTTAATTATATTAGTGTTGTTCACCGCTGCCCTAGTTCTTATGTGATGCTAGGCTTAATTAGTTCTTGATTGTTAAATGATTGTAATAGTTTGACTTGAGTTAACCGGTGTGCCATGCTTGTTATGCTTGCTACCCCTATGCTAGACTTGAGTGATAGTTAGTTAAATGACTTGCTCTTAAGTGCATATGTCTTGAGGTGTAACCTTATACTTTCTTGAATGCTTTTATATGATGCATCTCATGTTACCATTCTTTGCATTCATGCACTTACATTGTTGCATCTCATCTAGGTATTCTAGATGCACAACGTGTGGTGGTGAAGCACGTGATAATGGAGTCGAACCAGAAGACGATGTTGGTGGACCTTTCCCAAAGATGAAAGGGCCCCTGGAGTGCATGCCTAGAATGGAAAATGTTCCCCAAGACGGTGCAAGCTAACTGAACTGACTTTGTGTTGGATCCTAGGCAAGCCCTAGAGCATTCTAAGCCTCCTGTGTTTTATAAAATATCACCTGAGTCCTTTGTGTTGGATGCATTTGGTTATAAGAGTTGATTTGGAAACACTTGATGCATAGAACTACCTTGTCCAGATATATACTTTAAACCCTATGTAGGTCCAGGATCGAATATTTGCTTAGCCATGCTTAGACCGGTAGAAGTCGGGTGATTTCCTGTCACCTGCGAGATATAGGTGGATACCGGAGCACGGTTGGCTATATTTGCTTTCGTGGAAAAGAACCATGGGATAATGTAATTAAAGGCCGGGCGGAGTCTACATGTAGGTTGACTCATGTGATTCCGTCTGTGCCGATTAAGGACCGTATCGTTGGAGGCCCTCTTGTCATTTTGAACACATGCCTCTCACTTAGCTGGCCGAATAACTCGTTCCAACCGTGAAACCAAGTAGCTCAACTAAGGCCAGGCCTCGTTCTGTCAAAGTGCGCACTCTAGATTGTAGTAAGGATGTGCGGGGAGCCAGACATGAGCCCAAGGGTAGGGTAGTCCTAATCGTCCTGGCAGCTGGTTGTCCCTGGTTGTGCGGAGCTGATCGAACCCGCGAAATGTGTACCTGAGTTGTACCAAAGGTGACCTAAGACTACCTTGGCGTAGGTATGTCTGGGTTTTTTTAGGAATAAACTCCCAGCTGGTTGCAATCGATTCGAATTGCCGTCTCTCCCGGATAGTGAGAAACTTGACGGAGCTTCTTCATCGTAGTAATTAGATTATGGAATATGATGGTTCTGATGAATATGAAAATCTTATACTGGCTATGGTTACTATTGTTATGCTACTAAATGAAAATCTTATCAAGGGAATAATAAGTGGCACTAAACTGAAATGTAAGATTATCTTCATTGTGTATGGATATTATGCTACTTATTACTCCCTCTGTTTCATATTATAAGATGTTTTAGTTTTCTAGGTACATTGCTTTTACTGTATGTCTCGATATTTTTTCGAAGAGTCTACAGCAAGAGCCTAACGAACATATATTAATAGAGAAGAAGTGTTTTACAATGATAAAAAAACAAAAATAACAACCTCACGAAGGAGGCGAGAACAAAACCACCACCACAACAAATACAAACACCAATGAACCTCAGAAGCAATAGCCGTCAAACGCCGCCCGGCACACTACAGTGAACAAGCAAAGTAAACTAAAAGGCAGGAGTAGGTTTTCCACATCGATGCCTCAAATGAGACGGGAAATGACGTCCACAAATGCCGTCAACGCTGACAGGAGAACCAAATTTTTTCAACCAAACTCCTAGAGGGTGAGGGGACCATACCACAATACCTCCAACGAGGGAAGTGACACCAAGGAGAGACACCATTGTCTACCACAGTGGTAGGACCTTCCCCTAATGACCCCCATGCCCATGCCCCAAACTAGCTACACTATGGCTTGGCATGGCCAAGTATGTACTGCAACAAACCACCACTAGTAGGAGATTGTTGTGGCACCGATGAGGTCATAAGTATGAGTGACCTATCGCCCCATGCTAGTCTACAAGGGCCGCATCCATACTACATAGCACCAGCCACCGTGCGAAGCCACACCTTGTTCTTGCACCATGCTTATAGAGAAGAGCCACATCTTGCACAACATCGGCCCTCAAATTTGTAGAGAAGCCACAAGCATTTCCGCATAAGGTGTTGTCCTCAATGAGCCGCCATACATTGGTTGTCGCAGCGGCAGTGAGGCGAGCACTGTCATGCGTTGCTAGTCACAACCACGTGCCGGTCAGCATGGACCAGAGCCAACCCAACAGATACGAGCCACTGAAGGTCGTCCCCAAAAAAAAGCTTGCCACACCACTCTCCACTTGCAACGGATGCCAGCACGCCACAACCAAAACCCTCCGCTGAACTCCATAGTTGGTAGTAGTCTTGCAGTTTTTAGGCATGAGGGTGAACTTTCATAAGAGTGAGCTCATACCAATGAATCTGAGTGAGGAGTTAGTCCATGATATTAATCATATTTTTGCTTGTCCCTTAGGATCCTTGCCTATTAATTACCTAGGTGTTCCCATACACTATTAAACGCTTAGAAGGGAAGACATCCAACCTTTATTAGTTGATTAGATACTGAAAAGAATTGCAGGGTGGGGAGGCAAATTATTGTCTTTTGCAGCTAGGATTGTGCTACTTAAGGCTTGTCAGTCCTGTATTCATATATACCTTCTTTCTTTCCTGATGTTTCCCAAGTGGACAATTAAAGTCATCCACTCTCATATGGCAACTGTTTGTGGAATGACAATGAAGGTGCCCATAAGTTCCATCTAGTCAATTCAGAAACTATTAGTTTGATGAAGGAGTATGGGGGTTTGGGCATTCCTAATTTTTGAGACTTGAATGTTTGTCTCCTAGCTTCTTGGATTAGGAGCTACAATATAGATGGTAACAAGTTGTGGAAACAAATGACTGATCAGAAATATAATACTGAGAGCCCAAATATCTTCTATAGTGGGACCTCTGCTACTTCTAGCTTTTTCAAAGGTATGGTTTGGGCAGCTATTGCTACAAAAATGGGTTACAAGTGGAAGATAAGGAATGATAAAAAGTTAAATTCTGGGAGGACAATTGGTTGGGTCCTTCTAGTCTAGCTATTTAGTTTTGGGAGATTTATGTTTTAGTTGATGAGAAGTCACAGACTATCTTTGTTCTCTAGGATGGTAAAAACCTTAAGTGTAACTTTGGAAGAGGTGTTGATAGTTGGCTCAATAACCTTTGGTTAGAGGCACTACTGGAGACGGCCTCTTTGCCAAGGGCCTGAGGCCCTCGGCAAAGGCCCATTAACCCTCGGCAAAGGCTTTGCCGAGGGCGGCCCTCGGCAAAGAGCTCTCGGGGAATTTTGAGTCGGCGAAGAGGGTCTTTGCCGAGGGCCCTTTATCGGGCACTCGTCAAAGCCTTGCCGAGGGCTGGACAGGCACTCGGCAAAGAAAAGCAGCCGTCACGGCGCCGGCGCCTGGGACGGAGTCTTTGCCGAGGGCCGTCTCCAGGGGCCCTCGGCAAAGAATTATTCTTTTTTTGAAAAATCTTTGCCAAGGGCCTCCAACCATGGCCCTCGGCAAAGAAATGTTGTAGAATTTTTTCAAAAAATCTTTGCCGAGGGCAATGGGACGGCCCTCGGCAAAGAATTATTCTTTTTTTTGAAAAATCTTTGTCGAGGGCTTCCCCGCTGGCCCTCGGCAAAGAAATTTTAATTTTTTTTAAAAAAGTCTTTGCCGAGGGCCTCCAACCATGGCCCTCGGCAAATAAATGTTCCAGAATTTTTCCAATGAATCTTTGCCGAGGGCAATGGGACGGCCCTCGGCAAAGGACCCTTCTTTGCCCAGGGCCTTGGTCATTGCCCTCGGCAAAAAGGCAGAAATTTAATTTTTTTTTGTTTTTTGCATTCCATCGACACAAGCATTTCATATATATATCAACCATCAACCCATTTTCTCACAATATATCACAACCATAATTGTGAACCACAAATCACAATATATTACAACGATAAGTCACATGTTCATCATCATTCACATGTTTATTACGACAAGTTAATGAAATCCAAGCACAAGTCAGAACCATAAACCACAAATATTACAATAAAGTCCAACCATATCACCTAGCACTAGTCCTCATCAAGGTAGCCTATGAGACGGTGGTGAAGGAAAGGCGGGATCACTCGGTGACGCACTACCAGGATGATTGGAACCCGCGGACGGAGGCTGCACAAAGGAGCAGAGATTGCATGTGTGAGTAATCCGGGAAAACAGATTTGGAACTTAGAGATTGCATCTAGTAATCTAGGAATACAAAAAGATTAGACTCAATTGAAAATTTCGGCAGCACCTATATATTTAATTATAGGTGCTATGAGCTTACATGGAGAAACGTAAGTAAACTAGATTATTTTGGGGGATTGGGTGTGCAGAGGAAAGGGGATTTAGAAAAAGTAATTACTCTCAGTGAGGGAGAGTTGTCATCATCTGATGCAACAATCAGCTGGGTGGACATATCTGGATTCCATTGGAGAACAGAGCATTTCCTTCGATTTGAATCTGAAAAACTGTTCAACTGTTCAAAATTAATCAATCCAAATCACAGATTGTATCAAAAGAGATCCTGAAAGTGCATATAAGTAACTCTAGCAACTACTGTAATTACCTAGTCAGTGGTTTCTGATTCCTTATCCCAAACAACTGCAGGGAAACAAAATTAGTCAGACAGAATGATCAGAAGTCCAAGTGATGGTAACTGATAGCTAAACTTTTGCAGAATCAACCAAAATTTAATTTACCTGTCATCCCATTACTCGAAGTTGAGGCAACTATATGTTGGAACTTGGGATTCCAGGATAGTGAAATATAGTGACATAACTGAAATATCCAAACACATCCTGGTTTACAACTGTCACGTGCCCTAAACCTCAACTTTATTTTTTCATTAACAGCAACCCACATCGATCATATGAAAGAACAAGCATGGAAACGCGGTAAGATAACATAAAGGACTCTACAGGGGGAAAACTTGTTTGCATTCAACGGACTAGTGTAGCACAGGCGCAAACATCCAGATCATAAAGGACGACTATAATCTTGCACAATCAGTCTAAAGTCCCTCTGTTTCATCCCTGCATCAAATAGTGTAGCCAGTTCTGCTCATACTGAATGAAAATTAAAAATGAGAATGCTACTACATATAACTCAAAACATCTCCGTCTGGAATGACAAAAATCATGCTAGGGTCACCGTAAGCACGCAAGATGGCATCATGTTTACCATGGAATAAAAAGCACCACTGAATCATTACAAGCCGTGAGTAGCAGAAACCATGCATCTCATGAATAACCATTAACCAATCGGGCAAATCCTTAATCCTCTTGTATGACAATAAGCTCTGTACAAAACTGCAAGTACCTTGAGTGGTGGGTACACAATTGGCTCAACAGGGTTCTTGAGATCCCAGATGCAAAGCTCCCGTGCTCAGCCCGAAGCGAGCCTATTCGGCGTGAGCTCACTGAACTCCAGTCCACAAACCGGCAGACCGAACACAAACGCAATCAGCACACGCACGCCAACCCCGTCGAACGCCCGGTAGCGTAAAACTATCTAGCCAGCCCGCGCGACTCACAGGCCCGGTGTGCTTCTCAGACGCTGCGACCATGGCGTCCTCCGCTTTCCCCTCGGAGCTGAAACAATGATGCAATTTAGTCGAAGCGGGAGCAGATCTCAAGTGCGCGAAGCGGGCGAGGGAGGCGGATCCGGACCTGATCATGCTCGGGCGGGTTCCACACGGCGACGGAGCCATCGCTGAGGCCACCGGCGAGGAGTCCGAAAGGCTGAAGGAGTCGCCTTTCGACGGCGGCCGGGCGCGACCAGAGAGAGGCGGTTGAAGCGGTCCGGGAGGGCACGGAGGCGAGGAGCGGGAGGTCCGGGAGTCGGATGGAAGTCGAGGCGGAAGATCTCGATGTTGGCGGAGTTGGAGAAGCTCAAGTCGACGGCGCGGTCATGGCGCGCCCTGGCGAGGTATCTGGCGCCTCGGCGCGCCAGCTGCCGTCGGCGCCGCCCGCTGCGCTTCTTGATACACGCCATCTCCGGGCGAGACAGCGCAGATCTGGGCGCGCGCGCGCGCTCTAGCTTCGCTTGGGGCAGGGACGCTGCACGGATGAATTGCGAGGGCGATCTGGAGATCGAGGGGGGAGAGAAGAGAGGTGGTGGTGATGCGGCGGGAGAGGGGTTGGGGACTTGCTGAATCGCTGCGGATCTGATCGGGTTAAAGCGGGGATTTGGAAGCCTTCGGCCGCGTCATTACGAGCGATCAAGGCCGTTGTTTACTCGAATGGATTACTCTGAACCGTTAGATTTGAACATCCATTAGCGGATGTGTGTATATAACTTCCCAAAAAAGACAGATTAATCCAGTTTCTAAGTGCTTATCTATATTCCAGATATAAATTGATATTCCAATTTACTACCTTCGTCCTAGAAAAAAAATTATAAATTTGGTGAAAGTCAAACACTTTTAAGTTTAACTAAGTTTATAGAAAAAAGTTTCGTGACATGGAGATGTCTGGGTTTTAGGCATCCGACGTCATAACTTGCTCGAAACCTTCTCAATTTTTTACCACAGCCTACACATGCGATAACATGACACCTCGACAAGTTTCGTGATTTTCGGACTTCGTATGGATTTTATATAATTTAAAAACACTTTTCCGACAAGTTCTTCGTCATGTTACGTGAAGAAGATGCCTGAAATTTTATGCGAGTTCGTGGATAGGGACTCAACATACACCAAATACCATGAATAACATTTTTCGAATCACTAAATTGCATTATTCCATCCACCTGCAGTTCAAATTTGAAATATTAAAAAAAATCAACGAAAAGAAATAAATTAGAGAAATATATCAAAAAAGTCAAAATTGGCCCAAATTTTAAAATTGAGTTTTAAATAATGTATTATAGCACCACAAAAAAACTGGGCTAAAAAAACCAAAAAAAAATCTTTGCCGAGGGTCTAGCCTGGCCCTCGGCAAAGGGGATCTTTGCCGAGGGCCTGGCCAATGGCCCTCGGCAAAGAAAATTTTAAAAAAATAAAAAATCTTTGCCGAGAGCCTAGCCTGGCCCTCGGCAAAGGGGATCTTTGCCGAGGGCCTGGCCAATGGCCCTCGGCAAAGAAAATAAAAAAAAAATCTTTGCCGAGTGCCTGACGGCGGGCACTCGGCAAAGACTGACGCCAGTGGCCGCCGTGACCCATCCGGCCCTCGGCAAAGATTTATTTTGCCGAGGGCCGTTTCTTTGCCGAGGGCCTATCTTTGCCGAGGGCTCCTGGGGCTAGCCCTCGGCAAATAGAGCCTTTGCCGAGTGCCCGAGATCTAGCCCTCGGCAAACCCAGAAGCTCTCGGCAAAGGATGGGTTTCCAGTAGTGAGGTAGTGCAGCTGGCTTCTACCATTGTGTTGCCGAGGGCTAGGCCCTCGGCAAAGATTTATTTTGCCGAGGGCCGTTTCTTTGCCGAGGGCCTATCTTTGCCGAGGGCTCCTGGGGCTGGCCCTCGGCAAATAGAGCCTTTGCCGAGTGCCCGAGATCTAGCCCTCGGCAAACCCAGAAGCTCTCGGCAAAGGATGGGTTTCCAGTAGTGAGGTAGTGCAGCTGGCTTCTACCATTGTGTTCACTGCTGATGTGGACTCCTTGATCTAGTTGTTTACTTCAAATGGAGTTTACTCCTCTCAACCCTCTATAAAATCATCGATTTTAGAGGTATTATGCCAGTTCATGTTCCTCATGTGTGGAACCTTAAAATTCCACCTAGAGTGCAATTTTTCCTATGTTTGTTGTCTAAAAGCAAGGTACTAACTAGAGACAACTTTAGTGTGCGTAGGAAACTAGATGACATGTTATGTTTGTTTTGTGAGGAGAATGAACATGTTGGTCATCTCTTTTTTTATTGTTAGGTTGCCATGTAGCTGTGGTGTCGTGTTTCTGAAATCCTAGGAATAAATTTAGATATAGATTTCCTTTCAATCGCCAGATGTGGTTGAGTAATAGGAAGTTTGTGGTAGAGTATGTTTTCTGTGCTGCAACCCAGTGGGGGCTTTGGAAATTAAGGAATAATTTATGTATTCAGGGCTCTCAGTGGAAAAATGAGCAGTCCTTGCTGACAATGATCCTTGGCATGTTACAAAGGTGGACTACCCTCAGTCCAGCAGAGAAGAGGGTAGAGTACCATATATACCACGTAGTTGACACTGAAAGCTTTGGCCACAAGACCGCTAAGGATTAGCTGAAACAAGTGAAAGATAGGGGTGATGAATGCTTGTTCAACATGGGCACATGGTGCTGGACTGGACTTCTGGTGCTCCAGCTTAAGCAAAAGATCTCCTGGTGGATTTCATGCCGATGGAGAATGTTTTGCAGCAGGGGAAGTGGGTTAGCTTCTTAAAGATGAGAGAGGAGTTTGGTTGATATAAGTGGTGTGCTTGTGGGTGTTGCCCCTTCAAAGTTTCAGTTTGAGCCTATTTCTATGCTTTAACTTTGGGTTAATACCCGGATGCTATAAACTTGTTGGTCCTTGTTACAATGCAATGGCCGGGGCATAGCCCTAAAACTCTAACAGTAATATGCTTGGGTGAAATTTCATATAATTTTTTGATATATCGCCTTTTTCGCTTGGATTTGGTAATTTTTTGTATCGTTCGAATTTTTATGGGTTGAATTCATCCTTGACCTCCAAATTGCACCAATTAATCCAAATTGTCATAAAATGGCACTCTGTCACATAATCCCACGAAAGCTCTACATTTCATCGAAGTCATTCAATTTTCCCACTTCTACGCTTGACACCACTTGCTAGGCAGCTTATTTATCATTATTAGTCCATCGCACTATCGCTACTCTACGTGTTATTTCTTAGGTGTTATACACAATTATGATGTCTGGCGGTTTGGAGAGTATTTTTAGAGATATATTATGGAAAAAAATTTAAACTCAATTTGAATCTTTTAAATTTGATCTGATATTCTCAAAATTCCTGAAATTTTGTATTTATCTCAAAGGGATGAAATTTTCATTATACGCGTCAGCCTCGTTGTAGTAAAACCAATGGAACAAACATCTAGTTCTGTTGATGGACCTGACTAGTCGGGCCTCGTACCACAGGTTTACCGAATCTATTTATATGGGCTCGTTGGATGAGCTACTCCTGTGCCACGACAATGTATGATGGCCAAATGCTTTAAATGGCTGAAGCCTTTGCTTGTTTTTCACTTGCCCATGCTGGTCCAGATGGGGTTTGGCTTTTAGACTTGTATTTCACTACTGGAATCTCGCTTTTTTCTGTGCGTGCAAAAACACACAGAAAAATGCGAATACCGTCAGAAAAATATTTTTCTGACGGTGTACCCTCAGAAAAATACCCACGAAAATATAACGACAGAAAAATTCAATTGTTCTGTGTGTTCGCCGTCAGAAATAATTTTTCTGTGGGTGTTACACGCACAGAAAAATTGCGTTAGCCCAGATTAAATTAACATATTGTGTGTGTTAATCCTCACAGAAAAAAAGAACAGCCCGACAAAAAAATGATTTTTCTGTGGGTGTTACACGCACAGAAAAATGATTTTTCTGTGGGTATTACACGCACAGAAAAATTACCTTAGCCCAGATTAAATTTAAATGTTGTGTTCGTTAATCCCCATAGAAAAAAGGAAAAGCCCGACAGAAAAATTACGTAGAGGCACTCATAGGAATTTTTTTATTTTTCTGTCGGTCTCGGTTAATGCACAGAAAAATAACCGACCACCGACAGGAAAAACCTTAACCATGCAGCAAATTGAATACAATAATTATATAGAAACAGAACAGTAGCAACAACATATTAAATATGGACTCTCCATACTGTAATTTCATCACAACATAATAGATAGCATACATATAAAGATCCAAATGTTCAGCACATTCATTAATGCACCCTAGAAATGTTTTGTACAACTTGAAATGTTCAAAACCCTCCTGGTATCTCCTTAAAAATAACATGGAATCACATTCACAACTGCTTCTTAGCCGACTTTACATTACGCTCTAGGTAAGGGTAAGCTCTACGTCATGTAATATAGCCCAAACAATGTGCTCGAAAGAGAACTCAAGGGCCACAGAGGATCTGGATTCGCAAGTGACTAAACGTTGTTTGCCACAAGAGAAATTGCTCGGTCGAGTCTACTTTGAAGTTCGGATAGCGATATCGGGATCTCGGGCAGCCCGATTGCTATACATGTGGCGATCCAAATCCGCCACTGAAATCTCTGAATGCACACCGTTATTTGCGGCGTGGCCATTACGATCGCTTGACATGTTCACTCTGCAACAGTTCCTTCCTTTTCGCGCACAGACTTCATCGACAAGCATTGACAATCTCGAAGTCGAGTTGTATGGCATGCATGAGAAAAGACCAGCCCTGTGTTTCCAGCTGTGCTCGCCATCATCACTTACGAGCCGCCAACCTCACCGGCTCACATAACAAGTCCAAGTTGCCCCAAAAGTTGATCTTACAGTTAATCTTGTTGATTACACTTTGGTTCTCTAATAGTTCATTGATTTTTTCCTCCATTAACTGCATCAAGGTTTCCACCTCACTTGGGTCCCTTTTAAAATTGTCAATGCTGAATGCGTAAACAGTAATGTACTTCACACCCATTTCATAGCAGTACAGCAGGCTTGAAAGGCTTCTCTGCCTTCAGATCCTAGACCAAAAGAACACCATTTGTAGGAAATTCTGAAGGCTTGAAAGAACACCATTTGTAACCATCTCATCAGGCTTCTCTGCCTTCAGATCCTAGAGCAAAAGCAAATAAATAACAACTAAGCAGAATCTTACATGTTGTAAGAATATTTGTCCATGTCAGCATAGCAAAAAGGTTATAGCTCTTTGAGGATTTTTACAAGCCTAATAACTAATATCTAAATGCTTTATCAAGAAATTAATCAACATATGCCGCTGCAAATATGAAACTCACCACAGAAGGTGAGGGAGAGATAACTGACCCCGCCATGATGAGGGACTATGCAACCAATTACCAAAGCTGCAAAGGCAAGAGAACAACTTATCTTCAGTGTTCACACAAAAGTTTGCGCAAATTGTTGGGCCTTTGAAAACACAATTTGATAGCAAAAAAGTTGATCACTAAATACAAAAGAAAAGAACTTACTTTGGTGCCATTAGGAATTAGCTGCTGCAGCGTGCTTAGTCTTTCATTGATCCTCTCTCTTCTCCTCTGTTATATAGTATGACTAAGCCATCAGAAAACAAAAACTGCAGATTCAGTGATCATTGTGAAATTAGCATTAAGTATTTCTGACCTTTGCTGCTGCTCCAGAACATGGACTGCAGGTGAGCAATCATCTCAGATTCCTCGCTCCAAATAGAACTAATAATGCTATGCCAGATATCATGAGAACACAAGATTACTATGACACAATTAAGCAATGAGGTATATAGACATATATAGCAACTGGATCATGCAGACATTAAATAAGAAGCAACATCCACATCATTTGCCAAATTGCATATATTCAACTGAATTATGCACCCAAGCCAGCACAGACTTGTATGGCATCAATACATTCAAAAGCATTTCCATCTCATCTCAACAGTTCAAGTCTCAGTCAAGATGAGTAAAGTACCATCATGCATCATTGAGTCATATTATAGCTAAAACTAAAGCTAACAGATTAGAGCCACCTACTAGTTAATGTGCAAAAGCACAACTCTACAAAAGAAGAAACCACCATCACATCCATGTTTTGCAACTAAACACAACCATCACATTATCGATGCATGATCGCCATTGTTGTCGGAAACTTGATTGTTGTCAACGTTTGCAGCATGAAGATCCCCATTGGTGTGGCCAACATCACTACCATTGTTGGCAGATTCTGAGGCAGCATGAGAAGACCTAGTTGCCTGAATGTGAACAAAGTTACAGTAAGTGAAATTGTCTCCCAACAATATAACACTTTTAGCAAAGCCTCTAAATTGGACAAGGTTACAACAGTAAGTGGAATTGGACAAGGTTTAAAGTATTCAAACTGCTGGTTTTCAAGGTGTGAAATATTACAAACCAACATAAGGCCACTTCCTCACTACAATAGCCATGCAAATTCACTGCAGTAGCTATACAACAATCAACATGAGGCCACTTCCTCACTGCTGCACTGTGTGTTGACATTCTAAATAGTACCCCACAAAATACTAATCAGTTTCTACTTCCTTTCCATACTAAAATCTCTAAGTGATGGATATGACAGCTACAAAACATGTTGATAGTGGAATGAAGATATACTTACAACTGCTTGCGTAGCGGACAAGTGTCGTAACGCTTCTTCTGGTACAGCCCTTCCTGTCTCCTGATAAAGGTTCTACAAGTGTATTGCAAGCATAGATATTTCAAATTTAAATCATTAGATAATTCAAATATAATATTGGTGAATTATTTACAAGAGCATTGCACATACCAGTACCAAGCCTACAAGGACTTTGTTTTGCTGCAGTGCATTGTCCTTTTCACGATTCTCTCGTTCCAGCCTTCCATTTGCACGACGTAGCTCTTCCATTTCTCGAGACATGTTTTGCATAGTCACTGAATTTGATGGACGCACACTTATTTCCCTTCCGGCTGCCCTCTGAAGACTTAACCGCACCATTTGCTATGGCAAGACGCCCATGCTTTCTCGGGGCACCACTAGACACATCATATAGCGCCTTTCCATTCAAATATTGTTGTTGCTCAACCTCATGCCCATCCACTTCCATGTCTGCACCGTCTCCATCCTCTTCGTTTGCACATTCTATCCTCTTAACAGCAGCAAGGTAGTCATCCTACAAAGACCAGAACAAGGAAACATGTTCTAGCAGCATGGCAGCAGGTCCACAACCACAAAGCCTGGTTGCAGCAATGGATCCAGAGACCATTATGATGACAACATGCATCTTCCTCTCCCACACAGAGACTGTATATGTATATATGCTTATATGTAGAGAGAGAGAGAGAGAGAGAGAGAGAGAGAGAGGCTGCTTGTTGTGCTTCCTGCGGCAGGCATTCCACGGCAAATAAAAGCACTACACATTGTGGTGCACAGTTGCTATGGTGCATGACTGTCACTGGATTGATACTTGCATACCTTAATAATAGTAATACTTAATAATATAGCTTTACCTTACGCTTATATTATCATCGACCGTGTCATGCCATAAATATATTTGACATGACCATCTACATATATATGAGCCTATCAGCTAGCTTATATTCAATTGTTTGGGATGAATGTGACACTCGATTTAAAGAATGTCAGATACAAATCTAAGGGCCAACAGATCCTAGTGGAACCAGAGCCAGCAGCATCGAGTCACAACCAAACCCAGCAGCACCCATCAGAACTAGATCAAACCAAACCTAGGAACAACCAGTTCCAATTAGACCAAGTTCAAACCAGTCAGAACCTAGTTGGAACGAGGCCCAGTTCCAACCGGTTAGAACGTCCCCGGTTTGAACTGGTGAAAATAGAGTTTCCAACCAGTCATAGACCACAGCTAGAACCATATCCAGATCAAACCAATCAGAACCCAGTTTGAACAAGTCAGAATTAAAACTAGACCTAGTTGCAACAGGTTCCAACCAGATCTTGAACCAGTTAGAACTCAGTTTGCACACATGTCCATTTTGTTATGCATGTAACAAGTTAATCAGACCCAGCAGCAACAAGAATAAATTTTCAGCACACATGTCACATACATACCATGTGTTTCTGTGCTTTGTGGCTACTGATTGAACCACATCTACCATTGCTATCTAGGCTTTTCATGCTAGATTTCATCGCAGGAAATGTATTAATAGGGGTTGCTTTCTGTGGTCCAAAGTTAGCTTCCTAAAAAATAGTAAATTTTCCAATGAGATATGAATATACAATAGGCTACTAAGTTCCTAAAAAGACATTAAAGAATAAAGAATATACACGTGCATACCAATACTTGTTGTGTCTTTGTGAATGGTCTAGATCCTCCTCGGTTTTGAGCAATATCTTCATTACTTGAGCGAGATGTTTGCCCCCTCTTACGTTTGACCTTGTACTCATCTGAGCACCAATAAGCACAAAGGAGGAGCCACACCTCATCATTCAACCACTCGAGCTTTCCTTGCTTGTATTGCTCATACTCGAGGTCAATATGGCATGCTACTGCATCTTTGATTTCTATGTGTTTTATTTCCCTGTAGTACTCCTTGACAGCATCCACACGGGCTTGATACATCATGTTCCTCACCCTTTTCTTCAAACAGGCTTCTAGAACACCGTCCGCATCTTGTTGATCTCCTGCTGCAACTTGGAACAAACGCTGCATGTGTACAAACCCATGAACATAGGTTTCACATTGCATAGATTTTAGAAATTTGAAGTTTTAGATGTTGCTCAGAAATTTCAGATTGAACATAGGTATCTTACCCAAAATTCGGAAACCACTTTTTCTCCCCTTGTCATTTCCGTAGCCTTAGGATTTTTATGAAAATAATCAGCCCAATCCAGAGCTGGGTGCTTGAATTCATCACCGTTCTCATCCACCTCCACAATCACACCTGGATATTCTCTTCTAAGTATGACCCCAAGCTGAGTAGTGTATTTGTTAGGTGGCGGGTAGTAAATATAACTGAATTGCCTGTAAATAAAGTAACAGGTCAGCACAAAAGGCTGCTAGGATATGGAAGTTCACAGCAACTGCAGTAGAATTCATGCAAGTATTCGGATATGGAAGTTCACAGTGAACATGTAAGAGATAAGATAACCAAGTAGAATTCATATTATACATACACACAAGTAGACAACCATCTAAGCACTAATGGTTGCTAAAATAGTTGACTGAGATGAGCAGCTTACTGCTTAATTAATCACCAATTAGTCACAGTCACTAGTAGTTGCTAAAATAGTAGAGTTTGGTGCAGCTTACTGTTTTATTACCTGTAGTGCCTCCAAATTCAGCTTTTGAGATGCTTAGGACAGATTAATCTATATTCTTTTGGAATTTAATTAGTATAAGATAAGACTTGAAGGTAGAAGCAAGCTAAAGTCATAGAACAGTGTTATGTGATCTATACAGCATAAGTCTTTTTAAAGAATTACCTTTGTGGGATCTATAGTCTGGTCAAATCAAATGGCTGAACATGCAGAGAAGAAAATATTGAGAAGCTGCCCTACCTAGAATAGAATCATGTTCATACAGTTGTCTTATGGTCATAGAATTAAAAATGTCACTGCACATTATCTTCCTAAGCATTGCAATGTTTCCAAACACCCTATCCAGTGGTTCCTGATTGATCTCTTCATGTGCCATATGCTAGTAAAAGGACATCATGTGCACCTACCAAATTACTAGCACCAAAGATCAGGAGCCAACAAAGAATCAAGCAAGAAATGCACTCACTCGTCACCACTTGGTTTAAGAGCCACTTTAACACCACGTGGAGGTTGTTTAAATTTTGTTCGGGACCCTGCCTTCCTTCCTCTTTTCTTGGGTGGCTCTATTGGGGGAGCTTCAACAGCTATTGTCCTTTGTGAGGCATCGCCTGCAGTTCCAGAACCTTCATTTGTTTGGGCTGCACTGTTGTTGGCTACACGGCGTGTGTGTCGAATGGAATGGACCATGGAACCGCCTGCACTTTCAGAACCATCATTCCTTCCGGCTGCACGAAAACTGGGCACACGTTTGTTGCGTGTACTGACCATCTGCAGTAGATACAATATGTTAGATCCATCTTAAAACAATTATTGGAGGGGCAGCAAACATGGAAACTGCTATATTAATAAAGGATTGGAGAGAAAACACAATGAATTCAGATTTAGTAATACTGAAGCACACATGCAAACTAATATATTAATAATACTGGACTATTGGCGGCATATTCAAAAACAGTTACATAGGATCTTATGCATAACAAATAGCATAACTAAAACATATATTTTGGACTGCATAGTCAAAAATCATTTGGATCATAAGTTTCTTCATCTTCTTCATCCATTGCTTCATCATCCTCTTCCGTCTCTTTCTCTTCTTCAATAGCTTCATCATATTCCTCATCCAGAACAACTTGTTTCTGTATTGCTTCCAAGTCTTTTGGGTCAGTAACCTCATCTGATCCCGTTGCAATTATGGAGTCCAAGGCGTCACTCAAATCAATGACAAAGGCGCCATCCAAACCATCCGCTTGGTAGACATCCTGCACTACCCCTTCCATATTCATAGCTTCACTACTGCTTTCATTCATAGGCACACATCCATGTGGAGCAACATGGTAGACAACCCACCATGAAGACAACTCTCTGTTCTTACACGGATATGACAGATAGTACACTTGAGTAACCTGACTAGCCATCACAAATGGGTCAAAATTTGATAATCTTAATGTATGATTGATCTCTACCAAGCCTAGATCTTCAATACGCCTCAATCCATTGGGTGTTGGATCAAACCAGGAGCAATAAAACAACACCAACTCTAGTTTCATGCTGCCTTCCCACTCAATTTTAATTATATCTTCTATGATTCCATAATACTCTAGAGCATTGTCTGATTCATCAAAAGAAGTCACACAAACACCACTATTGATAGTTGTTAGCCCTACTCTTCCACTCTCATATTTCTTTGAACGGAATCTATAGCCATTGACATCATAACACCCATAGGACCTAACTCGAGGGCAGTAACCATAGGACATTTGGAACAGAGCATTGTGAATGCTAGCTATTTTCAAGCACTGAAAAAACACAAATTATGTGTTAAGTTTTTTATCATAATTCACAATGTTGGAACAGAACAAAGGCTGAAGTGTATGAGAAAATTACTTGCTCTTTGAACCAATCAAAAAATTTTGGACCAGATTGTATACCACGGCTATTTTTCCAACCATTTAACCTTAAATCACGACGTTGCTGGTCCGTGGGAGCTATACGGCTCTTCCACTGTTCATTATCAAAGTGTCTACATGAACAAAATTCTTGTTATGCCTAGATAATAAAAAATCTAGAACAGAACAGTCATGAGGTTTTTGGCACAACATACGTGAAGAAATCATCCATCTCCGGCATGTTTGTCAATATGTATAGAAAAGCAACCTTGTACTCCTTGTTTGAGAGTTCACGAACACGTCTAGGGCTCATGCAACGACCCGGGCATTTAAAAATGTCAAGGTCACATGTACCTTGAAATGAAGATGCACAATCATCATAGCGAGGTACCTTATTTCTAACAGATGGAGCATGGGGTCTAAAATATAGACTTAGTGTATTTGCAGCCTCTTCAACAAGAAATGCCTCAACAATGCCAGCCTCAACACGAGCCTTATTTCTTACTTTTTCCTAAGTTTTTGGATACACCTACGAAGTGAGAGCAACGTATCACAGATAGCTAACTTAAGGCCAGTGACATAAATAAACTAGTTATTTGAATATTTCTAGATTTACCTCTCATATGGATAGCACCAACGTGCTAGGACAGGACCACCTAATCGTGCTTCATAAGGCAGATGTATGATGAGATGTTGCATAACATTGAAGAAACCAGGAGGAAATATCTTCTCCATTTTGCAAAGAAGCACTGCAACATTCTCCTCCAGAGAGCGGATAACATCTTTTCTAAGCTCTTTGGCACACAATTGCCGATAGAAGAAACTAAGCTCAGCCAAACAACGCCACACATTATCTGGCAAAAACCCACGAAACACTACAGGGAGCAACCTTTCCATAAAGATGTGATAATCATGACTTTTTAGTCCAAAAATTTTCTTTTGCAGCAGATTCACACCACGCTTCAGATTGGATGCATATGAGTCAGGGAACTGCAATTCTTTGAACCATTGTAGGATGGTTGGCTTAACATCTTTGTGAATGCTGAATGGACCTCTAGGCCTATCCCACTGCCCATTGCTCTTTTGCATCAAATGCATGGAAGGACGATTACATATAATAGCCAAATCTAGCCTAGCTTTCACATTATCTTTGGTCTTTTCAGCTATGTTAAAACATGTGTTCCATATGGCTTCACCCATATTCTTTTCATTATGCATCACATCAATATTGTGTGGAAGTAGCAACTTATGGAAATATGGAAGCTGCCTAAAACAAAGTACATGTGTCCAATTGTGCAATCTACCGTAGGTTTGTGTATCACCAGCAAACTGGTTCACATGGGCTTGCACTTCCTCCCCTGTTAAGTACCTAGGTGCCTCATCAAACACCTTGGTGTTCTTGCGAAAAGCATTAGCTTCATTTCTAAATGGATGATCTTCAGGCAAGAAACGCCTATGGGTATCAAACCAGCAAGCCTTATGCCCATTAGGGAGTAGGAATCCTCGACAACCACACCCATATGGGCATGACAACCTACCATGGGTGCTCCAGCTAGAAAAGTCCCCATAAGCCATAAAGTCATGTACTGACCAAAGGTAGATTCCTCTCATTGTAAACTCCTTCAACGAAGCATCCCATGTTGTGACCCCCTTCCATAGTTCTTGAAATTCATCAACTAAGGGCTGCATTAAAACGTTTAATTTTCTACCAGGATGCTCCGGACCAGGAATAACAAGTGCGAGGAAAATATACTCAGACCTTAAGAGTGTGCCAGGAGGTAGGTTCAGTGGGGTCACAAAGACTGGCCAACATGAGTAAGGTGCAGGATTCACATCAAATGGTTGGAAACCATCTGTTGCTACTTGCAAGGCGCACATTTTTTTTTTCTGTGCAAATTCTGGATAGTCCACATTAAATTGTTGCCAAGCCTCTCCGTCACAAGGGTGCACCATCTTACCACATGTTGTGGGACTATATGATCTCATTAACTTGGCTGTCTCCCCATGGAGATATAGCCTTTGCAGCCTATCTGTGATTGGAAGATAGCGCAAAACTTTGCGTGCAACCTTTGTTCGCCCTTCCACATACCGATTAGCACCACAAAAATCACATTTATCTCTATCCTTGTTATCTTTGTAGAATAGCATGCAATTGTTATAGCAAACATCAATTTTGATATATTGCATACCAAGACCCTCTAATAATTTCCTAGATTGGTAGAAGTCATTAGGTAACTTGGAGTCAGGAGGAAGGAGTTCATGTACTATGCCTAGTATATCATCATATTCTCATGACGGACATGTTGTACCGCGACTTCACAGCAAACAAGCGAGCTATGCAGACAAGCGTGAGTGTGTGGTTCTATCATGCACCAACTCATCTGCACTAGCAACCATCCTATAGAAAGCTTTGGCATATGCTGATGGTTCAGCATCCAGTATAGGTGGATGGTGCCCAGCAAGCTCAACCAACATTTGATCCATCTGATCAACTTCATCAGTGCCCTCTCTATTTCCCACACCATCATATCCATCATGTGAAATCAGCCCCTCACCATGCTCAGTCCAAGTTTCATAGTCTTCCTTAAAACCATGCCTACACAAATGCATCTCTATAGTGTATCTTATATGCCTAAAGTAGTTCCGACATTGTGCACAAGGACACTTAATGGTATCATTTTCAGCTACACCAAGAATTGAAAATGCACTATTCAAGAATTCTGTGGTTCCATCAATCCATTCATTTGAGGGAGCTTTGCCACGTTGCCAACCATTATACATCCATGTCCGGTTTGACATATCAACTAGTTCTGTTTCAAATATTAATAGAGTACTCATATTAATATATTAGATATCACAACAAAGGAAGCTCAATTATTTTTAGTGTAAGGACAAACATTCCAAACTTGACAAGTGAGCACACAAATAAAATGTAGAAGCCTACTGTGCTGGTGCTTGGCCTGGTGGAGACCCTAATGCAATTGAAGTAGCAACATCTGCTTTACCGACTGGTGTATATAACCAACCATTACATTGGATGGCCATTGCACATGCAGAAGCCTATGACTACATACATTCAGAAAGGTATATAATATGTTACTTGAAATGCAATTTCTCATGAATTTCCACAATTCTGAGTTGAACTCTTCACTACCGGACTCGTTGAGTTTGCCGAGTGTCCCGAACACTCGGCAAAAGGCATAAAACACTCGGCGAATTGTTCGCGAGTGTAACACTCGGCGAATTACACTCGGTAAAAAATGACTCGGCAAAGACGTCTTTGCCGAGTGTTTTTTGTCCGGCACTCGGCAAAGCCTTTGCCGAGTGCCGGACACTCGGCAAAGGGCGGACACTCGGCAAAGTTGGAACCGAAAAAAAACCCGAAAAAAATGAGAATTTTTACCAAAAAAAATGTAATTTTTTTTTAATTGATGGAGGCCCCCACCAGTCAGCGCCCATCCATCTCCGGCTTTTTTCGCGTAAATTTCACGGCTATGCGGCCGACGGGATTCGAACCCGAGACCTCCTGCTACGCACAAACATCCTTTACCACTACACCACACTGTCACTTGTGTCTAGATTCCGTTTTAGTTCCCAATATATTATACTAAACCGAGTGTAAATTGTTTGTTTGAGGCCCTAAACGAATTCAAATAAAAAAGTTGTGAACTACAAAGTTTCATAACTTTTCGAGATCTACACTTTTAGTTTAGGAAGTTTTTTCATTCGAGGTCGTTTACAAAATTTGAATTTTAAAATTTGGAAATTCAAACGCAGTTTTGCATGACAAGATGTTTTCAAATCAAAAAGTTGCCAACTACAATGTTTCATAACTTTTCGAGATCTACAGAGTTTATTTTGGTTGTTTTTCCATCCGAGGTCGTTTATAAAATTTGAATTTTAAAATTTTGAAATTCAAACGCAGTTTTGCATGACAAGATATTTTCAAATCAAAAAGTTGCCAACTACAATGTTTCATAACTTTTGGAGATCTACAATTTTTATTTAGGAAGTTTTTCCATCCGAGGTCTTTTGAAAAATTCAAATTTTAAAAGTTTCAAATTCAAACATCGTTTTTCATGACAAAATGATTTCAAATCAAAATGTTGCCAACTACAAAATTTCATAACTTCTCAAGATCTACAAAGTTTATTTTGGTCATTTGTTCATCCGACATAGTGGTAGTAACATTGTTCACAAATCATATATATCTCTCTTCTACTTTCATGAAACTAATATAAGAGATATGAGAGATGTATATTTTATGAACAACGTTATTGTCGCTTTGTCAAATGAAGAAATTACCAAAATAAACTTTGTAAATCTTGAGAAGTTATACAACTTTGTAGTTGAAAAGTTTTTCATTTGAATTCATTTAGGGCCTCAAAAATTGCTTCGAAAAACTGATTTGCCGAGGGCCAAAAAAATGCACACGGTAAAATGCCTCTTTGCCGAGTGCCAAAACATAGGTACTCGGCAAAATACGGCTTTGCCGAGTGCCAGAAAAAAGGCACTCGGCAAACTGAGAGTAAATTGCTTTTTTGAGGCCCTAAATGAATTCAAATCAAAAAGTGGTCAACTACAAAGTTTCATAACTTTTTGAGATCTACAATTTTCATTTAGTAAGTTTTTCCATCCGAGGTCGTTTGAAAAATTTGAATTTTAAATTTGAGAGATTCAAACGTAGTTTTGCATGATAAGATGATTTCAAATCAAAAAGTTATCAACTACATAGTTTCATAACTTTTGCAGATCTACAATTTTCATTTAGGAAGTTTTTCCATCCGAGGTCTTTTGAAAAATTCAAATTTTAAAATTTTCAAATTCAAACGTCGTTTTTGCATGACAAGATGATTTCAAATCAAAATGTTGCCAACTACAAAATTTCATAACTTATCAAGATCTACAAAGTTTATTTTGGTCATTTGTTCATCCGACATAGTGATAGTAACATTGTTTACAAATCTTATATATCTGTCTTCTACTTTCATGAAACTAATATGAGAGATATGAGTGATGTAGATTTTATGAACAACGTTATTGTCGCTTTGTCAAATAAAGAAATGACCAAAATAAACTTTGTAGATCTTGAGAAGTTATACAACTTTGTAGTTGAAAAGTTTTCATTTGAATTCATTTAGGGCCTCAAAATTGCTTGAAAAACTGATTTGCCGAGGGCAAAAAAAAAAAATGCACACGGCAAAAAGCCTCTTTGTCGAAAGTGCCAGAAAAAAACACCGGCAAAGACGTATTTTGCCGCGTGTGTTTTTTTTTTTTGCCGAGTGTATTTTTCTGGCACTCGGCAAACACGGTCTTTGCCGAGTGCCCGATAAAATACACTCGGCAAATCGCCGGTTTCCGGTAGTGCTTTGGTGGTGTTTTACAGCAAAAGTAAAAGGAAGCCAATCGTTGGTGTCGCTCATCATGTATCGTTTACACGGCCCTATGGTCTATTTGATGTTGCTGCTGTCACACTGGCTAATTCATTGACCCTTTTCCCTTACATTGATAGCATATGTGATAAATTGGATTTTATTGGCATCAACTACTATGGGCAGGTAAATTAAATACTAGCTGCTTAGATAAATGATCTGAACATGTAAACAACAGGAGTTGATTACTCCATTTTCATGCAGGAGGTGATATCAGGGCTCTGGTCTAAAGCTCGTGGACAATGATGAGTACAGTGAATCTGGTCGTGGTGTTTATCCTGATGGGCTGTTCCGTATCCTGATTCAGTTTAATGAACGATACAAGAGCTTGAATATACCTTTTATAATTACTGAAAATGGAGTTTCTGACGAGACTGATCTGATTCGGAAACCATATATTCTGGAGCACCTGTTAGCCATTTATGCTGCAATCATTATGGTCCGGTCTTAAATTAATTTGTAATGAAACATTCCTTACTGTCATGTATCTGTAACTTCCAGCACTGATAGACATTGTTTTGAAGGGTGTGCCTGTGCTTGGTTATCTATTCTGGACGATGTCAGATAATTGGGAATGGGCAGATGGCTATGGTCCCAAGTTTGGGCTTGTAGCTGTTGGTCGTGCTAACAACCTAGCACGTAAACCTAGGCCTTCATACTATTTATTCTCCAAGGTGATCCCTGATCTCAGCAAATTATTATACAGTATCCTGTGTACACATTGTCCGCAAAAGTATAAAACAAATTTGTAATGTTTGTGCATTTTGTTTCTTGGGTCCCTTGTTTTGCATAAATTGTGCAGACTTGTGATAATTTAATTTCTCACTCTTTTTTTTTATACATATGAGCATTTGGTGTTTCTCTTATGATCTTAACAAAATGCACTTGAACTTCAGGTTGTTAAACTGGGAAAATTACAAGACAGGACAGGCTGGGTGCTTGGAGGGAGCTGCAACAAGCAGCATTTCAGAAGAAAACACGCCCATTTTTCAGGGCAGTAGATAAACATGGTCGGATGTATGCAGGTATGTGCTGATTCTTCCCGAAACATTCTATTATATTATTAAATTGACATTATTCATGTGTAATGGCTTGTTTCTCTTAAAACAACTTGATAAGTAGGATAAACAAAAACTATTGACATATTGTAAAATATGCCAATGGCTACTGCCTTCAGGCTTCTTGGAGTCGAGAGTGTCGCTCCATGTTAGTTTTTCTTATATTGAATTCATACCACAACTCCTTACAACTCCTTCAGTTGAGTTACATAATTTTTTTTGATACAGTTGAGTTACATAATTACCAAAGGGCATATAGAGAGACAAAAAACCTAACTGAAATAGAAATTTTAGTTGGTATAAACTGTGGTTGCTGTCTCCACCTAAGAAAAATGAGCCTTTTGTTCTTCAGGGGGTTTGGATCGGCCTATCCAGAGATCATTCATATTGCGGGATTGGCGATTTGGTCATTATGAAATGGAAGGCTTGCAGGATCCTTTCAGTCGCTTTATAAGATCCATTTTTTCACCAATTTTGCGCAAGAAGAAGATTCATTACATTGAGTATGAGGATATTTCTTATGCTATTTCTCCCTGATGCTTGTTACTCTAGTTGGTGAGTCGAGAGAATTTCAGAATCTGATTTTTGATTTTTCCCTTTCACCATATATCATCTATCTAAAATTGCTTGCTCTTGTTTCTGTAGATAAGTAGCATGATTTGTCCTCTAGATAAAGTAAATAACAACATACAGCAAATAAATCCAGTGAAGAAAGAAGTATACCTTTGAGTCTCAATCACAGGTCCTGAACAATTCTTCACTATCTTGAAAGTAAACAGTACCTCCAATAGCAACCTTCAGTCCTTGCTTAGCCCAAAATCTCCACTGCAGTACATCAGAACCATGCTTTACTTCTGTATACATATAGCCACACATAGAGAAAGGAAGTATAATATATACATTTTCAGGGGAGAAACAAGGAACCTGAAAACTCGATTCAGATTTGACGGAGACAACACCGGTGGCCAAATCTTGAGGGAAGCAGACTTCAACTGAAAATAGGGGCGGTGGAGATCGACGGAGAGACGAGGGTGTCGTGTGGGGACGCATGTTGGGACGGGAGGGAGACCGAGGGGTCGGCCGCCTAGGGATGTTCTGGCCGACCGGTGGCCGCCCTAGGGCCACGCCGGATGGCGGGCAGTGGGCCTAAGGCCACGCCGCCGGAGACCACCGCAGGCTAGGGCCACGCACCGGAGGGGCTACGGCCACCCACGGGCGTGGTGGCTACTGACCGTCGGTGGTGGAGGTAGATCTAGGCGATAACGGACCCTAGGGGCGCAGCGTGCCATGGAGCTGGGGTGCCTAGCGGCGGGCGGTGAGCGGCGAATGTGCAGATGGGGGTGGTCTTGTGCGGCGAGCGGCGGACTTGGAGCCGTGAGCAACGGGAGCAGCGGACTTGCGGAGTGCGGACTCTGGCGGCGCGTCTGGGATAGGGTTGGGGTGGCAGCCGCGGGAGGATTTACTTTTAGGTTGTTTTTGTTTTTTTTCACTCTCTTTTCTATTCTATACCTCGCGAAGGCTGGCGCCAATGACGAAAATAGGGCGCGACGAATCCATTCCTGTGCCTGTGTCATTTTTTCTGTGAGTTATAAAAACCCCACAGAATAATTGCTATTTTTCTGTGGGTATGCATTATTTTTCTGTGTGTATTGTCACGCACAGAAAAATAACTCAATTATTCTGTCGGTTTTTTGATATTTCTGTGGGTATTTTTTGATACCGACAGAAAAATAACAAATTTTCTGTGTGTTCTGAGAAAAACGCACAAAAAAAATAATCACCCACAGAAATATTCGAGTTTCCAGTAGTGTTTGTAGTAGCAAACATAGACGCGGGTTGTAATGGACTTCCAAGGTTAGCTTTGGCTTCAAAATGCATTTAGAAACTATGTCATGTGTTTCAATTTATTTGAGAATCGTGACGTATGCTGCTCTAACTCATATTGATAGGCGAGGTTTGAAGATAAAATTCGCCTTAGGGTTAGTCGACTCAGCACTATGTCCAAACACATAACTTATACCGACATGCGAAAGGTCGAGTTGGGGATCATCAAAACGCTTTGTATTCTAATTCATTTTGGAATTAGACTTCGCACAGTGTTTGGACACGCTACTCTAGCTTATAAGGGCACAAATGATGACTCTTTAGTACTGTAGGCTTGATTGGATCAACTAGGGCTAGTTATTAGATGGACAAAAATTAGTTAGAGTTGGCTAACAACTAGTTAAAAGATTTGCCTAAAAAATTTGCCAACATATGAGTCCTCACGTTTGAATGCGTTGGGACTAATTTTAATTCATTTTTAGGTAGATAACAATTATCCTTTGTACAAAACAGAACCTGTATAGAGAAGTTAGCTGGTGGGGTGTTGCGGTTTTATTTCCATATTTGAGACGAGAGACGTGATATTAAATTAACCATAGCTGTTTTTCCCAATAAATAACACAACGAGAAAAATAACGGAAGTACTATTTACGTCCACCGTATAAGCCAGCGTAAGTGTAGGTAAGTCCAACAAAAATCAATTTTTTACACTTGTATTCTCACCTATTTTGGACTTGAAGTAGAACGGCTATGAAAAGGTGGAGAAAACAGGCACTTAGAGCATCCCAACGTTCCACCAAGAAGAGAGAGAAGACGAAAAACTCACTCGCTAGCGACTGCACAAGCAGCTAGCTCGCACGGCCACCAAGAAATCATGGGTCTCTGACATGCAGCTCTGTTTCCCTGTGATGCGCAGACGTTTTTTTTTCTTTGTTTCTTTATGCACTCAAATCACCACGTCAGCTGTCTATTTGGTACTACTGCTGTGGACGCCCTTATTTTTGGCAGCGGAAGTGGACCCAACCGGCGAAATTTCTTAATGCCCTGATATCCACGCTTGGCGCCAAGGCAGTCCTCGCACCAGCCACTACACTACCACCACAACTCCGTCTGCGAGTGGAAATTTTTTTCCCGCAAGTAGCGTCGAACCCATATTTTCCACAAGACTTGACGTGGAAGTGCTTGGTGATTGTTGATTCAACATATGATGTCTCGATCGTTGATTTGTCAGTTCCTAGCTAGGTTACTTGGCCTTTTCCTGATAACTATGATCAATTGACGACCCTAGTCTGCCCTCTTGGATTATACTAGCAGTTAGGTACAGTAATAAAAAAAGTAGGAACGCGTACCTTTTGGAATTTGGTCACAAACGGTTTACTCCCTCGGTCCATTGTTTTTAAGCGCTATTGGTTATTTTGACGGGGAGACCAGAGAGTTGACCCCATCATGTTGCAATCTGTCTACCCATCACGGCAACAGTTCCTGGCTTGGGTTGGCCCAGCGTGTGTCGTTACAATCCATGTCATATGGTGCCGTTGTCCAAACGCGGATGATAACTTTAATTCAAACTTAAGACTAGGACTCCATGGAGGTATGCTATTACAACTTCTAATTCAAACTTACAAATCAGGAATACAACTTTTAACTATATAAATAAGGTGTGGAAATCACAGGCATCAACCAAGCTAGCACAAAGGGTTTCAGTCAAGGCCGGTAAAGAGTACACTACTACAGAATAAGCTATCACTGCCGACCATATCAGTACCGGAATTTTAAAACCGACACTGATAGATGTATCACTGCCGGTTCGTAAGCAAAAAGGCTATCACTGTCGAATTTTCTAACAAACCGACGGTGATATATATTATCACTGCTGGTTGGTAATAAAAGCTGGCAGTGATGTCTATCACTGTCGGTTGCATTTCACAAACCGGCAGTGATCCGTAGGCTCCGGACCCGAATTTTTTATTCATCCTGGTTAACTCGTCCGTGTGGCCGCCGAATCCACCTCGCTCTCTCTCCTCTCTCTCATATCTCTCCCCGCTCTCTCTCTCCTCTCTCTCATATTTCTCCGCTCCTCAGACCTCCTCCTCCAGATTTCCCCAAATCTCCTCTCCAAATCCACCTCGCTACGACCGCCAACGAGCGGTCAGGACGCCGGCGTGGTGAAGGCATGAGGCCACCGCGGGCGCCGGCGAGCGGTCGGGATCCCGGCGCGGCTTCTTCCTCCTGGCGCTGGCGAGTGGATCCACCCGGCGACGAGCTTCTTCCTCCCGGTGACCGGCGCGAGTTCTTCCTCCCAGTGACCGGCGCGAGTTCTTCCTCCCGGCGACCGGCGCAAGCGCGGGCGGGCGGGCGACCGCGGGCGGCTCGCGTGGATCCACCTCGGCGGCGGGAGGGTGAGAAGCTCCGGTGGCTCACGGTACTCTTTCTCTTGCCCGGCAATTTTTCCTTCCCGGTGCTCTTTCTCCTCTCTCACACTCTTCTCCTCATATCTGTCTTGGGGGCGGCGAATGGGGGCGCGGCCTCAGATCTTGCGTTTGAGCAGCGAGGGGCGGCCTCCGGCGTGAGACCAAGCTCACCCTTCCCTGCAGAATCTCCACTCTCTCCCCCTCCCCTGACTCTATGTTGTATGAATCAATTTGTGGATGAGTTAATTTGTGATGTGTTGAACCCTTCTGTGTGATGTATGAATCGATTCGATTTGTGGATGAGTTGATTTGTGTTGTGTTGAATCCCTCCTCCTTTGTCTGTGATGTATGAGTTGTTTCTTGTATGAACTGCTTGATGAAGCGGCTGTGGGGGGAGCCAGCAAGCATGGCGGTGGTGGCGGTAGCTAGCAAGCATGGCGGTGGCGGCGGTAGGCAGCGAGCTTGCTTGCTGTCCTTTTTTTGTTTTTTTAAGCTTATCACTGCCGGGTGAAGTGCCGACACTGATAGCCAAGAGGCATCACTGCCGCTTCGCCACTGTCGGTTCAAAATCCGGCAGTGAAGGTGGTTTTTGAACCGACAGTGATGTGAAGAACTGGGGTAGTGGTAATTAGAAGTGCCTAATCACTATAATATGACACCCCTTTTGCAACACAAATATGCGTTGGTAAAAGTTCATATATGCGTTGGTAGGGTCTATACCAACGCATTTAATATGTGTTGCCTAAAGTGGCGTTGCAAGGATCTATTGCAATACTTATTTATGTGTTGATAACACGTACTAATAACCGTTGTAAAGTTGCAACGCATAATGGTGGGTTATGGCAACGGTTATATGTGTTTGTACAAACCATGGGTGAATGACTTTATGTGGCCTGTTGCAACATATAGATTAGTTTATTGCAACATTTATATACGTTGCAAGGAAAAATTAAACCATGCGGTCATTAATATCATAATAAATTAATTAATTTATAAAACAATACAAAGATCATGCCGGTAAAATTTAATGAGAACTCCAACCCATAGGAAATAAACATACTCAGCCATATAGTATCAAGAATTTGTGGCATTACAATGACTACCATCCATATAATACATGACGAAATTTTTGTTCATAGTACAAATTCCTATGGTAGTAACTTCAGTCTAGCATTCCACCGATGTGATCATCCTTTTATCTTCTTTACCTACAGATGAAAGTTGGATTACTTTAATACAACAATTAGAAGTATAATCAAATTGGGATAATATGAAGTTTTAAGAGAGGTGTCTTATGCAATAGCATCATATGATGAGCAGAATAATATTATATCTTGCATATATATCAATCATTGAAGTCCATACAGTATTATAACAGTTTCAGAAAAAAATTGCTTGATTGCCAAAAATAAAATATTAGTAAACTGGTAGTAAAAAGTACAGTTGATACCACTCTTAACTCTGAAGATTATCCCTCAAATGCAATGACAATTTCTTGTGCGGGCATCTTGTAGTTCATCATATGAACGTCTGAACATCCACAGACTGGTTCAGAAATAAGAACTATAATTTTTCAGACCTGCAACAAGAATTATAAATAATTAAAGTACATAACTGATTTTTCTGGGAGAATTGCATCAGCAGAAGAAAAAAGTCTTCGTATATGAACTTAGAAGTGAGGCAAATAAAGAATGGAGTATATACTAGGCAATCTTAACATTCAGTAGAAGATGGTACCTCGAAAGTAAGATATACTATGCCTGAAGTTGTCAAGTAGGCAGGTATGATGCTGAAAAATAAATCCATATAGACTAACTCAGTGAAAAATTTAATCATCTGTACAACTGCAAAAGTTCACGTGAAAAAGAAGAGTCGAATGCTTGACTCAGTCACTGAATGTTACTTCTGGTTTCTGGACTACCCGAATAGAGTTGATTATTCAATCATGAGAGAGAATCAGTTAAGCAACCGAAAAAGCCAATCGCAAAGAAATATGAAAACAGCATGAATGTTATATCCCTGTGAAAAGAACAGTACCGATATGTCAGGTGAAAATAACATATAAAATTCAGATTTTCATATGTTAACGGCATGGTCGACAATTGATACTGCAAGCAAATTAAACGGCATTAATTTTCTATCATTATTCTAAATCAATTGATTTCTTTTTATTAAATTATACAATACAAAGTGCGCCAAAAGCAAGAATATTTACTATTATTTTTCCCTTTTATGCGGATTGGCACAGATCAGCAAATTCACACGTACTTGCACTAAAGCCAGATCAAGAAAATGACAAAAAGAAAGGGATACCTGGATGGCTGTATACACTTCCCAACATGGTTAATTTATTCAGATTCACATGAAACAGCTGTTGAACCTGTTCATCCGACAAAAAAAAAGAAAAAAAAGGAAAAAGAAAAAACAGTTGGTGCACAAAAATTCATAGATCGATTCTCATATACTTGTTACAGAAGGAGGGGTTGGAGAGGATACCTCAGGGGATCATGTGGGTAGAATAATAATGCAGACGCAAAGAAGGTAGCATCGTCAAGATCTGGCTGCCGGATCCCCTGTGTCACCATCGATCGCTTGAATTGAAGGAGATATTGAGGTGATCGAGGACCTGCAACCATAGGAGTAAGATGGCGGTGTGGATGTGATAGGGCGGCCCCGACTTTAGAGATCCGATCTAGGAGCGACGATTTAGTCGCCATATTGTGCGCTGCAATGAGTGCGCAGACACTGAAGACCGGAGGGGAGAAGAAACTACCGAGGGATGGTGATTTTGGTGAACCTATGTGCGGGAGGTGCCGGGCGACTGGTGGTCGTTTGGTTTTAATAAAAAATATTGGACGAGGACGTGGGGAGGTGGGCTGTACCGAGAAAACTACAACACATCTCATTTCTGTTCCAAGTCATGTGTTGCTATACAGGGGTTTGTGGCGTAGTGAATAGGATTAGACTAGACAGTTCTATTGCACTACATTCTTGTTTACCGCAAGAATCTATGGTTCCGATAGATTAAGTAAGGCTGTGAGAGATCAACAATCATTTATACTATTTTAGAGTTGTGTTTATATATAGAACTTCCGGTTGACTTTATCAAAATACTAATCTCTTGTTGTGGTTTCTTCAGCATCGTCATTTAGGATTTTCTATATATTCATCGTTGTATTTCTTGATACGGTGCGAGCTTATTTCATACTTGCAATATACTTTCAAAGATTTGAGGACTATTGTGTATAATTAGGGGTATCAAATTATGACAAGTGCAATGTCAGATTGATTTAATTTTGTAAGAAGGTTGACAGGGCAAGTAAGCACGAAATTAAAATGATGTCAGCGATGTGGAATCAAGTATAGAAATTTTAATGTGGCTGTGTTCCATAATAGATGTGCATATCCAACAAGAATTGAATGAAGTTGTTGAGGGCACCAAACTAAACCAGACAAACTGATGAAGAATGAAAGAGAATGGAGTAGGAGGTTGTCTATAAAATTTGACTGTCTCTCCAACGAGGTGATGTACTTATTAATCAAGGATAATTCACCAAAGCTGGTGACGACACTAACTCGCATATATCAATGTATGTACATGAGATGTTTTGAACTTAAGTAATCATATGAAATGATGATGTTTAAGTGACTTTACAAAAGCTTTCTTGGTAGTACAACATATGTGACATAATAAACCATTATTAAGAGCTCAAACAACTCTAATTAAACTTCTAAACAACTTTTTAGTAAGGTTTTGTCCACAAGTTGTTAAAACAAATGTTGGATGAATAATAATCACGCCAGCATCAAAGAGTGGAATTAACTCTATTGAATACTGATTTCATGTCAAGGAATAGTACATTTGGGGGGGTAATTATAGGGGTTGGAGCCTTCGTTTATCCTAGCACAATCTCCATTCTACCCCGGGACAATTGCTACGAGTAATAAAAGCTTTCTTTACATTCAAGGGTAATTTAGACATTGTACAACTAACAGTGTTCTCCTATTGTGGGGGTATAACCCCCGATACCCACAGGGCTATACATGGGCCGAGGCGCCAGGGGAGGCCCAGCCTGCAAGACTACGCCGCGTGGTGCATGGCACAGGTCGGCGTGCCTCGCAATACGGCGTGAAGATCCTTGGCGATCAAGGATGATCTGTTCGGATATACTAGATTCCACGATCTCTATAATTCCTATCTAGTAAACCAATCAGGATAGAAACAACCGACCTATAACCCTACCTCCGGGCTACATAAGGCGGGTAGGAACCCCCTCGTTTTAATCCAATATCTCACAATACAATCTACAAAGACACAGGATGTAGGGTATTACGTCAAGCTGACGGCCCGAACTTGCCTAATTGCTATCTCTTGCGTTCTGTCACCATCCGGTTCCCTCACGCGCATCTCCACCGATTCATCTACTACGTGGGCATACCGCTCGGTAGACTGCTGGGAGTATTTCGTCGACAGTGGCGCGCCAGGTAGGGTTGTGCGTGCTGAATCCATGGCGAGCCAAATGGTCCACTTTCTGAGCTCCATGGCCCTTCCCGAGCCAGGCCAGATCTTCATGGTCGGATCCATGGCCTTGGTCATCGGCCCCGATGGCAACGGGGAGATCGTGGAGGTGGTGCAGGATCACCCTGCACCGATTGCGCCAACAGCTGCAACGACATCTCTGATCCCGGCTGTAACCCCGGGTGTTAGCCACTTGCTAGGCAGTGGGTTTGAGCTCAAACATGATAGATAAAGAGGTAATCAGGAGCTTTAGTTCCTTATCTCTGAAATGGTGATGAAGGTGTTGAGGTCAAATCTATGAAAATGAGCCCAACTTAAATTTGGACAACACACCATTGTTTACATGTTGACCCTTTTCAAATGTATGCTTGAGTAGTGTTAAACATGGCTCTTTCATGAGCATCACCTTAACATCTATCTATCTCCACCATTGGAAAAGTTTCATGAAGTTTGGAGCCAAGAAGTCACATGAAATGATAAGTTATAACCTTGCTTGGATTGCTTTATTAAGTGAATGGGAATATGGGATGTCGACCAAACCCCGCGACCTTGCTCAAACAGCTCCAATTCTACTCATGAACAAAAGTCATGAAGGGTTCATGTTGAGCTAATGTCAAGAAAATGCCTCAATTGGTCGAAAACCCTAATTTTAGGTTTTTTCGTGATGTTGCTTTGACCAAGATGAAACTATGATTTCGGACTAGATATGAAGTTTAACCTTTAATAAAAGTTGAAGTTTGAGTGGAGTACAACAAACTTTATTTTTGGACCAATCCCTGATTCAACTCCTAAGTTGCTCAAACAGTGGCCTCAAGTTTAAATGAAGTGCTCTTTTGGGCTCTCGAAATCTTTCTATCCATGATCGCCAACAGCGAGTTGACATGTTGTGACATTTTTATCTTCAAAATTCATATGGTAACTCTATTGGATTTCTTAATATGAGTTGAAGTATACTTTGTGAAGGAAACAAAAAATAAGTCTTAGCAGATTTGGAGCTCATTTTGTCATTCAAAGGTTCTCTCCAAAATGGCAAGTTCACTGAATTTGGTCACACTTTGCTGAAACTCTGAAATCTGAATTTCAGTTTCATCTACCTATCCTTGGAGATTTGTATCTTTCTAACCACGCTGAACCAGTCCATGATCCTTAAAGCAAAGTTTTAGAGTAAGATGTGTACAACAAACTTTGTTCAAAGACTCAATCCTTGGTCACCTTCTAATTTTGTCAAAAAGAAGGTTGAAGATTGAATCTGCGGCTGTTTTCAGACTTAGAAATATTCTAAGTCTGGGATTAGTAACCACTTAATTGACATGCCGCGTTCTTCAAAATTTGTTAAGCAACTTGAGTTGAGCCAAAAATAAAAGTTGGAGTTTTCCTCTTGGAGAAGGACAAACCAAAGGTTGGGATCAGTTTGACCAAGTTAAACCTCCCAAAACTAATGAAAACCAAGCTCTACCTTAATCGTTGTTTTGCTTTGACAGTGTCAACTTAGTACTTAATTGTCTCCTAATCCATATCTCTAATGGCTCGACACCCTTAATGAAAGTAGTATAGCAGTTCGTGGGCTTCAGCTTTGCTTTTGGGCCCAAGGTCCAATTTGGCTCATAACTGGCCCAAAAATGCGTCCCACGCCGGCCACTTCGTCGCCCACCACCTGTTCGTTGAAATGGGCGCGTGGCCACCACGTAGGGCAGCAACGCCCCACCTCCATGGCGCGTGGTTGCGCCCCTTCTCCTCTATGAGTGGATGCCCGAGCCCTCCCTCGGACTCCCTCACTTGTCCCAGCGCTCTCCCTCACTCTCTTGGCCCACTCCCTCACACACCACAGGAACGCGGGCGCGTTTCGCAATGGTTGCCACCGAGCAGTGGAGCTCCGTGGCCGTTGCTAGATTTCATGCCCTCGTGTCTCCTGTGCCTAGCAGCCGCTGCCACTTCCAACGCCTTGCCTCCCGTGATCCTCCTCCACGCCCCGCTGCTAATGGGGACGCTAATCCCAATCTTCCGTCAGGTGATGGTAACTATCGTTGTGGCAGAGAATGACACACCGATCCGGCTTCAGATCGAACCTTGCAATCTTAGCACCACAGCTCCTCTGGTTATCAACCAAGTCACGGACCAGGTTGACCTCGCCAAGAAGGCTATTCCCTACCTACGCAATGAAGAACACAAGCAAGAACAAGAAAGAACACAACCAAATTGCAGATGAATGATTAATCTCTCAAAGTTGGGGTCTCACAAACCGATGAATGGTGAAACTGTTCTTGACAGAATAATCTAAGCAAAACTCAAACCCTAATGGAGGGGCGGCGGCTGTTTATGAAGACTCTAGGGTCGTGCAAGACCCCTGGATGCACCCCTAATGGGCCCAAACACGATACATGGTCCAACGGACCAGAAGACGGTGTCGCAGTATCCTAACAGATTCTGGATGCTGACTTGTGACCATGATTCTCGTTGATTCCGAACAGCTTTTGATGTGAGACCACTTGGATTGGCTTCCTTATCAAATTAGCTTTCCATCCATATGTGGATCGTCGAAAACAGAGTCCGGATGCGTCCTGGGTGACCAGTTTAAGGCAGACTGGTCCTAGAGGCCGAGGCAGACTCGAAATCATGTTGGATCGGGCCTCCAGTTTCTGTTGGACGTCCTTGCTGGTCATCCTCGCGTCCACCACGTCCTCTAAGTCCCTCATGACCCTCTCCAATGTTCCTAAGCAAGATAATATCATTAGGGATTAGTCTATTCTCAAAAATATGAAAATGAGTCATTAGACCTTGCATGACGGTTAGAGGATCAGCGGGTGCCTCTGAAGAAGTGATGTCCTCATCATCCTCCCCCTCTTGAATCGGAGTCATCCTCGACTCAAGCTCATCTTCTTCTCCCAAATAAGATTTCGAATCTGCAATGTTAAAGTTGGGACTAACCCCGAACTCGGGTGGCAATTCAAGTTTGTAGGCATTATCATTTATTTTCTCAATGATCTTATAAGGACCAGCTGCTCTTGGCATTAATTTACACTTACGCAGCTCAGAAAATCTATCTTTTCTCAAATGTAACCAAACCAAATCACCCGGTTCAAGTTTAATCTCTTTTCTACCTTTACTACTAGCAATTCTATACTTTTCATTCGTTCTTTCAATATTTACTTTAGTTGTTTCATGCAACTTATGAATAAAATCAGCACGCTCTCTAGCATCACTATGTATTCTCTCAGTGGTAGGTAAAGGCAAAAGATCAATAGGAGCACAGGGATTAAAACCATACACTACCTGAAAAGGACTTACCTTGGTGGTTGAATGTTCCGCCCTGTTATATGCAAACTCCACATGCGGCAAACACTCTTCCCACATCTTCAAATTACGCTTCAAAATTGCTCTCAACATGGTAGACAATGTTCTATTCACAACCTCAGTTTGCCCATCAGTTTGGGGATGACATGTTGTAGAAAACAGTAGCTTGGTCCCCAATTTATTCCAAAACGTGCGCCAAAAATGACTCAAGAATTTTGCATCGTGATCTGAAACAATAGTAGAAGGCATACCATGCAAGTGAACGATTTCTTGAAAGAAAAGGTCAGCAATATGAACAGCATCGTCACTCTTATGACAAGGAATAAAATATGCCATCTTAGAAAAATGATCAACCACCACAAAAATGCTATCCCTCCCCCTCTTAGTTCTTGGCAAACCCAACACAAAATCCATAGATATATCAGCCCAAGGAGTAGAAGGAACAGGAAGAGGCATATACAAACCATGTGGGTTCAACCGCGACTTAGCTTTTTGACATGTGGCACACCGAGCCACGTGCCGCTCTACATCTTGCCTCATCCTTGGCCAAAAGAAGTGTGTGGACAGCACCTCCTCCATCTTCTTGGTACCAAAATGTCCCATCAATCCGTCTCCATGTGCCTCCTGCAACAACAAAAGACGAACGGAACCAACTGAAATGCATAGGCGGTTAGCTCTAAACAAAAACCCTTCATTGATCATAAACTTATTCCATGTACGTCCCTCTCTACAATTAAGCAACACATTCTTAAAATCAGGATCAAGCGCATATTGTTCTTTTATGGATTGAAGACCATAAATCCGACAATCAAGTTGGGACAGCAATGTATATCTTCTAGACAAAGCATCAACAATCACATTATCCTTCCCTTTCTTGTGTTTGATAATATAAGGAAAAGATTCAATAAATTCAACCCATTTAGCATGCCTACGATTCAGATTATTTTGAGAGCGAAGATACTTAAGCGATTCATGATCAGAATGAATAACAATTTTTTTAGGCCACAAATAATGACGCCACGTCTCTAAAGAACGAACAAGTGCATACAATTCTTTATCATATGTGGAATAATTTAGAACAGGACCATGCAATTTTTCACTAAAGTAAGCTACATGTTTACCATCTTGCATCAAAACACCACCAATGCCAACTCCACTAGCATCACATTCTAGCTCAAAAGTCTTACTAAAATTTGGAAGTTGCAGCAATGATGCGTGTGTGAGCTTGTCCTTCAAAGTGTCAAAGGACTCCTCTTGTGCCTCTCCCCAATGAAACACCACCCTTTTCATCGTCAACTCATGCAATGGGGTAGCAATGGTGCTGAAATCTTTGACGAAGCAGTGGTAGAATCCTGCAAGACCAAGAAAACTCCTCACCTGTGTGACGGTTTGGGGAACTGGCTAGCTCTTTATGGCTTCAATTTTCATCTCGTCCACCTCAATTCCCTGTGGAGTTACAACATAGCCAAGAAAAGAAACTCGATCCGTGCAAAAGATACACTTCTCAAGGTTACCAAATAGACGTGCATCACGTAAAGCATTAAAAACAGCACGTAAGTGATCCATATGTTCATCAAAAGACTTGCTGTAAATCAATATATCATCAAAGTAAACTACCACAAAATGTCCAATAAAAGCTCTTAAAACCTCATTCATTAAGCGCATGAAAGTGCTAGGTGCATTTGTCAAACCAAAAGACATTACTAACCACTCATACAACCCGAATTTGGTTTTAAACACAGTTTTCCATTCATCTCCAAGTGTCATTCTAATTTGGTGGTAGCCACTTCGCAAGTCAATCTTAGTGAAAATTATAGAACCACACAACTCATCTAGCATGTCATCTAGCCTAGGAATAGGATGACGATACCGAATAGTAATATTATTGATGGCTCTACAATCAACACACATACGCCAAGTTCCATCTTTCTTAGGAACCAAAAGTACAGGAACAGCACAAGGACTAAGGCTTTCACGTACATAGCCGCGGTCCAAAAGGTCTTGGACTTGTCGCTGAATTTCCTTAGTCTCATCGGGATTGGTTCGATAGGCAACACGGTTGGGCAAGGTTGCTCTCGGGATCAAATCGATTTGATGCTCTATCCCTCTCATAGGTGGCAGCCCCGGGGGTATCTCAGCTGGAAAAATGTCCTCATACTCCTGCAAAAGGGTAGTGATAGCAGGAGGCACCGAGCTAACAATATCATCATGCGAAAACATAGCTCGTTTGCATACCAAAGCATAGCAAATATCATCATCAGAAATTTCAGCAAAGTCACATTTTGTTGCAAGCATAACACCACCCTTCAATTTAATCCCCTCAGCCTTAGAAATAGATGTAGACTTATCCTTTTTAGGTGGGAAAATAGAATTAGCAACTTGCTGATTTTCAGATTGAACATCATTCAAACTAGCAGCGCGTTCTCTATCAGCTTATATAATTTGGGCAGGGGTCAAAGGTACCAAAGTAATTGTCTTTCCTTTATGCACCTTGGTCTTCCGTATTATCAGCTTATATGATGCTCCTATAGGCCGCCGTGGCCTCGTCACCAAGGACTTTGCCGTCCTCCTCATCTGCATCTTGGTCTTCTTCATCCTCAATGTCAGAGGTGCTAATGTAACCATCTTCTGTAGCAATATATGCTCACTGACTTGGACAATCCTTCTACACATGGCCAATGCCGTGGCAGCGGTGGCACTGAATGCCCGAAGTGCGTCCCATCGATGCAACAGATGAGGAACTCTTGGTAGGCACCTGCAAACAATTTTACCTGAATTTGAAGGTCGTGTGGGAGGTGCCTTAAGTGTAGCGGAAACTCTAGAGGCTGTTGGTCGCTTGCTTGCTGGTGGAGGCGCCCGAAAAGTGGTTGGCTTGGTCATCCCCGAAGATGGTGCCGAGCGTGGCGTGTATGTGGTGGTGCTGACCTTGCTCTTGCTCTGCTGTTCAAGCCCCTTCAATTCCTTTTCTGCAAGCATAGCAAACTGAAACAACTGGTTGACAGTGTTAAATTCTTTATAATCAACAATGTCCTGAATCTCACGTCTCAAACCTGAATAAAAACGACAAATGGCATCTTCGTTTCCCTCCACAACACTACAGCGCATCAATCCCTTTTGGAGCTCACCATAGTAATCCTGTATAGATTTATCTCCTTGTTCTAAACGCATCGATTTCTTACGCAAGTCTCTATGATAAGAAGGAGAAACAAAGCGATCACGCATAGCTACCTTAAGTTCTTCCCACGTACCAGGTAAAGCATCCTGTGCAGCTAGCCCATTCCACCAAATAATGGCAAAATCCTTAAACTCACTAGTAGCTTGACGAACTCTATGATGCTCAGGCACAAGGTGGGCACTAAACTTTCGTTCTACTGTCATCTCCCAATCAAGATATCCATCAGCATCGTAATGACCCGAAAAAGATGGTATTGTGAACTTAATCTTAGCATAAGGATCATTGGGTACACGGTGATTATTACCTTGATGGTGGTGGACACCACCCATACCTATCGTGTTGCGGCGAAGACGTCGTCGTAATCTTGCTTGTCGGAAAGTTGCTCGATCTATGTTCCCAGCGGCATCATGCACCGTGTCTTCTGGCAAGAGACCATCAGTGTTGCTGTCGGAGACGTCATTGTTGTTGACCGCCACCAATGTTTCCAACTCAGTAACCTTGTCGGTTAGCGTGGAAATTCATTTGTCTAATCTCTCCGTGCTGTTGCCAATGTTGAGTTCAATGAGTGCGTCAGTGATGGCCTTCCTGACGGCCTCATTCATCCTTTTTTGGGCATCCTCTACAATAGCTTGTAGTTGCTCTTGGCTGACACACTCGTTGAAACCCTTAGGATTGTTATCTTGAGTATGTTCACCTCCTGCCATTGTAAACACAAAAACAGGAACAAACGGTGAAAGTTATCCCTACCAAATGACTACGTGGTTGCAGTGGTGTCACTTTTCACAGCAAGTGGAAGCGTCTTACCAAGCTCTTACAAAGTTCTTACCAACGCAAGCAGTGGGCGGTACAACCGGCGGCTGGTTCGTGATACCTGTGAGGCAGTGGTACCGAGATTGTAAAGCCCTTTTCTATACTTATCTGAAGAATTTGTGGAGCTTGGAAGGTAAACAAAGAGTAATATGTATATCTGGCACACAAGTCAGTAACAGAAAGTAATGCTGAATTATAGTCCAAAGTACTTGTTCTCGTTGCTGGTCTAAAATGTTCTAAGTACTAGGTATGTGACAAAGTATGGTGGATAGCAAGGTGACAGGTGTGTGAAAAACAAGTATGGTGGATAGAAACAGCAACACAAACAAGAAACCAGACATCACACGCTAACACATCTCACTTTGGTCTTCTCTATGTGCTCCTCTAAATATTGTTCCTCTTTTGTCCCTCTCTTTTTTCTATTTTTTGGGTTGTCGTTGTTTTCTGGGAAATTTCGACTTTTTTATTTTATTTTATTGATATTTTTTCTTTACTTAGGAGCACAAAACAAGTAACCACAGAAAATATGAGCTTAAACAGGATTTGAGCTACTTGCTAGGATTCCAAAAAACAATTCAATGGTCATCCAAACAATGGTATTCGAATTGTGGCTATTTCAATACCATGGCTGCTTTGGTATTGAACTCAATTCAATTCCAACCCCCTCAATATCTACATCCAAACAGACCCCTAGTTTAAATGAAGGCCGAACTGACGAAGTTTGTGAGCTGATTTATTGGTGGTTTGGGCAATAATAAGTTGTTCCTATCAAGTTCTACAACATTTGTCCATGACACACTATGTGCACCCACTAAGAAAAGAGTATCGTGAGGCAGAAAATCAGAATGAAATGATATTACTTACATAAACAAATAATAAAATAATAGAATTCACTCTTCTCTCAAGGCTTTTACTTAGGGGTCTGTTTGACATAGCCTCACCAATGACTTCATAACAGAGGCGGAACCAGCCGCACAACTCGAGGGGCAAGACCAAGATAACGCATGGAGACAACACATTCAATCTCTCTTTCACTTGAAAATAATTACAGATATAGTGATTGCAGCAAAGGTAAATAAAAAGTTTGTTAGATGTTAGGGGGGCCTTAGCCCCTGCTAGCCACCCCTAGTTCCGCCACTACTTCATAAGTCTGTTTTTTGCTAAACACCTTTTTTTCAAAACAGTTCATTGGGTGAAGCTCTTTTTTATGCTCTCACAATAGAATAGATAAAGATGAAGGTGAAAAAAGTAGCTTTTCACAGCTCTCTTCCTAATTTCTCTCTCAGCCATGCATGGAGCTATTGGTGAAGTGTTTTGCACAACAATTTTTCTAAAACAGCTTAGCTTATTTACTGAGAAAGCTGTTCAAAAATAGCTTCGCTAGTGAAGTTGAGATATACTAAAAGATGCCTTAGTAATACACACGGCTTCACACTCGAAGTGTTCCATGGGATAGCCCAGCGTGTACTGCGAGTTGGTATACTCCATTTGCGATGTCGTTACAAGGAATTCATCATTTCATCATTGTTATTTGTGTCCGGTTTTCCAAATGCCGTGGATAACACGCTGCGCGTGGTCTTTTTGTGTAAAGGTAAATCACGTACGACTGTACACACTTGGCATCGTGGACTCCTGAATCTATATATTCATACTCGTACCTAGCCATCATCGTCGTCATCATCAGAGCAGGTAGAAATCCTTTGGTGTCCAGAAATGGCGACGACAAGATCGTCCATCCTCGTTGTCGTGACGATCTGCTTCCTCCTCGCCGCTCCTCCGGCCTACTCCGAACGCCGAGGCTTCTTCCGTGCCACCATGACCCGCAACGAACCGGCCATCAACCTAACGCGGGCCGCGCACAAGTCTCGCCAACGGCTGTCCATCCTCGCCGCCCGGCTGCTTGACGCAGCAGCCTCAGGGTCAGGGAGCGCGCAGACGCCGCTGCAGATGGACGGCAGCGGCGGCGCATACGACATGACCTTCTCCATGGGCTCGCCGCCGCAGAAGCTGTCGGCCCTCGCCGACACCGGCAGCGACCTCATCTGGGCCAAGTGCGGCGCGTGCAAGCGGTGCGCGCCGCAGGGCTCCCCCTCCTACTACCCAAACAAGTCGTCGTCTTTCTCCAAGCTGCCGTGCTCCAGCGGTCTCTGCCGTACGCTGGAGTCCCAGTCGCTCGCGACGTGCAGTGCCGGCGCGATGTGCGACTACAAATACCCGTACGGCCTCGCCAGTGATCCGCACCACTACACACAGGGTTACATGGCGAGCGAGACGTTCAAACTCGGCGGCGACGCCGTGCCAGGCATCGGCTTCGGCTGCACCACCATGTCGGAGGGCGGGTACAGCTCAGGCTCCGGCCTCGTCGGGCTCGGCCGCGGGAAGCTGTCCCTCGTCAGGCAGCTCAAGGTCGGCGCCTTCTCCTACTGCCTCACCAGCGACCCTTCCAAGTCGAGCCCTCTCTTGTTCGGCGGCGCCGGCGCCCTGACGGGCCCCGGCGTCCAGTCCACGCCGCTCCTCAAGACGTCCACCTACTACACCGTGAACCTGACTAGTATCTCCATCGGCGCCGCGACGACGCCCGGAACCGGGAGACATGGCCCTCAAGACGACGCCCGGAACCGGGAGACATCGGCGCCGCGACGACGCCCGGCTCCGGCGCCGTGTTCCCGTCCATGGTGCTGCACTTCGACGGCGGCGACATGGCCCTCAAGACGGAGGACTACTTCAGGGCGGTGGAAGACAGCGTGAGCTGCTGGATCGTGCAGAGCTCGCCCAGCCACACGTCCATTGTCGGCAACATCATGCAGATGGACTACCACATCCGGTACGACCTGGACAAATCGACGCTGTCCTTCCAGCCGGCCAACTGCGAGACTTTCTGAAGAGTCTGCTCGTCCGGCTCGTCCTCCCATATTTTGATGGTTACGTTCATGCTGCATGACATGTCATATAATTCAACGCGGGACACGTACACGTATAGTTAATTAGTACCAATGAGATTATTACTAGTGATGTCAGAATGTCTTATAGATTCCGTGACTTTATAAGTACACACTCAGTTATAAATTATAAGATGTTTTGACTTTCCTAAATGCATTGATTTCACTATACATCTAAATATAGTGTATATCTAAGTACAAAGCAAAAATTATGAATCTATAAAATCAGAATGTCTTATAATTTATAATAAAGGGAGTAATAAGTGGCACTAAACTGAAATGTAAGATTATCTCCATTGTGTATGGATATTATGCTACTTATTACTCCATCTGTTTCATATTATAAGATGTTTTAGTTTTCTAGGTACATTGCTTTTATTATATATTTTTTCAAAGAGTCTGTGGCAAGAGCCTAGCGAACATATATTAATAGAGAAGAAGTGTTTTACAATGATAAAAACAAAAATAACACCCTCACCAACGAGGTGAGGACAAAACCACCACCACAAGAAACACAAACACCAATGAACCTCAGAAGCAATAGCCGTCAAACGCCGCCCGGCACAGTACAGTGAACAAGCAAAGTAAACTAGAAGGCAGGAGTAGGTTTTCCACATTGATGCCTCGAATGAGATGGGAAACGACGTCCACAGATGCCGTCAACGCTGATAGGAGAACCAAAGTTTTTGCAACCAAACTCCTAGAGGGTGAGGGGACCTTACCACAATGCCTCCAATGAGGGAAGTGACACCAAGGAGAGACACCATTGTCTGCCACAGTGGTAGGACCTTCGCCTAATGATCCCCCATGCCCATGCCCCAAACACTAGCTACACTGTGGCTTGGCATAGCCAAGTATGTACTGCAACAAACCACCACTAGTAGCTAGGAGATTGTTGTGGCACCGATGAGGTCATAAGTATGAGTGACCTATCGCCCCACGCTAGTCTACAAGGGCCACATCCATACTACATAGCACCAGCCACCGTGCGAAGCCACACCTTGTTCTTGCACCATGCTTCTAGAGAAGAGCCACCTCTTGCACAACATCGTCCCTAAATTTTGTAGAGAAGCCACGAGCATTTCCGCATAAGTTGTCGTCCTCAACGAGCCGCCATACATTGGTTGTCGCAGCGGCAGTGAGGCGGGCACTGTCATGCGTTGCTAGTCGCAACCACGTGCCGGTCAGCATGGACCAGAGCCAACCCAACAAATACGAGCCATTGAAGGTCGTCCCCAAGAAAAAGCTTGCCACACCACTCTCCACTTGCAACGGATGCCAGCACACCACAACCAAAACCCTCCGCTGAACTCCATAGTTGGTAGTAGTCTTGCAGTTTTCAGGCATGAGGGTGAACTTTTATAAGAGTGAGCTCATACCAATGAATCTGAGTGAGGAGTTAGCCCATGATATTAATCATAATTTTGCTTGTCCCTTAGGATCCTTGCCTATTAATTACCTAGGTGTTCCCATACACTATTAAACGCTTAGAAGGGAAGACATCCAACCTTTATTAGTTGATTATATACTGAAAAGAATTGCAGGGTGGGTAGGCAAATTATTGTCTTTTGCAGCTAGGATTGTGCTACTTAAGGCTTGTCTGTCCTGTATTCGTATATACCTTCTTTCTTTCCTGAAGTTTCCCAAGTGGGCAATTAAAGTCATCCACTCTCATATGGCAACTGTTTGTGGAATGACAATGAAGGTGCCCATAAGTTCCATCTAGTCAATTGGGAAAGAGTAAATTACACGGCCGGTCCTTAAAGTATTAGACGGATTTCATCTGAGCCCCCAAACTACACGTTTGGCTCCCTAATGTATTTAAGTGATCTCATTTAGGTCCAAAATAGATACGGGGAGGGTTAGAAGCTGACGTAGCCGTCCATGTGGACGATTTAAGGTGACATGGCTCTTTCCCCTTGCACGTCTTCCTCCTCCGTCTCCGGCACTAGCTTCACCAGCGCTAGCTCCCAGCTTCCCACTACGCTTTCCCAGGCTCGACATCTCCACCAGCGCTAGCTCCCAGTCTCCCACTCCACCTTCCTGGGCTCTACCGCCTGCTTCTGCCACACCGAGGTCACCTCTGGCTCTAAGGCGGCGGTGTAGGCGTCCGATTCAAATGGGAACATGACCCAGGTGTCGTTCATGGCTGGCGGCGCGGAGAAGAACACGAGTGCCAGCTTGTTGCCCCGCTCGTCCGTGGTGGCAGCCGGCTCTCTTAGGTCCACGGTCCACCAGGTCGCTCTGGTCGGACTCCTTCGCAGCCACCACTAGTCTGGCGGCGTTGGCGCCGCTGGAACGCCGCTGCTATTTGTGGCGTTGACGCCGAGGCGCTCGAACAGCTCCAAGAGGTGGTTGATGAGCAAGAGGGCGCACGCCAAACTCGTCGCGGATCATCATGACAGTCGGCGGGACCTCGCTCGCGTGTGGCCGCGGGACCTCGCGCCCACCGCGGAGCCTTGCTCGAGCGACCACTGGCAGGACCGCGTGCCGCCGCGGATCGTGGCTCGCGCGTGGCCGCGAGACCTCCCGCGCGCGAGGGCATGGGTGGAGATGCCTGAGCGCGGCCGGGCTCACAGCGCCGTGGATGGAGATGACGGCGCACCGGCGACGGTCGAGGTCTGGATCTCGCACGGCCGGATCTTGCCCCGGCCATCGTGATGGCGCAGCGCTCAAACCACAGTGACCACATCCGTCATTGAGGTCCAGCGACGGAAACTGCAGCGACGGGCGTGGCCCGGCCGGTGGCATCATGTCCGACGACGATGGCATGTGCGGTGCATCCAGTCCACGCAGTCCCACGTGCGGTGCCTCTGCGTGCTCAGGACAGACGCCATTGTTTGGTTCGACGCCCTCATGCTCCGGTACTCCGCATGGTGCAACCAGGTGCCGGACGTGTCTGATGCACGCGCACATGGTGCATGTATGGTGCTCCATGGCGGCGTCATTCGTCATTGCTGGCGACGAGAGCACTCGTGCAGAACGGCTACGGCAGAGCGACAGCGAGGCGCGTCCGCGTGCACGGTAGCGTGGCACGGTGAGGTCATGGCGGCGGCATGCCGCGTTCCAGCATCGTCGCGGCAGCGCTACGCTTACGTCTCACCGCGGATGCTTCTACTGCCTAGGGTGACCCCGAATCGAGAGAGAGAGGCAGGGCAGAGCGAGATCGAGGGAGTGAAAAGTCCTAATGGCTAGAGGGGGGTGAATAGCCTAATAAAATTCTACAACAACACTTAACAAAATGTGTTAGACAATTTTGCGGCGAAGCGAGTGTTGCGCTAGCCTACTAAAATGCAAGCCACCTACCACAATTCTATTTTGAATAGTGTATGTCCACACAATAGCTATGACACTTAGCTAAATTAGTGTGCTCTCAAAGACTAACTAAAGAGCAACACTAATCAAACAAATAAGCTCTCACAACTAGCTACACTAAAGAGCTTGATAACTAGTTTGCGGTAATGTAAGAGTGAGCAAGAGAGTTATACTGCCGTGTAGTGGTAGGAACCAATCAATCACAATAATGAATACCAATGTAGATCAATCACCTCGGAATCAAATGATGAACACAATGATTTTTACCGAGGTTCACTTGCTTGCCGGCAAGCTAGTCCTCGTTGTGGCGATTCACTCACTTGGAGGTTCACGCGCTGATTGGCATCACTCGCCAAACCCTCAATAGAGTGCCGCTCAACCAACACAAGATGAGGATCACACAAGCCACAAGCAATTTACTAGAGTACCTTTTGGCGCTCCGCCGGGGAAAGGTCAAGAACCCCTCACAATCACCACGATCGGAGTCGGAGACAATCACCTCCTCCACTCAATGATCCTTGCTGCTCCAAGCCGTCTAGGTGGCGGCAACCACCAAGAGTAACAAGCGAAATCCACAGCGAAACACAATCACCAAGTGCCTCTAGATGCAATCACTCAAGCAATGCACTTGGATTCACTCTCAATCTCACTATGATGATGAATCAATGATCTAGATGAGTGGGAGGGCTTTGGCTAAGCTTACAAGTATGCTATGTCAATAGAAATGGCCAAGAGAGTGAGCTTGAGCCGGCCATGGGGCTATAAATAGAGCCCTAGTCAAATAGAGCCGTTATACCCCTTCACTGGGCAAAACACGTTCTGACCGGACGCTCCGATCATACTGACCGGACCCTGGACACAGCGTCCGGTCCACTGATTTTTGCCACGTGTCATTCCGAGTTAAAACTGAACCGTCAGATCTTAATGGCTAAGTATTGACCGGACGCTCCGGTCAAACCGACCGGACGCTGGAGCCACAGCGTCCGGTCGAGTACAGTAAGGGTCCAAATCCATTTTTCTTCGACCGGACGCGTCCGGTCCACCTCGACCGGACACAGCCAGCGTCCGGTGGTATACCCTAGCCACTGTACCGCCGAGTCAGCGCGACCGGACGCAGGCAGTCAGCGTCCGGTGCAATCAGATCCAGCGTCCGGTCACTTGACCGACGCCGGCATCTCCTCTGTCTTCTTCACCCTTGCTTCAACGTGCCAACCACAAGAGTTTGCATCCGGCGCCATAGAAAATAGGCATCCGGACCCAAACCCATCTCAACCCTGCAAACACCACCTCCTTTGTAGATGTGCCAACACCACCAAGTGTATCACCTTGTGCACAAGTGTTAGCATATTTTCACAAACATTTTCAAGGGGTTTAGCACTCCACTAGATCCTAAATGCATATGCAATGAGTTAGAGCATCTAGTGGCACTTTGATAACCATATTTTGATATGACTTTCACCCCTCTTAATAGTACGGCTGTCAATCCTAAATGTGATCACACTCTCTACGTGTCTTGATCACCAAAACAAAATAGCTCTTACAAATTATACCTTTGCCTTGAGCTTTTTGTTTTTCTCTTTCTTCTTTCCAAGTCGAAGCACTTGATCATCACCATGCCATCATCTTTATCATGCTATGATCTTCATTTGCTTCACCACTTGGAGTGTGCTACCTATCTCATGATCACTTGATAAACTAGGTTAGCACTTAGGGTTTCATCAATTCACCAAAACCAAACTAGAGCTTTCAGGGAGGACGACCACGCACGAGCATGCATCTGGTGGCCATGGCGGTTGTCGCATCGAGATTTGGACCGAGGGGCCTCTACCTTGGATGAGCAGCGGCGCAATCTAGTGGAGAGGGTGGAGAAGGCCTTGGCACAGCTGGAGTAGAGGGGAACCAGACAATGGCGAGACGACGGTGGCGAATTTGGCGGGCGAAGCTCGTCGGCGTCAATGGCGGGGCTCTGGAACAGGGCAGAGAGGAAGAGCAGAGCAGCGCAGCGCTACTCCTCATTCTTGCCCGCGCGGGGTGAGGTGGCAAGCCGCGTGCACGCTGCCGCAGACGAGAGTCGTCGCTCTACCTCGCGCCCAGGCCATCGTGGGCGAGCGCCGCTATGCTTCGCGCGCACGCCGCCGTGGGCATGCACTCGGACATCGCTGCCCCGTCGCGCACGGCCATTGCTACCGTACCACCGCCTCCACTTGGGCGTGTAGATGCTCTGCACTGCCGTCGCTCACACGCGCAGGCGCGGGAAGGCCTCAGCCATCGATCAATTGCGCCGCCACAACGTTGCCGCCTTCCGCCGCCTCTGCTGCCGCCATACGCCATGTCCACGCTTAAATCACGTCCACATGGACGACCACATCAGCTTCTATCCCTCCTCGTGTCTATTTTGGACCTGGATGAGATCACTTAAATACATTAGGGAACCAAACATGCGATTTCGTAGTTTGAGGACCTAGACGAAATCCGCCCAATACTTTAAGGACCGGTCGTACAATTTACTCATTGGGAAACTATTAGTTTGATGAAGGAGTATGGGGGTTTGGGCATTCCTAATTTGAGAGACTTGAATGTTTGTCTCCTAGCTTCTTGGATTAGGAGATACAATATAGATGGTAACAAGTTGTGGAAACAAATGATTGATCAGAAATATAATACTGAGAGCCCAAATTTTTTCTATAGTGGGACCTCTGGTACTTCTAGCTTTTTCAAAGGTATGATTTGGGCAGCTATTGCTACAAAAAATGGGTTACAAGTGGAAGATAAGGAATGGTAAAAAGTTAAATTCTGGGAGGACAATTGGTTGGGTCCTTCTAGTCTAGCTATTTAGTTTTGGGAGATTTATGTTTTAGTTGATGAGAAGTCACAGACTATTACAAACCTTAAGTGTAACTTTAGAAGAGGTGTTGATAGTTGGCTCAATAACCTTTGGTTAGAGGTAGTGCAGCTGGCTTCTACCATTGTGTTCACTACTGATGAGGACTCCTTGATCTAGTTGTTTACATCAAATGGAGTTTACTCCTCTCAGCCCCTCTATAAAATCATCGATTTTAGAGGTATTATGCCAGTTCTTGTTCCTCATGTGTGGAACCTTAAAATTCCACCTAGAGTGCAATTTTTCCTATGTTTGTTGTCTAAAAGCAAGGTACTAACTAGAGACAACCTTAGTGTGCGCAAGAAAGTAGATGACATGACATGTTTGTTTTGTGAGGAGAATGAACATGTTGGTCATCTCTTTTTTTGATTGTGTGGTTGCCATGTAGCTGTGGTGTCGTGTTTGTGAAATCCTAGGAATAAATTTAGATATAGATTTCCTTTCAATCGGCCAGATGTGGTTGAGTAATAGGAAGTTTGTGGTAGAGTATGTTTTCTGTGCTGCAACCCAGTGGGGGCTTTGGAAATTAAGGAATAATTTATGTATTCAGGGCTCTCAGTGGAAAAATGAGCAGTCCTTGCTGACAATGATCCTTGGCATGTTACAAAGGTGGACTACCCTCAGTCCAGCAGAGAAGAGGGTAGAGTACCATATATACCACGTAGTTGACACTGAAAGCTTTGGCCACAAGACCGCTAAGGATTAGCTGAAACAAGTGAAAGATAGGGGTGATGAATGCTTGTTCAACATGGGCACATGGCGCTGGACTGGACTTCTGGTGCTCCAGCTTAAGCAAAAGATCTCCTGGTGGATTTCATGCCGATGGAGAATGTTTTGCAGCAGGGGAAGTGGGTTAGCTTCTTAAAGATGAGAGAGGAGTTTGGTTGATATAAGTGGTGTGCTTGTGGGTGTTGCCCCTTCAAAGTTTCAGTTTGAGCCTATTTCTATGCTTTAACTTTGGGTTAATACCCGGATGCTATAAACTTGTTGGTCCTTGTTACAATGCAATGGCCGGGGCATTGCCCTAAAACTCAAACAGTAATATGCTTGGGTGAAATTTCATAGAATTTTTTGATATATCGCCTTTTTCGCTTGGATTTGGTAATTTTTTGTATCGTTCGAATTTTTATGGGTTGAATTCATCCTTGACCTCCAAATTGCACCAATTAATCCAAATTGTCATAAAATGGCACTCTGTCACATAATCCCACGAAAGCTCTACATTTCATCGAAGTCATTCAATTTTCCCACTTCTAGCTTGACACCACTTGCTAGGCAGCTTATTTATCATTATTAGTCCATCGCACTATCGCTACTCTACGTGTTATTTCTTAGGTGTTATACACAATTATGTTGTGTGGCGGTTTGGAGAGTATTTTTAGAGATATATTATGGAAAAAATTTAAACTCAATTTGAATCTTTTTAAATTTGATCTGATATTCTCAAAATTCATGAAATTTTGTATTTATCTCAAAGGGATGAAATTTTCATTATACGCGTCAGCCTCGTTGTAGTAAAACCAATGGAACAAACGTCTAGTTCTGTTGATGGACCTGACTAGTCGAGCCTCGTACCACAGGTTTACCGAATCTATTTATGTGGGCTCGTTGGATGAGCTACTCCTGTGCCACGACAATGTATGATGGCCAAATGCTTTAAATGGCTGAAGCCTTTGCCTGTTTTTGACTTGCCCATGCTGGTCCAGATGGGGTTTGGCTTTTAGACTTGTATTTGTAGTAGCAAACATAGACGCGGGTTGTAATGGACTTCCAAGGTTAGCTTTGGCTTCAAAATGCATTTAGAAACTATGTCATGTGTTTCAATTTATTTGAGAATCGTGACGTATGCTGCTCTAACTCATATTGATAGGCGAGGTTTGAAGATAAAATTCGCCTTAGGGTTAGTCGACTCAGCACTATGTCCAAACACATAACTTATACCGACATGCGAAAGGTCGAGTTGGGGATCATCAAAACGCTTTGTATTCTAATTCATTTTGGAATTAGACTTCGCACAGTGTTTGGACACGCTACTCTAGCTTATAAGGGCACAAATGATGACTCTTTAGTACTGTAGGCTTGATTGGATCAACTAGGGCTAGTTATTAGTTGGACAAAAATTAGTTAGAGTTGGCTAACAACTAGTTAAAAGATTTGCCTAAAAAATTTGCTAACATATGAGTCCTCACGTTTGAATGCGTTGGGACTAATTTTAATTCATTTTTTAGGTAGATAACAATTATCCTTTGTACAAAACAGAACTTGTATAGAGAAGTTAGCTGGTGGGGTGTTGCGGTTTTATTTCCATATTTGAGACGAGAGACGTGATGTTAAATTAACCATAGCTGTTTTTCCCAATAAATAATACAATGAGAAAAATAACGGAAGTACTATTTACGTCCACCGTATAAGCCAACGTAGGTGTAGGTAAGTCCAGCAAAAGTCAACTTTTTACACTTATATTCTCACATATTTTAGACTTGAAGTAGAACGGCCATGAAAAGACGGAGAAAACAAGCACTTAGAGCATACAACGTTCCACCAAGAAGAGAGAGAAGACGAAAAACTCACTCGCTAGCGACTGCACAAGCAGCTAGCTCGCACGGCCACCAAGAAATTTGCCAACATATGAGTCCTCACGTTTGAATTGGGACTAATTTTAATTCATTTTTAGGTAGATAACAATTATCCTTTGTACAAACCAGAACCTGTATAGAGAAGTTAGCTGGTGGGGTGTTGCGGTTTTATTTCCATATTTGAGACGAGAGACGTGATGTTAAATTAACCATAGCTGTTTTTTCTCAATAAATAATACAATGAGAAAAATAACGGAAGTACTATTTACGTCCACCGTATAAGCCAGCGTAAGTGTAGGTAAGTCCAGCGAAAGTCAACTTTTTACACTGGTATTCTGAGCGTGTTTAATTTCTACCCTAAATTCCTAAAAAGTGCTACAGTAGCCATCACATCGAATCTTGCGATACGTGCATGGACCATTAAATGTAGACGAAAAAAAACTAATTACACATTTTAGTTGGAAATTACGATACGAACGTTTTAAGCCTAATTAGTCCACAATTAAATACTATTTACCAAATAAAAACGAAAATACTATAATAGCCAAATTTCTAACTTTCCCCCAACTAAACACGCGCTCACCTGTTTTGAACTTTGAAGTAGAACGGCCGTGAAAAGACGAAGAAAACAGGCACTTAGAGCATCCCAACATGCCTTCAAATAGCTAGCAAGTAGTATATTTTATTCCACCTGGAAGAGAGAGAAGACGAAAGACTCACTCGCTAGCGACTGCACAAGCAGCTAGCTCGCACGGCCACCAAGAAATCATGGGTCTCTGACATGCAGCTCTGTGTTCCCTGTGATGCGCAGACGTTTTTTTTTCTTTGTTTCTTTATGCACTCAAATCACCACGTCAGCTGTCTATTTGGTACTACTGCTGTGGACGCCCTTATTTTTGGCAGCGGAAGTGGACCCAACCGGCGAAATTTCTTAATGCCCTGATATCCACGCTTGGCGCCAAGGCAGTCCTCGCACCAGCCACTACACTACCACCACAACTCCGTCTGCGAGTGGAAATTTTTTTCCCGCAAGTAGCGTCGAACCCATATTTTCCACAAGACTTGACGTGGAAGTGCATGGTGATTGTTGATTCAACATATGATGTCTCGATCGTTGATTTGTCAGTTCCTAGCTAGGTTACTTGGCCTTTTCCTGATAACTATGATCAATTGACGACCCTAGTCTGCCCTCTTGGATTATACTAGCAGTTAGGCACAGTAATAAAAAAAGTAGGAACGCGTGCCTTTTGGAATTTGGTCACAAACGGTTTACTCCCTCGGTCCATTGTTTTTAAGCGCTATTGGTTATTTTGACGGGGAGACCAGAGAGTTGACCCCATCATGTTGCAATCTGTCTACCCATCACGGCAACAGTTCCTGGCTTGGGTTGGCCCAGCGTGTGTCGTTACAATCTATGTCATATGGTGCCTGTCCAAACGCGGATGATAAGTTTAATTCAAACTTAAGACTAGGACTCCTTGGAGGTATGCTATTACAACTTCTAATTCAAACTTACAAATCAGGAATACAACTTTTAACTATGTAAATAAGGGGTGGAAATCATAGGCATCAACCAAGCCAGCACAAAGGGTTTCAGTCAAGGCCTGTAAAGGGTAATTAAAAGTGCCTAATCACTATAATATGACACCCCCTTTTGCAACACAAATACGCGTTGCTAAAAGTCCATATACATCTCCACCTGTTTTCAAAACCACAAAATCTATGAGAATATATGATTGTCCCACTCGAATAATAGCGTCTTCAAGAACTCCCTTGGGGTAACAGAGTGACTGATCTGCACGCTGCAAACACATATTTGTGTACAACAAAGTATCTCAATTAATTTGATCATAAATTACCTTAGGTATGATGCTGACACTTGCTCCGAAGTCACAGACAGCTTCTTGAAAAGTCCAATGGCGATGGGGATGACAAGTCTCCCTGGATCGCTCTTCTTTTCCAGCAAGGGATAGTCTATCCACCTTCCTATCGATGGTTGTATACAGTAATATGCTGCATTATGAATATCGACAAGATTTGCATTTTCTAGATCTTCCGGTTATCTCGGAATCTTACCTTTGTCGGACGGAGGAACAGTAGCAGCCAGCTGAACTATCTGTGATTCTATCATTTTATTAAAGCAAAATTATTAGTTTGATTGAAATATCTCGGAATCTTACCTTTCTCAAGGGTGGTTGATTGAAATAATTAAAATTATTAGTTTGATAGTTACCTTGATAATTATCTTGGTAGTTCGGTCTCTGTTGATGGTTCCATCCTTGATTCTATTGAGGACGAAAGTAGTTGTTGTTGTTGACAAAGTTCACATCCTCTTGGGTTCCAGGACAGCTGTTTCCTAAATGCCCAATGTTTCCACACACTTCACATGTCATGCGAGAATCATGAATATGCATGACTTCTTGCTTCTCATTGGCTCAATCTTCAAGCTTCCTCATTAGCAGGTCCATCTCGGCAGATAGCATGTCTACCTCCTTGAGTTGATGCATACCTCCACTCCTCTTGCGGGTTTGAACACGTTCTTCATTCCAACCTTGATTGGAGGTCATCTTCTCCATAAGAGCAGTTGCAGCTTGTTTGGTGAGTGACAGGAATGCACCTCTAGCAGTAGCATCCATAGTCTCATGGGTGTTGTTGGTCAACCCATGGTAGAAAGTCTGCATGAGTAGCCAATTCTTCATCCCATGATGAGGACATTCCGCAATGTAATCTTGAAAGCGTTCCCATGCCTCAGAGACAGATTCATCATGTTGTTGTTGAAACCTTTAAATTCTCCCACGCAGAGCATTGGTCTTGCCTGTGGGAAAGAACTTTGCTAGAAAGGCAGTGGAACAGTTATCCCATGTAGTATTTCTATCTTTGTTGGCGTAGAATCATTGCTTTGCCTTTCCCAATAGTGAGAATGGGAAGAGGCGTAGTAATATGGCATCCTGGGTTACTCCTTTGATGTTGAAAGTGCTACCAATCTCTAGGAAGTGCTGGAGATGTGCACTCGCATCTACATGTGCCTTTCCACAAAACTGGTTTGCTTGCACCATGTTGATGAGAGCTAGCTTGAGCTCGAATCCATTGTCTCCAACATTGACTGTTGGTCTAGTACGGATGTTGGCCGTAGTTCGAGCAGAGAAATCATGGAGAGTCCTGTTAGCCATGGCTTCAAATTCTGGTATTAAGTTTCGCCTTATATGGTTGTCTTTCGACTTTAAAGCTAGAACTTTCTTGAGTTTAGCTCTAATCCTTCTGATTAATGCTTCTGGATCTTCAATGTAGTTTGCCAGAAGGTCAAAACCGGTCATACATTACCCTGCATAAGATACACAAGTAGACAAAACAAGGCTAAGCCTGTTTTAGCAGAGGTCAATGGTTATCTTCGATCACATCAATAAGTATAAGTTTATCAATACTTTCTTTGCTTAGCTACCTTCCCCGACAACGGCGCAAAAAATGCTTGTTGACATTTCTTAGCGTAGCTACTAAGAACAAAGTTTTAAATGTAGTCTCTAGCAACAGCGCCAGAAACGCTTGTTGGTATTTATTATCGTGTCACTTGTTTTTAAATAGCCACCTATTATAAACCTATATCTCCTAACTTTACTAGGTTGTCATCCCAAGTGATAATATCAGAGATACTTGTTGGTACTACATAACATTACTACTAGAATAATACTATATAATTCTTTATTAATTTTGTGACTAGGAAGAATAAATAAATATATGAATGAAAAGGATCTGCAAGCGCACAGATAATATACCATTGTAGCATTTTACCTAAGAGTATTCCAGGTATCCACAGGAAAGGTCTAGCATGGAAATGTATTGATGACTTATACTTATATGAATGAAAAGGATCTGCAAGCGCACAGATAATAGTATCGTTATTTATATTTTTACCACAGTGAAGGTCTAGCATGGACAAGTATTCATAGCTTATACTATTGAAGGAGAAGTAAACCATAATCAATATTCTAATCATAATAGAGGTAAGTCATAGGATAATATATATATATATATATTTGATGAGTATTGATCAATGATAATGATAAATCACTTAGAGTACTCCTTTCTGTGGAATTAGCATGGTCAGGTAGAATATTAGAGGAATAATTCCTAAGTCATTCTTAATTACAAGTCAAAACTTGCATTGATTAGTGCAATTATACCTAGTAATCATTGCTAAGATTATCATCATATCTACACATAAGGGATATTACTAAGGAAGATTAAGAATAGAGCTTACTCTTCCTTCGTAACCGAACCCTACGTGCGCCTATATTCAGGGAGTGGACCACAAAGGACTCAATGGAAGTGTCACATCCGTGATCTACCACACGACCAAGAATATAGGGTGTATCCACAGGTAAACAACGTATAAGCACCACTCTTATACAATGTCGACCACCCACCCATGGATCCTTAGAGTGAGCGCTATATGAACTTATGCATGAACATAATGATAACCCAACTATACTAAGCGTATAATCAAAGTAGACCATGAACATTATAACAAAGAACATGAATAAGATGAATATTGATATTGTCATAACAATTGTAACTAGCATATAAAACTAATGGAGGTACAAAAGAGAGAGGGGTACAAAGATTATACCAAACCATGCTCTTGACAAGATCAGGAATCCAAGCGAAGCCTGCTTGCCTCCCTCTAGACCTAGCCTAACTAGCTACAGAGCTCTAAGGATGATTAGGGTTTCTGTCTTCTCAAATGACTTATGCCTAGGGGTGGCAGGGGCTGGTATATATAGCACGGAGCATCCAACGTGAGCCCTTGGATCAAACCGACTTAAAGGACGACGTAGATGAAACCTAGGAGGCGGTGGAGAACCAACATAACAACGAGGGACTGATAGGTGGGCCCCAGGGGCTAGCGGCTTACAGGTGGTGCTAGCTGGCCCCACCTGGCGGCGTCTCGCCCCCCGCTTCGGTGTGGAGTCCTCCCGAGTCTTCTAAAATCTTTTGGTGTCTGTTTCGCTGCGGATAAGCGCAATGAAATCTGACATGTAGGTCCATCTTGACGGTTTTCTGGATAAACCCTGCAGAAAATACAGATTCACCAAAACTCATGGAATTTGTTAGTTTAAACCCCTAAATCTTCATTTGTGATTATATTTATGCCCTTTACATGTTATATTGACGGTTTATAATGGTTGTTAACTATCGTCAACACTTCCCCTAGAGCTTCTCGCGGACATACGATGTCCGCTCGTCTTCATCTTCATCGTCAAGGTCGGCCGAGCTATCCCCACCATCCTCTGAGCTAGCTCGACACCGAGGACTGCTCGTCCGGGCGTCACCCCCCTTGGCCAGTCAGCCGATGGTACCGCTGAGAAGTACATCGCCTGGTCCTACCCACGAATCTTTAGGAACACGAATGAGTACATTGCAACAGGTAAGGGAAACAGTGAAACCAAAATGAAGACTCTTACCCATGGTGGGAGGCTCCCTACATGGAAGGGCCTCTGCTAGTCATTGATCCTAAACCACCCCGCAAGGTTGAACATCATCGAGATACGTCGTTTGGCTTCATCCTGACTAATCTCCTTGGGTACCTCACGGGTCCCATCGTTCTCCCCCCAAAATTCATACCTGGGATGTGCCCTCTCCTGGCTAGGCTGGACCTGCCGAAAAATAAAATTTGTTGCCACGATCACCCCATCCAACCTTCTCCGGTCTATCAGTGCCAAGAGCTCCATCACTTGCTCCATTCCGTTAGCACTAGGCCTCTCCGACCACTTGGCATTGCTCACAAGGATCTAATTAACGTCACATGACACATACGGCTCCACCTGTGGCATGTAGAACCATCACTACACCCAATACTTTAGATTTGTGTTCAAAGGGGTGGCGATGTATTGACCCACCATCCCTTCCTGAAGCTACAAGTACGCGCCGCCTACGATCCTAGATCCAGAAACCCCTTAGGTTTTCAAATAGAAGAAGTGGCGGAAGAGATCAAAATGGGGAAGAATGCCAAGATAGGCCTCATAGAAATGGATGAAAACAAATACATGAAGGATGGAATTTGGGCTGAGATTGCAAAACTGATCCCGTAATAGTCAATCAACCCACGGAGGAATGGATGGATTGGAACACCAAATCCGCGATAGAAGTAATCTTCAAAAACTACTAATTCATCACCACGAGGAGTAGGAAAGTTCTCATCGCGAGCCGGATGCCTTCCCGTCATCACCGTATTGGGTAGCACGCCGTTGACCACCAACTGATTGAGCGCCGCCTCGTTGCTGATGAACTCCACCCACTCCTCGATGCGATGGAGCTCGTGTGCTGCCCTACTCAAGCCACCATAGTTTCTTTTCATGCCATCTCACAGATCTGTGGCCTAGAGGAGACTACACACTTGCGGTTGCTCTAATGGCGGAGCACTTGCCAGGCGTAGTGGTGTGGGCGTGAGAAGGAAGATGAAGTGATGGAGAGATAGTGGGGAATGTGCGCTGGGGCCGCGGCGCTCTTATAACGGTTCGACCCCTGACCTTTTGTCTCCCAGGGTTTTTGGGAAACCGCTCCTGCCCCGCCGCGTTCTCTCCTGAAATCTCCGCGCGTTGCTGGGCCGCTGAATGGGCCTAGTGGGCCGCCGCGTCAAACCGCGTTAAACGTGGGCCGATGAAACAGAATTCAATGCTAAGCGTTGCTTCGACGGAGTTTTTTAAATATTTACGACAAGATATTTTCTTTCTCTGACCCTACTACAAGATATCTTCGCAATCTTCTAGCAAGCTCGGGGACTATGTGTGTACACTTCATCTTGAGATGACTGTACTTATTCCATACTGCTTATCTCACCTACGCTGGGGACTAGTTTTTAGCAAAGCTGGAGACTGGGTTAGCACCTGATGACTACTACTTTGGAACCTGGCACCATGTGATTACTTCACCTATTGTCAGGCTCGGGGACTAAGTGGGCATACTTCACCTAGCGGTTGATGTGCTTATTTCTAGACTTGGTCTTCGACAAAGCGACTATGTCATAGACTGTAATCGTTCAAGATCCCTGTTTTGGTTCTAAGAGTCAATTTTGCCTAACGCATTGATGCTAAGCATCTCTCTTCATTTCTGAGGGACTATGTTCCTTCGTGTTGACTAAGTCAGGGACACTAAGCGTCTAACTTCGCTGCCCAAAACCTAAATGGGCACACTTCACCAAAGATGAAGACTTCAAAATTTTTTACTTGAGCTCCTTAAATCCTGCCGACAAACCTTGAGTTCACATGAGTCCGAGCTCGGCTCCTAGGTGAAATGCTCGGACATCTGCTTCAACAGCTTGGACGTCGAGTTCAACAGCTCGGACGATGTGTTCAACAGCTCAGACGCTCATTTCAATAGCTCGGCTCCCAATTAAACTGGTCAGAAGCTTACTCCTGGTGATCAACAAGTTGGACAGCTCGGATAAGCTCGACATGGTGTTACTCAGCGAATACAAGGCGCTCGGGGACTAGCTGTGGGATATAACCCCCGATACCCACAGGGCTGTACATGGGCCGAGCCGCTAGGGGAGGCCCAGCCCATAACACTATGTCATGCAGAGCACGGCATAGATCGGCGTGCCTCGCAAGACTGCGTGAAGATCCTTAGCGATCAAGGATGATCTATTTAGATATGCTAGATTCCACAATCTTTGTAATTCCTATCTTGTAAACCGATCAGGATAGAAACAACCGACCTGTAGCCCTACGCCGGGCTATATAAGGCGGGTAAGGACCCCCCTCATTTTAATCCGATGTCTCATAATACAATCCACAAAGACACATGACATAGGGTATTATGTCAAGCTGATGGCCCAAACCTACCTAATCGCTATCTCTTGCGTTCTGTGTCACCATCCAGTTCCATCATGCGCACCTCCACCGATTCATCTACTACCGTGGGCATACCCCTCGGTAGACTACCGTACGTATTTCGTCGACACCTATCTCTTCTTCTAACTTCATGAAGGGTGTCTTTGGAGCGGGTCTTTGCAATCTCAAGACAAGTCAACTTCGATCCGTGTTCATGTTCACTTCAACACAAAGTGGACGACTGACTATCTTTGTATCTTATTCTTTGGCTTCACCTCTTCTCGAAGTGGATTGAATATATCCGGACATCTGCCATCAACTTTGCTTATTTGTCCACTAGGCTTCTCATTGTATAATTTCGAAGGTTCCACAAATGCTGATTGATACGAAGTCGTTCCTATTGGACAAGTATAACTCAAAAAATGAAGGCAATTCATTAACAAAAGATTGTTAGTTGGCTTGAGGGAATGCGTTGTCTGAGGTTAAATCCCCAACAATAAAATCCTAAAAAATGGTTAAAACTTGGGTTGACTTGATTGATTAATGAACTTTACAGAGCCGAGTAGTTAACAATTTTTTCAAACACTTAAGCAAACTTGAGAAATAATGTACAAGTTACATACTTTAACATGGGATAGAGCCATGTCTAGAAAGCCGAAAGTTTAGAAATAGTAAAATGCAACTTTAAATTAAAATTTAACTTTAATTAAACTAAAAAATCATCACTAATATAGAAAATATTTTTATTGGCGCTTTTACTAGCGCTACAGTGAAAGGCCAGCAGAAAGCTGCACAAAGTTTATACTCTTGACGGTGTGTCTCAAAGAGTCTGGTTTTGACATGGGACGTGCCCTCATGATACCTCTATAGGGTAGACCAGATCTCATGAGCCGTCTTAAGATTTGAAACACGGTCGCACTTAGGCAAAGAGAGACTCATGAAAACAATAGTTCAGGCCTTACTGTTGGGCTCATGTTGACCAATTTGGAGCTGATCAACCCGAGCCACCAAGACCAGGTAGTCCTGAGTCAAGCAAATCTCCCAAACTTTCAAACTGATGCTCTGCAAGTAAGCAGAAATCTAAACTTTCTTGTACGGGTAGTTAGTCCTATCCAAGAAGACAGCTTTACTACTTTCACACTCCATGTCACCTTTGTAGACTAGGAACAAGTTAATGCAGATTGATCCTTAACCTGCTCTGATACCAGTTGAAGGATAGAGAAAGACAACCAGACGGGCGGGGATAGGAGCAATCAAAATTTCTTCTAAAATGGTAACTGTCCAAACCAATCCTCCAAAGATCCAAAATTCACACGAGTGATGCCGTCAAACCAAAAGGTGGTTGGATGTTCTTGGTGAGGTAACCATGAGCAACACCGAAACACTTGAAAACCCGAAAAACAAGCTCTCAACTTCATCCACAATGAAGCAAGAGCCTAAACCAAAATCACCTAAATGAACTGGTGTTTTGATAACTTTGGAAGAAGTGGACTGAAAAACAGACAACCAGAGCACCTGGAAAAACTAGAAAACCATGTTTTCAGCCTAGAGTGTGGAGGGTCAGCACTTTGTACATGCGGAGGTTGGTGTGGAGGTTCCGCACTGATGGTTTCCAGCAGCCCGAACAAAAGGCCAAAAAGGCAAAACTCGACCAAGCTGATTCTGATTGAGCTAAAAGTTTGCACACACCTTCTCCAGGGAGTTACCAAGATGTCCACAAAATTTGAGCTCCAAAAGATCAAAGCTTGAACACTAGCCCATAAAACATGCTCCCAAACTAGGGTGTTTTGTCAAATTTTCTTCGAAGTGGTGGATCTATTTGCTCTTGAGAAATATGCCCAAACCACTTGGCATAGATGTTCCTTAGAGGTCCTGTCATGAATCCATCCACTCATAACATTGCCAAAATCGTAGGAACTCAAAATCCATCAAAGCGGAGAAGAGAAGGGATAGGGAAAGGGAAAAACCAAATCGATTTCAACACAAGAACTTACCACAAATTTCATATGAAAGATTGCTTGATTTCCCACTTAAAACGAGGTCAGGCCCTGTGCTAAGTTATACAGATGAAGTTTTATATAGACATAGGGACTCAGGCTTTCATCTCTCTCAAGACTGGACTAGAAAGCTGAAAACTAAAGACTAGGAAACCTAAAGTTGGAGGGGCTGGTTTAACTTGAGATCCAATCATCCGACGACCACTGGCTCTTCATGAATTTGCTTCACCTCGACGCAAGCTTCGTGATGACACCACAGGACTCCTCCTGTTCCTACCAGAATTCCAACTGGGTTTAGAGGCTGAAAGCCAAAAAACCAAGCGCCGGTGGTTTTAAGGCCTAAACCACCGAACTACCTAGAGAAGCGTATTCGCTACGCCTCCTCCACGATCTTAACTTGGTCAACATAGATAATACTCCTCCACAAGTACTCTCACTCGTCGATGTCGATAAGTGTCGGCCACCCACAATTAGTCTTTCGGCCATCTTGGTCCCTCGGTCCAAGCCCCACGCCCGTCCTTCACCATTCCCAGTCTATCGGCACGGCATGTCTCAACTCGACCTTCTCCATGTCTGTCGACCGTCTTTGTGCTCCACACCAACACAATGAAAAGACATGTGGCACACGCACTCACACAATGGTTAGTCTCAAAACTCAATCAAAGCCTTGATCATCTCTCCTGATAATCACTCATCACAACTTGACACGCAAAGGCAAATATCAACCTTGTATTTACAGTAACTTTACCCGGACATTAACCCAAATAAGTCCTATCTGCCACACATATAGATTCTGATTACAGAAATTTAAAATCGAACATCTTGAATCTAGAAGCATGGCCACGCATCCATCCATACGGCCCCTATATCTCGTTTTCAAAATGCCGTGGGTAACATGCTTGGCGTACGATATTTTTTATGTAAAGCACAATTGCACACAATTGGCGCCACTAGTAGACAAACGACTTTTGATCCACTTCGAAATTTGGCTTTAGTCCCAGTATTTTTCGTGCCCGGGACTAGAGAAACCTTTAGTACCGGTTGGTAGCTCCAACCGGGACTAAAGTACCCTGCCCAACGGCCACTGTGGCAGGCTTTTGCTGCAGGGGACCTTTAGTCCTGGTTGGAGCTACCAACCGGGACTAAAGGTTAACTTTTACTCTCGGTTGGTCCCTCCAACCGGGAGTAAAAGTATACTCCCGGCTAGAGGCTCCGTTCGGGACTAGAAAGGGACCTTTAGTCCCGGTTGGTGTCTCCAACCGGGACTAAAGGTCCCCTCCTATATACCCCTTCTTCCTCCCCGAGCCAGAGCCACTTCGACCTCAGTGTTCTTGCTTCATCGCCGGCCTCTCTTCTTCCTCATCGCCGGTAATCACAAGATTTCTTTGATTCCTCCATCGATTCTTCGGTTCTAAAGGTTACCGACTTTATACTCTCATGTTTCATCAGTAGCATATCTTATTTTGTGGACTAGATATATGTGGTTTTTTATGGTGAATTTTTTTATTTGGAAGCCATTTAAGCTCAAAATCACTTTAAAGTTTGCATATTTGGATGAAGGAAGGTTAAATAAAGTAGTTATTCAAAACTAGTATTCAGCTTTCATTTCTAGCATGCATAGCACACTTCATGGTTTAGAGATATAGAGAATTTTAGAGTTTTTTTAATTTTATTTGTTTATAAAATGAGAAATTTCTATTATATTAAATATCTGTATAGAGAGTAGATGGCAACTGCTTCCGGATCCTCGGCCTCTCATCGGGTTCCAAAGCAACTGAGGCCGGACCTCCCTCTCATTGCATGCGGCAAGTGCGAGGAGAAGATTGTGATGGAGTACCGGGTGAGGAAGGAGTGCCCCAACAAGGGCCGTATCTTCTACAAGTGTCCGGATCGCAATGTGTGTTATTTTGTCGCATTTGATGATTATGGTTAATTTATACTTATTTTCATGATGATTGTGATTAAAGTTCTAATTTATTGTTTTAATTTCAGTGGGATGGGACTGGATGTTCAGGTTGGTACTGGGAGGAAGAGTATGTTGAACACGTGCAAAACTCTCTTACACAGGCGGCTACGGCGGCTGATGAGGCAGTGATCCTGCGGAAGAAGCGCATAGATGTTGAACAAATGCATGATCTGTCTGTTTAGTTAGGATTGGTCGTGAAATCCTTATGATGCTGAAGTGCATTTTAGATTTAGTTTTTTTACTGGTAGTTGGGATTGTCTACATTGTAGCGAGACTTTCATAAATTAGTACCTTATGTGGTGGCATGCATGTTGTATAATTAACTAATTATGTTCTAGGTTTTAATATGGTATGTATGTCATGTAATGCAGATGAGCCGGCATTGGATGTACAATGCTGATCACCGCTCCCAAGAGTTCATTGAGGGCGTGCATTCTTTCTTACATGTGGCCGAGGCAAACAAACACGATGGTTTCTTGTGCTTCCCATGTGCCATATGTAATAATTTGATGGAATATGCTAGCTCAAGGAGTCTTCATTCACACTTGTTAAAGTCGAGTTTCATGGCAAACTATATTTGTTAGATGAAGCATGGAGAAATCGGGGTTGTAATGGAAGAAGGTGAAGAAGAACAATGGGACGATGATGACATTATTGTTGAATATGGTGCCTTCAATGATACTGCAATGGGGGAAGCTGAAGAAGAGGTAGGGGCAGAGGATGAGCCCGCTGATGACCTTGGTCAGGCCATTCGTGACGCACAAAGAGAATGCAAAAGTGAAAAGGAGAAGATCGAGTTCTAGCGCATGCTAGAGGATAACAAGAAATTGCTATACCTAACTTGTGATGCAGGGCAGAAAAAGTTGGGTACCACCCTGGAATTGCTGCAATGGAAGGCAAAGAATGGTGTATCTGACAAGGGATTTGGGGAGTTACTGAAAATCCAAAAGAAGATGCTTCTGAAGGATAATGAATTGCCCGCCACTACGTACGGAGCAAAATAGGTAGTCTACCCTTTGGGATTAGAAATCCAGAAGATACATGCATGTCCTAATGACTGCATCCTCTACCATGATGAGGAGTACGAGAAGTTAGATGCACGCCCGGTATGTCATGCATCGTGGTATAAGATCAGGCGAGATGACCCTAGTGATGTTGAGGGCGAACATCCCACGAAGGAAATCCCTACCAAGATTATGTAGTATGCTCCTATAATACCACACTTGAAACGTCTGTTCAGAAACAAAGACCATGCAAAGTTGTTGCGATGGCACAAAGAAGACCGTAAGGTAGACAATATGTTGAGACACCCTGCTGATGGGTCCCACTAGAGAGCAATCGATAGAGAATTCCCGGAGTTTGCAAATGACGCAAGAAACTTAAGGTTTCCATTAAGTACGGATGGCATGAATTCTTTCGGGGAGCAGAGCAGTAGTCATAGCACTTGGCCTGTTACTCTATGTATCTACAACCTTCCTCCCTTGTTATGCATGAAGCGTAAGATTATTATGATGTCAGTGCTCATCCAAGGCCCAAGGCAACCTGGCAACGACATCGATGTGTACCTGTGGCCACTAGTTGAAAAACTTCTACTTTTGTGGAACAGACCAGGTGTATGTGTGTGGGATGAGCACAAACAGGAGCACTTTGACCTGCGAGCATTGTTGTTCATAACAATCAATGATTGTCCTTCTCTAAGTAATCTATCAGAACAATCAAACAAGGGATATAATGCATGCACGCACTATTTTGATGACATTAAAGGTATATTCTTGAAAAAATGTCGAAAGGTCGTGTACCTTGGCCATCGTCGATTTCTTCCTACGAATCACCCCCTAAGAAAGAAAGGCAAGCATTTTAAAGGTAAGGCAGACCATCAGACCAAGCTGGGCAAATGAACTGGTGAGGATGTACTTAATATGGTCAAGGATGTGTAAGTAGTTTTTGGAAAGGCACATGGCAGTGAACCTGTTCCGAACGACGCCGACGGTCACGCACCCATATGGAAGAAGTCCATATTTTAGGAGCTACCCTATTGGCAAGTCCTAGAGGTCCGTTGCGCGATCGACATGATGCACCTGACGAAGAATCTTTGTGTCAACCTGCTAGGCTTCATGGGTGTGTCTGGGAAGCCTAAGGACACACTTGAAGCACGACAGGACCTGCGGTGTTTGAAAGAACGAGACAACCTACATCTAGAGAAGGCAGATGATGCACGCCATTACTTAAGTCCTGCCAGCTACACTCTTAACAAAGAAGAGAAGGAAAGCATGTTTGAATGCCTAGCAAGCATCAAGGTACCATCTGGATTCTCCTCGAATATAAAGGGTATAATAAATGTGCCAGAGAAGAAATTCCTAAACTTAAAGTCCCATGATTTCCACGTGCTCATGATACAATTGCTTCCAGTTGCATTAAGAGGAATTCTACCTCCAAATGTATGTCTAGCCACCGTAAAGCTATGTGCATTCCTCAATGCAATTTCTCAGAAGGCAATTGATCCAATGGATCTAGCTAAACTATAGAATGTGTGGTTCAATGTCTTGTCATCTTTGAGTTGGTGTTCCCTCCTTCTTTCTTTAATATCATGACACACGTCCTAGTTCACCTGGTCAAGGAGATTAGTATTCTCGGTCCTGTGTTCCTGCACAACATGTTCCCCTTTGAGAGGTTCATGGGAGTCCTAAAGAAATATGTTCACAACCATGCTCGGCTAGAAGGAAGCATCGCCAAGGGCTATGATACAGAGGAGGTCATTGAGTTTTGTGTTGACTTTATTCCCGACCTTGACCCGATTGGTGTTCCTGAATCGCGACATGTGGGGAGACTAAATGGAAAGGGGACACTAGGGAAGAAACCATATATTGGTACGTAGGACAATTATTTTAATAAAGCACATTACACAGTTCTGCAAAACTCCTCCTTGGTGGATCCGTATATCGAGACACATAAAGAGTTGCTCCGATCCGAGTTTCTAGGGAAGTCTGAAGCTTGGATTACGTGTCAGCACATGGAAATTTTCAGCGACTGGCTGCGAAAAGAATGTTAGGGTGATGAGAGTATTGATGAGCAACTGTATTTGTTGGCTAGGCAGCCATTGTGGCATATCCTCACATACAAAGGGTATGAGATAAATGAAAATACATTTTACACAATAGCCCAAGATAAAAGGAGCACCAACCAAAACAGTGGTGTCTGCATAGATGCCACCGACCCTAACAGAAATAAGCAAACATATTATGGCCGCATAGAGGAGATATGGGAACTAAACTATGCACCTACTTTTAAGGTACCTTTGTTCAAGTGTCAATGGGTAAAGACGACTGGAGGCGGGGTAGCAATCGACAACTAGTATGGAATGACAACCGTTGACCTCAACAATATTGGGTACAAAGACGAACCGTCCATCCTTGCCAAGGATGTGAATCAGGTGTTCTATGTCAAGGACATGTCTACAAAACTGAAGAAACGGAAAAACAACATCAACCCAATCAATGAGCCAAAGCGCCATATAGTTCTTTCGGAGAAAAGAAACATCGTCGGAATTGAAGACAAGTCAGACATATTAGAAGATTATGAAAAGGATAACCGAATTCCATCCTTTACAGTGAACAAAGACCCAAGCATCTAGCTAAATGATGAGGACACTCTATGGTTATGGCGCGATCATAACCAAGGGATATACATTAAGAAGAAGTTTACTACTGTGCCCGCTTGATATATATAGTGATGTTTAATAGTGTGTATTAGAGGTATTATGTAATAATTTTGAATTTAGAGATGTTTATTAGGTGTTTCATTTTTTTTCTATGTTCAGATTAAATTTGTGTTTGATGGTGGGATTTCCATGTCGCTTTTGGACAATGAGTGATGAAAAAATGAAAAGATTTACGTTAAAATGATGTGAAAACAAATTTCCAATCAAAAACAAAAATTTTAATGATTTAAATTAAACACTACATTTTTGCATTAACGAAATAGCAATTATTAATGACATTATGTTTCAATATTTATAAGAAAAAACAAAAAACTTTAGGTCACACAAATTTCCTGTGTGCAATAAAGCAAAAGTAAATTCATATTCTTTTAAAACAATTTATGCCTTGTATTTAATTTACTGTGCAATTAACAAGACTTTAACATTTTATAGAAAGAAATATATAAAAAACCAAATAAACGAATCATCAATTGAAAATAAAAATAAAAAAAAGAAAAAAAAGAAAACCTTTAGTCACGATTGGTAATACCAACCGGGACTAAAGGACCGGCCCACGTGGCCAGGCCGGAAGACCTCTTTAGCCCCGGTTAGTATTATCAACTGGGATTAAAGGTGGACCTTTAGTCCCAGACGAGAAACCAGGACTAAAGGAGGGGTCCTAGTCCCGGATTCGTGCTGCCGATTAGAAAACCGGAACTGAAGGGTTTCCCAACTGGGAGTACAGCTCGTTTCTTTACTTGTGCGCGTCGTGGACCTCTTGTATTTGTATATATTACTCGTGCCTAGACCTCATTACAGCACGTAAGAAATCCTTCAAACTCAAGAAATGGCGGCAAGTCCATCCATGCTCGTTGCTGCGATCACCTTCCTCCTCGCCGCACCTCCGGCCTTCGCGGAACAAAGAGGCTTCCGTGCCACCATGACCCGCACCGAGCCGGCCATCAACTTAACAAGGGCCGCGCACAAGTCCCACGAGCGGCTGTCCATGCTCGCCGCCCGGCTTGACGCTGCCTCAGGGACTGCGCAGACCCCGCTTCAGCTTGACAGCGGCGGCGGCGCGTACGACATGACCTTCTCCATCGGCACTCCACCGCAGCAGTTGTCGGCCCTCGCGGACACCGGCAGCGACCTCATCTGGGCCAAGTGCGGCGCGTGCATGCGGTGCGTGCCACAAGGCTCCCCTTCCTACTACCCAAACAAGTCGTCGTCTTTTTCCAAGCTGCCCTGCTCCAGCAGCCTCTGCAGCGACCTGCCGTCGTCCCAGTGCTGCGCCGGAGGCGCCGAGTGCGACTACAAGTACTCCTACGGCCTTGCCAGTGATCCACACCACTACACACAAGGCTACCTGGGGAGCGAGACCTTCACTCTCGGCAGCGACGCCGTGCCAGGCATCGGCTTCGGCTGCACCACAATGTCGGAGGGCGGGTACGGCTCGGGCTCCGGCCTCGTCGGTCTCGGCAGCGGGCCGCTGTCCCTCGTCTCGCAGCTCAAGGTCGGCGCCTTCTCCTACTGCCTCACCAGCGACGCCGCCAAGACGAGCCCGCTCCTGTTCGGCTCCGGCGCCCTGACGGGCGCCGGTGTCCAGTCGACGCCACTCCTGCAGACATCCACCTACTACAGCGTGAACCTGGAGAGTATCTCGATCGGCGCCGCGACGACGCCCGGAACCGGAAGGAGCGGCATCATCTTCGACTCCGGCACCACGGTGGCGTTCCTCGCCGAGCCGGCGTACACGCTGGCCAAGGCAGCGCTCCTGTCGCAGACGACGAACCTCACGAGGGTCCCGGGCACGGATGGGTACGATGTCTGCTTCCAGACGTCCGGCGCCGTCTTCCCGTCCATGGTGTTGCACTTCGACGGCGGCGACATGGACCTGCCGACGGAGAACTACTTCGGGCAGGTGGACGACACCGTCAGCTGCTGGATCGTGCAGAAGTCGCCGAGCCTGTCCATTGTCGGAAACATCATGCAAATCAACTTCCACATCCGGTACGATGTGGAGAAGTCCATGCTGTCCTTCCAGCCAGCCAACTGCGACAGTTTCTGAAGAATTTAGGAACACAACTCGATCGCCTATCTTCTGGTCATTTCATATACTCACATATTAGCTAGCGCATGTTGCATCACTGGATACACGCAGGGACGTACACGCATAGTTAAAGAGTACTCCTAGAATAAATCAGCTGCTTATAGTACAGATTGAAAAAACACGGATTGGTGATATCAGTATGAGTGTATGACGTCGACACAAAGATTATATTCTGTATGTATGGATCTTATTTTATATATTTTCTTGAGAATAACATCATCATGGTGTAATGGTTTCAGAGAGTTGTTTGAAGCGTGAAAACACAGAAAAAAAAAATACCTCTCATCCCCTGCCCTGGACAGATATATTTGGGCCCTGTTTAGGGCTGACCAGTGTTTCAGGCTTTTGGATTTATGGTGACACGGCAGCCATCACATTTCGGCCCAATTGAGTTGCGGGATCAAGGGTAAATTGAGCTTAAATGTTTAACTATTCCAAAATCGAATGAAGATAAAATTTATATCAAAGTTGTAGTACACGAAGATATCTAAACCTTTGTAGTCGATTACGTTTTGATTTAACATCATTGAGGACCAAAGAATTTTGTTTTAACTTTTCATAACTAGAAATTGAACTTTTTAGAAAATTTCAAATAAACTCAGATGATGAAATGGCCGGAACCAAAGTTTTAGTGCTCAAAGATATCTACAACTTTGTAACTAATTAGTTTTAAGTTTTTAGATTTTAAAATTCATTTTTTTTAAATTTTTAAATGACCACAGATTGTTAAACAACCTAGAACATCAAGTTTTTTTTTTGGATAGCGGGAGTAAAAATTTGTTTGAAATTATAAGTTACTTTCTCTGATCCAGTTTATAAGGCATTTCATGTACATTAAGGCTCAACTATTTAGTATTTGACCAAGAATTTAGCCAACAATTTTAAAGTATAGTAATGCAAACTTGATACTATTAGATTTGTAATCTAATGCACTATCATATAATCATATGTTTATAATCATAAACTTTACATTACAACATGAAACAAATGAATGGCCAATAATAATTTAAGGACCTTGCTATATCAGACTATGCCTTATAAACTGGACAAGAGGAAGTATATATTCTAGATTGCTCAAATCCATCCATACATCCCTGTCTTTTAAACCGCATCCATGCATGTGTTTTAAACACTATCTTGTGCAAATGACTCCTATAATTGGTAGCCAAAATCAATGACGTGCATGCATGCTTTTTAAGACTATATATTACTAGTAACTTAAGCAAGTTGACAACCAAACTAACTAATTAGTAACGGATAAGTGTCCTTTGCTAGACTTGTTATTTGGTCCTAAAATTACTTGGTTACTTATATATATGATAGGGCAATATAAGAAATGGATGATGTTGCTAACAAATCACTTTCATTTTATCCCGCACAGCCGTACAACATTTAATCATTCATAATTTCATATACGTTGTGGAAGAGTGTACTGTAAGAGTAACTAACAGTGAACGTTACTCTACACATATGTCGCCTTATTGTTCTAACTAGACATCCAATTTGGAGCCTCCATATATGGAAAGTTTTAGGAACATAGGAAAAAAAACTGGAATTCCAAAAAACGGAATAAATATGGATGTGCGAGAGCCTCAGAAGTAATAATTGAAACAAAAGCATGTAGAGTAATTCATAACTAAAGTTTTTTTTATAACCAAGATTTAACTATTGAGGATATGTATGAGACAATACACAGATGTGCAGTTCACAGGTTCATCATTTGAGAGAAAAAAAAAGGTTTGGGCTGGAGATGAATAAATGGGGCATATAAATATGTGACTTAGATTATACGCGTGCTCCAAATTTTTCAACAAACTTTAAATACTACTATTAAAATTGCATATAGTGCAAAGATAAGTGATCTAGACTATATATTGCATATATAAATGAGATATTGTAATCTTCAAAAGAGATTTCTTTCTTAAAATTACTAACTTAACATGCAGTCTCACACGGTTGTGATCCACAACGTACAAAATTTTATATTTAGAGCATCTGCAATAGTTTCTAAAAAATAACTTGGTAAATGAGTTTTCCATGTGACTAAAAAAAGTTGGGAGAATATTTGTTGGCTTCTTCCAACAGTTTCTAAAATCTCACTCTTAAAAGATAGAAGATTTTACATTAGGAATAATCCCGGACTATTTAATTTCTAAATCACCCTAACCATTTCTTATTCTTTCCCACATCCTTCCACCTTAGATTGACACGATGGATACACACGGTGTATTTATCCGCGCGCCGGGGTCGATTTTGTAAGTGCCAAAAGATTATGAGGTAGTTGGGAGTTGTTGGAAATATTTTTTTTTGATCTTATAAAAAATCATGGATTAAGACTTCATTTTGGGGACTTTTGGAGATGCTCTTAAACGGAACAAGTAGAAATGATCTTTTATTTACCTTCGAGGTTGGTAATTCATTGGGGTAGTGCTGGCACTACTGGATTCAGGTTCTTTGTCGAGTGCCTGAGGCACTCGGCAAAGGCTATATTGCACTCGGCAAAGCCTTTGCCGAGTGCGGCACTCGGCAAAGCACACACGGCAAAAAATTGATCGGCAAAACACTCTTTGCCGAGTGTCTTTTATCGGGCACTCGGCAAAGAAAAGCAACCGTCACGGCGCTGGTCCCGTTGACGGTCACTTTGCCGAGTGTCAACCCTGCAGGCACTCGGCAAAGATTTTTTTAATTTTTTTTTTAAATTTCTTTGCCGAGTGCCAACCCGTGAGGCGCTCGGCAAATTTTTTTTTAAAAAAAAATTATTTGCCGAGTGCCAAACCGTGAGGCACTCGGCAAAGAGCTTTTTTATTTTTTTTTGAAAATTTTCTTTGCCGAGTGCCAACCCGCCGGGCACTCGGCAAAGAGTTTTTATTTTTTTTAAAAAAAATTCTTTGCCGAGCGCCAACCCGGAAGGCACTCGGCAAAGAGCTTTTATTTTTTTTTTGAAAATTTTCTTTGCCGAGTGCCAACCGCCAGGCACTCGGCAAAGTTTAAATTTTTTTTTAATTTCTTTGCCGAGTGTTATAGTCACAGCACTCGGCAAAGCTGGAAAATCTGTTTTTTCTGATCGCACATTTTGCCAGCTTTGCCGAGTGTTGTGACCATTGCGCTCGGCAAAGGGGTCCTTTGCCGAGTGCAACACTTGGCAAAGTGACCCAAAACGGCAAATTTTTTTTTTACATTCCATCGTGACAAATACATTCATACAAACATATATCACATATATATCTCATCCATCACATATATATCTCATCCATCCCATATATATCTCATCCATCACATATATATCTCATCCATCCACACATCCATCCGCCCATATCACATCCATCACAATATATAATAATAAGTGCTCAAGTCTATCCAAATAAGTACACAAGTCCATCAAAGTCCACAAGTGCATCATAAGTATATCACAAGTCCATCACCAAGTGAACAACAAATGTAAAAAATACAACATGCACTCATCTCGGCCACTGTGACTGTGGTGAAGGCCCAGATGCATCATTCGTAGGTGCATGAGGTGGATTATTCGAACCACCGTCAGATGGAGACTGCACAAAGGAGAAAAGATTGCATGTGAGACAAGATTATTTTGATAGCTAATCTAGGACGATAGAGGCCATACAAGCAAAGCACAAGCGAAAGTAAAAAACTTTGATACTCACAGGAGTAGCTGCAGCTGCAGAACACGGAGGCGGAGGTGGAACCAACAGCCCAGGTGGTAGAGACAAGCCCATACATTGCCCAAGCCCTTGTAGGAAATGCGTAATGTCCATCAGCCTCTGCGCCTGAGCCTACCGCTCGGCCCGCTCGGCCTCCAGCTGGGCCCCCAGCTCCTAACGTTCCTTCATTTCTTGTTTCAGCCGGGCCTGCAATATTTCACTCCAATGTTTCAGTAATGCAAAGCTAATTAAGGTGTGTAAAGATCAATGTATGATGAGTAAAACAGGAATAACCTCGAGTGCGTCGACCCGGTGCTGTGCAGCGGTCGGCCGTGTGCGAATGGCCGGACTCTCGCTCGTGCTCCGTGCTCGGATCGAGGAGAGAGAGGGAGTAGAGGCCGTGTCGATGACGCCGTCGCCAAGCCAGAACCGCCCATGCTTCTTGCTTTGCCCCGCCCTCATGACAGCCTCTCCATCGAAGTCCTGGGTGCTCGGATCGTGGTCTACCCCATGGAGCGACCTCGCCACCTTAGTGTACTCACTGATGCGGGAGTGGACGCTCGGGTTCGTGTATGCCTCGGGCGGGTCCTCTAGGTTGAAGGAGACGTCGGACGTCGCCTTGCCCTTGTGGGCCATACACCATGCCTGGAAGTTTGAGCAAGCCTGGCCACTATGTGACGCCGACTACGAGAAAGACAGCACGATGATTAGAAATCAGACAGAACTGAGCGTGACAATATATAAATCAATTCGCGTACCCATGCTTGTTTGTATCCGGCGAGGTTGCAGCTGCCTTGATGGTGTGCTGGACCTTGCATCAGCAAACGACGGTCTCGGGCATCCCTGTGCATCTTGAGGTACTCCTCCGTGAACCACCTGTCCACCATCATCGTCCAGCACTCGGGATACGCTTGGCACCACCAGTGAATCACCTACACGTCATCAAGTATTGCACATATAAGAAGATCAAATTAAACCAACTTAATCTCAAAACGAATCAATATTGATGTTCTTCATTTATCTCAAGGTATTGCTCCCCCGGGTCAGCTGCATCTCTCTTGCATCTTTCTTGGTTTTCCTCTCTCCAAGCTTCGACCCGTAGTAGGTTACGATGGCCTGGACGCGCGCCTCGTGATGCATGTCGGTGACGAGTTTTTTATAGGCTTTGGTAGTCGCCTGCTCCGCCCTGCCCTCAAATCCCTCCTCACATCTGTAATAAGTCTGCATACAAAAGTGATGTATCCATTCATTATTTAAAGAAAAGTCCAATGAATGCGATGTATTGAGAAATGTTGTGCAAGGGAGACTTACCCAAAACTCTGCCTTCACCCGCGCCACCTTGTTGGGGTACTCCGCATCGGAGGCGACGACGTAGTGGTCAAACGAGTAGGCCAGCTCCGTCTTCGATGCGTACGTGACAATGCCGGGGAAGTGCTGCCTGCACAGAAGACCCAGGATGCCGTTGACTAGCCGTGCGCTACCACCCGACACAACCACCCAGTTCCTGCACAAGTGATTAAGAAAAATTATTAGTTTTTTTCATCATATCATATGAAGTAGTGGTGATAACATATACAGTTACTTACTTTTGTCCTTCGGGGCGAATCACTGGGCGTTGGTGAGGATGCGGAACCTGTGGGAGGCTCGCGGGACCTCACAAGTAGACACTCGAAGAGGAGTTGGAGGAAGCGGAACCCGTGCCTACCGCCTCCCCCCCCTCCCCCTGTCCTCCTCCTCCTCCTCCTCCGTCTGCCGAACCAGCTCCTCATCTGACTCGTCCACGGGCGCCACCTCCTCCTGTAGCTGGCGGTCCTCCTCACGTGGCGTGGGAGGAGACGGCCCCCTCCTGCGGCTAGCGGTCCTCCTCCTCCTGTTCGATCCCTCTGCCACCCCCTCCGCCCCTCCTACGACCGGCGTGGTCTTTGGTAAATCGAGTTCACAGACCTATGACGGTCGCCCGCCATCTTTGTTCAATCACCTACAATAAAAAAGGAAAAACAAGACGTAATTAGAAATAGGTGCAAAAATAAACAAAACATAATTACAAAAAACATAGTATTACATGTATTAGAAATAATCTTCATGATTGAAATTAGCTGGATCATAGGTCTCGTCATCACTATCAACATTGTCCAACTCATCAACACTATCCGAAGGAGGAATGTTGTCTTCATTGTCATTGCCCAAATGTAATCGCTCAAGCATTTGTATGTCCTTCAGATTTCGCACCTCGTCTCCAGCGTCCTCGTCATCATCCCTTTCATTGTCTACTTCCATTCCTATCTCTTCGGTTAAGTCTATGTCAAACCTCCCTTGTAGCCCCTCTTCTTGATAGAACTCTCCATCATATGTGTTTGGGTTGAAGTTGTAATCTTCATCGTTTGGGACAGGTAGTTTACCGTGTGGCGATACCTTGTGCACAATAGACCAACCCTTAAGATGTTCGGCGTCTTTGCACGCGTATGACGTATAATAAACCTGGACGGTCTGTTGAGCCACAATGTAGACATCTTTTCCTAGATAGACGGAATCATGTCGAATCTCGACTAGCCCAAGCTTAGGGGTCCATCTCGTTACACCAGGATGAAACCAGTGGCATTTGAATATGACAGGAGTAAGAGGTTTGGAACCATAAAATGATAGTTCATAGATTTCTTCAATTCTTCCATAATAGTCGAGTCCATCAGTGCCGGGCGTAACAACTCCGCTGTTTGTGGTTTGTCGATTGGGCCGACTCTGCTCATAGCTTGCTGTGTGAAAATGATATCCATTCACATCATAACTGGTAAATGACTTGACCCTAACGGCACAGCCATTTGCAACCTGTCTTAACTCATCACTTATAGGCGCATCAGTTTGGGCTTTCTGTTTGAACCAACAAATGAAATCGGGGCTCCTTGGTCCCGCACCCCGTGAAAGAAGGGTATCATTTTCTTGCGGGGTAGGTTGCCTTGATCCATGCCAGGATTGACGGAGAAATTCCCTGTACCAACGAGAAACAAGGGGGTTGGACGACGAAACAAGGACATACGGCGAAATGAAACAAGTTCGTTTAGAACTTACCGAATGAACGGTTGCACCTCGATAAGGTTGGTCAACACATATAGCATGATACTACGCCACTCTTCATTTTTCAATTGCTTAGTGGTCGATGCACTTGCGCTTCCAAGTTGCCCTTGGAAAAGGCTGAGGTTCGATTCATTTTCGCCAGCATTGTAACGAGGGGGTGGATTATGAACGTTAGGAAGTTTCTCAGTATAGTATTTCTCTGTGAAGTTCGACACCTCCTCTAGAATGTATGCCTCTGCAATGGAAGCCTCAATTCTGGCTTTATTTCTACATTTTTTGCGAAGAGTCTTCAGACATCTCTCGATTGGATAGCACCAACGGTTCTGCACGGGGCCCCCCATCCGTGCCTCATACGGGAGGTGCACAAACAAATGCTGCATCGACAAGAAGCAGGCGGGTGGAAAGATCTTCTCCAACTTACAGAGCAGCACGGGTGCCGCTTTTTCCAAGTCATCAATGACGGTCTGAGAGAGCTCCTTGGCACAAAGCTGGCGGAATAAGTAGCTCAACTCTGCCAGCACCTGCCAGACATGCTCTGGGACATAGCCTCGAACCATCGCCGGAAGAAGCCGCTCAATCCATATGTGGTAGTCATGACTCTTCATCCCGTTGACTCGCAGAGTGCCTAAGTTAACTCCCCTCTTTAGATTCGCTGCATACCCATCAGGGAACATTAGCTTCTTGATCCATTCAAGTACTTCCCTCCTTTGGTCCTTTTTCAAGACAAAATCGGCCTTAGGCCTTCTCCAGGTCTTGCCACGACTAGGAGGTTGCATCTCTTGATTTGGTCTATCGCACAACGTTGCCAGGTCTACTCTAGCCTTTGGGTTGTCCTTAGACTTTTCAGTGTCCATGAGTGTTGCCCAAAGTGCCTCGGCGACATTCTTTTCAGTGTGCATTACATCAATGTTATGTGGTAGAAGAAGGTCATCGAAATAGGGGAGCCTCGTCATGCCCGAGATATGAGTCCACATATGCTGCTCACCATATCCCACAAAACCACCTTCTTCATTGGGCACGAGAGCACCTATCTGAGCATGAACCTCGGCACCATTCATCATCCGCGGTGCAGGGTTTGTCACTTTGACACCTTTCGTAAAGTTCTTGATGTCTTGTCTGAATGGATGGTCAAGAGGTAGGAATTGACGATGTCTGTCAAACGACGAATACTTGCCACCCTTCTGCAACCAAATAAACCTCACACCTTCCTTGCATATTGGGCATGGGAACTTCCTGTGAACACACCAGGCGCAGAATATCCCATACGCCAGGAAGTCATGCAGGGAGTAGTGGTACCAAACTTGCATTTTGAAGGTTGTCTTTGTAGCACGATCGTATGTCCATACCCCTTTGTCCCAAGCACAGACCAATTCATCAAACACGGGCTCCATGAACACACCCATATTACTCCCTGGGTGTCCAGAAATTATCAACGACAAGAATACGTTATGTCGTTGAAAGGAGACACTGGAGGGAGATTAAGGGGGATAACAAAGACGGGCCAACACGTGTATGGGGCAGCCATCATTCCATAAGGATTGAACCCATCTGTTGCCAACGCGACACGTACATTACGAGCCTCATCTGCTTTGTCACGATGTTTGTCATTAAAGCGGATCCAAGCTTCACCATCGGATGGATGTACCATCTTGTCAGGATTGTACCGTTTGCCATTTTTGTGCCATGTCATCTGTTTTGCGGATTCCTCGATCATGTATAGCCATTGGATCCTCGGTAGGAACGGAAGGTACCGTAGGATTTTCATGGGGATCGTAAGTTGCCTCTTCTGGCCATCATCAGAGTCTACCTCTAGGTACTTGGAGGATTTACACTTTGGACAGAACTTTGCATGCTCGTGTTCTTTCATAAATAGGATGCACCCTTTCGGACAAGCATGTATCTGCTGATACGGCATCTTAAGTGCTCGAAGGAGTTTCTGTGACTCGTACATGCTCTTTGGTAGAATGTGGCCCTCCGAAAGCAGGGTGCCAATCACGGCCAACATCTTATCAAAGCCAGGTCGACTCAAGTTTAACTCGGACTTCAACCCCATTAAGCGTCCAATGGCATCCAGTTGAGACACCGTTGACCGATCGTGAAGGGGTTTCTGTGCCGAGTCCATCATATCGTAGAACGCCTGTGCGGCTGCCTCCGTCTCCTCCTTACGTCCCTCATCGAACTATCCTTGGTGAAAGTCATCTAACATGTCTGCTACCCCAGCACCAGCATCAAAAGCCTCCACCCGTGGTCTCACCACCTCCTCTCTCATACGATGGGCTTCACCATGGTGGACCCACCGGGTGTAGTCCGGCGTAAATCCATTCTTCATAAGATGTTTACCCATTTCCACCTTGTTTACCCTTCTCCTGTTTCCACATTTGCCGCAGGGACACAAAACTAGGCAATGTCCTTTAGCAGCGTTGCCAAATGCACTGTTTAAGAAAGCATCGGTCTTGTTCATCCATTCCGTGGTGTAATCACTCTGACTTCTCCAGCCCGTGTACATCCACTGACGGTCATCCATCCTCTAACACATGTATCGGCGAGTAATGTAACCATCAATTGCATCTACATGGTGTTCCTATTGTCTAATAGGTGAGGATAGGTCCTAATCCCACCCGCAGATGCGTAGATGAGGTTAGTTTCCATGCTCTACTCCTATCTGAGATAGAATTTCGATAGCACCTCCCCGCTGTTCTCCAGATACACGTCCTGCCAAAGAAGAGTGTGTATCCGGAGAACAATAGGGAGGTGATGCCAAAACTCTGTCTCGGACCAGAGCAGAACATGGGAACTAACCCATCTACGCATCCGCGGGCTGTCCAAAAAGCGTGGACAATCCGAAATAGATACGGTCATAGATATGCAAAGATCTGCATACCTCCAACCGTATATCTTTCGAACGGGAGACGCCTAACTAGGTTACTCGATCTACGACAATGATACGAAAAGAGGCGTTATACCTAGGGTGGCAGCGGAGTCAGGCTAGTGGGGCCATGGCGGGTCGGTGCAGTGGTGAGACGACGCGGTGCAGGCAGACCGGCATGGTGGCGAGAACTCTGACTCAACTCCGACGGGCTCTTCTTTACAAAAATGGAACAAAATACTGTCATTTACAAAAAAATTCGGCAGAACCTCCCCTGCACGGTGAGGTTTCCAAAACCTGCAAAAAACAACGGCACGATGGCCGACAAGCACATATGGCTCAACAGAAGCCATGTAGTTTGGATATCAATCCATGCAGAAGAATATATCCAAGTAGTACCACTACTTGTACTACTACTTTCACTATTGCTACTACTACTACCATTGGTTCTTCTACTACTACCACTATTGCTACAACTACTACCATTAGTTGTACTACTACTACTACCACTACTTCTACTACTACTACCACTAATTCTACTACTAATACTACCACTAGTTGTACTAATACTACCACTAGTACAACTAATACTACTACAACTACCACTACCTCGACAATAATAAGTGAGAAGGCACCTGACGGGCGATGGTGCAGGGGCGGGCGACGTCGGGATCGGGCGGAGTCGACGACGGGGTCGAGCACGGACGACGTCGGGGCGAGCGGTCCACGAGGCGCTGTCGGGCAAAGGCGGCCAGAAAAAAGCAAAGGGCGCGGGCGCAGGTCGGCCTTGGGGGGCGGCTGCGCGTCGGGAAGGGCAACCGGGCACGGCTGCGGTGCACGGGCACGGGCGCGGCAGGGAAGGGGGACGGGGAGCCTGTGGCGCGCCGGGCACAACAATGGCCGGTGGTAGGGCGCGGTCAGTCATGGGCGTGGCGCGTGGGAAGGGTCGACGAGGGCACGGGTGTGGCGGCCGGGACGTGCGGCAGGACGAGGGCACGGCCGCGCGCTGGCGTATGTATGTGTGTGAGCATGGTGTGTGGCCGAGCGGCGTGGTGTGTGGTGCGGGTGGCGCGCTGACGAAAGCAATGCGCGTGTGGGCGGGTAATGTGGCGGGGTGGGAAGCGGTGGCGCAGCGTGGTGGGCCGGCTGGTGTGGATCGCCCGACCGGCCAAAAACCACTAAGTCGGGCCCGCTGGTTTTGCTTGAAGTGCCAATCGGGAGACACTCGGCAAAGATTTGTTTTTTTTTAAATTTCTTTGCCGAGTGCCCCAGATCTGGCACTCGGCAAAGATTTTAATTTTTTTTTAAAAAATTCTTTGCCGAGCGTCTCAGATCTGGCGCTCGGCAAAGAATTTTTTTTTATTGATAGTCATGTTAGTGAGTGTTGTGAGAGGCCGTATCCAGGAACGGACCCGAAATTTCGGACATCTTGTTCACGAAACATATCCGCGAAATTGCGTGTGAAGTGTTTTTAAATTCTATAAAAAGCAAACGAAGTCCGAAAATTATGAAAATTAATGAGATGTCGCGATATCATATGTGGAGGCTATGATAAAAATTTCAGAAGATTTCATGCACGTTGTCTCGTACGATACTTACAAACCAGGACATCTCTACATGTGAGCATCATACGTGACAACGTGCACGAAATCTTCTGAAATTTTTATCATAGCCTCCACATATGATATCACGACATCTCAACAAGTTTCATGATTTTCGGACTCCATTTGCTTTTTATAGAATTTAAAAACACTTCACACGCAATTTCGCGGACATGTTTCGTGAACAAGATGTCCAAAATTTTGGGTCCGTTCCTGGATACGGCCTCTCACAACACTCACTAACAGGACTATCAATTTTCGAATCATTAAACTCCATTATTCGTACCACGTGCAGTTCAAATTTCTAATTTTTAGAAAAATTCAAGTAGACGAAATAAAGTAACTAAATATAACAAAAAGCCACAAAAAATCCCCAAATTGTAACTAGGAGTTTCTGGTGCTTTAAAAGGGCTGCACAAAAAATTGGAGGCCAAAAACAAAAAAACAAAAAAAACTTTGCCGAGTGCCGGGGCATAGCACTCGGCAAATGGTGTCTTTGCCGAGTGCCAGCCATCAGGCACTCGGCAAATAATGTTTTAATTTTTTTTTAAAAGTTCCTCTTTGCCGAGTGCATCCACAGGAGCACTCGGCAAAGAAATAATAATAAAAAATTAAATCTTTGCCGAGTGCCGTCCCAGGGACACTCGGCAAAGTATTTTAAAAATAAAAAAAATTTCTTTGCCGAGCGCCAGATCTGAGACGCTCGGCAAAGAATTTTTTTTTTAAAAAAAATTAAAATCTTTGCCGAGTGCCAGATCTGGAGCACTCGGCAAAGAAATTAAAAAAAAAATAAATCTTTGCGAGTGCCTCCCTGATCCGGCACTCGGCAAAGAAGGACGTGACCGGACGCCATTTTCACGGGCAGCCTATGCCGAGTGTTGAGATTTTGCCGAGAGTCTGGCGCTCGGCAAAGAAGTCCTTTGCCGAGTGCCCGTGTTTGCCGAGTACAATTCTTTGCCGAGTGCAGCACTCGGCAAAGAAGGTCTTTGCCGAGTGCCCGATTTTTGACACTCGGTAAAGAATTTTGCACTCGGCAAAGTCTCTGTTTCCAGTAGTGTGGTGTCTAGAACGTACCTGAACAATAAATTACTAGTGAGGTCAACGTGGCCTCACGTAGAATATGTGCCATGCCCAATACAACACGCATTCATACACACACTTCTTGTACTGTCCCGAATCCTAGCAGTTAATTTCGTTACTACTATAACAATCAGTTAGCAACTTCCCATTATTTTCTTTTTGACACCTTAAAAAAACATACATAGTGCATTCTTAGCTATTGTTAACTGGCATGATGTCCGCGAGTTGTCCTCCTGAAATATTTCATTCACTTCATCCGATACAGGAGAAAATAACAAGCTGTCCGGGCCTTTCTAAAACTATCTCAATAACATATATATACTCCTATACCTGGCGCTTCAAAGCACGTTAACCAAATTTCAAACATGGCTGCCATGTTATTCCTGATCCTGGCGCTCATGATCTCCTTCCTCGCTACCCCCGTTGTCTACTCCGATCGCCCTGCCGCAGGCTTCCGTGCCACCATGATCCGCACCGAGAAGGCCATCAACTTCACGCAGGCCGCGCGCAGGTCTCACGAGCGCATGTCCATGCTCGCCGCCAGGCTCGACGCGGCCTCCGGCTCCGGGCGCGTGACGACGCAGGCACCGCTGCAGGTGGACGGTGCCGGATACGAATACAACATGGTGCTGTCCATCGGCACGCCGCCGCAGAAGCTGCTGGCAATGGCCGACACGGGCAGCGACCTCTCCTGGATCAAGTGCGGCGCGTGCAGCAACTGCACCCCCGAGGGCCCCTCATACTACCCCGGCATGTCGACGTCGTTCTCCGTGCTGCCCTGCTCCGACCGTCTCTGCCGCGCGCTGATGAGCGCCGCCGCGACCTGCGGCTTCGGCGGCGCGGAGTGCGAGTACATCTACGGCTACGGCCTTGAGGCTGATCCCCACGTCTACACAAGGGGTTTCCTCGCGAACGAGACCTTCACGCTCGGCGACGACCGCGTGTTGGGCGGCCAAGCCGTGCCGGGCGTCGGCTTCGGCTGCACCACCGTGTCCGAGGGCATCTACATCTACGGCGCGAGCTCTGGCATCGTCGGGCTCGGCCGCGGGCCGCTGTCCCTTGTCTCGCACCTCAACGTTGGCGCCTTCTCGTACTGCCTCAGCGGCGGCTCCATGACGAGCCCGCTCTTGTTCGGCTCCCTCGCCGTCCTGGCGGGCGCCGGGGTACATTCGACGCCGCTCCTCGCCGGCACCGGCACCTACTACTCTGTCAGCCTGGAGCGCATCTCGGTCGGCGACGTGACGACCATCGGCCCCGGGAGGAGTGGCTACGGCATGGTGCTCGACTCCGGCACGACGTTCACGTACCTCGTGGAGCCGTTCTACATGCTGGCCAGGGCGGCCGTGCTGAACCAGACGACGCTCGCCAGGGTGCCCGACAGGTACGGCTTCGAGGCGTGCTTCCAAGCGTCCGGCGGCGGTGTCTGGGACGTTTTCCCGGCGATGGTGCTGCACTTCGACGGCGCCGACATGGCCCTGCCAACGTCGAGCTGCTTTGGGCAGATCGATGACGACGGCGTCATATGTTGGATGGTGCAGAGATCGCCTAGTCTGTCCATCATTAGCAACGTCATGCAGAGGGACTACCATATACGGTATGACGTCGACGAGGGTGTGGTGTCATTCCAGGCGGCCAGATGCGACAACCTATGATGGACGAGGGACCGAGTTCGTCCTCACAGAATATACAGATACATGCATCCTTGAACTACCTGTTAAAGTAGCACTCGAGTGTTCTGGAGCAATCCTTTCTCTCCCCCTCTTCTTCTCCAAATCTAGCGGCCTTAAAAGAATTTTTTTGGGAGGCAGGCTGGCCAAGCAGTCGGGGCGGGAGCGGGAGAGATGAAGGCGAGGCAGAGGCGACGGTGACACCGCCGGAGCAGGCAGCGGAGGAGGCGGCCAGGCTAGGTTAGGGCGGTGGTGGCCATAGTCATGACGGCGGCAAGGGGAAGAGGGGAAGAAGGAGGTTGCCACGGTCGCGGTAGGGTCTCGCCGGAGCTCCACGGCCGCAGCCGCCGGCGAGACCCTACCACGGCATGGCAGGGTGGTGGGCGGCAACAGCGTGACGGAAGTAGTGGTGGAACTAGGGGGGCTAGCAGGGGCCAAGGCCCCCCTAACATCTGATAAATTGTTAAATATCTTTGCTGAAATCACTGTAGCACTAATAATTTTCAAGTTAAAAAGAGGTTGAATGTGTTTTTCCTTGTGTTGCCTTGGTCTTGGCCCCCTGAGTTCATTGTCTGGTTCCGCCTCTGGATGGAAGAGAGGAAGAAGATGCAGTAGAAAAGAATCTGAGTGTGGAAATGAAAGAGCTCAAAACACTTGAGTGACAAAAAGGCAGATTCTTGTAAACACGAGGGGGATTATCCTCTATTGAAAAATACAATTGACAAAAAGAAACAACAGTTTACGCAGGTAGGTTCCCGAAAACAAAAAAAAAAGTAAGAAAGGAATATGAGATCTAACTACAAATACTCTAACCAGAGTGGAGCATAATCTCCCTACACTTTTCTTTTGAGAAGTTCTCTTGTATTCAACCTGTCCTATATAAAAGTTAGGCTAGAAGAAAACTTTGTGTTTGTGTTGACATGAATATTTCCAAAGCCATTTCAAAGCCTTGTGAACTGTTGTCCGACAACTTGAAGATCTATGTATATTGAAGAGAACACCGAATGTAAGTCCACTGATCACACTCTAAGGTAATTGGTAATTCAAGCAACAGCTGTTCTAATCCCTAAAATTGATGAAAAGCGTGCACTGACAAGGGCAAATGGAATAGGCGGTGCAGAGCATCCCTGATTTTTTTTTCTCAAATTAAGGTAATTGGTACTTTGAAATGACATAGATGTACATTAACCAATTGTTGCACATTCCTGTGTATCAAGGTAGTAAGTAATCATGTTTTCTCTCCTTTTCAGGTCTTCTTGTGTAGCATCAGAAGAGGAGGCTACTCCATGCATAGCAGTAAGGTAAGCCAGCTCCTCTCTCTGTGTGTTGACTGTAATGCAGCAAGCAAATTAAATAGTGAAGGATGGGAACTAGTCCAAACTTTTGTTTGCCTGACTGATGAAATCTTAAGATACAAGTATCAGCTCTACAAACTGAATTAAGATAGCAAGCAAATTAAATTTGTTAATCTACAAACTGTCCCATCTCACTCTCCTTGTAAGTTGTACATTGGAACCAGTAACTTTATTAGATTACTCATTCTATCACTTTTTTCAGGAACTTCTAGCTGCTGCTAGACACAACAGCTTGTCAACAGCAAGCCGATCATAGTCCTAATAGATGTGCAGCCAAACAATCCATTTTGAGCATTTGCCCAAGATGGCTGCCATGGACAGCATGAGCTATGTTAAACTAGGATTAACATTGTGTTCATCAGCTAGGATTAGTGATGCTATTAATCATCAGCTGTACGTTCAAACAAGGACTAGTATGATTTTCAGTGACATTACATATATATATGTACTTGTTAGATAAATGAATGTGTATGGTTACTGGGATCTTTTTTTTATGTCATCCTAAATCTGTGTACATAATTTCAATATTGCATTGGTCTTGAATGTTTGATCCAATGTATACGAGTTTTTAGATATGAAAGAGTTTTATTTTTTTTAATCTTGTTGAATTGAGATCGATGGATTGTTAGGCCCTGTTCGCTTCGCTGAAAAAACAAGCCGAAGCACTGTTCCGGCTGATTTGTCATGAGAGAAAAATATTGTTCCAGCTGAAAAAACAAGCTAAAAAGTACAGATTATAAGACCAGCGAACACGACCTTAGTTGCTAAAAGGTCTTTATACCGTTGAACTATTGGTCGCTAAAAGTGGTAACGAGATGTTGGTCGCTAAAAGTAGCACCCACTACTACAAATCTGACATTCACTACAAGCTCCATCACTACCGATTTTTAAGAAACCGGCAGTGATAGTGTCTCCCGGCACATCACTGCCGGTTTTTGGTTAAAACCGACAGTAATAAGACCAACCGATCTTGATATTGGGTCATCATTGTCGGTTCTTGGCTAAAATCGACATTGATACTATTACTGTCGGTTTTAGCCAAGAACCGACAGTGATATTGGGTCATCATTGTCGGTTTTTTGGACCAACGGTGATAGGCTGTACGAAAAACTTCATAACTTTCTAATACGATGTCCGATGAAGACGATTTTTATATGAAAGTTGTAGTACTCGACGAGATTTACAACTTTGTAGTCCAAACTTTTTTTTATTTGAGATGGTTTGGATGTCCAAATATATACCATAATTTTTATAGAGTTAATACTAAAGGAATCCATATGCTCCATAGTCATCGGTGAGTGTGCAGTGATAGTTAAGGATCTCGGATGGGGAAGCGCCCAAAACAAAAGTTCTAGATCTAAAGAAGTTATGCAATTTTATAGTTCACAAATAATTTGTTTGAAGTCATTATGATGCCCCTCTATTTGATTCGCAGGATTTTATAAAAGTTAACACCAACTAAGGCCACATGTTCCATAGTCATAAATGAGTGTGTAGTGATATTTAAGTATCTCTGGTGGAGAAGCGACCAAAGCAAAAGTTATAGATCTCAAAAAGTTATGCAACTTTGTTGTTGACAACATTTTCATTTGAAATCATCTATGTATCGAAAATTTCGTTTGATTTATCAAATTTAAAATTTAAATTTTTCAAATGACCTCTGACGGAGAAACGCTTAAAACAAAAGTTGTAGATCTTGAAAAGTTATGTAACTTTGTAGTTGACTTTTTGATTTGAAATCATCTATCTATCGAAAATTACGGTTGAATTTTCTCACATATGAAATTCGAATTCTTCAAATGACGTCGGATGGAGAAATGACCAAGACCAAAGTTGCGGATCTCGAAAAGTTATAAAACTTTGTCATTGACAACGTTTTCATTTGAAATCATTTAGGGTCCTAAATACTCATTTCAAAATCAGATGAACATAAAATGACTAGGATGGATATCTCATTTGGACACGGGGTCTTAGAGGTGTAGTGATTAGGGAACAAACATGCAAAGCAGGAGGTCAGGGTTTCGAGTGCTTGTGGCCGCAAGGCATGCGTTTTTCGTGTGAAAAATCGCATGACTTGTGACTTGCGATGTGCAACCGTGTGGCTGTCCAGTGGGGTTTCTCCCCCATGATAAAAATAATTCCCTATTTTTCTGCCCATTTTTTAGATTTTCTGGAAACCACATCAGTGTTGGTCTTTTAGAGTTGGCAGAGATGTGTACCCCTCATCACTGTCGATTTGGTTATGTCAGTTTAAAATCCAGCTGTAAAGGGGGGTTTTGAACCGATACTGATGTGGATATCTGGGGTATTGACCGTCAGACTGTAAGTCAGTAAAGATCATGTCCATTGCTATTTACTTATAGCGACGCCTTTAGTAGCAAAAGCAAGGGTCCATCACTATAAGATTTAGTAACTAACTGTCTATCGTTGTATAGGCCTTTTAGCAACCCCAAAGGAGTCGTTGATTTAAGGTTGTGGTGTAGTGCTTACTTAGCATTGATCTTGCCATGTCAATCACAGTCCTATTCTTTCTCTCAATAAGGTCATTTGATTGTGGAGTGTTCTTGGTCGAGAATTGATGTCTAATTTTAAATCCATCACACAAATCTTCAATTCTTGTATTCTTATATTCTTGAACTCACTACCATTGTCACTTCCTACTTTCTTGATAGTTGTTTCAAATTCATTGTGACATCTCCTGATGAATGACTTGAATGTAGCAAACATATCACTCTTGTCAACTAGAAAGAATACCCAAGTGTATCTAGTATGATCATCCACTATCACAAAGCCATACTTATTGCCACTAATGCTAGCATATTGTGTTGGTCTAAATAAGTCCATGTGTAACAACTCAAATGCCTTCGATGTGCTCATTATGCTCTTCTTAGGGTCACTCTTACCAACTTGTGTACCCGCTTGGCAAGAGCTACACAACTTATCCTTCTCAAATACTACATCCTTTAAGCCCTTAACCAAGTCATGCTTAATCAATCTATTCAATTGTTTTATTCCAACATGACCAAGCCTTCTATGACATAACCAACTCATGCTAGACTTACTGAACAAATAGGTTGACAATTAAGCTTCACTAGCATTGAAATCAACTAAGTATAGATTCTCATGTCTAAAGCCTATGAAGATGAAGTTAGAGCCATCTACACTTATGATCTCTACATCATCCACACCAAATATGCACCTGAAACCAAGATCACATAAGTTGAGCTACCGATAGCAAGTTGAAGTTCAAACTCTCTACTAGCAAGACATTTGATATGCTCATGTCATTGGATATAGCAATCTTACCAAGTCCTTTGACATTGCCTTTGCCATTATCACCAAATGTGATACTATCATAACCATCATTGCACTTGTGTTGATTGAGTTGAACATTCTTGCATCACCGGTCATGTGTTGTGTGCACCCACTATCAAGCACCCAATGCCTTCCTCTAGATTTGTAATTGACCTACAAGAGAAGATCAATTCTTTTTAGGTACCCAAATTTGCTTGGATCCTTGAAGGTTAGTGACCAAGCTCCTTGGTACCCAATTGCTTTCTTCTTTGAGCCCACAATGGATGTACCAACGAATTTAGCTTGCACACCATTGACACCCTTGGTAAGCAAATAACAAGAATCAAACTTAATTGAGGATACATTAGTTTTCTTATTCTTGCATTGTTGCTCTAGATGCCCAACTTGCTTGCATCTATAGCAATAATGACCATTGCTCTTCATAAAACTAGTCTTGTGAGTAGCAAAAGCCGTCTTGCCCTTCTTGGGGGTATAGCCCAATCCCTATTTGTTGAGAGACACTCTTTGGCTACCCAAGCACTTTAACAAGCGGGCCTCACCATCATAGGCATTGCCTAAGGCATGAGTGAGCTCATTTACCTCCTTCTTGATGTTCTCATTTTCCACCTTATGTGTAGTATCACAAGTGACATTCTCACTTGGTGAAGTAGAAGTGGATGTATTACAAGAAGGGTTAGTGGGAGCAAAAATGATAGGCTAAAAGAAAGATTCATTAATTATATCACAAGTTGAGCCTTCGTCACATGTTACAACATTCTCCTTCTTCTCTTGATCAAGGAGGGAGCAATGAGCTTTTTCAAGCTTCTTGTGAGCCTTGCCAAGCTTCTCATGGGCTTCCATTAGCCTCTCATGAGTAGCATTGAGATCATCAAAGGACTGCTCAAGAGTTTTACACTTCTTGCGCAATTCTTTGCATTCCTTTCTCTTTGCCTCAAGACAAGAGTGAGCTTGTTCTAGCATGTCAGTGAGGTCCTCCTTTGAGTACTCCTCATCATCATCATCACTATCACTATCACACTCTTCATCGGATTGTACCTTAGTGGCCTTAGCCATGAAGCATGTCGATGGAGTGTCGAAGAGAGAAGGCTTGCTGTTGATAGCAATGCTTGCAAGCACCTTCTTCTTGAATGTCTCCTTCTCATCATCAGTAGAATCATCATCATCCAAAGAACCATCACTATCCCAAGTTACTACATAGGAGCCACCCTTCTTCTTCTTTTTGAAGGACACCTTCTTCTCATTTTTTTACTTCTTTTCTTCTTTTTCTCATCTTCATCACTATTGTATGGATAATTGGCCACGAAGTGATCCTTGCTCTTGCACTTGTAGCACCTTCTTGGTTGGTCATTGTTCTTGGACTTGTCTCTTCTCTTTCTTGCACCATAGCCCTTCTTCTTCATGAACTTGCCAAATCTTCTCACAAAGAGGGCCGTAGCTTCTTCATTAAAGTCACTAACATCCTCATCATCACTTGATTCTTCTTTCTTGGACTTGCCCTTGCTCTTGGATGGGGTGCCAGCCTTGAATGATACACTCTTCTTCTTCTTGTCCTCTTCTTGGTCAACCCCCATTTCCACATGGTATGTCAAACCGATGGAGACATCTTCATCTCTTGTCTTCTCACCCAAACTCTTGAGGTCATTGATGATCACTTGCATTCAATAGAACATTTCCAGAATGCTCTCATCATCTTTCATCTTGAAGCTTGTCAACTTGTCTTTGAGGATATATAGCTTGGCACTCTTGACCACTAGTGTGCCCTCATATGTTTCCTCCAATCTCTTGCAAACCTCATTTGCTCTCACAATATCTTTGATTTGCTCAAACACCTTTGAATCGATTGCATTGTAAATGGTGTTGAGAGCCATAGTGTTGCATTGCTTGTTCTCTAGCTCTCTAGGGGTTGCGTTTGTATGATCAAGAATCACAAAGTCATTCTAATGTAGACTAGGCCCAATCTTCCGATAGGTATGATAGCGTTGATTGGTGGAGACTCGACGTTCACGATCTAGGCTTCGAACCAGGACTGTTTCGGACCCCCACAACCGTTACACCACTGCTCCGTTGGTTATCAACCACGCGAACACGATTGACCTCGCCGAGAAGGCTTTCCTGTAAGCGAATCGAGAACACAAGCAAGAACGAGATAAACGCAATCTGAAATTGCAAATAAATATGAGGCTTATGATAATGAGAAGGAGTTCAAGTCTTTATTCGAAAGGACTAATCGCCACAGGCGAACAAGATCAAGAACTGGGGCCCTGGTTCACAGCAAGCGGCCTTGGCGGCGACAGTTGTAGCAAAACGATGTCTGTTTCACGAGGAAATCAAGAACTAAATAAAACCCAAACCCTAAGGAGAGCGACAGCTGCTATTTATAGTTTCTTGGGCGTCACCCCCCTGGACGCGCCCTCTAATAGGCCCAAACACGATACATGGTCCAACGGACCAAAATACGGTGTCACATCACCCTGGCAGATTCTGGACGCTGACTTGTTTCGATGATTTTTGTTGATTCCGAAGAGATTTTGACGTGAGACCACTTGGATTGGCTTCCTTATCAAATTAGCTTTCCATACATATGTGGATCATAAAAAACGGAGTCCGGATGTGTCCTGGGTGACTAGTTTAAGGTAGACTAGTCCTGTAAGCTGAGATGGACTCGAACTTGATTTGGGCCTCCACCTTGGTGACTCGAACCGGAGGAGCTTTGGGCCTCCTTCTTTCTTAGGGCACCCCCACTGATCTCCTTGGTCTCCATATGGTTCTCCAAGCATGGTCATATGTATGGAGGTCATGTCCTCATCATCATCCCTTTCTTGACGAAAAGCTATCGTCGGCGTCGATTTTGTTTGAAGTCGATCCTGCACAACATGAGGACAAACGAGGTTTCCAAAATAATGGAGATGGACAATGTTGTGAGAAAGAATATGACCATATATCCAGGTTTGTAGCATGTCTTGTCCTACAGAGATGTAGTCTGCTCGATTGAAATACACACGATCTTTGCCAATACTATCCTGCAAAAGATTAGTACTAACAAAAAATATTTGCTCCCTTTCTTTGGATTCCACTTATGTTCAAAAAGCAAAACTAGAGGAATATGACATAACAACAGTGTTGATTTTACTGTCCTCTAGTTGATCATTACTTTGCACAACAAAATGAGAATTCGGATTTGTACAAATGTAAACTCGTTGTATCAAATATTGCCCTTGATTATTATATTTACCAAAAACATGATATGTATGTCTAGAGAACTATGGCAAATCAATATATGTATAAAGTTTCTCCTCTAAAGAACTACGATTATACGGAACATGAAATTCAATGTAACCCAAAGTATTTAAAGAAGACAACAATTTCAGCTCATCAACTTCACCAGCATTATGAATAACAAGTCTATTTTTAGCACAAGTGCTCGATTTCAGCACACGTATAGCATGATCATTCTTCAATGATTGCATGGGTATAACATAAATATCATCATGCAAGTTATCTTGGTCACAAGAAACATCAAGCAAATCATCTTGTGACAAAGGTAAATCAAGCGAAGGTCCACTAAAATTTGCTTTATCATAGCATGAGTGGTGGAAAAATTTAGCACATCAAGAGAACTCCCACCTTCCGTGAGTTTAGCATCGTGGGCATTACCTTTGCTCTCATGTTTAACAGGAGTAATAGTTGATGGTTCTGAATTTTCACATGAGGCTGTGAGCATCTCCTTTTCTGTCACGTCATCCTCGCTCTTTTGTACATTGTACTGCAAAAGGTTAGGCATAGCAGGAGGAATAACAAGAGATTGATCTAGTTGATGCACCTCATCATTTGAATTAATTACAAGAGATGTATTAACAAAATTTTCTCTCATAAGATGTTTCATATCATTCCAAGTTTGAGGTTTATTAGAAGGATCTAAAGACTCCCACCAAGATAAAGCAGAATGTCATGAAACACTAGCTGCATTTTTTTACCTTCCTCCTTGGACACATAAAGCGAGTAGCAAATATGTTATCGATGGCAATTTCCCACTCAATGTACTCATCAGCACCTATACCATCATAAGTCGGTGGATACGAACAACCTGTCATTGTTAGAAGACAGCAAAAGACAACACAAAAGTATTATCCCTAGCAACTACTTAGGTTGTGGACAAGGAAAAACAGGGCACTCAACTCTCAAGCATCTTACCACGGTCTTACAAGTGTTCTTACCAAAGCAACCGGCGGTGCAATCGGTCGATGACTGTGATACCGTTGTAGCTTGAGTGTAAAAGTTGCAATGCAAACCTGTACTTGATTAGAAGAAAGTGGAGCTTGGACAGGCACAATATAGTAGCAAGGAATATCAATAATTTAATTCAGAAATTGTAAGATTGAAAAGTAGTCCCAAGCTAGTCTATGTCGCTGGCCTAAACTCGTCCTGAACCTAGTTCAAGCAAGCAATACAATACAACTCAGCACAAGGACTCAAAAGGATGCAAGGACTTCTGAACTTTTTTTTCACTTTCTTTTTCTTTCCTTCTTTATTTTTTTCTCTTTTTTTAGGTGCGGCTTTTTTCCTTCTTTTGGTTTTTGCACCTCTTTGCCTTTTTCTTTGTTTTATGTTTTTTATCTCACAAAAGTGCCGCACATAAGAGATTAGACCTTAGATATTTCCACCGTGGAAGAAAAATACTTAACCGAGGAAGCTGTAGAAGGAATTGCTAGAAAAAACAAACTCAATCATGCAACCCACTCCATGACTATTTTAGATCCAAAGAAAAACTAGAGATCAATCTGAAGCAAGCCACACTAGGAAACAAGACTTGACACTAGACCAAGAACAAGATCAGAACACAACGAACACTAAGATGCGGCAAGGGACAACAGTTCAATAAAGCAAACTGAAATTAAAAAAATTGCAAAGGCACAGCGGGGCTGTAGGACTAGAGATATGTGATAGTGTATATTTTTTTGGCTTTTTGTGGACTATAGGTAAAACAAAAACAGTAGCAATCTAAAGGGAAAAACAAAGTTATACCTAACGGGCAACTAGGTCTCTGATACCACTTGATGTAGACTAGGCCCGATCTTTCGAAAGGTATGATAGCGTCGATTGGTGGAGACTCGACGTTCATGATCTAGGCTTTGAACCAAGACTGAATCGGACCCCCGCAACCGTTACAGCACTGCTCCATTGGATATCAACCACGTGAACGCGATTGACCTCGTCGAGAAGGCTTTCCTGCAAGCGAATCGAGAACACAAGCAAGAATGAGATAAACGCAATCTAAAATTGCAAATAAATATGAGGATTATGATAATAAGGAGGAGTTCAAGTCTTTATTCGAAAGGACTAATCGCCATAGGCGAACAAGATCAAGAACTGGGGCCCTGGTTCACAGCAAGCGGCCTTGGAGGCGACAGTTGTAGCAAAATGATGTATGTTTCATGAGGAAATCAAGAACTAAACAAAACCCAAACCCTAAGGAGAGTGACGGCTGCTATTTATAGTGTCTTGGGCATTACCCCTCCTGGACGCACCCTCTAATGGGCCCAAACACGATACACGGTCCAACGGACCAAAATACGGTGTCGCAGCACCCTGGCAGATTCTGGACGCTGACTTATTTCAATGATTCCCGTTGATTCCTGAGAGCTTTTGACGTAAGACTAGTTGGATTGGATTCCTTATCAAATTAGCTTTCCATCCATGTGTGGATCATCGAAAACGGAGTCCGGATGCGTCCTGGGTGACCAGTTTAAGGCAGACTGGTCCTGGATGGACTCGAACTTGATTTGGGCCTCCACCTTGGTGACTCGAACCGGATGAGCTTTGGGCCTCCTTCTTGCTTTGGATACCCCCGCTGATCTCCTTGGTCTCCATATGGTTCTCCAAGCATGGTCATATGTATGAAGGTCATGTCCTCATCACATTCTCCATCACATCCCAAACCTTCTTATTGATTGAACCCAAATACATCTTTATCTTTCTCTTACAATAATCATAAGATGTGCCATCAAAGAACGATGGTTTACCCCCAACGTGGTTGAACACAACTTTAGCCATCTTTGACACCGAAGGTTGTTAAGCCTTGATTAAACGGTGACCACTGCTCTGATACCACTTGAAAGGTTCTAAATGGCTAGAGGGGGTGAATAGCCTAATAAAACCTCTTCAAGACACTAGAGCAACTCAATTAGCAAAACAAATGGCGTAATGCAAGTTTTGCTCTAGCCTACTAAAATAGCAAGCAACATATCCACAAGTCTAGTAATTATGTCTACTCTAGTGAGCTAACAAGAACAAGAGAGCCACAATTACTTAGCTACTCAACTAGGCAAACTAACTAACAACTAGCTACACAAGTATGTCAATGAAAGAAATACAAAGGGATGAAGAATAATATACCGATCATGGCAAGAGACAATAGAGATCACCAAGTGAAAACAAAAGAGCCAATTGACACACAATTTATCCCGAGGTTCACTTGTTTGCCAGCAAGCTACGTCCTCATTGTGATGACTGATTCAATTGGTAGTTCGTGAGCTAATTAGTACCACGCCAAGACCAACAAATGGGCGCCGCAAGAACCTACACAAGATGAGGGCGCTCAATGTCACGAGCAATCCACTAGAGGTGCTTTTGGTGCTCCACCGGGGAATAAGCCCAAGAACCCCTCACAAATCTTGATCGGGATGGCCACAAACAATCTCCACCTCGTGCCAATCACCATAAGCTACTCCAAGCCATCTAGGTGGTGGCAACCACCAAGAGTAACAAGAAAACCGCTGCCAGAATGATCCCCAAGTGCCACTAGATGCAATCACTCAAGCAAGTGCACTTTGAATCACTCCCAATCTCACTATGATGATGAATTAATGGAGGAGATGAGTGGGAGGTGTTTGCTTTAGCTCACAAGGATGTATCACTGATGAAAATGTGCAAGAGGGTGAGCTAGAGCCAGCCACAATGTACTTATAGAGCCCCAAGGACTTCACTAGCCATTATGCACTCGAAAGGGCATCGGATCCTGCAACCGAACTCTGGTTTGGACGCACACAGTCCGAGTTTGGTCCACCAGATGCTGCCACACGTTCCCATCATTCAACGTCATCCGCTGATCTCGAACAGTCACTATGCGCTCGCGATCACTAGCTCTGGACCGGACGCAGAGGCTAGGGTCTAGACCCTCAACCACGCGTGAGTCCGGAGCATTATAGAAATGTTCCAAAGTGCTAAAAACTGATCGGACCCTGTCCGGTCTAGGTGGCCAGACACACCCAGAGTACGGTCCCCTCCTGCTTCACTTTCCCGCATGCCATGTAGCCTTGACCGGACCCAGGAACAGTGACAGTGGTGAGTTCAATCTGACTCATTCACTAGAGTCTGATCAGCTTGTTTTTCAAAAGGAGAGCACCCAGGTGCTCCGGACTCGGTCTGGACCCATCGTCCGTACTCTCCCACTAAGTTCGGTCACCCCATGGCTCGCCACATGTCCCGTTCGTGCGAACGCTTGATCAACCAGATGCTGAGACTTTGGTCCCGACACGCCCCTGCACTGACTTCGGTCTGAGTCATAGGTAGCCCTAGGGCTTAGGGTTAGATACCGGACCTGCACCCTAGGGTGCGGACCCTCCTAACCACAGAGTCTAGTCCCTTGTTTCTTCTCCTTTTCAACTCCAATCTCTTCACCCTTGCTCCCAAGTGCTAAACACATTATGTATCACCATTGTGCATGTGTGTTAGCATTTTTCAAAGCATTTTTCAAGGGTTAATTGTAAGCACACTAGGTCCTAATGCATATGTAAGTATGAATTCACCTAGCGACACTCAATAACCATTTTAACCATGATTTTCCCCTCTTTATAGTATTTCTATCTATCCTAAACCCACTCACACCCTCTTTTGGTATTTATTAACTTGTCACTTGTTTTAATAGCCACCTCTTAATTACCTACATCTCCTAACATTACTTTACTAGGTTGTCATCCCTAGTGATGGTGCTAGAGATGCTTGTTGGTGCTGCCTAGCATCACTATTAGAATGATACTAAGTAGTTCTTTATCATCTTATGTGACTAGAAAGAATATATAGATATGAATGAAAAAGGATCCGCAAGCGCACAGATAATATACCATTGTAGCACTTCACCTGGGAGTATTCCAGGTATCGTTATTTATATTTTTACCATAGGAAAGGTCTAGCATGGACAAGTAGACGATGCACATTATAACAAAGAACATGAATAAGATTAATACTAATATTGTCATAACAATTGTAGCAAGCATATAAAAATAATGGGTATACAAAAGAGAGAGGGGTACAAAGATTATACCAAACCATGCTCTTGACATGATTGGGAATCCAATCGAAGCCTGCTTACCTCTTTCTAGACTTAGTCTAACTTGCTATGCCCTAGAATATGCTGGAGCTCTGAGGATGATTAGGGTTTCTGTCTTCTCAAATGCTAGGGTTATGCCTAGGGGAGATTATATAGCCCTGAGGGTCCAACGTGAAACCTTTGATCAAACCGACTTAAGCAACGGCCTAGATGCATCCTCAAAGGCGCTGGGAAATCGACATAGCGACGAGGCTGATAGGTGGGGCCCACAGGGGCCAGGTGGCCCCACTAGGGGGTGGCCCTCTGCTTTGGTGATGTGGCTTCTGGACCCTTCTAGAGTCTACCCACATAGGTATCATGGCGGAACTCCATATTTTCCTTTGGCAATTAGGTCCTCCTTGGTAGTTTTCTAAATAAATCCTGCTGGAAACACAGATTCACCAAAACTTATGAAATTTATTAGTTCAAACCCCTATACCTTTGTTGGTGATCTCAATTGTGCCCTTATATATGTTTTATTGACGGTTTATAATGATTGTTAACTACTGTCAACACCCTCTATGGTGTATTGAGTGGCAAAACAAAATCCTATTTATACCTTTGCCTTGATCTTAATAGGATTTTTGTTTTTCTCTTTCTTCTTTTCCAAGTTGGAGCTTGATCATCATCTTCTGACCATCTCCATCATCGTGGTCACCATCATCTAGCTCCATCACTTGGTATGTACCAACCTATCTTACATAACACTTATGACAAAGGTTAGTACATAGGTTTCATCAATTAGGTGAAACCAAACTAGGGCTTTCAATGGCACCTAAGTTTATCTTTACTATACATTAGCTTAAACTATTGTGGCTTGTGGGTCTTGTTGCAGCCCATATCTTATATGTTATGACGCTATGAATCTAAATTTTTATTTTTGTTAATTTTTATTCATTACTACATTTTTTACCCTGAAGTTAAGTTCAAACTCTTCTTGTATCTTTTATTACATTTCCTTTTGTACCACAATATATATTTAATTGAAATCTAATCATAAGTTATATAAATTCTTGTTGCACCCCTTCCTATAACATCATGAATCAATATTTTAGCTTTCAACTTTTAATCTAGTACATGCAATTTAATATCCACATGTATTAACTTCTAGTGCTTATTATATCTTTGATTCAACATTTTCACTTTTTATTTTTTTAAAAATACTTTAGGTCCTAGGCTAGCCTTTTAGTTCTTAAAGTGACATAAATAGGTGTTTCAGCTTGCACTGCACCACTTAAAATGTTGAATTAGTTACATCGAAGACTTGTGTGTATAATATTGTTTTATAAATATAGAGTGCACAAATATAAATTATTAATATTGTTGTGACACAATTTTTAATAAAAATGTATAAATTTATTTGAAGTAACAACCTATGGATTTCAGCATCATGGAGGATAATATAAATTAAAGTGAGTTGTCACTATGTGGTTTTGTTGAGGGACCATTTTCCATGTTTGATAAGCTATTAAAATAAATATTTATTCAAATATATACATGGTTACTTGTTCTACATAATGGAACATAGCATATGCTTAACTTTTTATTAAGAGTGTAGAAGAAGTCTACAATTTAGAAAGCCTGATTAAACCCTGCTGGAAACACAAATTCACCAAAACTTGTGGAATTTATTAGTATAAACCCCTAGACCTTTATTGGTGATCTCAATTATACCCTTATATATGTTTTATTGATGGTTTATAATGGTTGTTAACTACCATCAACAAACTACCCCAAGCTTAACCTTTGCTAGTCCCTTAGCAAAGCTAAACTTAGTAAATGGATCATGAGTTCCGTCAATGCTTTCACTCCTCAAAAGTACACATGCGTTCAACAAGATTTCTCCTCCGGATTAGAATAAACCGATCTAACTTTCAAACTTACCCATATTACCTTCAACTATGGGGCTCCTTAGCCTTCACTTGGGTCTTGAGTAATTGAAAGACAGAACAATCAAGTCAAGCACTATGTCTCAAGTTCTACGCTCAACCATTATTCTGGAGTTTTTATAGGTTTTCAAAATAAAACTTAGAGCTTCCATTTTATGACACTCTCAAGTCTCTCAATATTTATGGTATTTGTGGATCCTTACCAAGGCAATAGTGATGTTATGGCTTTCTCTTTCTACCACTAGGCTTATGTGGAGCTCATAGGAGTGGAGAAAGCATAAAAGAGCATACTTGCAATACATATATTATAAAGTCAAACATCGGATCCAAAGAGAGTTAAGTCATACAATCAAATCAAGATGTGCATGTGTATGGATGTATATGATGGCTAACCTAATTTAACTTTGCTCCATGAAAACTTATCTCTCTTTTGGAACTTGGAAACAACTTTGCAAGAAAACATGGGCTATCTTATTCATCACTTTCTTTTTTAGGCGGGCATCGGAGTACCCATTGTTTTCAATATCTCAGACACTTGTACATTTTTTTCTTTCTTTTTTTTTCTTTTTTTCCCTTTTTTTTAATGAATAACTTTTGCATAGCCACATGCTTCTTTTCCGCAACAAAACTTTTGAGAGACAACAAAAAGAACTTGAAGCATTTATTTGGTGGATATCCTATAGGGCATATTTTTGGTGTTTTCTCCTATTGTAGGAGTAAAATATTTTTGGGTGGATCTAAATGGAATGGCATGTTTTGCGCCTACCCTAGTGTAGGAGTAGTGCATATGTGGGTGGTGTGTACGTGATCTTGATTTTAAGAGCATGACAAACCTCTCATAAGGGTCAACAAACCTTGACTAAACTCAATGCAATGAAAGCAGCATATATGAGTGAAAGTTTTATTAATCTAAATACCATATATGGCTCTGGTAGGAATTCAAACTTTGTCATACAAAGAACTCATCATGTAAAATTTTTATGTTTTTTCAAAAGATAAATCTCTAGAACTCTAGTATCACTAGGAACAAGATAAATAGCAGCTCAGACCTTCTTATATCATATCCGTTAATTACCTAGACTTAAATCAAGCATATGGTACCCACGAGTTTCAAGTTCAAAGTAAATTCTTATATCAAAACAGTCGTATCCAAAACTCAGGAAAATTCAAGGCTGAAAACTAGGTACTTGAAAGGAATTACAACAGAGCAACTATTCATCATTTCCATTGCAAGAGATTATCCTTATAGTCCATTTTATTTATTCAGTTCTTAAAAATAGAAAACTAGACACACACTTTTTTATTTTGTTTTTAAGTTTTAAGATCACACCTTACTAATATATATATATATATATATAATTGGGTAGGACAAATTTTTATTTTGTTTTAGTTTGTTATGTATCTTTTTATTTCTTTAGCGAATATAAAGCAAACTCAAAAATAGTAAAACTAAAGGAAAGAAAATTTAGCTAGATACACGGGGGATACTCCTCCCCATGCTGGATGTTGCTGTGGTCGATTGTTGAATGTGGAGTGATCTTTCTCAGAGCGTGTTTGCCAGCTGATGTCCTCATTCATCCAGAAGTTGGGTTCCTCATGTATAGCGAGTACAACAGCAGTTCAGGAAGATGTACTTTGGGCGGATGAAGATAGCCGAGTAAACTTGCTCTTGATCTTATGTGTCATCCTCTAAAATACTCCAACAATAACACTAAAACTCATGGCACAGATTAGGATAAGGGGTTAGCGGTCAGCCATTCAAAGATTTATTGTCCTTGTAGGTTTAGATAGATTTTCTTTTGGCGGAATTTTAGCATGATGTCCATTTAGTATTTTTAGATTTTCTATTTTATGATATGCAGAACAAAAAACATGTATGCATAGTTTTTTTAATTTTTATGCCACCACAGTGAATATTCCCATGGGTTTTTACACATCGTAGATTTATTCACATGGGGCTTTATGACGCAATGATGAAATGTAGTCATGAAACTTTTTATCTTTCTTTTATTAACACAATGTAAATACAGAGAAGTAAATATGCTAAATTGATAAATAATTTATGCAATGCTAGAAAGTAAATATGGATAAGTACCGTTGTTACCTCACGGTGAGGGTTCGGATTTTTAAGTCCTTCGGATAGGACTTGACTGGAGAAAAGTCCTTCATTCCTCGGGTGCATCATTCGGTCTCAGCGGTGGAGACTCAGATGCCTGCACTTCTTGTGATGGTGATTTCGATGATGATACCACCTTTTCTTTCCGCACCTGCCTAGACCGTGGACTTGTCTTAGGCGTAGTAGGTTCATCTTTCATAAGCGCTTCATGTTCTTCATCTTTCCATTCATTCCATCGGGGTTGGTTCCTTTGACATTGGGATGATCGATGTCTCCTCCTGCAGCGGCTCTTCTTTGGCTGTTCATAAGTAGTATAACTATTAAAATAACAGCGTAGCTTTCCTCCAGGGAATTGGAAGTGGACTTGTCCAGATCCAACATAGATGATTGCATTGGTGGTGTTGAGGAACGGTCTTCTAGGGATGATGGGTGCATCATCTTCATCTTCTCCCATGTCTAGGACCATGAAATCGGAAAGGGCAAAGTGGTCGTGTATTCTTACCATAACATCCCACGCTATTCCCTTAGGGAATTGGATTGATTGGTCCACCATCTACAACTACATATATGTAGAGAACAAAGGTTCATTATCAAATAAATATTCATACGTTACCTTGGACATTATATTGATGTCCAATCAAATGTCGCAGAAGGTCTTATGGAAGATTCTTTTTCCAATGGTACACTCGATCGTCGGTAAGCTAGGATCATCCTTCTTAGCAAGGAACGGTGAAGCGAGGAGATGGTCATACTCAGATCAGAGTGTGTTGATCATGTTGACCATTTCTTCTTGTGGCTGACTAGTCTTGTTCTTCCTCCTTCTTTGGTTGTACTTCTTCTTGGTCACTGTTGTCTCTTCGGGCAGGTATGCCTTTTGTGGATGACTAGGAGATTACAAGATGCGGTTCTTGAAAGAGAACTTCTCCTTTTATCCTTGATTGTGAAGTAGATCTTGGCACTGCCCGCGTAGATGATGGCTTTTGTGGTGCACAAGAAAGGTCGGCCAAGGATGATGGGTGCCTTTTCATCTCCACCTATTTCCAAATCCACAAAATCTACGGGAACATATGATTGTCCCACTCGGATGATGGCATATTCAAGAACTCCCTTGGGGTAGCAGAGTGACTGATCTGCAAGCTACAAACGCATATTTATGTACAACAAAGGATCTCCATTAATTTTATCATAGATTACCTTAGGCCTGATGTTGACACTAGCTCCGAAGTCACAGATAGCTTCTTGAAAAATGTGAGGTCCAATGGCGATGGGGATGATAGGTCTCCCAAGATCAACTTTCTTGTCAGGCAAGATGTAATCTATCCACCTTCCGGTCGATGCCTCCATGTAGTAGTAAGCTGCATTGTGAATATCGACAAGATTTGTAGTTTCTAAATTTTCCAGCTTCCTCGGAATCTTACCTTTGTCGGACGGAGGAACAGCAGCCGTCAGATGAGCTATTTGTGATTCTATCATTTTATTAAAGCTATGCTAGTTCTTAATTGCAGAAGCAAATCTATCCATTCTATTATTTATGTTTCTAATATTTTATCATTGGTAGCTACCTTCTTAGATAATACTTTCATAAGTCTAGATTGGCCAGCAATTAATTTTCTAAAGGGTGGTTGATTGAAGTTATTATAATTATTACCTTGAGGGTTACCTTGGTAGTTGGACCTCTGTGGCTGGTTCCATCCTTGATTCTGCTGAGGATGGAAGTAATTGCCGTTGACGAAGTTCACATCTTCATAAATTTCAGGGCAGCTGCTCCCTGAATGCCCCTTGTTTCCACACTCCTCACATGTCATATGGGAATCATGAATATGCATGACTTCTTGCTTCTCTTTGGTTCAGTCTTCAAGCTTCTTCATTAGTAGGTCCATCTTGGCAGATAACATGTCTACCTCCTTGAGTTGATGTATACGTCCACCTCTCTTGTGGGTTTGAACATGTTCTTCATTTCAGCCTTGGTTGGAGGCCATCTTCTCCACAAGAGTGGTCGCAGTCGGAAGTGTAAGTAACAAGAATGCACCTCCAGCAGCAACATCCATGGTCTCACGGGTACTATTGGTCAACCCATAGTAGAACATCTACATGAGTAGCCAATTCTCCATCCCATGATGAGGATATTCTGATATATAGTCTTGAAAGCATTCCCACGCCTTAGGGACAGATTCATCATGTTGCTGCTGGTTACTTGAAATTCTCCTACGTAGAGCATTGGTCTTGCCCGTGGGAAATAACTTTGCTTGGAAGGCAGTGGAGCAATTATCCCATATAGTATTTCTATCTTTTTTAGTGTAGAACCACTGCTTCACCTTCCCCAAAAGTGAGAACGGGAAGAGGCAAAGTAGTAAGGCATCCTTGGTTACTCCCTTGATGGTGAAAGTGCTGCAGATCTCTAGAAAGTGTTGGAGATGTTCACTCGCATCTTGATGTGCCTTTCCACAAAATTGGCTCGCTTGCACCATATTGATGGGAGCTGGCTTGAGCTCGAATCCATTGTCTCCAACATTGACATTAGGTCCAGTACGGATGTTGGTAGTGGTTGGAGCAGAAAATTCACAAAGAGTCCTGTCAGCCATGGCTTCAAATTCTGGTGTTAAGCTTCGCCTTATCTGGTTGTCTTCTGACTCTAAAGCTAAAACTTTTTTTGAGTTTAGCCTTAGTCCTCTTAAGTAGTGCTTCTAGATCATCAACTTAGTTTGTTAGAAGGTCAAAACCGGTCATACATTACCCTGCATAAGATACACAACTAGACAAAACAAGGGTAATCCTGCTTAAGTAGAGGTCAATGATTATCTCGATCACATCTATAAGTATAAGTTTATCAATACTTCCTTTGCCTAGCTACCTTCCCCGGCAACGACACTAGAAATGCTTGTTGGTATTTATTAACTTGTCACTTGTTTTAATAGCCACCTATTAATTACCTATATCTCCTAACATTACTTTACTAGGTTGTCGTCCCTAGTGATTGTGCTAGAGATGCTTGTTGGTGCTACCTAACATCACTACTAGAATGATACTAAGTAGTTCTTTATCATCTTATGTGACTAGAAAGAATATATAGATATGAATGAAAAAGGATCTACAAGCGCACATATAATATAGCATTGTAGCACTTCACCCGGGAGTATTCCAGGTATCGTTATTTATATTTTTACCACAGTGAAGGTCTAGCATGGACAAGTATTCATAGCTTATACTATTGATGGAGAAGTAAACCATAACCAATATTCTACTCATAATAGGGGTAAGTGATAGGATAAGATATATAATAAGTATTGATCAATGATAATGACAAATCACTCAGAGTACTCATTTCTATGGCAATAACATGGTCAGGTAGAATATTTGAGGAATAATTCCTAAGTCATCCTTAATTATAAGTCAAAGCATACATTGATTAGTGCAATTATACCTAATAGTCATTGCTAAGATCATCTTCATATCTACACATAAGGGATATTACTAGGGAAGAGTAAGAATAGAGCTTATCTTCCTTTGTAATCAGATCCTACGTGCTACCTACATCGGGGAGTGGACTACAAAGGACTCAATGGGAGTGTCATGTTTGCGATCTACTACATGACCCAAAATATAGGGTGTATTCGTAGGTAAACAATGTATAAGCACCACGCTTACACAATGTCGACCACCCACCCATGGTACTTAGAGTGAGCGCTATACAAACTTATGCATGAACATGATGATAATCCAACTATACTAAGCATATAATCAAAGTAGATGATGAACATTATAACGAAGAACATGAATAAGATGAATACTAATATTGTCATAACAATTGTAGCGAGCATATAAAATAATGGAGATACAGAAGAGAGAGGGGGTACAAAGATTATACCGAACCACGCTCTTGACACGATCGAGAATCCAAGCGAAGCCTACTTGCCTCCTTGTAGACCAAGCCTAACTAGCTATGCCCTAGAATATGCTATAACTCTAAGGATGATAAGGGTTTATGTCTTCTCAAATGACTTAATGACTAGGGTTATGCCTGGGGGGAGAGGCAGGGGCTGGATTATATAGCCCTGAGGGTCCAATGTGAGCCCTTGGCTCAAACCGACTTAAGCAATGGCCTAGATGCATCCTCAAAGGTGGTGGGAAACCGACATAGCGATGAGGCTGACAGGTGGGGCCCATAGGGGCCAGGTGGTCCCACCTATTAGGGGGTGGTCCTCCGCTTCAGTGACGTGGCTTTTGGACCCTTTTAGAGTCTTCCCACATAGGTACCGTGGTGGAACTCCATATTTTCCTTTGACGATTAGGTCCTCCTTGGCGGTTTTCTGATTAAACCCTGTTGGAAACACATGTTCACTAAAACTTGTGGAATTTATTAGTTTAAACCCCTAGACCTTTGTTGGTGATCTCAATTGTGCCCTTATACATGTTTTATTGATGGTTTATAATGGTTGTTAACTTCCGTCAACACTCTCCCTGCCCATCACGGAGCCGAGGAGTTTTGTAGTGATCCTAAAGAAGTACCACCCCAAAGCGAAGTATCTGGTGAGCACTCGTGCGAGACGCATAATGTATCGATGATGTCGCAAGTTACCATTGTCCTCTTTGTCATCAGTCTTTTTTGTGCGAGGTGAAGAATGTGCTAGTGGACTTTGAGCAAGCGCACGACTACAAGCAATGGTGCATGGTCGAGCTATAGATGGCTAGGTAGTCTTGGTTTGTTGGCTTGGAGAGGACCCGCATGAACAAAGTCTTGCGAGTGTCATTCAAGTACGGGTGGGGTGCCTTCTGCGCTAACAACAACCTCAATGTCGGTGACACCTCCTTCTTTAGCGTGATCTGTGAGGCCACCTGCACAATGATGACGACGAGAAATGGGAGGAGGAGCTAGAGGATGATGAAGCTAAGCTCAAGGTGGAGGTGCGCAAGACAAACGACAGATGGAGGCGGTGAACTGGGCACAAGAGTTGACATGATCTGTATTTTGTTATTTCATCAATACTATTATCCGACCTGTAAAGATTTCCAAGTACCAGAATGTCTTAGGCCCTGTTTGGATGAACTGCGACTAGTTTGCCTTGGCTAAAAATTATCCAATTAGTTGTTTTATTAGTTCATACTTGGTTGTATCGTGAACTAATTGTTGGGTTCTATGGACTAGTTGGATGGCCCCTGATAGTTGCCATCACTGTATTTCATAGTTTACCGACTCACAGTGATCTAGATCGTGTATATTTGCTAGGGTCAGACTATCTTTGTCTCCAAAAAATGTCAACATCTATACGCCCATGTCCTCTGATCAGAAAGGGTGAACACCGTTAGTATACTATAGATCAGAAAGAGAACTAGAAATAGAACTGCATGCAAAAGCAAGCAATAGGGTCTAGACAGAGCTTAACCCACCTAATACAAAGTTCAACAAAAGTTAACGCAGACATAGCGATTGCATGGGTTAAACTCTATTGAACGTGGTGTAGATCAGGTCCTTTGGTAGCCGTTTTCTAGCCTTTGTTGGTTGGTTTTGCCTACTGGTTTCTTTCTGATTCTCTTTATGATCTATAGTATGGTAAATATGCATAACGAAATTCATCCAATCAAGTCTCCCGTCGATCTAATGCCTAATGGAGGAGCCACATAGCTATTCGAAGTTTACTGGACACATAAGAAAGTCTGAGCATTGTCAATCTGACTGGGCCGGACATGTCTCACGTTATACAGGGAAACCTATTTTGTACTAGTACTTTCGTTGAATCCCTAAGGCCTTGTTTGGATATGCATGTATTCATCTCAATCCACTATATTTGAGGACAAATTTCAAATGCCAGAATACACTACATTCAAAAAGATTGAATTACTAGTTTCTTATTCCAATTTCCCATTCAAAAAAATGGATTTCGTGGCAAAGCCTATAGTCCTTGCTGTAATACAGAGCCCTTCTTTCCCATTCGTCTGCATAGCCATAGACGCTGCCTACGCATGGAAGATCACCGCGCCCCTATGCTAGCGGCGGCAGCGACAACTTGCATCACGTCGTCTGGAGGACCACCTCGATGGCCGGTGGGTGGCATAGCACACACCCCTTGTTGCTTAGCCACCTACTCATTTGTCTGCCGCTGCCACCTATGAAACTTCCTCACCCTCGATCCATCTTATGTACCGCCTCGCAGTGTCATCGTCGCCGGCATCGCCATTGTGCCTATAGAGCAATAGGGCAACTAGATAGGCCGCCAGATTGTGCCTACCATCAGTGGCATGGGAAAGATCGTTGAGGTGTGGCCAGGGGCTATGCTTTTCCATGAATATAGTTTGTATCCCGGTGAGGAAGAAAGCCTCTAGGTTGCCCACTTGGGTTAGGCTAGCAAGGAGGTAGATGTGGTGCATGGACGAGCAGGTCGCCCATAGGCTGCGAAGGTCGGCCATGGGCTGCTCCAAGGTCACAGCGAGGTGGCCCGTGATCACAATTTGCACCTCGGTAGGGAGCTTCATTAGCGACATGTTTGCCGCGTGGATCGAGCTATGGCATGTGGACGGTGTGTGACGCGATGTACATTGATTGAGGAGGAGGCGGGTGAGGCCATCGAGCAGGAACAACAGTAGGAGTCAAACAATGGGGGTGAGGCCAGGCTTTGTACATAGGGATGCCAGGCATGGAACAGGCTTCTGACATGAGTGCACCACATTCATCATTACTAGTATCTGAGTAATGAATATTTTAGTTGGGTTGGAACTTCTATCATCTAGTGAACTATACAGTGCAGTCCTATCCAAGCATTCATAGATTTGCAGCAGTCGAGGGGCAGCAGCTAGCTAGAGATGGCCACATTATATGGTTTCATAGATTCTGATCATCTGCACTCCCTTGGCTGTGTTTGAAGCTGTCGCTTCAAGATTCATGCTTGCAGCCACAGACGGTGCAGCTCTTGTTTGTAGCATAGCCGATCAGGCAAAAGTTCTACTCATAGCTATACCAGAGTTACATGTCCGGCCCATTCAAATTTACGCTGCTTGGACTATCAGGCGAGCATACCTTTTACAGGTAAACATCATTTCGTCTAATATACTAGAGGGACGTGGTCGGGGAAAAGTTGTGGTCGATCATTGTAGAGTACACATCCCTAGTATGACAATTGATACAATGTGCACTATAGGATGAGGGAAGGGGGACGCTCCTTTCATATAGACCTTGCACGGCTGACAAGAGTGAAGCGAATACGGCAGGAAAGCTAGACACAAGAAGTGAATCGAAAAAAAGTGCTTTTGACCACCATGACACGTTTGACACTTGAATGCCTAGTGCAGTTGTGATAGGTCTTTTCTATAGTTATTTCACTATAATCCAAGTCAATCGAGGGGGAGACTGATTGCTATGATCTTTTATACTATCCTACGAGATCAAATACACAATAGGTGGACTTTCTTGCATTCGCAGTAAAAGTCAACAGCTATGGCTCATCCGTTCTGCATTAGATCAAGGTGAGACTTGTTCAGATAAACTCCTCGCTGCATGGTTCTTTCAAGTTCAACAAATTTTATCAAAGAAAATTTCAACATCTATAGACCCACATCCTCTGATCAAAAAGGGTGAACACCATTAGTATATTACAGATCAGAAAGAGAACCCAAAAGAAATATGTAGGCAAAAGCAACCAATAGGGGCTCAAAACAAGTTACCAAATAACCAAAGGAATTGAGCTACACCACGCTCAACAGAGTTTAACAAACCTAATACGAAGTTCAACAAAAGTTAACACAGACATGCTTGCAAATAATTAAGACTTCACGTACGGTCGTCCCATAGACCAAACCTAGTCATGACTTTGTCTACTGATACATCCCATAGATCAATGGTCGAGGTGATCGTGCAGGATCTCATCCACATTCACCTTCTCTAAGATGGTGTTGGTGGCCGGCTCAATGCGCTTGAATAGATCATTAATATAATCTTTGTCTTCCGTTGCCGGTGGAAAAGCCTGTTGTACCACCCGGACTTTCACCACTGTGCCAAACTCAAGCTAGGTAGCGACCAACACCATGGCAACCCCTTGACGGATGGCTTTGGAAGCCAAAGTTTGAATGTGGGCTGGTAGGGCTCGGAGAAGCTCCTATGGTGCAGTGACTGGATCGTCCGCTGTCCGCATCGGGAGGGTGGCATCATAGGCGACAATAGCGTCGACAAGCAGGATCTGGACCTCTGCCTCAGCGGCCGCCTTCTCGTCTCGCGCTTGGGTAGCTTCTTGTTGGGTGATGCCAAGTGCGGCGCGCGTGGCCTCCAGCTCATCGCGCAACTTGTCAGCATCCAGACTGGCCCCTGAGTACAGGTCTATATCCTTGAGGTAAGCCACCTTTAACATAAAGTATTCTTTGTGGTCTGACGATGCATCACCAGAAGACTGTCTGGGGTCAGACGGGACTTCGTGGTCTAACAATGCATCATCAGAAGACTGTCCGGGGTCAAATAGGATCAACGACGCTGTGCGGCGATGGAACGTTCCTCTGCACAATGCAAGCCAAGTTCAAGCCCACATGATAAGGGGGAGAGCGATCTGATTGAGAAGGCAAATGACTCATTGGACTGTCTGGAGCAGCATGGGACAGAATCATCGCTGGTGGCTGCCCCCACCGGGGGATGGATCTCGGGGCTGCTTTTTCGAGTGCGACTATAGGCAAGGACCCTAGCTCCAGGGCCGACGATCCTCAGGGCGCCATCATGCCCACTTCCACCTGTTGCAAAAGTAGGCAATTTCCAAAAACTAGTTAAATTAAGCAGCTTGAACACAAATACTAGCATGAGCATTGCTTGCAGACTCTAGTTAACTTAACGAAGACAAACTACAAGAATAGAGGTACACAAAAAAATCACCTCATTAGGAGGAACTGGCGGCGGGTGTGAGACCACGCCGACGAGAGGTCCGTCTATCGGTGGAGGATGGCTAGCGCTGAAGGCCACTGAGGACTCCCCCTACCACGATCCATCGTGTACTCTCCCATAACCTTCATCACCTATTAGTCTAGGTCATCCTCGCGGATGGTGACCCTCGACTTGATTGTAGGGTCCGCTGGGCCTCGGAACTCCCATTGGCGGTGGTTCCTCAAATTCAAGGGGAGGACCCAACGACCGATGAAGGTACGGATCACCCTCGTTCCCGTCAGGCCTCGGTCCTTCAGGTCCTTGGTCACATCCAACAATTTGGACACATGGTGCATGTAGGCCTTCAGGGGTGGTAGTTCCTCCCATGACTCCGGAAGGTCACCACACAGCCGGTCAGGAGAATAAGACGGCAGTGGTGGGCTCTCGTTGGGGATGTAGAGCCACAACTTTGGCAACCCCAAGTAGCGGTCAAGGCTTAGGTACGTATCCTCCAATCTGGGATGAAGTTGGATCAAGGTGCCCCCCATCTGAGGAAGATGGACCCCCGGGCGCTAAGCGAACCAGCTGGAATAAAGACCGCCACATCTCATAGTGGGCAGGGACTCCCAGGAAGCCCTCACACAGCATGATGAAGATAGAGAGGTGGAGGATCCCCTCTTGGGTCAAGTCTTGGAGGTGGAGCCCATAGTAGTACAGCAACCACCGGAGGAAGGGGTGCGCCGACACCCCGAACCCAAAAGAGTGGAAATAGGCGAAAGAGATGACCTCATTCTCCTTTGGTTCTCGGCGGGACTCTCCACCCGATCACGTCGGTAGCCCATGGGATCACCTCGTTCAGTTGTAGCTTATCGAATGCCTTGCGGTCGATGGATGACTTCGTCCACTATGTGGTCATGGTCGTCGCAGGAGGCATCGGCGGCACAAAGGGCTCCATAGGGTGGAGGGCAAAAGCTTTGAGATGGAAGGAGGAGATCTAGGGAGAGAAGGTAGATGATCGCAGAAGGCAGCAGATAACCTTCCCTCACGCGCCCTTGTGTCTTCTATAGTTTGGGGGCTGTGGAACCACCCCACATCCCACGACCACTGACACGTTTGCATGGGCAGGCGGTTCAGCTTCGCCCCATCACATCAATGTGATGGGCCACGAGGCGATGTCCATGCTAGAACTACCTACTGACGTGACCCATGCACGCGCACCTGTGCAGGAATCTAGGAGCCTACAAGATGAAAATGGACGCCACACATTGTTCATCAATACTATCCGTTTAGTCATGATTTTAAACCGTCGGACCTTCTATGATAAACCTTATCGCTCCACTAGTGTCCGGCTAGTGAATTTTTTAAAGGATCGTTCTGTCTATAGAGTGCAGAAACATTTCAACAGTTGTGCATCCGTCCTTTGACGGTTGCGATCAACCCAAATCTAAATTCAACTCAACCTCCATCCTAAATCGACGAGTCAGATTGTCAAATTTGACAAAATAAAAAAAACTCAATGTAATAAGAATCAACCGAAGTATATGAAATATGAAAGAAATAAAGGAAGATAAATATAGTTGGACCAACATAAAATCTTCATTGCATTATAGAGAAAAGTACATTACGTAGTTTTTCTCTAATCTCTAATGTCTAAAATAACTTATCTTACCAAGGGGACTCATGTTAGACGGTTGACAAATTTCATTCAGTCGATCAACATGAGTGAAGATGACAGAGTCTCCTCCCATAAACATAGTAACACTACCATGTCTTTTCATTTGCTCAAAATTCCTAATACGAATAAAAATCTCACCACTATCATAGTCTTCGACAACTGTAGCAAAGCAATCTTTACCAAGCATATAACGAACTGCAGCCTCAACAATGATCCATCAGGGCTGTTGATGAACATGACGTCCCCAAGCAACAAGCACCCCTTGTACGATACTGGCGACACTCCTAGCTGCCAAAGAGCAAGCTTGCTGATGGAGTAAACATGGGTGTTGTGGTACGACGACATCTCTCTATATACATACAGAACAAAAAACACAAGGAAAAAATCATTAGAAAAAACCACATATGAAACACTACACCTTGAACAAGCAAGAACCAGCACAAAGTAATAGAATATTGCCTAGGCCATATCTTAGCCTCGATTCAGATCCTGACTAGAATAAAATGACAAAAAAACTAAAACTCACCTCAATAAGGACGACCACTGTTGTTCTATGGGCAACAACTGCTAACAAAGTTGTAACACTGCCTCCTTTCCTTGGCTAGCAACTTGCAAGTGATAAGTAAAAGAGACCAGGAAGGATATTTATGCTCGACGCAGACGCTAACAAACATTAGAAGATATGGGACCCGTAGCGTTACTAATTACTAATAAAATAGATTCAGAATACAAGTAGTCAGAGTAGTTGTTGAGGAGTTGGCGTGTTTTCCTACTCTGATTACAAGAAAGTCTGACGCGTTAAATACACAGAGCCAAGGACTTTCTCGTTATCAGAGTAGGAAAACGCGTCAACCTCTTAACTACTACATTGGCGATTCGAGTAGTAACGGCAATGAGCAATGGGAACATACTCGAGCGATGGCATGTACAGCACCGACTGTGACTCTAGCGAGGAGGAGGATGATCTGGAGTACTATGACTCATGCAGCGACTAGTTTGATGAGTCGGCGAATCGCCAAAGCACTAGCAACGAGGAGGATGCTTTTATTCTCTTTCTCTAGAAACTCAAATCCCCTTAGAATCCATGACTTTTTCCAGGTTGGGAAATCCAATAACCCACTTAGTTATTTATGGAGGGTTTTCCATCCCTAGGCGTGACTTCCCCTTGCTTTCAAATTATCGGCCTTAGTTCAAACAACCGTAGATGCAGTCACACACATAAAAAATCGGCAGATGCAGCGTAACAAGCTACAACGAGTAGGTATTTTTTGTAATTTTTAGGTGTCAATTTCATGCATCTTTTAATTATTTATTTATTATCATCCTCTTTTAGTTTTATGTTTATTTATATTATTTTGAAAGACCCAAAAAGGCAACCACTAACTCATCGGATATATAAACAGGTGCACAGAGAAAAAATGAAACGACGGATATTAGGTAAGTAACATTTTGTCGTAATCATTTTCTATTAAAACACGGAATAAATTCCTGTCTCTACTGAGCACCGCGCCGAGCAGTCCCACCAACATGCCCTGAAAAATTGATTTCACACCGCACCGAGCAGTCCCGCCAACACACACCAAAAATTAGATGTCTCTCTTTTGCCCTCCACCTGGAAAATAGGTTTACCACGCCATCGATTTAGTGATGGCCACATAAAAAGCAAAGAGTCACTGTCCCTGCCTCCATCTCCATTCTCCACCCGCACCATCTCTCCCCCAGCTCCAAATTCTAGTCCCATGGCCTCCTTCTCCACTCTCTAGCTGCCACCTCTGCCACCCTGCTCCGAACCCTAGGCACCATCAACATAGCAGCTCAACTCCCTCTCGACTCTCTAGACATACCCTCTCTCATACATTTCCGAACCCTAGCCTCGATGACGGTACAAGCTAGATCTAGATCCCCTACCTCGGCACCTGCCATGACCGACCGGATCTAAACCCTAGCCGTAGTCAGATCTATTAACCCTGCGTCCACACCGACTGCACTAGCTCCGCAACCATGATGATAAGATCAGATCCGAACACAGACACGGAGGAAGAGGTACCCAAATTCCTTTTATGACGTGTGATCTACTATAGAGGCTGAACCAAGGATATATAGATAGCAATAGGGATACATATTTCCTATAGTTGAGTGTAGCTAACATGTGCTTTATTGGATTAATGACTTTCGTATAAGCTGTAGTTACGTACTAGTTAGGCGCTTATTTGCATACTCTTGCTCTGTTGTGTTGACATTCCGTAGAAGCTTTAGTTAATAATAAATGCCTTTGTAATCTAGAAAGATGGAAGAACTTGGAATACGTGTGGGCCCAAAACCTATGTCTCCAAAGGCAAAAAAGTAAAGCACAAAGGGTAGACATGGTAAATATTTGGAATATATCCCTGAACCAGGGGAGGTAGTTGAGGGATTTGATGTTACAGATGAAACAGATTTAGATTTAGAAGATGAGCCAGTACCCCTAGCAATTGAGGTGCTTGTTCTATCTTGTATTTAGTTTGGAGGGGGCTACGTAGCAATGCAATGATTTACTATTTTGGATAGCAATGCAATTTTTACATGCTTGCTGCTTAAATTTGTATCTCTAATTTCAGTGTCTGGATTGAAGGAGCCATAGAGGAGGCTCTGCCAGCAGGACAAAAGGCAGTGCTGCCATGAGTCCTAGACAAAGGCACTCCAAGCGAGTGAATTCAACATGACCAGGAGAGTTTGCTCTTGGTGTTCGTATTCAGAGGGCTGTCGCTGGCAAAAGGGTGGAGGTATCAGCAGTAGGTGAACATAATTCTCTATCACCATGGACAACTATACACAGGGATCAATTCAAACTTCATGAATTGACTAGAGACATTTGTCAGGATGGCTCCCTACCTAGCCCTATGAGATAGTGTCCATGGCCAGATGATGATAGCCATGCCGAAGAGGAGCCCTCTGAGCTACCTAGCCCTGTGAGAGACTGAACATAGCCAGATGATGATAGCCATGCCGAAGAACAACCCTCTAAGCTACCAAGCCCTATGAGAGACTGCCCATGGCCAGATGGTGATAGCCATGCCGAAGAGGAGCCCTATGAGCAAACTCCCATCTCCACCCACCCGCAAAACAATGACAGTTGCCTAGGTTGGTATTACTTTATAGATGTCTATCAATCAATTTGCACTAGGTATTTGATATCCATGTTACTTTTCTAACAATCTGAATGTATGAAAACTTTATTGTACCATTGTTGAGAAGTGCAAGGAAGTTGAGGCCTTGAACTCGTGGAATTTTGCTTGACAAAATGAGCAAATCAATGGGAGGATTGAGGATGCCCATTTCTGTGGCTGAGGGGAACAGAAGGCCACATGATCTAGCATAAGCTGCTAAGTTTGCTTTAGAGGTAGGTGTAGTAGTCAGGCATCAAATACCAATTTTGACATAATGGAAACAATACAAGAAGACCTCCGGTGTCATCCATTATAGGAATTTTGTGGAGAGGCTAACTGTATCCTCTCTTAACATTCAACTCTGCTTTGAGCAACTTTAATGGATTTCCTTTTCATTCACACTACCACGTGTAGTCAAGGCTAGACATTGACAAGGCTCACCCACCAACACAAGAAGCTTGCTGGAATGTATTGCAGTGTGGGGTACGGCAGGCACGCTCCAGGTTGAATCAAACCTACTTCATTGGTGTCCCTGCTAATCAGATCCGTATGACCTCTCCTGTCCCATGCATGAGCGATGCACAGTGGTGTCAACTTGTCAAGACTTGGTCTAGTGCTAAGAACATGGTGTGTGTAAACCCATCGATTCCTTGTCTAGTCTAGCTATGGTCTACTTGTACTGCACTCTAACACAAATGAAGCTATAGGAAATATCTGAGACGAACAAGCGAAACCATGCAAAAGTGAAGTACCCCCGGTCTACAGGATCTCGCTCCTATGTTGTCCGGCTGTAAACATTTGTAAGTGATGGTTGAGTTTTATTGTTACTCTTGCCTTTGTATATATATAAACAGAAACTCATGTGCAATGTGAATAGAAGCAGAACAAGAGGAAGGCCACAGAACACAATCAATGACTTGATGAACAACATGATGATCTAGGACTTGAACAACTTAGTCGACCAGATGAAGATGTTAATGCTGTGGAAGTCTTCAAGGACTTCCATATCAGTACAAAAAAGGGCCTAAGAGATGCTACAAGAGCAACAGTTGTAAGTACCTTCATTTGCTTTCCTTGAAATCTACTGAACCCATTGCCATAAAAGAAGGAAATGCAGCAGGAGCATAATGTGGGAACATCATTTAATTTTGTAGTTACAATTTTACACCATCCAATATGGTACCTATACATTGTGCTTATCTAATCTCTATCGGCAGTAGGCTGCAATAGACCTATGCATTGTGCTAAGGAAGTCCTATGCATTACTTGTTATGAATTAATCTCTTGGGTTTTTAGTTGAAGTCCTCGTCCACTATCTGTAACTGTGTCCTCACTCATGCGCCCCCGGGAAGAACTTCCCAGTCGGTCACCCATCGACGCAGGCCAAGCACGCTTAACCTTAGAGTTCTTAAGAGATGGGCTTCCAGAAAAGAAGTTGCAACTTGTTGGTACGATTATCCTATTAATCCTATTAAGTCCTAGTCCGGGGTGTTACATCCTCACCCCCTTAGGAGATCGACGTCCTTGTCGGTCAACCCCAGGCCAGGAACGTCCCCTCTTGGCCATGTCCGTGTGTCCAGTGCCAGCGCATGTGCCCTGCTGGGTGACCACTTTGGGTCCACACCAGCCATGCGCACCATGCCTGCGTAACTGACACACGCGCCCGTGAAACCGCAAGGGTCGGCTCCGATACCATTCTGTAACATCCCGGCTCCTCAAGGCCAGGCTCGCTTACATCTGGTAGCTTTCCTAGGACATAGACTGCCCTCACAGACCAATACCAGTCTTTTCTGCGCACTTTGTCCTCACTCATGCGCCCCCGGGAAGAACTTCCCGGTCGGTCACCCATTGACGCAGGCCAAGCACGCTTAACCTTGGAGTTCTTAAGAGATGGGCTTCCAGAAAAGAAGTTGCAACTTGTTGGTACGAGTATCCTATTAATCCTATTAAGCCCTGGGGCGGGGTGTTACAAAATATGATTTGTTTTACTTTTGTTTTATAATTTAAATCTAAAATTGACTTAATTTAATCTATATTATTTAGAAATATCTTTTATATATGAATTCATATGGTTAATATAAACGAAGCCTATAGTCTTCTTTTCCACGTATTAAGCAAATCTCTCGGTAGTTGTAACTTTTCAACTGTAGCTCCGATTAGAGTGCTTCTCACGACTGTGTGTTCATAGCAATGCGTAGAATTGTATTTCAATCTCTTTTACTTATTTTTCTATGATTGGTGTACTGTTCTGATATAGATGCAATTGTATGCTATGCATGTATGTGTATGGATATTTGTGTGGTGTTCTACGATTACGTCTAGTCGGTGAGATACACGTGGTGATCCATGAAGGAGAAGGACGTGAAGAGTAAAGCTTACCAAAGGATCGGTGTGTAAGGCAAGTATAGCATGGGACCATCCTTGCTATCTATTCACATTTAATCACTTAATTCATATTGCATGTATCAACCTTGTTTGCCAATAAGGATATCCTAGATATTTGATATCTTGTACCTTGATACCTTTGGGATATTGCATTGGGTAGATTTTGCTACTGCTTAATCAAAACCATGATCTTGTAACTTGACTAATGATATATGCAATAAACATTAAAACATGACTTTTTAGCAACATGGAAACAGGGGGATGGAGTGTTTAGCTACTTTCTAAATGCTTCATATTCCTCTTCCTAAGGACTTATCTATAAGCGATCATTTGGGACTTACAGTACAACTGTGAGAGCCATATGGCTCTGGCTTTAGCTCAGTATGAGGACATTTTCTAGCTTGTTAGTGGTTACCTTTATGGCGCAAGAGGGGCTCCAACGGGTATGATCTCGGCCTGCCAAGTGTGTGTACTTGTTAGTCACTCCTTGGAGGGGAGTTTATGCTTATTGATGGGGAAACCTAGCGGCCCTAACTCGTTAGACGAACCTTTGAAAGGCTTCATAGTGAACCCTACCGACCTTCCTTGGTAGTGGGTCAAGAGGCTGATCACCTCGGGTGAAAGGGTAAATCATGACTCACAGTGAAAGTGTACAAACTCTACAGAGTATAAAACTGATATATCAGTCATGCTCACGATCATGAGCGGCCTTGGACCCTTATGGAATAGAGATGATCACTAATGGATAATGATACTAATGATTAATTGTTTATGCTATACATTAATCATGTTTACCTGATCATGTGTTTATGGGAATGATAACCAGTGTCAGCCTTTCGAGCCTCATGAACCCATGATATAATTGTTAAGTATGACATGTACTTATGCTTGCTTTACTTTTCTATATTTTGGATAAAAATCCCGGATGGATACCAGATTGCTGGTTTGGAGGAGTTAGGCTTGTGGTCAACCAGTCAGTCGTCCCTGTGGATTTGGAGTCTCCGCCTGAAGATCGGAGTTGTCTTTCCGCTGTCTATACTCTGAGGTTATTTTCCTTTTTGTTAATACGTTATGTAATAAGTATTGTCTCTTGATATTACCTTTATTTATGGCTATATGTGAGATTTGACTTCCTGGGCTCACATATAGTGTGTATCTGGTTTTGCCTTTAAAACCGGGTGCTAGAGCAGGAAGCTATGGAAGCTATGCAAGCAGAACCTATTGCTAATGGGCAGCAACCAATGACTAGTGTTGATGTTGTTTCCAAGGTTCTCTGCCTGTACCATGGCATGCGCCCCTCCTAGGCAAGCAGCAAAAACCTTTTTTGAAGAATGCTGGTATCCTAAGAAGCTCCACCAGAGCAGAGGCATCGGCGGAGATGACACTTTGGGAGCAGATTGCTGGTGAACAAGAAAGTACATCTGAGCTCATCGAACCAGTGGATGAACTGAAGGTGAGGACAGAAAAGGCTGAAATGGAGCTTGAGGAATTCAAGCAACAGCAGCAGGAGGAGTACAATAGGCTCAGTGAGCTAGTCTTGCGCTTAAGCTCTCCTAGTAATTAACACTTTGTCTTCAACTCCTGTGGCTTGATGCGGTGAACATTTGTGGTCTGTTGTGTGGACGCATGTGATGGTTTGATGTTGAGATACTCTGGTAGTGGCTCGTTGCTAACATATGAAATGTTAATTGTGGTTAGTCAATCTATTCAGTAGTGACGATCTCGAATTACTTTTATGATGAATTGATTGTACTCCATGTGGTAGAAACAGAACATGCCACATGATCAAATAAAAATGCGACACGTGGAGGAACTAGTGCATGACACGTGAAATAGCCAGAGCATGACACATGGGCTATTAAAAATCCAACACGTGGAAGGATGTCGTCAAGCCATGTGGCCAAATAAAAATGTGAAATGTGAAAGGATAGTGCCTTGACACGTGGTCGAATAAGAAATGACCACGTGGACCAATAAAAATATGCCACATGGTCCAATGAATAAGTGACACATGATCCAACCACAACACGACATGTGTGCCCATAGAAAACTAACATGTGGAACAACAGGAATACGACACGTGGTCCAGTAAGAACCTGAAACGTGCAAGAACCAGAGATGACCATATTGTGCAATAAGGTGACACGTATCCGAACCATCTCCAATGCAACTGGCTATAGCATGTACACATGGAAAGCATCTCCAACGAAAGCACCCACCAGCGTGGCAGCCCCCCTATGACGCATGCCAAAGCTGTTCTATGACATTCTGTTTTTGTCACAGATGAAGCCACTTATGTGATGTTTTGCGAAAATCATCATATAATTTGAAGTGTGACACGACTGCTATGACGAACCGATTTTTGTCATAAATTCATCATAAAACTGAAATTATGATGAATTTGGTTCATTCAATGATGAAAGCTGATCATCATAGAAGTGGATATTCCTACTAGTGTGATGAAGCGGGCTCGGCGGCGAATGTGATTTGGAAGAACGAGAAATGTACATGGTGCTTCCAACAGGCCATGTGGGTGTTGCAGGACTTGGCTAGGTGGCCGGCACTGGGTGAGTCTTGTCCTCTACCTTCTTTGGCCATGCCGGTGTGTCGCCAGGATGGACATCAGTGCGGAGGCGGAGGCTGCGGCGACCACACAGGATGGGAAGGTTGGGAGGAGTGGGCTATGTTCTGCAGTGAGGAGTGTAGGATCCGCAATGAGTGTGATACGTTCATTAGATCAATGTGGTAGATCCTGGGCAGATCAATGTTGATATGTATATATCTACATGATGGGGATTTGTATGATAAACTCTTCATTCTCCTTAATACAATGATACACCAAGTACGATTATTCCTTTCTAAACTCGTTACAGTTACCTTCCTTCTCGTATGATGCGGTTCAGATTCTCTTGCACATGTTTTCAATTTCTTAATGCTAGTTAAGCCATCTCCACTAATAAACATAATTAATATCAATATAAGAAATATAGAAGGCATACGGTCTCCAACATGGCGGATACGGTGGAGCGCTAGCCAAAGGGCATACAAGTACCACTGATCTAATTGCACACATGTACATATTTCTAATTTCTTAATACAAGTTAAGTCATCTCCACTAATAAACACAATTAATATCAATATAAGAAATATATAAGGCGTATGGTCGACAACATGGCGGATACGGTGGAGCGCCAGCCAGAGGGCATCCTAGTACCACTGATCTAATTGCACACATGTACACGTTTCCAATTTCTTAATACAAGTTAAGTCATCTTCACTAATAAACACAATTAATATCAATATAAGAAATATATAAGGCGTATGGACTATAGGAGACCATGATGCCTAAGAGGGGGGCGGGAATTAGGCAACTTGAAACTATGACTCCGAACTATGACTCCGAACCACAAAAGGAGTAATACACACAATGTAAATGCGGAAGCTAAAGAGCAAGGTAGAGATATGCAAACTCCCATCGACAACTCCGGTATTTTTACCAAGGTATCGAGAAGCGCACGAGCTTTCCCCTAGTCCTTGTTGGAGCCCCTCGCAAGGAATCTCTTGCAAGGGCCAAGCTCTTGGTCGGGTAACTCCATGGATAGCTCTGGGTCTTCCCCATGCGCAAGCGGGTCTCCGGTTAAGCCACTCGTGGTAAAGCCTCTCCTAGACCGCTCCTCGCCGTCTTCACTATCAAGCTTCCGACCAAAACGCCATGGGCCTTGTTTCCTCTGGTACACGGTGGCGGCAACACCACAAACACGGTTGGTGTGATCTCGCAAGACTACAAGCCCCTCAGATGTACAACAATTTTTCGCGCAAGCACAGAGTGGTGAGAGGTATGCAAACCTCACTAAACACTAGGCCTAAGCCTAGAGCAAGCGCATAAGCGGTGGTCTAATCAACCTAAGCACTTTGCAAAAGCACCTACGCTAATCACCTAATGAATCACTAAGCACTATGCAAGTGGAGATCACTAAAATGGTGTAGGAACACCCTTGGTATGTTTTCTCAGCTCCACTTTTCTCAAATGGCCGGTTGGGGGTCTATTTATAAGCCCCACTGAGAAAGTAGCCGTTGGGGGCAAAACCTAGCTTTCTGGTACTGATCGAACGCTGCTTTTGTCCTGACCGGACGCGTCCGGTTGTCCTGACCGTTAGAGTTTGATCAACTGATCGGACGCTGATGGCGTCTGGTCACATGCCATCGGACACGTTCGGTCACAATTTCGCTCCAAACTCGATCGGACGCTGCAGTTCCTGCATCCAGTGTCCAGTCAGTGCTGAGTGTGTTGTCGGGATGATGAACAGTACCATCGCTGCGTCCGGTCACTTTTAGTACTCAGCGTCCGATCGCTGTTGCAGACGCCTTCTGTTGCTGAGCAATTGATTGGACACATCTGGTCGATCACCTTCCAACGTTCGGTCACCTCTGTGAGCTCGTTTCTTCGTGATCTTGCGTCCGACTTGGTTCCTATCTTCGTGCTTGGACTTTGCTTGATATCTTGGGTCTTCTCTTGTGCTTCTAGGGTCTTGCTTATGGTGTTGATCATTGGATCATCATGTCACCTTCGTCCAAGTCACGTGTTGCACCCTATTGAACTACAAAACAATCACTTGCAAATTCATTAGTCCAATTTAGTTGTGTTCATCATCAAACACCAAAATCCAAAGTAAATGGGCCTAGGGTCCATTTTCCTTACAATTTCTGCCTTTTTGGTGATCGATGACTACACAACCAAAGCAAGCAAATAATAAATTTTTTGGAATTTATAACCTAATTACTTGCTAGAATTCAATGCAAAGGGCAAGTTTATATGATGCTAAAAGATACCAATTGGAAGGCTAAAAGATACCACAAGTAAACATTTTTGAAAACTTATCTTGCCCTTGCAAATGTCCCCATGTGACATTATGGATTTAAGCCTCATTTTTTGGTCCTACAAATTCTCCCATAACATAGACTAATCCATAATCTACTATCCTCCCTTTCTCTAACCATTACCACTTGTAAATTATTATGATCGGGCTTGCTTTTGGTCCTACAAATTCTCCCCCTTTGGAATCAAACACTGAAAAGGAAGACATTAGTAGCACAAGGGAGGGTCAAACTTTGTGAACCTTTGTATGTGGAGTGGAATAGGTCACAAAATGTAACTCTCACATTACATAGACTAAACTCCCCCTAAATATATGCATACATATGATGGAGAATGTAGTTTATGCATAATTGGCAAATTAATGCTCAAGGGAGTTTAATCTATATAATGCATGGAGAAAGCATATAGATACCAAAATGAAATCAACATAATGATATCGGTTTAGAAATACCACATGTAGAAACCAATTTGATTTATACCACTCGCAATAGGTGGTGGATATTTGAAGTATGATGCTTAACTCTGGGGACTCTATTTTTCTTGTAATGAGACTACTACACACATGATAAGCTGAAAAGATGTTAGTCTCAAAGCATCCAACATGTAGAGTAACCTCCCCCTAAATTTGTGTAGACAAATATTTGATTTTAGAATAAAAAATACCACTGGAAAGATGGCATCACATGAATGTGAGAATCATTTTTGAAGGTGATATTCGGGAGAAATTATCTACAATTTGGACATTGGCACATATTAGATGAACAATTGTAAAACAAGTTATGTGTCATGCTACTAAACATTTTAAATCATGTAGGTTTGCTCCAAGGGTTAAGAATGAAACCGAGCAAGCCTACCATAAGATATACCTAGTGTATGCATGACAAAAGATTGAACATGCAAATTCAAACCTAGGCATGAAAGCAACTAGATGCTAATTGAGATTGTAAGAATTTGAATCTTGATACCACTTGTAAGAAATATCAATTGAAAGAAATTACATCTAGTTACTTATCATGGGAAGGGAAATTTGCGTCCATAGTATTCACTAACCCACTTGGCAATTGACATTGTCCATAATGATGCACCCCATGAAATGCACCCATACTTTGCCAAGTCTCCAAATTCCCCGAAGTCCATTGGACTTCTCACTTCCCTTTTAGGATCCAAACCTTCTTGGAGCTCTTCATATTTGAGATGATTTCCTTTGGCACCCAAAAACGTTTTACCCCATTGTTTGCTTGCATGTTCATCTTGATGTCAACCACCTTGTCATATTTCTTCTTCTTCAAGAGATAAGGTGTGGAGGCCTTTTTGTCCATCTTGGTGGTGTAGGTGTTGGAGAGCTTGCTTGTTTGCTTTTTCTCTTTCTTCTTTGCTCCTCCCCCATTTTTCACCTTGCACTCATAGGACTTGTGGCCTTCCTTGTGGCATACGTAGCAAACCACGGTTTGTCCTTTATCAAGCTTCTTCACTCCCTTGATGGTGTTATCTTGATGAAGTTGGGCTTGCTTCGTTTTGCCTTTCACTTGAGTCAAGTCCTTGGTGAGGCAAGCCACTTCTCGCTTGAGTTGCTCATTCTCCATTGCAACCTCTTGTGTGCATGTATCTACAACAACTTTCTCAACACAAACTTGGTTGCACAACGGTGAGTCTAAACATAAATCATTGCAAGAAGTAGAAGCATCCTTTTTAGGCATGTTAAAGATATAACTTTTCTTTTTAGATGCCTTGGTGGGGGTTGTACCAACGCCTTCAAGATTAGCAACTTTATTAGTTAGCTCATCACAATGTTTGCACATGGTTTCCATTTTAGCAAGCAAACTTTTATAAGCATCTTGTGAGCTAGCTAACTTTTCTTTTAATTTTTCATTTTTCTTTACAAGTTGCTCATCATTGATTGTGCATGCATTTGTTGTTGCACTAGCCTCAAGTTGCTGAATTTTAGTAGATAGTTCGATATTGAGATTAGCAAATGTCTCATATTATTCAAGCAAGGTTTTTCTATGATTCTTGTGAACTATCTAGCTTTTCTTGCAATATTTTTAGCTTCTTTTGTTGACTAGTGCAAACCTTAGCATAGTTAAGATTTTGTTGCACAAGTTTATTAAGAGAAGGCATTTCATCATCACTATCACTCTCACTTTAGGATGAGCTTTCATTACGTCATGCCATAAGGCACACATGAGAAGAGCTTGATGATGAGTGTTTGTGCCCGCGCCTCTCGTGATAGTGTTCTTCTTCACTTGAAGAATCATCCCATGACCTTATTGATGTGAGGGCTTTGTCCTTGCACGCCTTCTTCTTTGTCTTGGGTGTGGGCTTGTTTGGACAAACTTCCATAAAGTGCTCCAACTCGCTGCATCCATAGCATCCTTTCTTTCTTTGCTCATTTCTTTGATTTGTGAAAATGAGATCTTGAATTTGAACGGGCACACCCTTGACATTGAGCCTTTGGATCATCTTCTCCACCTTGTTGATAAGTTTGATTGATTCTTCATCAAGGTCGGAGGTGGAGGAGGAAGATTGATCATCATCACTTGAATCTTCATCGTCATCATCATCATCCTCATCTTCTTCTTCATCATCGCTTGAGGAGCTTGAGCTTGAGCTTGTCTCAACTTTCTTGTCCTTCATCTTCTTTTTCTCACTATGTGTGAGAGCTTTGCCTTTGCTTGATGAAGAGGCTTCTTCTTGACCCATCTTGTGTGACATTTCAAATGCCACTATCTTGCCAATGACTATGGCCGGGGTTATGGTGCTCAAGTCCTCCATGTTCTGAAGGATGGTGATGATGCTTACCTATTTCTTTTGGGGTAGCACGGAGATGATCTTCCTCATGATGTCCGCATCATCTAGCTTTGTTAATCCTATTGAATGGAGCTCATTGATAATTAGATTCAAACGAGAATACATATCACGAACAAGCTCATCATCAGTCATTTTGAAGGAATCATAATTTTGTTTAGCTAGACAATGTTTTTGCTCACAGACATTAGTTGTGCTGTCATGGAGCCCTTGGAGTTTTAACCAAATTTCATGTGCCATATTTAAAGTGAACACTTGGTTAAACACATCCATGCTAAAAGATTCAAACAATCAATTCTTTGCTCTAGCATTGAAATGAATTTATTTTTCTTCACTCTTTGTGGGCTTATCGGGATTCTTAATGGGTTTCATCCCATGACAAGTGACTCTTCAAACACTCAAATCAACCGCCTCAAGGTGACAAGCCATTCTAGCTTTATAATAGGGGAAGTTAGTGCCACCAAAGTGCGGAGGCCTAGAGGTATCCATCTCAACCACTCTAAATAGTGTTGGCTCAACGACGGTTAAGCCAAAGGTCCAAATTGAGCCAACCTGTCTTTGATATCACTTGTAGGAGACCGTGACGCCTAAGAGGGGGTGAATTAGGCAACTTAAAACTACAACTCCGAACTATGGCCTCTTTTTCTACCCTTAGCAAAATCTATGCAAAAGATAAACTATCTAAATGTGCAACTACGGTTTTGCTAGTGTGTTGCAATCTCTACCGCAAAAGGAGTAATACACACAATGTAAATGCGGAAGCTAAAGAGCAAACTACAGATATGCAAACTCCCATCGATGACTTCGGTATTTTTATCGAGGTATCAAGAAGCGCGCAAGCTTCACCCTAGTCCTCGTTGGAGCCCCTCGCAAGGAATCCCTCGCAAGGGCCAAGCTCCCGGTCGGGTAACTCCATGGATAGCTCTGGGCCTTCCCCACATGCAAGCGGGTCTCTAGTTAAGCCACTCATGGCAAAGCCTCTCTTGGACCGCTCCTCGCCATCTTCAATATCAAGCTTCCGACCAAAACGCCGCGAGCCTTGTTCCCCTCGGTATACGGTGGCGACCACACCACAAACGCAGTTGGTATGATCTCGCAAGACTACAAGCCCCTCTGATGTACAACAATGGTGCGCGCAAGCACTGAGTGGTAAGAGGTATGCAAACCTCACTAAACACTAGGCCTAAACCTAGAGCAAGTGCATAAGCGCTGGTCTAATCAACCAAAGCACTTTGCAAAGCACCTACGCTAATCACCTAATGAATCACTAAGCACTATGCAAGTAGAGATCACTAAAATGGTGTAGGAACACCCTTGGTATGTTTCCTCAGCTCCAATTTTCTGAAATGGCCGATTGGGGGGTCTATTTATAAGCCCCACTGAGAAAGTAGCCATTGGGGGCGAGACCTAGGTTTCTCCTATTGACTAGACGCTGCTTTCATCTTAACCGGAAGCGTCTGGTCGTCCCGACCGTTAGAGCACGATCAACTAATCAGACACTGATGGTGTCCGGTCACATGCCACCGGATGCATCTGGTCACAATTTTGCCGCTCTAGAACCTCTCTGTACTCGATTGGACACTGCAGTTCCTGTGTGTTGCCGCTAGCATCCGGTCAGTGCTGAGTGTGTTGCCGAGATGATGAACAATGCCATTAGTGCATCCGATCACTTTTAGTACTCATCGTCTGGTTGCTGCTATAGACGCCTTCTGTTGCTGAGCAACTGATCGGACGCGTCCGGTAGATCACCTTCCAGCGTCCGGTCACCTTTGTGAGCTCGTTTCTTCGCGATCTTGTGTCCTGCTTGGTTCCTATCTTCGTGCTTGGACTTTCCTTGATATCTTGGGTCTTCTCTTATGCTTCTAGGGTCTTGCTTATGGTGTTGATCATCGAATCATCACATCGCCTTCGTCCAAGTCACGTCTTGCACCCTATTGAACTACAAAACAATCACTTGCAAAACAATCCTTAGTGATGATGCTAGAGACACTTGTTGGTACTACCTAGCATTACTATTAGAATAACTTTAAGTAGTTCTATATTATTTCATGTGACTAGAAAGAATATATAGATATGAATGAAAAGGGATCAGCAAGCGCACAGATAATATACCGTTGTAGCACTTCACCCGAGACTATTTCAAGAATCGTTATTTATATTTTTATCACAGGGAAGGTCTAGCATCGACATGTATTGATAACTTATACTATTGATGGAGAAGTAACCATAACCAATATTCTACTCATAACAGGGGTAAGTCATAGGATAGTATTGATCAATGATAATAATAAATCACTCAGAGTACTCCTTTCTATGGCATTAGCATGGTCAGGTAGAATATTAGAGGAATATTTCCTAAGTCATTCTTAATTATAAGCCAAAGCATACATTGATTAGTGTACTTACACCTAATAGTCATTGCTAAGATCATCTTCATATCTACACATAAGGGATATTACTAAGGGAGATTAAGAACAGAGCTTATCCAACTTCATAACCAGATCCTACGTGCTACCTACATCGGGGAGTGGACTACAAAGGACTCAACGGTAGTGTCACGTACGCGATCTACCACATGACCCAGAATATAGGGTGTATCCACAAGTAAACAATGTATAAGCACCACGCTTACACAATGTTGACCACCACCCATGGATCCTTAGGGTGAGTGCTATACGAACATATGCATGAATATGATGATAATCCAACTATACTAGGTATATAATCAAAGTAGATGATGAACATTATAACCAAGAACATGAATAATATGAATACTAATATTGCCATAACAATTGTAGCAAGCATATAAAAGTAATGGAGATACAAAAGAGAGAGGTGGTACAAAGATTATACCGAATCACGCTCTTGACATGATCGGGAATCCAAGCGAAGCTAGCTTGCCTCCCTCTAGACCTAGCCTAACTAGCTATGCCCTACAATATGCTCGAGCTTTGAGGATGATTAGGGTTTCTATCTTCTCAAATGACTTGATGCCTTCAGGGGGGCAGGGGCTGATTATATAGCGTAGAGCGTCCAGCGTGAGCCCTTGGATCAAACTGACTTAAGGAACGGCGTAGATACAACCTAGGAGGTGGTGGGAAACCAACTTGACAACGCGGAGGCTGACAGGTGAGCCCTGGGGCCGGGCGGCCTGCAGGTGGGGCTAGGCAGCCCCTCGCTCTCTGCCTCAACGTGGTGTTCTCTGGTGTCCTCTAGAACCTTCTAGTGTCCGTTTCACGGTAGATAAGCACAATTTAATCTGACATGTAGGTCCACCTTGATGGTTTTCATGATAAACCCTACAAACATCACGGATTCACCAAAACTCGTGGAATTTATTAGTTTAAACCCCTAGACCTTTGTTCGTGATCTCAATTGTGCCCTTATGCATGTTTTATTGATGGTTTATAATGGTTGTTAACTACCGTCAACAAACTCCCCCAAGCTTAACCTTTGCTAGTCCCTTAGCAAAGCTAAACTCAGCAAAATGGATCAGGAGTTGCTACAATGCTCTCACTCCTCAAAAGTACACATGTGTTCAAAAAAGAATTCTCCTCTGGATTAAAATAAACTGATTTGACTTTCAAACTTACCCATATTACCTTCAACTATGGGGATCCTTAGCCTTCACTTGGGTCTTGAGCAATTGAAAGATAGAATAATCAATTCAAGCACCATGTCTCAAGTTCTTGGCTCAACCATTATTCTAGAGTTTTTATAGGTTTTCAAAATAAAACTCAGAGCTTCCATTGTATGAAACTCTCAAGTCTCTCAATATATGTGGTATTTGTGGGTCCTCACCAAGGCAATAATAATGTTATGCCTTTCTCTTCCTACAACTAAGGCTTATGTGTAGCTCATAGGAGTGGAAAAAGCATGGAAGAGCATACTTACAATACAGATATTGTAAAGTCAAACCTCAAATTCAAAGAGAGTTAAGTCATACAATCAAATCAAGATGTGCATGTGTATGGATGTATATGGTGGCTAACCTAATTCTACTTTGCTCCTTGAAAACATCTCTCTTTTGAAACTTCGAAACAACTTTACAAGAAAACATGGGCTATCTTATTCATCTCTTCTTTTTTACGGGCATCGAAGTACCCATTGTTTTATATATCTTGGACACTTGTCCATTTTTTCCAACACTTTTTTCTTTTTTTTCATGAATAACTTTTGCATAGCCTCATGCTTCTTTTGACTGCAACAAAACTTTTGAGAGATAGCAACAAGAATTTGGAGCATTTATTTGATGATATCCTATAGGGCATATTTTTGGTGTTCACTCCTAGTGTAAGAGTAAAATATTCTAGGTGGATCTAGATGCAAAGGCATGTTTTTGCACATACCCCCAGTGTAGGAGTAGTGCATATGTGGGTGGTGTGTACATGATCTTGATTTTAAGAGCATGAGAAACCTCTCATAAGGGTCAACAAAGCTTGACTAAACTCAATGCAATGCAAGCAGCATATAAGAATGAAAGTTTTTCTAATCTAAATATCATATATGGCTCTGATAGGAATTTAAGCTTTGTCATACAGGAGCTCATCATGTAACATTTTTATGTTTTTCAAAAGATAAATCTCTGAAACTCTAGTATCACTAGGAACAAGATAAACAACAACTCAGATCTTCTCATATCATATCCATCAATTACCTAGAGCTACATCAAGTATATGCTACCCACGAGTTTTGAGTTCAGAGTAAATCCTTATATCAAAACAGTCGTATCCAAAACTCAGGAGAATTTAAGGCTGAAAACTAGGTACTTGAAAGGAATTACAACAGAGCAACTATTCATCATTTCCATCGCAAGAGATTATCCTTAGAGTCCATTTTATTTATTCAGCTCTTAAAAATAGAAAACTAGACGCACACTTTTTTATTTTGTTTTCAAAATTTAAGATCACACCTTATTAGTATATATATATAACTAGCTAAGATAAATTTTTATTTTGTTTTAGTTTGTTATACTTTTTTTATTTTATTATATCTAGCATAAAGCAAACTAAAAAAATAGTAAAACTAAAGGAAAGAAATACTTAGCTAGATACACAGGGAATGCTCCTCCCCCAAGTTGGATGTTGCTATGGTCGATTGTTGAATGTTGAGTGATCCTTCTTGGAGCGGGTTTGCTAGCTGATGTCCTTCTCATTCATCCAGAAGTTGGTTTCCTTATGTGTAGCGAGTACAATAGTGGTTTAGGAAGATGTACTTTGGGTGGATGTAGACAGTCGGGTAAACCTGCTCTTGATCTTATGTGTAGTACTGCAAAATACTCGAACAAGAACATCAAAACTCATGGCATAGATTATGATAAGGGGTTAGCAGTCAGCCATTCAAAGATTTGTTGTCCTTGTTTGTTTAGATAGATTTTCTTTTGGCAAAATTTTAGCAAGATGTTCATTTAATGCTTTTTACAATGCATAAGAAAAAATATGCATGATCAGTATTTTTATTTTTATGCCACCACAGTGAATACTTCCGTAGATGTTTACACACTGTAGATTTATTCACATAGGGCTTTAAGATTTTATATGCAGTAATGAAACTTTTTATTTTTCTTTTATTAGTGCAAGGAAAATACAGAAAAGTAAATATGCTAAAGTGAAAAATAATTTATGCAATGCTAGAAAGTAAATATGGATAACTACCGTTGTTACCTCACGATGAGGGTTTGGATTTTTAAGTCCTCCGGACAAGACTTGACTGAAGAGAAGTCCTTCATTCCTTAGGTGCATCATCCGGTCTCAGCAGTGGAGATCCAGATGGCTACACATCTTGTGATGGTGACTCTGATGATGATGTCACCTTTTCTTTCCACACCTGCCTAGACTATGGACTTGTCTTAGGTGGAGTAGGTTCATCTTTCACATGTGCTTCAAGTTCTTTATCTTCCCATTCATTCCATCGGGGTTGGTTCCTTTGACATTGGGATGATCGATGTCTCCTCCTGGAGCGGCTCTTCTTCGGCTATTCATACGTAGTATAACTATTAAAATAATAGCGTACCTTTTCTCTAGGGAATTGGAAGTGGACTTGTCTAGATCCAACGTAGATGATCACGCTTGTGGTATTGAGGAACGGTCTTCCAATGATGATGGGTGTATCGTCTTCTTCTTCTCCCATGTTCAGGACCATGAAATCGGCAGGGGCAAAGTGGTCGTGTATTCTTACCATGACGTCCCTTGCTATTCTCTTAGGGAATCGGATTGATTGGTCCACCATCTGCAACTGCATATATATAGGGAACAAAGGTTCGTTACCAAATAAATATTCATACGTTACCTTAGACATTATATTGACGCCCGATCCAATGTCGCAGAAGGTCTTGTGGAAGATTTTTTTTCCAATGGTAGACTCGATCGTTGGTACGCCTGGATCATCCTTCTTAGCGAGGAATGGTGAAGCGAGGAGGAGGTCGTACTCTGATCGGAGTGTGTTGATCATGTTGACCATTTCTTCTTGTGGCTGACTGGTCTTGTTCTTCCTCCTTCGGTTGTTCTTCTTGTTGGTCTCTGTTGTCTCTTTAGGCAGGTATGCCTTTTGTGGATGACTAGGAGATTGTAAGATGTGGTTTTTGAAAGAGAACTTCTCTTTTTTATCGTTGATTGTGAAATAGATCTTAGCACTGTCCGTGTAGATGATGGCCTTCGCGGTGCTTAGGAGAGGTCAGCCTAGGATGATAGGTGCCCTTTGATCTCCACCTGTTTCCAAAACCACAAAGTCTACAAGCACATATGATTGTTCCACTTGAACAATGGCATCTTCAAGGACTCCCTTTGGGTAGCAGAGTGATTGATCTGCAAGCTGCAAACGCATATTTGTATACAACAAAGTATCTCCATTAATTTTATTATAGATTACCTTAGGCATGATGTTGACACTTGCTCTGAAGTCACAGATAGCTTCCTAAAAGATGTGAGGTCCAATGGCAATGGGGATGACAGGTCACCCTAGATCGCTCTTCTTGTCAAGCAAGGTATAATCTAGCCACCTTCCCATCGATGGCTCCATGTAGTAGTAAGCTGCATTGCGAATATCAACAAGATTTACAATTTCTAGATCTTCCGGCCGGCTGCCCCAGAATCTTACCTTTGTTGGACGGAGGAACAGCAGCCGCCAGCTGAGCTATTTGTGATTCTATCATTTTATTGAAGCTATGCTGGTTCTTAATGGCATAAGCAAAGCTATCCATTCTGTTATTCATATTCTCTAGAATTTTATCATTGGTAGCTACCTTCTTAGATAATCCTTCCATAAGTCTAGATTAGCCATCAATTAATTCTCTCAAGGGTGGTTGATTGAAGTTATTATAATTATTACCTTAACAATTACCTTGGTAGTTACCTTGATAGTTTGTCCTCTGTTGTTGGTTCCATCCTTGATTCTGTTGAGGACGATAGTAGTTATTGTTGACAAAGTTCACATCCTCTTGGGTTTCAGGACAACTGTTCCCTGAATGCCCAGTGTTGCCACATACTTCACACGTCATGCGTTAATCATGAATGTGAATGACTTCTTGCTTTTCATTAGCTCAGTCTTTGAGCTTCTTCATCAGTGGGTCCATCTTGGCAGATAGCATGTCTACCTCCTTGAGTTGATGCATACCTCCACCTATCTTGCAGGTCTGAACACGTTCTTCATTATAGCCTTGGTTAGAGGCCATCTTCTCCACAAGAGTGGTCGTAGCTGGAAGTGTAAGTGACAAGAATGCACCTCTAGCAGTAGCATCCATGGTCTCACAAGTACTGTTCATCAACCCATGGTAGATCATCTGCATGAGTAGACAATTCTCCATCCCATGATAAGGACATTCTGATATATAGTCTTGAAAGCGTTCCCATGCCTCTGGGACAGATTCATCATGTTGTGCTAAAAACTTGAAATTCTCCCACGCAGAGTATTGGTCTTGCCCATGGGAAAGAACTTTGCTAGGAAGGCAGTGGAACAGTTATCCCATGTAGTGTTTCTATCTTTGTTGGTGTAGAACCACTGCTTCGCCTTCCCAAAAGTGAGAATGGGAAGAGGTGAAGTAGTATGGCGTCCTTGGTTACTCCCTTGATGGTGAAAGTGTTGCAGATCTCCATGAAGTGTTGGAGATGAGCCCTAGCATCTTCATGTGCCTTTTCACAAAACTGGCTTGCTTGCACCATGTTGATGAGAGCCGGCTTAAGCTCGAATCCATTGTCTCCGACATTGGTTGTCGGTCCAATATAGATGTTAGCTGTAGTTGGAGCAGAGAATTCACGGAGAGTCTTGTCAGCCATGGCTTCAAATTCTGGTGTGAAGCTTTGTCATATCTGGTTGTCTTCCGACTCTAAAGCTAAAACTTTCTTGAGTTTAGCTCTAGTTCTCTTAAGTAGTGCTTCTAGATCATCAACGTAGTTTGTCGGAAGGTCAAAACCAGTCATACATTACCCTGCATAAGATACACAAGTAGACAAAACAAGGATAAGCCTGTTTGAGTAGAGGTCAATGGTTATTTCGATCACATCAATAAGTATAAGTTTATCAATACTTCCTTTGTTTAGCTACCTTCCCCGGCAATGGCGCTAGAAATGCTTGTTGGTATTTATTAACTTGTCACTTGTTTTAATAGCCACCTATTATAAACCTATATCTCCTAACATTACTTTACTAGGTTGTCATCCCTAGTGATGATGCTTGAGATACTTGTTGGTACTACCTAGCATTACTATTAGAATAACTCTAAGTAGTTCTTTATTATTTCATGTGACTAGAAAGAATATATAGATATGAATGAAAAGGGATATGCAAGCGCACAGATAATATACCATTATAGCACTTTACTAGAGAGTATTTTAGGTATCATTATTTATATTTTTACCATAGGGAAGGTCTAGCATCGACATGTATTGATAACTTATACTATTGATGAAGAAGTAAACCATAACCAATATTCTACTCATAATAGGGGTAAGTCATAGGATAAGTATTGATCAATGATAATGATAAGTTACTTAGAGTACTCCTTTATATGGCATTAGCATGGTAAGGTAGAATATTAGAGTAAAATTCCTAAGTCAATCTTAATTATAAGTCAAAGCATATATTGATTAGTGCAATTACACCTAATAGTCATTGCTAAGATCATCTTCATATCTACACATAAGGGATATTACTAAGGGAGATTAACAACAGAGCTTGTCCCCCTTCGTAACCAGATCCTACATGCTACCTACATCGGGGAGTGGACTACAAAGGACTTAACGGGAGTGTCACGTCTGCGATGTACCACATAACCCAGAATATAGGGTGTATCCACAAGTAAACAATGTATAAGCACCACGCTTACACAATGTCGACCACCCACCCATGGATCCTTAGGGTGAGCGCTATACGAACATATGCATGAATATGATGATAATCTAACTATACTTGGTATATAATCAAAGTAGACGATGAATATTATAATGAAGAACATGAATAAGATGAATTCTAATATTGTCATAACAATTGTAGCAAGCATATAAAAGTAATGGAGATACAAAAGAGAGGGGGTACAAAGATTATATCGAACCACGCTCTTGGCACGATCGGGAATCCAAGTGAAGCCTGCTTGCCTCCCTCTAGACCTAGCCTAACTAGCTATGCTCTAGAATATGCTGGAGCTCTGAGGATGATTAGGGTTTCTGTCTTCTCAAATGACTTGATGCCTTTAGGGGGGTAGGGGCTCATTATATAGCCCGGAGCATCCAACGTGAGCCCTTGGATCAAACTGACTTAAGGAACGATGTAGATGCAACCTAGAAGGCGGTGGGAAACTGACTTGACGACGCGGAGGCTGACAGGTGGGCCCTGGGGACGAGCGGCCTATAGGTGGGGCCGGGCAACCCCACCTAGCAGCCCCTCGCTCTTTGCCTTGGCGTGGTGTTCTCTGGTGTCCTCTAGAACCTTCTCGTGTCTGTTTCATGGTGGATAAGTGCAATTAAATCTGACATGTAGGTCCACCTTGACGGTTTTCTAGATAAACCTACAGAAATCATAGATTCACCAAAACTCGTGGAATTTATTAGTTTAACCCCCTAGACCTTTGTTGGTGATCTCAATTGTGCCCTTATGCATATTTTATTGATGATTTATAATAGTTGTTAACTACCATTAACACTAAGGGAGGAAGAAGGATTGGAGTTTGCTAGAGAGGCTCCCCTTACCTTAGCTTAAATAGCCCCACCTCAAGATGCATGCGGGGAAGGCAATAGTCAAGGTCTATGACATCCTCGGCCACCCACGCGATTCACGGGCGATGGTGTGGTGAACACGATGTAATTCAAATTCCCTAGCACATTTGATTCAGTGCCACATTTCATCCTCATCTCAAACATGACCTAATGACGTGTACAACATATGATACGACACAACTAGGGAAGGCAACAATCAAAGGTCCGTGACATCCACAGTAACAAATATACTACGAGACTTAAAAAATAGAGTAACAAGCATCATAGCCATTTAGTTATTAATTGTTTTTATGGCAAAAAATATATAAATGACATAGTAACAAGCATCACATACACGAGTGGGGAAGACAATAGTCAAGGTCCATGACATCCATGGCCACCCATGAGAGTTGCAGGCGATGGAGTAGGGAAGACGACGCGCACCATTTGATTCCCTGCACTTTGCGATCTAACAATAACACTGAATCACCGTATGAAACAGCGATGGGAGCTGCAATAATGACAATTTGCAAACACAGCAAACCAATTTGCAAATAAACCAAGGCAAGTTCTTCCACCCCAGCACGTCTACATAGCCAAGGCAAATACTATGACATTTAAAAAATAGAGTAACAAGCATCACCATTAAGTTGTTCATTATTTTTAAGACAAAAACTATATATAAACAACACAATAACAATCATCATAGAAACTTAATTGATAACTTCAATTACATTCCACAGTTGTACAATAACAAAGACCTATCGAAGACTACTAGGTGTACAATAACAAAGACCTACAAGTATAGGTGCATCCCATAGTCGAGTCTGGAGATAGGAAGTGCAGGCTAAGGATGAGGCAGCACCTCGAAAAACTTCCACTAGCATCTATGTAACACCCGGGCTCATGGCTTAATAGGATTAATAGGATACTCGTACCAACAAGTTGCAACTTCTTTTCTGAAAGCCCATCTCTTAAGAACTCCAAGGTTAAGCGTGCTTGGCCTAGAGCGATGGTGACCAATGGAAGGGGGAAGTTCTTCCCAAAGGTGCATGATCAGTGAGACAAAGAAATCGTGAAAAGACAAGTGTTGGTACATGAGACATATCACCTATCCTAGTTAGCTTACATCATGCCGGATACCAAAGCAGGCCCAAATGGAGAGGTGGGGGCGTTAAATGAAGAATGGTATCAAAGCCGACTAGCACCTAGATCGGTTTCACGCCTAGATGTGTAGTAGTACCCAATCTTGAAGGCCTTTTCCCAATGCGAGCATGCAGGAGTGCGCATGGTGGCGGTGTGGATCCGGCGTGGTCACACAAAGATAGCATCTTTATCTATACCTGCTGTACCGGAGGAAGGACGTGGCTAAGAGGGACGTTCTGGCTTGGGATTGATCGACGAGGACGTCGATCGAGAGAAGATGAGGTGAGGATGTAACACCGGGCTCATGGCTTAATATGATTAATAGGATACTCGTACCAACAAGTTGCAACTTCTTTGACCATAAAGCCCATCTCTTAAGAACTCCAAGGTTAAGCGTGCATTCTATTGTTAACCCGACAGGACCGACCGGAAGTTCTTAGGAGGTGCGCACTAGTGAGGACAAAGTGCGTAGAAAAGACAAGTGTTGGTTATGCGTGAGGATAAATCTATATCCTAGTAGTGTGGATAAATTATATGCCAGATGGGGGTCATTTATGGTGCCTTCATAATGAGATGTGGGACGTTAGAAAATAGAATATGCACCTCTCACGGTCGAGAGAGAGAGAGAGCAAGAGGAGCATATCAGTGAGGTGCTTTACCTTCACTGCTGCACCTCTAATGGTCAGGAGATAGAGAGGCAAGAAGAGGAGGCGTGGAAGAGAAGAGCCGCCGTCGTCGCTGCTGCTCCAGTGGAAGGAGAGGATCGCTAGAGCACCAGACTAATGAATCGATTTATCTATGACAAGAAATCGTGGGAATTAAAGGTGGAAGCTCCATTGACATATTAGGACATATCACCTTCCTAGCAGCCTTGCGCATATCGGATACCAAACCAGGGACACCAAAATGAATTCAGTACCCCTTGGCTTGCCCAAATAAGCGAACCCCTTAATCGCAAAACTTCCACTAGCACCTAGATCGAGTAGCCCCCGCTGCGCCTAGATGCCGGTAGTACCCAATCTTGAAGGCCTTCTCCCAACGCCGTTGCGGCCGCAGGAGGAGTTGGAGAAGGAGCGCCATGGCGATGAAGAAAATATAGATGTTTGGCTCAAGATAGCTTTGTCTGTATCTATCTGTCTGTATCTAAGGAGGAAGGAGTGTGTGGATTGCCAAGCGCATCCAGCCCTGGCTTAAATAGGTCAACCTTGAAGATGGAGAAGCCAAGAGGAGCAATTAATACGCTTCAGAGAAGATGAGGCATAGAGTAATGGTGATGCAACTGTGTTCTGGTTAGTTGAGAAATGGAGAAATAACTCATGATGAATTTACTACCACTGGTACACCAAACGGTTGTGTAGGGCCGGCGGTCATAACGCCTATCTCAGTCGGCTCGGCTTTTCATACGATGAAAAAAATACCACTGCCACATCTATTGTTAACCCGTTGATGGTAGAAGTTTGAACTATCGGTTGCCTTCTTAGGAGGCCTAGCTATCGGTCCAACCGGCGGTGGAAGTATAACACCGTCGCTTCTATCGCTATGACAGTGAAAGTCGTGATAGTGATAAATCAATCTGTAGTAGTGTGGGTAAATTATATGTACATTTGAGGGGTCATTTTATGGTGCCTTCATAATGACAAATGTGGATATTTTTTTAGAAAATAGAATAGATCGAATGGCTATCATTGTTAGAGGCTACAGGATTGATGGCCCGATGTTTCTAAGTTTGTTAGAATTTCTAGGATTTTATACATCATCTCATGTTGGATTAATGTGGAGTCTAGTGGGACCTCTAATTAGTAATAGTAAGAGTTTAAGAAAATAGAATAGATCGAATGGCTGTCATTGTTAGATGCTACAGGATTGATGGACGGATGTTTGTAATTTTTGTGAGAATTTCTAGGATTTATCTATGTTTCTAGATCATCTCATATAGAATTAATGTGGAGCCTCCATTGGGGCCTCTAATTAGTAATAGTAAGAGGCTACAGGATTGATGGCCGGATGTTTCTAATTTTTATGAGAATTTCTGGGATTTATCTATTTTTCTAGATCATCTCATGTAAGATTAATGTGGAGCCTCCATCTCATGTAGAATTAATGTAGAGCCTCCATGGGAGCCTCTAATTAGTATAGTAAGATTTAGACGCTACAGGATTGATGGCCGGATGTTTCTAATTTTTGTGAGAATTTCTAGGATTTATCTATTTTTCTAGATCATCTCATGTAGGATTAACATGGAGCCTCTATTGGGGCCTCTACTTAGTAATGGTAAGATAAGATGATTAGTAGAATAATGCTGTGATGCTGAGGTCTCGATTCCTCATCCCAACCGCACAATCATCAGCAGTTCATCCTAATACTCCACTGTATTATGAATCAAAGACTCGAAAAGCACAAATACTGAAAGAGGGAGAATTTGAGAAAGCTTAGCACACTCATTGTGGCGGCAATCATTACAATATATAATCGCAAACACTAGAGTGAAATTTCTTAACCAGCTGTACTTGAAGACCTTTAGTCATGATATATCCACGAGTTGATCTTATGAGTGGAGGTGACGTAGAGAATGCGAACGTGGCCAAGTGACACCTTTTCCCGCATGAATAAGAAAAATAATCTAAGATTGATTGATGGTACCTTGTAGTGGTAGACAGGGTTGGATGCCACATAGAGTGTGCTCGTGTGAGAGCAGACAACAGTAGCACAACGAAGAAGCTAATGAAAATCTAGTGGCAGCTAGCGCAACCAACATCACTCAGAGACCACAACCAACCATGATAAGTGAATAGTTCTAAGGATAACAAGAAGTCAACAAGGCATGTAAAGAGGCAGTTAAAATTTGTCAGGTAACTGAGAAACTCCGGAGATACATCTAAAATCTGGCACATCAATTCACTAAGGGTTGCATAATATGGTAGATGATGCATTGATGGAGATGGGCTTGAGACCCATATGAAGTCATTCCATAGTGGTAGTCTGTCATATGTGACCAGAGATCCCATGAAGTACGATAGTAAAAAAAGGTAGTGGTTGACTGTGATGGAGAATAAGGTCCATACCGTTTGAGATGCATGTCTCTCCTATGTTGTATGATAGGTTGATATATACCTTAATATGATTCGAGTGGCTTGTTTAAAAAAGATGTCCTACAGAACATCTTAGAAGGAACACACTTATATGAGTTCGACTATTAGTCACAGTCTATGAGATGTGGGTAATCTCTAGATACTCATGAAAGGCCTAAGAGTTTGACTTATATGCTTCAACCAGAGGGGGTTCTTTTGGTAGCCTAGTATCAGTAAAGAACATAGGTTAAACTTATTTTGCACAAAACTGTCAATTCAAGACATATTCCATTGTTTAGTTGTGAAGAAGTGTAACCTCTGTTCTAGGTGGATGTTCGACGTAATAGTCTCCACCGAAACTTAGGAGAAACTAAGTGCATTTCTTCTATGCTTTGAAATTTGGTGGGGACAATTGGATTTAATTGGAATTCACTAATTTCATTTAGCAATTAAATCAAAAGAAATTTCAAGGCTAGGATTAATGTTAGGTGAAATTCATGATGTGTTAGTAGTCATTAGAGGGATGATTTATGGGGGTTAGTGGTTGATTTTGATTTGTCAGTTACTAATAACAAATATGGTTTTCATGGTCATTATGAATCAGGTTGATTATTGGGTTACTAGTAATTGAAAATTGTTTTGTCAGTTACTAGTAACATACATGGTGTTCATGACCACTATCAACTACTATGCATGTTTCTTGGTGTCCCTAGAAGGCTACTTAAGGCGGCGCTCCTCCTATCCATGAGCGAATGACAACCAACCACGCCTCACCACTTCACTGCTATGTTGCTCTCTGTCATCCCTGTCCCAGTTCCTGCATGCAAAGGAATAGGGAGAGCAGGCCTCCGAAAGCGGCGCCGTTCACGAGTTCACCTGCTCGGATGAAGACCGACAATTAGGTTTTTGGTGAGTATCTTCCATGCGACTACTCGTTCTTTGTTCTTCTTCCTAGTACTTTTGATGGAGGTGGTGGTCGGCACTGCAACCTTAATGCACGGCATGGAGCGTGACGACTACATCGACAAATGCTTTGTCAACTAGCGTCGGCAGCTGGGTATGCTACTCTTGCAACCTGTTGTGTAATTTCTATAATTGAAATCATGATCAGTATCATGTTCATTAATCGGTTACACTTAGATCACACATGCACATGTCTGATGTCACCAATATGTTGTTCATATTTTTCTGAACTAAACTGAAAATGAAATCGCCTAAATTCCTAAGAATAGGCCTATTGGGATATGCTATCGCTATCCCACCATTTGTATCCCACGAACCAGTAGCCACCTTAGTGCACTCTCACTTCTCAGTGCGCGTGCAGGCATTCTCGGTACTCACAATATAATATGTATATTGCTAGCAACACAGTTGACCAAGTTTGGTGATTACTCACAGGAGTCACAGCTTATACCTAGTAGTGCTTCTGGAATAATATATACTACTTCGGGAGATTAAGCAAGTAGTTAATCCAAGTTGGGAGCTGGTTTTAGTTAACACCCAAGCTGATTAGCCTGCCAGCTTCCTTGACTGGAGGAAGGTCTTATGCTTGCCCTCAGCGGATGCGAGGAAGTTGAGAAAGGTGGTGTAGTCTGTATCCTTGTACCGCCGTGGGTTTCCTTCGTCGACCAGCTCCGCCGCTGGCCCAATCACCCGCTCCGCAGGGACGCTGTGGAAGGACGCCACCGAGATGCGCGTCTGCGTCGAGTTCACCCGCACACGGTGCAATTTGCTCTTGTACAGTCCGTTGCTGTAGATCTGCAACCAATCAGGGGCATCATCAGTCTTCCATGACAGGAAACTTTCGTGTGTCCTGAAAAACAAAATAGAATAGATGCAAGTGTCTGTATTGCCTGCCGCTTCACCAACTTTTAACAATACAATACGAAGCTAGAGGATATCTTGTCCCGTTAGGTTGGCAATTTCTTATTGTTATGATAGCAACAGGGCTGCCTTACTAAGTTACTATATATTTGTTGGACAACATGAGTCGGCCAGGTAATGGGAGAGGATAACAATTTCTAGTGAATCTGCGCCGACCAAGATTTTTTCGGACTGATGTATGCAGCACTGAGACCACTTACACATCCAAGGTTAGCCTAAACTTTTGACAATTGTGTGGTGTACGTGCACACATTGGAAACTTTTTGTTATTATTGTTAAACTGAACCTATTAGAAAATTGAAGTTGGAAGATGATGCAACCCACCTAATCCTTGGATAAGTTGAAGTGGATGATGCATACCTGCTGGACAGCTCACTGTTTCAACTTGTAATTTATGTACAAGTGCTCCATCAGCATTTTGTCTCAACACTAACTGAACAGTGTACTACGTAAAACATCTAGTTTAATTTTTTGACCACTTAGTACCTGACTTGCTCGACATATAATTTCTTATACTTCAGTTCTGCATTTGTCTAGATCGTATTGGATATGAGAGTCCTGTTTATTATTCTAGCTTGTATCGGTCTCTACTGGTGAAAAGTCAAAGTTAATAAAGCAATGCAACCTAGGTAATAATACTATGCATATGCAAACCTCGAGGTGGTCGCCGACGTTGACGATGATGGACCCTGGGACGGCATCGACGGTGAGCCAGTGGCCGTGGTGCAAGATCTGGAGACCCTGGACTTGGTCCTGCAGCAGGAGCGTGAAGAGGCAGTAGTCAGAGTGCGGCGGCAGCCCGAGCGTGAGCTCTGGCTGCGGGCACGGCGGGTAGCAGTTGAGCATAATCTGCGAGTACCCTGCCTCCAACTCCTCTAGCAGACTCTGACTGTGACGGCAGGGGATGCCCAGAGCCTCTAGTGCTGCCTCCATGAGCTCCATGAACAACTGATGGTTCGCCATGGCGTACCTGGCTACCACTTCCCTGCATGCACGCATGAGCATGAACCATCATTGCGTACAAATATATTAATCATCCACGAAATATCAATATGATGCACAAGATCTCCTCCATAGATACGATGAAGCCATGGAGTATTTGTTTATTAAGGAGAGTACGTAGATCATTGAAATAGGAGAATAGACCCCATTACTGGAGGTCCTTTGAAAAATAATTTTAAAACGTGAAAACTCTAAATCGATTATCGAGGCACTAAATAATTTCAAATGAAAAGGTTGTCAACTATAATGAATTAGATCTTTTCGATTATTATAACTCTAGTTTAGGTTGTTTCACCATCCCAGATGGCGTCTGAAAAAAAATGTAAAAAATCAAATTTCAAATTATGATTGAAAACAAATTTTCAGTCCTTAAATGATTTTAAATAAAAAAATATGTCAACAACAAAACAGTAGATATCTTCGAGTAATGCCTCCATTGTCAACCATCTCTTGGGATCTGTTTTTAGAGGCAGACCAAATTGTCAACCATCTCTTGGGATCTCTTTTTAGAGGCGGCTGGATAGCCCAATCGCTTCTAGAAATGCCTCCATTTATAGAGACGGCTAAAAATTTGTAGGTTTTGTTCAGCTTTTCAACTGTCTTTTAATATACATTTCTAGAGGTAGTTGAGCTTTCTAACTGCCACCAAAAATTATTTTTTTGTGGTTTTTGATAGAGCCACCTATACAAACAAAAGAGAAAATATTTCTAAAAAAATATTTCTGTAGTAGTGACAGACTTAATTAATGATACTAGTGTGATAATTTAGGGTATGTTTAGATTGGCTAGCCTAATTGTTAGCCGCAACTACAAGTCAAATTAGCTAGCTAAAACTAACTAACTAGCTAACTATTAGCTCTTGTGTGTATGTATCTTCTGCAAATATATGCGTACATCCTTAGCAATTGTTTATTGCTTGTTGTTAGTTGGGCATGGTTGTGCCAACTAATGGGATAACAATTAGCAGTACTCGGCTAACATTTAGCATACCTGTGTAGCTTTTGGATAATTGGATCACGTAGGGCAAATTTTTGGTAATCAACAATATGCTCTCGTATGCAAAGATCCCATTAGAATAGAAATAGTGGCCGATAAAAAATTGTACTGTAAATCTTTTTTTTTTATATCAGAGATTGCATTAAACAAAGGTGGTCCTGTAACTGTAAATAGTAGTTGAAGTATGGACATACTAGGTACCATCAAATTCCTATAGCATTCGTGATGCATGGCTGAACATTTCTACGATTTTATTTGTTTCCATGAGGCTGACCCGACATCTGGCATATTTATTTGTAACTGTATAGATGTGTCAATATATATATTTTTTTGTAATTTTAGTAAGGTTATAAATGTTAATAAATCTACTTACATTATAAAATGGATTGCTGGGACTATCATAGATTAATATGTGGTGCTGTGCTCTTGGATGTTTTTTGTAAACTTAATAGTAAGGTTACAAATGTTACCAAAAGGGCTTACACTATAAAATGGATTGCCGGAACTATGACAGATTAATTTGTGGTGCTGTGTTCTTGGATGTGCTGAAGTCATGATTGACGTGTAGATCATTAACCTTATTAATAAGTAAACTAAAATACTTAATAATCTATCTTCATATTAGGAATATACCTGAGATCAGCGGGTTCGTCAGGCCACGAGGCCACGACGGCGTGTAACGGCTGGCAGCCAAGCTTCAGGAAGTCGCGCCAGAAGAGCACGGCATCTTTGGCCTGGTTGAAGCTGGTGCCGTACCTCACCGGCGCCCGCACGTCCGGCGACATGTACTGCGCCCGCCGCGCCAACGGAAGCTCGAAGAACCGCCGCGCCACGTCCAGCAACCCGTCGATCAGCTCGCGCGCCACGCCATGGTTCACCACCTGTACACGCGCGCGCATGCATGCGCTTAGGTACAGTCTGCATGCATGGAAACAAACAAGATGGCAGGCCTGTGCAGTGTGTACTGACGTGAAAGAATCCAGAGTCGCGGCACGCGGCGTCGAGCGTCTCCAGCTCGGAAGCATGGTGGGCAGGATCGATGAGGCGCGCCAGGTCGACGACGGGGAGCTTCACCGTGCCGAGCCCGTCGCCCGGGCGGTCGGGGTCCGGCAGGACGTACCTGGCTGGTAGCTTGGTAAAGCCACGGTTGCTGAGGTGCCCCACGCTTTTAATCAGACAGTACGAGTCTTCCTCTTCAGTCCCGCGGTTAACGGCACCCCCTGTGTCTCCATGCGCCAACTCCAACTTCGTCGGTAACGCTGCTACCGCCTTCGCAGCTTCTCTCTCGGCGGCATGCTGCAGTTGACGATCTTCAAGTATAGCTGCCATGGTGAGGAGACGAGAGGAGAAAACAGAGTGGACTCCGGATTGGTGTCTACTCTAAAGCTTTACATATGGTGTCTTATTGTCACTCATCAATATGAAAGTGCTTTGTAGCACAGGGATAACTACTGTATTATATATTGCCGACTTAAACGACCCAGAGGTCCATTAACTCACTCAGGGTCTCCAAAAGTTGATTTCCAGGTCCATAAAAATCCATACCCCTTTGTTTGGTCCTTAATCTAAACTTTCAGATTCGTAAACTTTTTAAATGGTGCAGGTTACCTCTCCATTTGGCCCTTAGAGACTTGCCATTCCCTGTTCTATAATCTGATTTAGAGAATTTGGTGCAAAATAGATCTCCAACGGTATCTATCTCATTATCCAAAGATAGCCATTGGCTATTACTCAATTTTTGCTGGTGCCACTACCCCAGATTAGGACAATACTACCGGTTCGAAACACCCCATCACTGCTAGATTTTGAATCGGCACAACCATACCGGCAGTGATGAGGGTCAGTTATCACTATCGGTTCCTACAAACCGACAGTGTTCTTCAACTTCACTGCCGGTTCTTTACACAACTCGGCAGAGTACAGTTCCACCAACACTACCGGTTCATGAGACCACCCAACAGTGTAACCTCGAACATCACTGTCGGTTTGTGTTTTAACCGGCAGTGTTGTCGTAACCAGCACTGCCAGTTTGTGACAAGACCCGTCAGTGATGGCTAAGCTAACGCTGCCGGTTTGTGGTTCAAGCCGGCAGTGCCATCTTGGCCATCACTGCCGGTTTGTTACTAACCGGCAGTGATGGTTACGACAACACTGCCGGTTTGTTGCTAACCGGCAGTGATGGTCTGTTCGTATTTTATTATTTTATAATTTATTTTAATTTATATTTTTCGTGGAATCGGATTTTGCTTTATATAGACAACGTAGACGACAGGTCCATCAATATTAAACATTACAAACGTTACTGTTATAGTTCAAATGTTCTTATCAAGATCTCGATCCCTCAAATGCTGCTCGGACTTCTTACAATAATCTAGCGAGCCGCTCTGGGCCATACTGGTCCTTGAACTTTATGGATTGTGCAATGAAAAATACTCCATCTTTTTCCAATACCTCGGCTAAGATGAATTTTGTCAGCTCCGATTGTAGTGCGACGATCTCCATGTCTAATAGTCTTTCGTGGTTATATTTCTTACGCTGTCGTTCAAAAAAGATGATTTCCAAAAAGAAATTAGTAAATCATTTTGTTGAATTATTAACAGACATAAATGAAATGGGGATTATACACACCCACTTATCTACTTCTTCCGATTTCCCGTCGATGTAGCGAAGCATTGCCCACATTACATAAAACCTGCATTCATTGTTTCCTGCCCGTTGTTTTAGGTACTTCCCCTTCATTTCGACAAACTTAAATGGGACCAGCATCCCATCGATTTGTCTTCTTTGGACACTGTGCAACATTAAAAGGAAAAACATTAGAAAGCGGTATGTGTGATTAGAATATAATATGTTATTAGGATCACTTACTAATTCAGCACTGCCACCAGTGCATCCAGATGATGAAATAATTTTTTGTTCGAGTTCCACACCTCGATCAGATTTTTGGCAAGATTGACACAAATGAAGACAAAATGGTTGCTGCAATCACAGAATCCTAATTATCGAATAATTTTAACGAAAAAAGAAGCATAAAATTAAAAGCCGAGAACACATACTCGCAGTTGTAGGCTAGAAGTATGTGGGTTTTGTTCTTCATCTTGAATTCATCGAAAACAGCAAGCAATCTCTCTTTCAAGTCTTCCACGTCACATCCATGGAGGCCTAAACATGTCTTCTCATTGACTCGCAAGGGGTCCAAGAAGCCTATGTTATCCCATTTACTTTTTAGTATGCAAAATTTTGCTATACACCTACATAAAATCATTGGAAGTGCTCAAAAGTTAACAATTTGTGTCTTGAGAGAGTAGTTAATTTTAATATCATGCATGTAGGGTACTTACATAGTCCACAGCGTCAGTATTTGTGAATCGAGAGAGCGTTTCTAGTATAGCTGGAACAAGCACTCCCACTCGACATCGAACTTTTCTTCTCCAGGATAATGAAAAACATGTGGCGAACGGATAATAACCTCAAAACCAAAGTCCTCCGTCTCTGTTGCTTGAGCCATGTAATATTCATGCAACTGGCGCATATATGTTGTCAAATTTTTATACTCGTCATCGGGAACCAAAAGATTGCCCCTTTCAAACTTCATTGCCGGTGTTCCCGTCCCTTGTACATCATAATAGATGTTCGTGGCCTCTTCCATGGTTAATTTGGGGTTCTCTTCGACGTACTTCTGTATCTTCCTTAAATCTTCATTCTGTATTTGTTTGGCTCTTATTGTAGTGTACTGATTCTGTGTTTGCCTTTCGAATTCAGACTTCAGCAAACACAGAGGCGGTGAGGCACAAAGATTGAAGAAACTAACACAATCTTTCTTCGAGATGTGTGCTATAAATTTTTCTTTCATCAAGTTTGTTACGCTGCCACTAAATGGCCTTTTTTTTTGTTGGTCCACATGGGGAGCATTAGCGACCAAATCCAAGGACCTTTTCTGTGACTGCGAGGATGCCTTTGATCTTGTATTGGGCTGAGGTGGAGAAGGCAGAGGCAGATGACGACGAGGATTCTATTTTCCCGAGGCTGATGAAGATGGAGGAGGAGGAGTCTTCTCTTTTCTCGGGGCTGATGAAGATGGAGTCGGACGAGGAGGAATAGAAGAAGACCTCTGTCTTCTCGGGGGTGATGGCAAGGGATGAGAAGGGGGGTGATCTCTGTTGGGAGATGGTGAGTGATCATCGCAGGTGGACGAAGACTCGCAGTTGTCCTCATCATCAGAGGACAATTGGTGGTCAAGCTTAATGAAGCGCTTGCGCCAGGCCACTTGAGAGGCCTTATTATGACCAAGTTTTGGCTTGTCTTCCGCCGCGGGGTACTTAATGTGTATCTTGTTATACTTCTTATCAAGTATTCTGTCAATGGTGATGCGAGCGTACCCCTGTGGAATTGTGTGGACATTAATGGTCCCGTCTCCCGCAGGCCAGGCCTCGCTGAGGGCCACATTGTCCTTTGTCCATTCCTGATGGAAGTACAACTTGACATTGATAGGCTCAATGATGCTGTCCACCGGATGGGGCACATTCACATCTTCTTCATCAAGCAGGGTCGATCCGTAGCTGCTGTGACCCCTCAACTGTGGGCTAAAGGCAGTAGGAGTAGGGTTTTGTGGTACTCCTAACCCCTTGGACAGCAAAATTTGCTGGACTCATGCTTCAACAGTCGCCTCAATCTGTGCGTACATTCTGTCTTCCATCTCTTTTAGTCGCCTCAAACACTCTGCCTCCTGTTCCGCTCTACCTCTCGAGCGGCTCCGGTAAGTGTGAGATTCTTCAGGGAATGCTAGTTTCCAAGGAACAACACCGGTTCATCTAGTGCGACTAGGGTGCTCCTTGGTTCTGAGTGCTTCGGTGAGCATGTCTTTCTCCCTATTAGAAGTGTGAGTCCCTTGCCTCACCTCCTCAGTTACCAGGGAGATCCTCTGGATGAGTTCGCTCATGGGTGGATTTGTGGAGCTAAAGCTCCCATCCTCGGCATGGCATACATTCCTCCCCATACAATATATTACCGATCTTGGCTCCCAATGGGTGGTCTCAACCATAGTTGGCCATGCAGCCCGCGGCCCGCTGGGCCAGTCCGTGGCCCGGCGTTTTGGCCCGGCACGGGCACGACACGGCCCGAGGCACCAAGCCATGCCTAGGCCACCACCCCGGCCCATGGCACGGCATGGGCACAGCCCGTTGTAAAGAGGCGGCCCGGTGGCAGCCCGGTGGCCAACGGCTTCATTTGGCCCAGCAAGGCAGCCCACGAAGCCAGCCCACCCCGCCGGCCGCTGCATATATAAGCCATAGCCGCTGCCCACTGCCTCCCTGGCTCCCTCTCCATCCATAACCCTAACCCTAAGTCCCTAATCCCCATTCCTCCCCCACAGCGTCGTCTGCTCTCACTCGCTGCCTCGCTCTCGCTCTTGCATTCGCAATCCACCGCCGCCGCTGCTCTCTATCGACCATCGTCGTCCTGTCCTCTTTGGCACCGGTGACCTCGCCAGCGCTCCTCCACCTCGCACTGAGTTCACTAACCCCGTCTCCTCCCTCCTTTTCCTCTCCTGTTTCCTCTTGATCTTGCTCGAAATCAATGAACCTGAACCATGTGAGTTCGTGTTCATGTCACTCCCTCCTCCCCCACCTCGCCGTCGATTCTAATCGGTGTCTATCTTATCCTCTGGCTGGCTTGCTGGCTTCTTCATCTCCGGCACCGGGCTCCGGGAAACTAGGTTCGTCACTTTCCATAACCCTAGATCTGCTCTTCTCTGCTCTGTCTCTCAAGTGTCATCTCTCACTCTTCTTCTTCTTTGCGTGCGTCTGTCTCATCCTCTGGCTGGCTTGCTAGCTTCTTCATCTCCGGCACCGGGCTCCGGGAAAGCAGGTTCGTCACTTTCCCTAACCCTAGATCTGCTCTTCTCTACTCTATCTCTGATCTCTGTCTCTCAAGTGTCATCTCTCACTCTTCTTCTTCTTTGCGTGCAGGTTGGTGCCTGACGCCGCGTCTTCCTCCTCTGGAGTAGACATGGCCAGGTTACCAAAGCACCCATTGAGGGACGGTGCTGGAGCTGCTGGAGGTCGAGGTCGTGGATGGCTGTCTGGCTCGTCCGTGGGCGGTTGCGGTTCTAGCCTCGCAACGCGGGGGGAGGATCAGCATCCCCTCGGCGACGGCGAGGACCAGGCGCTGCACTTGGACGACGAGCTGGAAGTCGAGGACGACGACGACCTACGTGATGATATAGCCAGTCTGTTCGGCATCGACCTCGATGACAGCAACCAGCCCATCGATCTCGATGGAGACAATGGTGATGGTGGAGTTGAGGTCTCCACTGACACTCATGGTACCTCAACCACCTCTGGTAAGAAAGTTTCTACTGTTTGGGATTACTTCCATGAGATTAAGGAGAATAAAATTTGAGTTGTTGCCATTTGTAAACATTATTGGGCGCGATACACTGCTAGATCGTCTGCTGGCACTGGCCATTTGAGACGGCACATGTATTCCCGTATGAGAAAACATAATCATGCTAGTATGGTCCAGTCTAAGCTTGCTCTAAATCCTGATGGTTTGAGAAATTGGGTGTATGATCCTATGCTTGCTCGCACTGAGTTGTGCCGTTTGATTGCTAGGCTAGACCTTCCTTTAGGGATAGGTGAGACACAGGCTTGGGAGGATTACATTATGCGTGCTCATAATCCTCTGTTCGAGAAGGTTTCTAGGCAGACCACCACTAGAGATATGTGTAAACTTTTTGATGAACAACGTGCTATGCTTATGAAATCTGTGTTGCTTGCTGCATCTTCTATTTCTATGACATCTGACATTTGGTCTGGTAATGCTAAGAAGGATTATATTTCTATTGTTGCTCATTATGTTAGTGCAGATTGGGAGTTACAGAAAAAAGTTCTTGGTCTTAGGCTGATTGATGTTTCAGATTCTGGCGAAAACATTGCTGATAGGATTTCTAGTGTGGTTGAGGAATTTGGTTTGATTGACAAGGTTTTTTCTGTGTCTCTAGACAAAGCTTCTGCTAATTCTAGGGCTTATGAGATTTTGCAACCTATGTTCTTTGGTTATTTGGGTTCTTATCCTGCACCTACAAGAGATGATCCTAACAAGGTGCAGTACTTGCTTGTGCATCAGCGTTGTGCATGCCATATCATTAATCTGATTGTTAAATCTGGCATGAAGAGGTTGAAACCTTATACTGAAGATTTTAGAACTGCAATAAGTTTTTTAAATTCCTCTAATCAAAGAATTGCATTGTTTAAGAACTACTGCACTGCTCATGGTCTTAGACCTAGAAAGTTTGGCTTGGATATAGATGTTAGATGGAATTCTACTTATTTGATGCTCAAACACTTGCTGCCATACAATGAAGTCTTTCATGTGTTCATTACCTCTAATTATGGTTCTACTTTGTTGACTGCACAGCATTGGTATGTTTCTGAACAAATAATGATATTCCTGGAACTCTTCTATAATTTCATTGTTGTCCTGTCTAGTGTTTATTATCCCACAGCTCCACTTGTTTTGCACCATATGCTTGACATGGCTGAACATTTGCAAAATGCTGAAAGAGATGCTAATTTTAGAATGATTGTTACTCCTATGAAGCTTAAATTCCTTAAATATTGGGAGAAAAAATGATTGCTACTCCTATGAAGCTTAAATTCCTTAAATATTGGGAGAAAATTCCACTGATTTATTCATATGCATTCATTCTTGATCCTAGAGCTAAGATGAAAGGGTTCTTTAATGTGCTTGAATTGCTTGGTAAGGCAACTGAATGCATTTATAGTGTATACTATGGTGATGTGAAAGATGAATTGTATAGATTGTTTGTCAAGTATGAACAGAAATTTGGTGCAGTTAGGTCTCAGAGGGTTTTAGTGCCTTTAGCTCATACTGGTAAGACAAAACAGGCATGGGGAAGGATCTTTGGAGGTCCTAGTGAATCCCCTATCGGTTCCCCCTCAACTTCATCTACTCCATCTGCTGTCAGTGAGCTCAAAGCTTACTTGGACAGTGACCCTGTCACATGTTATGAGGAATCCTTTGACATACTCCTCTGGTGGCGTGACCACAAACTAACCTATCCAATCCTATCTATTATGGCTCGAGATATCATGTATGTCACTGTATCTACTGTCTCTTCTGAGTCTTGTTTCAGCTGTAGATCTAGGATACTCGAAGACCGGCGGCGCTTGTTGCCTGAGCATGTGGAGATGCCCACCTGCATCAAGGACTAGGAGCAAGGCGCAAGAAGGGAACAACATACACTTGAGGACCTGGACCTAGAGGAGGCATTCAAGAACCTCTTCCTCGATGAACAAGGCGAAGGCAGCGGCACCAGCAGCGACAGCGGCGGTACTACTGGTGGTGGATAGAAGAAGAAGAGAAGAGGAGTGGTAGTCAATCACTCAACTAAAACTTCCATATTGCTTCTTTACATTCAAGTTCACTAACATTGCTTGCTTCTTTATGTTTTTGCTGGTACTTTTGGTGTGACAGAGTTAGACAGTGAGTCACTATGAATGTTGCCACTGATGTTGGCAGTTGGCTATTGTAATAGGATAGAACTTTTGCTGCTGTGAACTCACTAAGTCACATTGTCACAATGACTTTGCCACTGATGTTGGCTATTGTAATATGAATATAGGATAGAAGAACTAAGACTTTAACACTTTAGAGCTAGCTATACTCTTTTTTCCTTTCTAGGGTTTCTCACAAGGGTGAGTTTTACCTAGAAAGGTTTTTAATGAGGCAGCATTGCACAAAACAGCTCATATTCATATAATGATATAATCTTGTCTTTTGTCTGGTGGTTTTGAATCTCTAAGTTGTGAATCTGGTGGTAAAATCATGTTGAAAATGGTCAAGTCCTTAAAGACTTAGTTATTTTTGCAGCCGGGCTATGGGCCGGCATGGCCCGGTGAAAATGGTCGTGCCCAATGGGCGGCACGGCAAGGCCAAACGGCCCACGGGCCGTGCCTTGGGCCAGAGGCCAGGCACGAGCACGCCATAGGCATGGCATGGCCGGCCCGGTGGCCCAGTGAGGCACGACGCCGTGTCGGGCCAACATGGCCCACCGTGCTGCCGAGCCAGGCTAGCACGGCCCGATGGCCATCTATAGTCTCAACCTGAACACCTTCCACAGCAAGGCGATCCATCTTTTCAAGTTCTGCTTCAAATTCTAGCATCTTTTTAGCGTAGCCACGAGAGCCAAGATGATGGGGATTCGTCGCTTTCTGTGAGTTCTCCTTATTCTTCCTGCTCAGTTCTAAGTACTCCTTGGATAACATGTATTCCTTGAAATCCTGCCAGAAGTCCTTCTGCTTGCTAAACTGTCCACCATCGAAATCTGGCTCTTTATTTTGGAGTACAAAATGCTTGTACAATGTCCCCTTGAAATTTTTGAAGCATGTCCCCATGATTTCTTTTGCTTTTTTCTTGACTACCTCCTTGTCATACTCCGTTGGGAAAGTGAAATACTCTAGGATCTTGATATCCCATATGTAATCCTTCTCACTTTTAGGAACCCTCCATGGGTCATTATCTTTCCCAATCCACTTCCTGTACCTAATTGGGATGAAGTCCCTAACAAGTAATCTGAGGATAGTCTTGTATTTGGTCAAAGCTATAGGCGGTGAGAGTGGATCCCCGAATTCATCGAACTCAATGATGTGCCAGTGTGCATTCCTACCAACAGGAATCTTTGACATGCCTCGCTTGGATCTGGCCTTCCTGCTACCCAAACCCTCTGGCCCCTCGGCCGGCGGAGGCTCCTGCTGGAGTCACCAAGTAAGCTATGACCCTCTCAATTGATTAGAGTGTGTGGCTACATAGTCACATGATACCAAAGTTACCTGGCCATCTTTGTCATTTTGACCCAGCTTGAGCAAGTGTCGACAGAATATCGTCGGTAGTCCTCCGAGGGGTATCCCACGAATGTAGATTGATCGGCAGAGGAGCGCATGATCAAGAACAAGAAGGAAATAGAGACACACGAGCTATACAGGTTTAGGCCATCAGTATGACGTAATACCTTACTCCTATGTTCTGTTGGTTTGTATTAGCTATCGTATGATATGCCGCAATTTTGGAGGGGGTCCCTGCCCACCTTATATAGTCCGGGGGGCAGGGTTACAAGTCGGTTAGACCTGAGAGATAACCGAAAAGTAATAACAGATTACAAGAATCATGGGACCATACATATCCTAACAGATCTCGTAGTATCCTCAGGATATCTTTCCTATGTCTTGCGGGAGGCGCCGAGCAGAATCGTGCCCCGTAAGGCTTCATCTTGTGGGCTGGGCCGTCCTTGGGGGCGCAGCCCATGTGGTCTGCCGTGGGTATCCGGGGTCATACCCCCCACAGCTAGTCCCCGAGCACCTTGTACCCATTGTGCAATGCCGTCTTGAGCTTGTCCGAGCAAGTGCGAACCAAAGCCGAGCAGTCCAACTCAAGGTCTGACCACCATGATGAGTCGCCGAGTAGTTGTGAGCAGTTGCCGAGCAGCGTGCACCATCACCGAGTAGCGTGAACCACAACCGAGCAACATGTCCCAAGTATGGCTTGCCATAAGGGTGTAAGGAGCTCAAGTCCAGAATTGAAAATTTCTTCACAGTGGACCAAGTGTGCCCACTTAGAGTACGACCACGAGGAAAGGAGATAATCTTCTTTAGCTTCAAGAGGCACGGAGTCTTCTAGAAAAACAAGCACATTCACCGCAAGGTGAAGTGTGCCCACTTAGTCCCCGAGCCTGACAGTAGATGACAGTCATGTGGTGCCAGGGTTAGAAACATAGAAACAATGAATGACCAGCTGAGCAGGCAGCCAGTCCCAGAGCTACAAGCGACGATATCGGAGAAATCAAACCATGGAGAAAAAATCAGAGTAACAACTGTATAGTAACGGTTACTGAGCCTCAATAAATGGTGGAGAAGTCAGCGATTACTCGACGAGCAGCAACTGACGACAACGATAAATGGGCGACATGGGCTGCGGTTGCGCAGAAGCCCAGGTAACAGCCCATATGCCGCATCGGAGAAATCGGAGCATCGCAGATCGAGGGAACGGTTCCCCAAAAACCTTTGAATGTGGAAAGGTGGGGAAAGTGCTTTATAACAGTGCCACTGCATACCCCGTTCCCACCTTTTCCACTTCATCTTCCTCCTCATCTCTCGCATCGCCGAATCCGCAACCACATTTGCGTTCGCCGCCAAACCCTAACCAGATCTGGGAGATGGCGCTGAAGAAGGGAGCTGCAAAATTGAAGAAGACTAGTCCCAAGAAGACGAGCGCCTTGGCCCGACGTGATGAGGAGTGGGTGCCGTCGCGAACAGGAGAGGCGGAGCTAAACAGATTGGTGGAAGCCAACATTCTCCTTGACCGTGCTACCGCCGGATGGTGGCCGGCCCTTGGTGAGTCCTTCCCAACACCCCATACTAACAAAGTAGTGGTATTCGAGGATTACTTCTGGTGTGGGTTAGGATTTCCTATTCATCCATTTCTGAGGGATCTGTTGGAGCTCTGGGTGGTTAGTCTGTGCAACCTCCACCCCAATACCATTTTTCACATCTCAATCTTCATCCACTTCTATGAAGCAGACCTCGGAATCCTACCCCACTTCAATCTCTTCCATCACCTATTCTGGCTGAAGAAGAGAGGCGGCGCTGGTTCCAAGGTGGTCGACGGGGTGTACCTTTAGCTGCAAGATGGGATGGCGAGCGAATACCTTACCGTGCCGCTGAACACATCACTAAAGGGGTGGAACACCAAGTGGTTCTACATGAAACAAAGCCACCTAGCGGTCTACTGTAACACCGACCACATCCCAGAAAGCCAGAGGAGTTGGTCGGAGATGCCGAGCAACGACGATATGGAGCAAGTGAAGGAACTCCTTGGCTTAATAAAAGGCATGAGGACCAATGGCGGATTGGTAGCGGCAAGTTTCATAGTGCGCTGCGTTCAGCCCTGTAAAGAGAGGGCGCTCCCAAGCTTTGAGTTCAAAGGGGAGACCAACGGTACCCGAGAGAGGCAAGAAATACTATCCAAGAATGTCGTTGAAGAGCGGACTGCCGAGCTGTTCGCTCCGATTGCCTCATTCAGCTTGTCAGGGTACACGAAACCCTTTAACTACAAGAATCTGCCTCCTCTGGTGAATATCCCAACTATGTGTTTCCGAGAAGTTTTTTCTTTTGTCATTGCCAAGCAATAGACTGATCCACTCATGTGAAGATCCATTCGCAGGACAGAGCGGTGTATTTCTTGGGCATGCCGAGAGGTGATTGGCCACCGGCAGTGGCTGCACGACCACCAGCTCAACCTGAAGAAAGCTCTGCTGGCGTCTCCTCGGAATCCGGAGGTATGGATGCTGGTCGGACGGAGAGTCCTCCCCCGGTATCAGAGAAAATCTGGGGGAAGAGGCCGGCGGTAGACGAGCCGGCCTAGAAGAAGAGGGAAACAGCGGCTACTGCTCCCCGCAAACCAGGCGGCATCTCGCTTGGCGATGATCAGACCAATCGAACACGAAGGACCATGGTGTTTGATTGGTCTGACGACGATGAAGTTCTGATGGCTCCTCCCTCGAGCACGAAAGAGCCTCCACACAGCACACGCACGAGGGAACAACCAGGGGGAGGCAAAGAAGTCCGTGAACCACCAACGAGGAAAGTTCCTGAGCAACAAACAGAAGCGAACCCAGAGCGGCAGGCGGAAAGGGCCCCAGAGCTGCTGGCAGAACAGAGGTCGACCAAGGAAGAGCTGAAAATTCCCCCACAGAGCATGGGAGTCGACCCCTCGGCTGCGCCTGGAGGCTCGGGCACGCATCGCCGGTTTAAGAAATTGAACCGTCAAACCAAACCGTAAGTGTCCTTGTGTTGAAGTTACTTTGCTGTAGTTTGTTTACTTCTGTGGTGACTGAATAACTGATTTAACGCAGTGCAAGGTGAATGACAGATCCAGCCCCGCCCGCTCAGACTGAGCAGCAACCAGAAGCTAGCCTCGGAGTGGGGGAGATGCCAGTAGACCACATCCTAGAGTCCCCGAGTGCTCGGCAGCACGTGGGTGAGACAATCGCTTCCCCTAGTGGACTTGGCGGCAGCGAACGGCTGTCTACGATGGTGAACGAGTCGGCAACAGCACCCTTAGCAACGGCGGAATCTAGAGCGGAAAATCTTGAGGCGCCGAAAGAGCAGACCGCACTCCTCGATGCTTCGGAGGGCATGGTCGGACCCGCTATCCGGCCACCAAGCCCCCAAGTGGTGCCCCCGGCTGCGACAGAGGAGGACGAGGTGGAGGACATCGTGCGTGATGAACCTCGACCCCAATCAGTCTGGATCCTTTGAAAGCGCAGCGACAACATAGCAATTGTCGAAGAGGAGGACACCACCAAGGAATTCAGGAGACTGGAGACTGCCCTTACCGGTGTGATGAAACAGATCAAGGTTAATACTGTGTCTGGAAAGGTCCTTCTTGATGTTTGCAATTTGATAACGATACTGTCATTGTGCATTTGCAGGAAATAACTCGAGTTGTCGAGCAGCGCCGCCAGCTGATAAAGCGAATGGAGCCCCTTGCTGAGGAGAACGAAAAACTCAAAGAGGCCAGGAACCTCTTGGAGAAGAATATCCAGAGGGCCCGACACGAATGAGACCTTGCGGAGTCCAACACGCGGGACCTGGAATACCAGAAGGGGGTCTTGACCGAAAAGCTGGCTGCTATGTCCATGCAGGTGCAGAGCCAGTCCGAGCAGCTAGCCGTTGTCTCCGGCCAACTGAAGAGTGCTTCCAAGTAGCTGGAGATGAAAACCGAACAGCTTAACAGTATATCCAAGCAGAAAGCAGGTACGGCATATCAGCGAATGTAGTTTTGTATTGCTGAACAACCACATTTTTGGTGATAACTGTTGCGCCTATAGAGCAAGACGCTGAGCTCGGCCAAATGCGCCATGCTGTCGATCAACTTCGCCAGGAGAAGGCGAAAGAAATAGAGCGGGAGGACAAACTGGCTGAGGTGCTGAAAGGTGAATTCCTCCTGGTCGGAATTACTATTGAAGTGGCTTCCTTGTATGATGGAACATTGTAACGTTTGCAGGCTATCGTCATAAAGCCAAAGCACAGTTTGACGTGCTGGTGCCGGAGACCAAGGTCCAAAAGGAGAACTTCAATGCTGTAGTCGCCGCAATTAAGCCGGTGCTTGACTGCGTCGACCTAGAACCGGCCACTCAGCGCAATGGTAGGCGGCAACGTTCATACACTGTCATCCAGAGGTGCAAGGCAGCATGAGAGAACTTCAAGATCTTCAACCACGACGCCATTATGTCCATCGCTACTCATGTCCTCGTGGTTGTTCGGTCCCATTACCCAACCATCGATCTTCAGTCGATAGGGGGCGGGTTCGTCGAAGGACTGAGCGATGCGGAGACCCAGCAGCTGGAGGATGAGGTGGAGGACGCAGCGAAGACGCTAGTCAGCGATATAGATCTATTTGGTGAGACGGATGGTAATGGTGGAGCTCAGTAATCTGCTCATAGATTATCATCTGTAAAACCTTGACAGTGTAGTTAGAACACGCGAGAGCACAAGAAACAATTGTTTATCGAATAAATGTTACAAGGTGCATGTATGTGCAGTTTGCTTGTATTTCGGTGAAAAAATCTTCGTAGTTGTAATCCTGACGCGATTATGCGTAGTTCAAGTAGCGTCCAAGCAGTTGGTTTGCTACTGATCCCTATGGCCTTGGCCAGCTCATAGTCCATAACGTCGAGCGCAGAGCCCATGCACGTGTAGGAGTAACAGGCATGACCCAGGAACCGCAGCCGACCACCCATGACGTAGAGCGCGGAGCCCATGGCATGTGTAGGGAGAGATCGATGACTGGGTCTTCTCCATAGAAAACAGCATGGAACGTGTGCTGCTCGGTGGTTGTTGTATTAACATGGAGATAGAGGTATTATAAGTGGCGACCAAGCAATTAGTTCTATGCTGAGCTCTTGGCCTTGGGTAGCCCATAGTCCATAACGTCGAGCGCGGAGCTCGTGCACGTGTAGGAGAAACAGGCGTGACCAAGGAACCATAGCCGACCACCCATAACGCAAAGCACGGAGCCCGTGGCACGTGTAGGGAGAGATCGGAGACTGGGTCTTCTCCGAAGAGAACAGAAAAGAAAGTAGGCTGATCGGCGAAATATCTTGGAGGTTTAGAGTAAAGTGTTCGGCGATTTGGAGAAACTCGTTTGGCGAAAATCTTTGGAGATTTGGAGGAGAAAGTTTGGCGGTTTGGAGAAAACATGTGGTGTAATACGTTGGCGATTTGGAGGAAACATGTTTGGCGACTTAGAGAAAGCGTATTCGGTGATTTTTAGAGAAAATGTTTCGGCAATTTGGAGAGATCGTTTGGCGATAACTTTGGAGGTTTGGAGGAACTTATTCGGCAAAATCGTGGTCGGCGATTTGGAGAAATCGTTTTGGCGATTTTGGAGAAAACCGTTTGGCGATTTCGTATTGGAGCTCGTTATGGAGTATCGTAGTGCTCGGTGACCGTATTAGGAGATTGAGAAGTAATGGAGAAAAAATAGAGACAAATTATGGAGACCAAAACTTTATTTAGCATAAAGTGGAGAGTACATATCTGGAGTGTTTCAAGGATAGAAACGTATAAGGTGCTCGATGTACCATGAGTTGGGAATATCGATCCCATCTAAGTCACATAGGCGATAAGACCCTGGTCGGGTGACCTCTTTGACGACATAAGGCACTTCCCAAGGGGAGGAGAGCTTGTGCAACCCTTTGGTTTTTTGTTTTTTGCGGAGAACAAGGTCGCCGACGGTGAATGAACGGCCTTTTACGTTGCGGTTGTAGTATCTCCGTAAGCCTTCTAGGTATTTGGCTGTGCGGACGCAGGAGATCAAGCGTTCCTCCTCGGCCCTGTCAACATCCTCTATCCGAACAGCTGCGGCTTGCTTTTCATCATAGTTTTCCACCCTAGGTGCTCGGAAGGCAACATCCGCTGGTAGTACGGCCTCGGAGCCGTAAACCAAAACATATGGAGACACACCGGTGTTGCGATTAGCTTGAGTGCATAGTCCCCAGACCACAGCTGGTAGTTCCTTGAGCCATCTGCCCGGATGCTTTTCTTCTTTTTGATATAGCCTCTTTTTGAGGGCGTCAAGGATCATGCTGTTCGCCCATTCGACCTGGCCATTGGCTCTAGGATGGGCAACGGAGACATATTTAACGGAGATGCACCGGTCTTTGTAGAAGTCCCAAAAGTGATGGCCAGTAAACATAGATCTAAGGTCGGTGATGATGCTGTTCGGGAGACCGAATCTGTGTATGATTTCTTCAAAGAGTTCGACTGCTTTCTTCGCGGTAGCCGAGACGAGCGGTTTGTACTCGATCCACTTGGAGAACTTGTCGATGGCGACGTATACATATCAGAAACCACCTGGAGCTGGCTTGAAAGGCCCAATCTTGTCTAGTCCCCAGCATGCGAAAGGCCAGGAAGCTGGGATGGTCAGCAGTTCTTGTGCCAGTACGTGTGTTTGCTTGGTGAAAAATTGGCATCCTTCACAGCGTCGGACGAGGTTTTCCTCATCGGCGATGGCCGTGGGCCAATAAAAACCAGCATGGAAAGCTTTGCCGACCAGGTTTCTCGAGGCCGCGTGATTGCCACAGGAACCAGAGTGAATTTCGAGGAGTAGCTTTACCCCTTTATCTTGGGTGATGCATTTCTGCAGTATCCCTTCCTTGGCACTTTTCCTCATCAAGTTGCCGTCTACCAGCACGTAATGCTTGCTTTGGCGAATTAGACATTCATTTTTGGTCTTGTCGGTGGGTACTTCTATGCTGGTGAGGTACTTGATGAACTACTCCCTCCAATCGGCGACCGACGAAGGTACCATAAGTACCAACTGCTCGGCAGGGGGAACCTCTTCAACTTCCTTTTCTTCCTTAATGGATGGCGCCAAGAGATCTTGAACGAAGACCCCAGGTAGAACCGCGGTGCGAGAAGAACCTATCTATGAGAGCTGGTCGGCTAGCTGATTTTGATCTCGTACCATGTGGTGGTACTCGATGCCGTAGAACTTCCCTTCAAGCTTCCTGATTTTGGCGCAGTATGCGTCCATCTTCTCATTGGAACAAGACCAGTCTTTGTTGAGCTGATTGATAACTAGCATGGAGTCCCTGTATACCATGAGTCTTTTGACACCGAGCTTGACTGCTATACGGAGACCATGGAGACATGCTTCATATTCCGCAGTGTTGTTGGAGGTCGGAAAGTGTATCTGGAGAACATAGCAGAGCTTATCCTTGGTCAACGTAATGAATAGAATGCCCGCACCAGCACCATTGATGTTAAGGGCGCCATCAAAGTACATCACCTAGTGCTCGGGGCAAGTGGCGGCGATGGTCTCTTGGATCTCGGTCCACTCAGCGACGAAATCAGCGAGCACCTGTGACTTAATGGTAGGTCTGCTTCTGAATTTGATGGAGTAGGTGTCGAGCTCGATAGCCCACTTAATGATGCACCCGTTGGCTTCCTTGTTGCAGAGAATGTCCCCCAGAGGGAACTCAGTGACCACGGCAATCTTGTAGTACTCAAAGTAGTGTCAGAGTTTGCGTGACGTAATAAGAATGGCGTATAACAACTTTTGTACCTGAGGATAACGAGTTTTGGGCTCATTAAGTACCTCGCTGATGAAGTAAACCGGACGTTGCACTTTATAAGCGTGCCCGACTTCCTCACGTTCGACAACAATAGCTGTGTTGATGACACGAGAAGTAGCGGCGATGTATATCAGCAGAGTTTTCATCTAGACATGGCGCCGTCATGATCAGAGGCTTTGTTAAGAACACCTTGAGCTGCTCAAAGGCTGAGTCTACCTCCTCTGACCAGGAAAAGCGCTCAGAGGCCTTGAGGAGCTTGAAGAAAGGTAGCCCTTTTTTGCCGAGGCGCGATATGAAGCGACTTAAAATAGCCATGCAACATGTAAGCTTCTGTATATCCTTGACACATATCAGCCATTTCATATTGGTGATGGTGGAGACCTTGTCAGGGTTAGGTTTGATGCCTCGAGCACTAACGATGTAGCCCAACAGTATACCGGATGGAACTCCAAAGACGCACTTTGAAGGGTTCAGCTTCCATCGATACTTGTTCAGGTTAGCGAAAGTTTCTTCGAGGTCGGCGATAAGGTTGTCGGTGGTCTTGGTCTTGATGACCACATCATCTATGTAAGCTTCAACATTGCGGCCGATTTGTTGGTCGAGGCACATCTGGATGGCCCTTTGATAGGTAGCCTCGGCGTTCTTGAGTCCGAAGGACATAGTTGTGTACCAGTATGCACCGAAAGGCATGATGAATGATGTCTTGATCTGGTCTTCTTCCTTGAGGGAGATCTGATAATAACCAGAGTAACAGTCAAGGAAGGAGAGCAGTTCGCAGCCGGTGGTGTAGTCTACAACCTTGTCTATTTGAGGTAGGCCGAAGGGGTGTTTAGGGCATTGTTTGTTAAGATCAGTATAATCAACACACATTCTCCATTCTTTATTCTTTTTTCAAACAAGAACAGGGTTTGCTAACCAATCTGGATGCTATACTTGTTTTATAAATCCGACAGCTAAGAGCTATTTTATTTCTACCCTAATAGCCTCCTTCTTGTCTGGCGCGAATCGGTGGAGTTTCTGCTTGATCGGTTTGGCGGTCGGCGAGACATTCAAGGAGTGCTCGATCTTCTCCCGTGGTACCCCCGGCATGTCTGCAGGTTTCCAAGCAAACACATCAGCGTTGGCACGTAGGAAGGAGATGAGCGCGCTTTCCTATTTGGGGTCAAGGTGAGCCCCAATCTTCACGGTCTTGGAGGGGTCGTCGAGGACGAGGCCGACCTCCTTGACTTCATTGGACTTGGCGGAGGCACGAGAAAGCTCTAGCTCTGGGATCTCCATGTCATCGGTGGGCGTGTCTTGGCTTCGGCGACCATGCTAGCCATCTGGATGGAGAGGTCGGTGGCTTTGGCGAGAGCGAGACTCTCTGTCTCGCAAGCGTAGGCAACGGAGAGGTTGGCCCACAGAGCCAGGACTCCTGCAGGTGAAGGCGGTTTCATCACCAGATATGCGTAGTGCAGCACGGGCATGAACTTGGCCAGAGCTGGCCGACCAAGTATGGCGTGGTAGGCGGTGTCAAAGTCAGCGACGTAGAAGTTGATATGCTCGACGCGGTAGTTGCTTGTCGTGCTGAACTATACTGGTTGGGTGATCTCTCTAAGTGGTCTGGATGCCCTGCTAGGTACCACACCCCAGAAGGAGGAGTCTGAGGGTGTGAGATCTGTTATCGCGAGGCCCAACTCCCTTAGATTGATTGACAGAGGAGCGCGTGATCAAGAACAAGAAGGCAACAGAGACACACGAGCTATATAGGTTTAGGCCATCAATATGACGTAATACCTTACTCCTATGGTCTGTTGGTTTGTATTAGCTATCGTATGATATGCCATGATTTTGGAGGGGGTCCCTGTCCGCCTTATATAGTTTGGGGGATAGGGTTACAAGTTGGTTAGACCTGAGAGATAATCGGAAAGTAATAACAGATTACAAGAATCATGGGACCATACATATCCTAATAGATCTCGTAGCATCCTCAGGATATCTTCCCATTGTCTTGCGGGAGGCGGCGAGCAGAATTGTGCCCCACAAGGCTTCGTCTTGTGGGCTGGGCCATCCCTAGGGGCGTAGCCCATGTGGTCTATCGTGGGTATCTAGGGTCGTACCCCCCACAACAAGCCGGACGGGGTCCATGGCTACTCGTTCTCACCGTCCTGATTGACACCGTCACCGTTTGTGGGATCATGCGGCTCTCCTGTCCTAGCGATATCAGCCGCTTCTTGTTGCCGATCTATTCTGCGGCGATGGGGTAACAGGCGACGACGAGTCATGGCTGTGACACGATCATGGTTAGTTTTGGTTGCGGACAACTACTAATAGCATATGTTCATATTATATATATAATATGTTTAATGCAAAGTCTAATAATAAGTCCACATACAACAAAGTCTAATAATAACATATGTTTACCTAGAACAAATTCATTGTTTGATTGACCACATACAATAAAGTCCACCTACTATTCTACGAAACTAAGCCTACATCAACTTCCAAATAAGAAAAGCAATTACCATAGCCATAAATAAAAGCATGATATCTTTCCAAGACCAAGGAGCAATTCTCCTAATCTTCAAATCTCCGGCGGGTGGCTTCTCTTCAATCTCTAGTGCCGGCGGATGGCCATGGTTTGCATTCATTGGACCATAGTAGGCCGGTTGCCCATGGTTTGCAAGGTAGGCCGTAATGTGAACGGGAATCCCGATCTTCCGTCAGGTGGAGGTAACTATTGTTGTGGCGGAGAATGACACACCAATCCAGCTTCAGATCGAAAGATCGAACCCTACAATCTTAGCACCACCGCTCCTTCGGTTATCAACCAAGTCACGGACCAGGTTGACCTCACCAAGAAGGCTAATCCCTGCCTGTGCAACGAAGAACACAAGCAAGAACAAGAAAGAACACAACCAATTTGCAGATGAATGATTAATCTCTCAAAGTTGGGGTCTTACAAACCGATGAACGGCGAAACTGTTCTTGACAGAATAATCTAAGCAAAACCCAAAACCTAATGACGACGGTGGCATATGATTATAAAGGTCTTAGGGTCGTCGCCTACCCTGGACGCGCCCCCTAATGGGCCCAAACACGATATACGGTACAACGGACCAAAAGACGGTGTCACAGCACCATGGCAGATTCTGGACGCTAACTTGTTTCGACGATTCCCGTTGATTCTGAAGAGCTTTTGACGTGAAACCACTTGGATTGGCTTCCTTATCAAATTAGCTTACCATCCATATGTGGATCGTCGAAAACGGAGTCCAGATGCATCCTGGGTGACCAGTTTAAGGCAGACTGGTCCTGGAAGCCGAGGCAGACTCGAAATCATGTTGGACATCTAGTTTTTTTGATGATTCCTGTCGACTCCGATCGAATTTTAAGGTGGGACCAGTGTCGTTGGAATCTCCATGAAATTATCTTTCCATCCATATAAAGAATGCCCAAAACGGACACCGTATGTGACCTGGGTGTCATTTTTAGTATGTGCTGCTCCTGGACTCCGAGATGGGCTCGAACTTGAGTTGCTTTGGGCCTCCACCTCGGGGACTCAAACCGAATTAGCCTCGGGTCTCCTTCTTGACTTGGACACCCTTGCTGGCCTCCTACACCTCCATACATGCGCCAAACATGGTCGTATGCATGGGTGTCATGTCCTCATCAGGCCGGTTGACTATAGTAGGCCCTCAAAGCTTCAGCTTCTGTGCTGTATTTTTTTCTGCAAATTACTAGGGTAGCGATTGACTTGAGCATAGCAATCTTCCCAGGTTCGATAAATTCCAGGCACGTGACCAACATGCACTACATACCATGCCATGGTTGCCTATACATTTAAGTAAATTAAGTTGTCATTCAAACATGATGTATCAAAATATTAAGTTCACATATAGCTAATGAATAAATATTATCTAGATAAAGAGGCATGGGGCAAGCTACATTGTGAGAGGAGGTACTTGCAGCATCTAACAAATTAAATTGTTCTTCATGATTTTGGCATGAAAAAGCTTGTCCAACACCAGTTGAGATGGTTTGGACATGTCCAACGAAGACCTCTAGAGGCATCGGTGCGTACTGAAATCCTAAGCCAGGATAGTAACGTGAAGAGAGGCAGAGGAAGACCGAAGTTGACTTGGGTAGAGGCAATAAAAGGAGACTTGAAAGGATGGAATATACCCAAAGACTTAGCCTTAGATAGGAGTGCTTGGAAAATAGCTAGTCATGTGCCTGGACCTTGATTGCTTTTGCTGGGTTTCAACTCTAGCCTATCCCAACTTGTTTGGGACTTAAAGGCTTTGTTGTTGTTGTTGTTGTTATTGTTGTTGTTGTTGTTGCTGTTGTTATTGTTGTTGTAACAAAGACTTTCTCGTCTAAAAAGTTAAAACAGTTGTTTAAAATGCCAACATTCAACACAGAACATGATTCATGAACATAAGGGGCAACTGTCATAGCAAGTTAGTAGCCACTGAAAAAAATCAGAGATCATATATGACCAATAATGATTCAACCACCAATATAATTAAGTATGATTTCTAACAATACAATCATGGCATGCTACTAAATGCAAGCATAAATGCAGATACCAACATCTGGTTAAGCTCATTCTAATTGTAAGCCTTTATAGGTTGTATACTGATGCACAATACCAAAATTATATAGAAACCATGGAGTGGACCATGCTACCATAGTTCCAGCAAATATCACACTAATAGTGGAGTTACCAAATACCAAGCACATACCACTCAACATGGCCAATTTAAACAGTTGCTTCCTAAAGGCTAGATCATGCCATCAAGTTAAGTTGCCAAGCAAAAACTAGCACTCTTAAACATTGCAATACCACAATAAAAATGGTGTTTATGTGCAGAGTAATTGTGCCATTTTATTGAACCCTCATATCTGAATGATAAATTATACAACATGATTATAAGTATATGACAGTGAATGTATAGAGTTTAACCACATTAGGTACTTTTGCTAGTACTCCTGCAATGGATTGGCCTAACGTTTTCCCCCCGCTAAGTAACTGTAGTTCTTCTCATAAGTTGGCTCTCAAAAAAATTAACACTAGCAAAGTCGGCGTAAAGTTATTGATCAAGCTTCCAGATAATTTTATACAGGATTGACATTCCCATACTTTACAGGACTTTCTAAGCATTTTTTGGCCCCTACCGTTCTAAACTCAAACTTTTCTAATACATCCAAATTTACTTCAACTACAAACAGGTTACAATCGCTACACCACTAGCTACAGCTGCAGTGCTCGTTTAGTAGCTCATTACTAACAAACTGAACAGAGCTAACAGAAAATAGCAATGTGAGTGACATTGCCAAAATTAGGACGATGTACACTGTCAGCGGTACAGATAAATAGATCACACCGGCATGCTCAGTTCCACACTAGTAAACCATGATACTATCATTTTGCCTTGAAAACCTCCCAATGCCCACCCCTAAAGTCCCATTGGCCCCAACACGCCAAATGCCACACGGATCACGAGTCAATGCAGGAGAGGACCTACCAAATGTTGGCCGTCGCTGCCACGCACTCACCGTGGGGCATTTCATCAACACACATAGCGGGCAGTGAGCCACGCACTCAACGTGGGGGGTAGGAAAGCAGCTATTCATGCGCTCCTAAAGGCCTCGGTGGTGGGAGTGCAGGCATGGAGGAGGAGGGGCACGGCCAACATCGTGGACAAGGAACGAGGGCACGGATGGCGCGGTGCTCCGGCGTGGGGCAGTGGATGGCGTAGCGGGCGCTGGCGCGGGACTAACGGGGACTCACCGAGGGGATGCACGGGCGTCGGTGTCAAAAAAGAGGAGCGCGGGGCTGGGCACGGCGACGAATGGGGCGGTGGACGGGTGCGCGGGGGGTGGTGGTACCCATCGACGCGGGGTGGTGCTCCAGCGACGCGGGGGGAGGGATTGGCGTGGGGTTGAAATGACTTTGGAAAATTTCACCCCGCGCCTTGCTATTATCCCAATGGTTCATCACTGCCGGTTGTAAGGTCTAAACTGACAATGATGAGGCAACATCACTGCCGGGCCATTCCTGGAACCGGCAGTGATGGGGGTGTAGCGGCTACGGGTTAAGTAGCATATCTTTTCCATTTCTTTCAAAATCCTCCGACTGGCTCAACGGTTAAGACTGCGCAATATAGCCCACGAGACCCATGTTCGTGTCCTAGACGGCCCAATTTTTTTTGGTTTAATTTTATAAATTATTAAGCGCTCTAAAAGGTCAAAAAGAAAAAAAATAAAATTAGCCTTGACACACCTCCTATACTAGCGCAGCGGTTAAGACTCAGAACTCTGCTCCCCGAGACCCGAGCTCGAACCCGAGGGCTAGCACATTTTTTTTAATTTTTTTATAAATCACTGCTGGTTTTCAAAATAAACCAACAGTGATAACCAGCATCACTGTCGGTTTCGTCTCATCACTGCCGGTTTTTTGAAACCGACAATGATATTTATATATATATAAAAAAATCCTTATATATACTAAATAAATATAAGCATGTGTATTCCTATGTCAAAATGGCTTAAATATTTTTTTAACAAGCATGTACACCCAAATTAAGACCCCACCACTACTAATTTTTGACCCTATCGCACCAAACGCAAATATGATGCAATAGGTGGCTGCTATTGCATCAATTTTGAAAATCTGATGCAATAGGTGGGCATTATTGCATCCGGAATGAGTTTGATGCGATAGTAATTCATGTCGATGCAATAGGTATGGCCTATCGCACCGATTTCGCACCCAAGATGCAATAGGTAGAAATTATTGCATCGGATAATTTTTGTTGCGTTAGCATCGATTTTTTATGCAATATGTCGGTGGTATTGCACCGGTTTCGAATATCGGTGCAATTAGGAAGTACTATTTCATCAGATTGATAGTGCTAAACTTCGATGCAATATGTGATTTTTATTACATCGGTTCAAGATTGATTTAATTCGGTACATTGTCACTATTGGGCCGCAAGTGCCTTGGCCCATGAAAACCTTTGATGAGTAAGGAACCCACTCACTTATCCCAAATCCAGCCTTGCTTAAAAAAAATTCAGACACAAGCCCACACCGCACCTTCCCAGCCATCCCAAAAAGAAAATATCCAACTCCCGACCCAGCTAGTGCAGGCAGCGGCGCTGTGGTGGCTAGCGGCGGTGCAGACCAGGCAGAGGCGCGTGCTGCCTACAGTCACAAAAGTTCCCCGTACGTAGGTACGAGAAACGCGGTACATGGGACGTGGATCAATAATTCTAAGATCCTGGTTCGTAAGGGGATATACCTCTTCAGGATGTTCGGTTTGAGGATGGGATCATGATCCTAAAAAATTGGGACGACATACCCTGAACACGGCTATGGAACGAGGACCATCATCGCGGGTCCTATATCGTCAATAGCTTTTAGTAAAAACTGAGCGGTTGCATCACCAGTTTTCTCCATCCCATAATAATCTTCTGCGTACAGGAAGCATGAGCCACTATTTCTTTTTTTTAAGGGAATTGTTGACGGTTCGTATGTGTATATATAGGAAAGGGGATTTTGCAAGCGCACAGAACTATCGTGTAGCACTTCGCTTGGTGAGAACCAAATATCGAATTTATATTTTCCCAAAGGAAGGCGGTTAGGCGTGTCCAGAAATGTGGCTAGGTTGACTAGGTAGGTAGGTTTAGCAACACGTGGGTGACGAGGGTAGTCTGGATGAAGCGGGTTAATTTAGCACTTTTGTGTCAAGAATAGGTTATATTGTTAATGATAATAAGTCCATTAATCCAAGTCTTATTTTTTTGGGATCATCACAGGCAACAAATCCCATCTTGCATTTGGACAAAGGATATGAAACATGCACTTTGCAGCTTCTAAAGAATCATCTCCAGCACCTTCTGGTTGAGCAGCGACGTCATCCATGCAGTCCCTAAATGGACCATGTGAAAAAAAAATTCTTTCATGCAAAAAGGCGCTCAAAAATCAAAATCGCATCATTGAACAACAGAGGCTGAGCAAACAAAAAGCAAATACAGGAGCCTGAAAATAGCAGTGCTTTGCTTGGTGCAGCAGCAGCAGAACTCTGCATTTGCATCATCAGCCTCCTGTTGGAGCCTAGTACTGAACTGCACTGCAGCGTTGCTCCTGGCTTTGCTGCTTGCTGCTCAGGCGCACCACAGGAAGAGCGAGCAGCGGCCGCCCGATGACCATCTGTGCAGGAGCTCGCCCAGGCACAGCACGTCATACACCAGCACGACGAGCTTGAGCAAGAGCGGCAGGTAGTGCGAGAGCTCCAAGCTCGACGACTGCAGCACCTGGCAGAGAAGTTACAGAGACAAAAGCTGTTGATGTTCATACTTGTAATCGTGACAGTATCATTGTACTCATGTAGGTGCATTAGATGTTTGTTACAATCATGTAATAGCATGTTTAGTTAGCGCGTAGAATTGTGGGCAGCGTAGAGATGTGCATGCGCTGCGTCATGACCGCGTCCTAAGGCCTATCTCCGCCATGGCGCGCTCGCCGTGCATGTCGCGCGGGTGACCGAGTAAATTGGCACACTGTGCAGCAGCGAGTCGTGGCGGGGAATGCGGATCAAGGCCAGTTAAGTATTGAATCAGTGCATCAACAGAAGCTGCGCATTGCAGTGGAAAAAGTGTGTCTTCTCGCGTGTTCAGTTACAAGCTCTCGCGTTCCAGCTCCTGGTGACCGCGCTCCGGGCAACGCCGGCGGCGGTGAGATCCTAGGTCCGGCGAGCCGCCGGTCCTACCACTGTGGTATCAGAGCCGAGTGGATGTTCTATAGTGGGTCAGTGAGCCCACCACGAGAGCCAGCGAGGAAGAAGCACATCATCCCGCGACGACAACTGCCATCCGCCATGAGTGACTCGCCGGCGAGCTCAAGTTCGGCGGGCGTGAAGGAGAACTCGTTGATGTGGCCCATGTTGACGCGATCGAACTACACCCAGTGAGCCATGTTGATGCAGTGCAACTACGAAGCCATGGAGATTTGGTACGTGATCGAGCCAGGTACCAATCCTAAGCGCGCCCATGATCGCCAGGCTCTGAGCGCACTCATGTGCTCGGTCCCGGAAGACATGTGGCAGACGCTGGGGGGTGCCAGACGATGAAGGAGGCATGGGAGGTGGTGAAGACCATGCGTCTCGGTGCGGATCGAGTGAAGGACGTCAACGCCCAGAAGCTGATGCAGGAGTTTGAGAACATCAAATTCAAAGAGGGTGAGTCGATCGACGACTTCGGCATGCGCATCAACAACCTCGTCGGCAACCTCCGCGCGCTGGGCGAGACGATGGAGGACACCCGCGTCGTCAAGAAATTCTTACGGGTGGTACCTTCTCGTTTTGCCAGTGTTGTTGTCTCGATCGAAATGTTCTGTGATATGAAGGCGCTCACCGTGGAGGAGTTGGTCGGCCGGCTGCATGCGGCGGAGGAGCGGCTCAATGACGGAGTCGAACAGGTGGCCCGACAAAGCCGGTCGATTCTTTGTTGGCGAAGGAGGAGGATTGGCTGGAGAGAAACAAACACCGGCCGCGGTGTCGCCAAACAAGGAAGGCGCCGGAGGCAGCGGTGGTGGCCAGACCAAGAACAAGGCGCCGGCAGTGTGCTCTCAGGGCGGCAACAATGGCGGCATCAAGCTCACCTCCATGGGCACGCCGCGGCGCAAAGGTCGTTGCCGCAACTGTGGCATCTACGGCCACTAGGCCGAGGACCGCAAGCGGCCAAAAAGGAGAAAAAGAAGGAGGCACAGCAAACGAGGCGAACGTGGCGGTTGCTGGCCATGAACAAGCGCTCGATGCTGGCCACGTGCGACGTCGTGCACGCGCCGCACCAGATAAATCCACATGACGGAGAAGCGTGATCCCGGTGGAGGTCCCTCGCCGGCAGTGGGTGCTCGACACGGCGCAAGCAACCACATGACGGGGCACGATCGGGTATTATCACAGCTCGCGACGCAAGTGTCCCATGGCTCGGTCGCGCTTTGGTGGCCGGGTCTCGCGTCGAGATCCAAGGTGTGGGCTCCGTGGTGATCCAGGACCGTCAACACGGTCATAAGGTATTGACTCACGTCTAGTACATTCCTCAGTTGAAAAGTAATATAATCAGCCTGGGTCAGTTAGAAGAGAAGGGGTTCAAGTATTTGGGAGAGAATGGGAGGCTGCGAGTGTTCGATCAGGCACAGACTCTGTTAATCTCTGCACCTAGAAGTGGCAATAGACTGTACCTTGCTAAGTTTAGTCTAGTTCCCCCAGTGTGTTTGCTAGCACAAACTGATGATGCGTCTTGGCTGTGGCATGCTAGATATGGGCACCTAAATTTCAGAGCCTTGAGTGATCTTAGTGCAAAGCAAATGGTAGAAGGGTTGCCAACTGTTACAAGGGTAGAGAAAATTTGTAATGGTTGTGTTCTTGGCAAACAACATAGAGCTCCTTTTCCCAAAGTGTCAAGCTTCAGAGCAGGAAAATGCCTAGAACTTGTTCATGCTGATTTGTGTGGTCATATCACTCCAAAAACAGTGGGGGTGCTTTCTATTTTCTGTTGGTAGTGGATGATCATAGCAGATACATGTGGGTAGAAATGCTCAAGTCAAAAGATCAAGCTCTTGACTGTTTCAAGAAGATAAAAATGAGAGCTGAAAATGAGACTGATGCCAAGTTAAAGGCTCTGAGGACAGATAGGGGTGGTGAGTTCACTTCCAATATGTTCTCAGTTTTCTGTAGTGAAGGTGGAATCAAACATTACACCACCACTCCTTATTCTCCTCAGCAGAATGGGGTGGTAGAGAGAAGAAACCAAACTGTCATAGAAATGGCTAGGTGTATGTTGAAAACCATGCAGGTTCCATCTGAGCTGTGGGGTGAGGCAGTGTGTACTGCAGTTTATATATTGAACAGGTCACCTACAAAAAGCCTGAACAATATAACACCCTTTGAGGCATGGCATGGCAAGAAACCCAGGGTGAATCATCTCAGGACCTTTGGCTGTCTGGCTCATGTGAAAATTGTTGGTCCAGGTGTAAACAAGCTCTCTGACAGATCAAGAAAAATGGCCTTCATAGGATATGAATCTGGTACAAATGGTTACAGATTTTTTGATCCTGCTACCAAGAAACTGGTTGTCAGCAGAGATGTGATTTTTGATGAAAAGCATCCTTTTGATTGGGCCAATGTAGTAAACAGTGAGCACCAGTCGACAGACACCTTTGTTGTCAATTATGAGTCGACTGATGAAAATCCGACAACAGCTGGAAATGTAGTAGAGCAAGCTGCAGAGAATCAAGGGGGTGGGGCTGTTGAGCCAGATGGTGATATGCAACCTGGGTTTGCAACACCAAGTCTCCAGAATGCTCCAGGATCAGATCAAGGGCCAGCTGCACAATGGGCAACACCACCTAGTGCACACTCTGAAGAAACATTTGGAGGACCTCTAAGATTCAGAACACTTGATGACTTGTTTGGGTCCACTGATGAGATTCAAGATTATGAATACAGTGGTGTATGTTTCCTTGCAGCAGATGAGCCATCTGGAGTGGAACAAGCACTAGAGGAGAAATGCTGGTTAGAAGCAATGAATAGTGAGCTGAAATCAATCAAAGAAAATGACACTTGGTATTATGCTGATTTACCAAAGGGTCACAAGGCAATTGGCTTGAAGTGGGTTTTTAAGGTGAAAAGAGATCCAGAGGGGAATATAATAAAATATAAAGCAAGGCTTGTAGCAAAGGGATATGCTCAAAAGTATGGAGTGGATTATGAGGAGGTATTTGCTCCTGTAGCTAGGCTGGAAACAGTTAAGCTGATACTAGCACTAGCAGCCCAAGGGAAGTGGCAAGTGCATCATATGGATGTCAAATCTGCTTTCTTGAATGGTGAATTACAGGAGGAAGTATATGTTCATCAGCCTCCAGGTTTTCAAAATCCAAAATTCCCAGGGAAGGTGCTGAAGCTGAAAAAGGCTCTGTATGGCCTGAAACAGGCACCCAGAGCATGGAATGCAAAATTAGATCATGAACTTGTCAAGCTGGGGTTCTGCAGAAGTGAAGAAGAACATGCAGTCTACAAAAGAGGCAGTGGCAGCTCACTGCTACTGCTTGGAGTGTATGTAGATGATCTTGTCATCTGTGGGCCTGACAGTGAAAAAATCTCAGAGTTCAAGCAGCAGATGAGCAGAACTTTCAGTATGAGTGACTTGGGATTGTTGAGTTACTACTTGGGAATGGAAGTCAAGCAGAAACCTGGTGAAATCACTATTTGCCAGAGAGCATATGCTGAGAAAATTGTAGAGCAATGTGGCATGACTGGTTGTAATATAGTAGACACCCCCATGGATCAGAATAGCAAACTCCTACCTGGCAGACCTGATATGGCAAGAGACATAACCAGGTTCAGAAGCATAGTTGGTAGTCTGAGGTATTTGGTGAATACTAGACCTGACATAGCATATTCTGTGGGCATGGTTAGTAGATTCATGGAGTCCCCTACCAATGAACATTGGGCTGCTATAAAGAGGATTGTTAGACACATAGCAGGAACTTCTGAATATGGATGCAAGTACCTGAACAAACCTACTGAAAAACTGAAACTGTTGGGTTACTCTGACAGTGATCATGCAGGTGACCTGGAGAAGAGAAAGAGCACATATGGAGTTGTGTTCTTCCTGAATGGCAATGTGGTGACATGGACTTCACAGAAACAATGAGTTGTGTCACTGTCCAGCTGTGAGGCTGAGTATATTGCAGCAGCATTAGCAGCTTGCCAAGGGGTGTGGTTGAGTAGGCTCATTGCAGATCTGATTGGTCAAAAACTGCAGAAATTCAGGCTTCTAATGGACAGCAAGTCGGCACTCGAGCTGTGCAAAAATCCAGTGTATCATGAAAGAACCAAACACATAGACACTCGATACCATTACATAAGAGAGTGTGTTGTGAATGGCATTGCTGAGGTAGAGCATGTGAGCACTGACAGGCAGCTAGCAGACATCCTGACGAAGCCCTTGGGAAGGATCAAATTCGTGGAGATGCGACAGCAGCTGGGCGTCAGCAAGCTAAGTCACGATTAAGGGGGTGAATTGTTGATGTTCATACTTGTAATCGTGACAGTATCATTGTACTCATGTAGGTGCATTAGATGTTTGTTACAATCATGTAATAGCATGTTTAGTTAGCGCGTAGAATTGTGGGCAGCGTGGAGATGTGCATGCGCTGCATCATGACCGCGTCCTAAGGCCTATCTCCGCCATGGCGCGCTCGCCGTGCATGTCGCGCGGGTGACCGAGTAAAACGGCACACCGTGCAGCAGCGAGTCGTGGCGGGGAATGCGGATCAAGGCCAGTTAAGTATTGAATCAGTGCATCAACAGAAGCTGCGCATTGCAGTGGAAAAAGTGTGTCTTCTCGCGTGTTCAGTTACAAGCTCTCGCGTTCCAGCTCCTGGTGACCGCGCTCCGGGCAACGCCGGCGGCGGTGAGATCCTAGGTCCGGCGAGCCGCTGGTCCTAACAAAAGCGATCAGAGAAAAGAGGAAAAATTAACCTTGCTGTCCGTGGGCGAGGAGTGGCAGCCGGCACGACGTACGTACCATGGCGACTCCGGCGAGGTTCGCTGGCCGTCCCGGCGGCGTCGGAGGGCGGCAGCACCACGGCGCCCTTGCTGGGCCTCATGGCGGTGGAGGCGCTGCATGTTCTTGCTCTGGAGGGGCTTCACGAATCACGATGAAGTCCTCGGCGCCGGTATTCAGTCATTTGCTCCGAGCAAGCAGCAGATCGTGGAGACGGGGACGGAAGATCGCTGTCGTCACGGGGCCAGGAGACGGGGGCAAAGGAGCGATCGTGGGCCGCATGGGACTGGAGACGGTCACAATCGGCAGAGGCGAGGGCTGGAGACGGTGACGCCGCCACCTGATCCTGGTCCTGATGCTCCACGCGCGACAGGGACGAAGGCGCGGTCGTGGGGTGGCGGGGCCTGCAGACCGTGAGCGCGAGTGGGGTTCGGAGGCAGGTCCTAGAGGCGTGCAGCGCCGGCCGCTGGAGACGGTGGTGCCGGAGGTGGTGTAGTCGACCCGGATGTCGCGCGGATGTGTTGCCTTACGCGCGGATACGTCAATCGCGGATGTCTTGCCTTAAGTGCGGATGAGGGCAGGGGGCTAAGTAGGGTACGGATATTTTCCGACTGTATTCGAGTCCGAATCCGTTTAGAGGGGTTCAGATTTGTCCGTATCCGAATCCGGATATTCAACGTCCGATACCATATCCGTATCCGAATACTCAAATCGCATATTTATGATGTCGACATCTAATCGTATCATATCCGGCATGGTTGATACTATCCGTATTCGAATCCGAATGCGACTAGAAATGTGAAAACAAATATAATATCAGTGATATCTGTTCGTATCCGATCCGTTTTCATCCTTAGGGCTGAGTAGGGATGAAAACGGTACGGATATTTTCCGACCGAAACCGAATCTGTTTAGAGAGGTTGAGATCTGTCCGTATCCGAGTCCGGATATCCAACATCTGATATCGTATCTGTATCCGAATACTCAAATCGCATATTTATGATGTCGATATCCAATCGTATCCTATCCGACATAGTTGGCACTATCCGTATTCGAATCGAAATCCGGACAGAAATATGAAAACAAATGTAATATCGGTGATATCCGTTCGTATCCGATCCGTTTTTATCCCTAGGGCTGAGGAGTACCATACACGAGATCCTGACCGTCACATATGAGTTGCGTTTTTTTCTTTTGTATATTTTGTGGGTGCGTGGAGGAAGGCCATCTACGCGGGGAATGTTTTTTCGGTAGACTTCGCATAGAAAAATATGGTGCTTTAGTAGTGTAGATATTAGATTTTCTTTTCCACATATTATCCTAAACCAAGTTTAAATTGATTGTTCGAGCCCTAAACGAATTTAAATGAAAAAATTGTCAACTATAAAGTTGTATAACTTTTCGAAATCTACAACTTTCATTTTGGTAGTTTCTCCATCCGATGTCTTTACAAAATTTGAATTTCAAATTTGAGAAATTCAAATGTAGTTTATCTTGACAAGATAATCTCAAATAAAAAAGTTGTTAACTACAAAGTTGTATAACTTTGATATTTACAACATTCATTTTGATTGTTTATCCATCTATGGTTGGTTGAAAAATTCAAATTTCAAATTTTAGAAATTCAAACATAGTTTTCTTTGACAAAATGATTTGAAATGAAATAGTTGTCAACTACAAAGTTCTATAAGTTTTCGAGATCTACAACTTTCATTTTGGTTGTTTCAACATCCAAGAAAGTTTGAAAAATTTAAATTTCAAATTTGAGAAATTCAAATATGGTTTTTTTTACAACATGATTTCAAATGGAAACGTTGTCAACTATAAAGTTTTATAACTTTTCAAGATTTACAACTTTCATTTTGGTCATCTTTTCATGTGACTTTGTTTTATGACTTCAAAATTTGAATTTCAAAAAATATCAACTTGAAACGATATTTTAAAAGAGTAAATGATTTCCACTGAAAAAGTCATCAACATAAAAGTTGTAGAAATGATCAAGATTTACAACTTTTATTGTAATCATGTCTTCATCCGATAAAGTGAAATTAACATTGTTCACAAATTTTACATATCTCAAAGTTTATGAAAATATAAGAGAGATATGTAAATTTATGAATAATGTATAGCACCACTTTGTCGGATAAACAAATGGCCAAAATAAAAGTTGTAAATCTTGATGAGTTCTACAATTTTTATGTTCATGAGTTTTTCAGCTGAAATCATTTACTACATCAAAATATTGTTTGAAGTTGTCATTTTTTAAAATTCAAATTTTGAATTGATAAAACAAAGTCACGTGAAAAGATGGCTGAAATAATACAAGTAAGAACACAATAAATTGATAGAGCAAGATTTAAGAAAATTTTAGCAAAAAAATTATCAAATTTAATGTTAGTACGAGGGAAAAAGAGTAGTTACAAGTTTAGCCTGAAATTAAAATTTTTTTTTGGGAGTTGTTTAACAATTTAAAAATTAAATTTCATAGACCATTTTCAAGCAGTAAATGATTGTAAATGAAAAAATTGTAAATAACAAAGTTCTATAACTTTTCAAGATCTACAACTTTTATTTGATCATTTCTCCATCCGAGGTTGTTTGAAAAAATTCAAATTTTAGTACTTAATTTTTACTATTCAGTGCCTATTTATAGGGGCGACTCAACTACAAATAGGGCCATTGTAGGGGTGACTGGTAACACCAGCTTACCCTACAAGTGGATTTGTAAGGGTGGTTCGTTTGGGATCCATGTGCAGGGCGGTTCAATATAGAGCGCTGTTACAAAAAAGGGAGATGTTCCTACAAATCCTTACTGTAGTAGTGTTGGTATGCAGTCTCGTCCTATGAGTGACATGTCATATGCTTCTGAGTGCCATGTCATATATGCCACCGCGTGTCCGATTATGATCAACAACTTGCTACGCGTGTCGTATCCCAGAAGTGCCACATCTTGTCAAATTGGTACATCGTCTGTCAAGAGTGCAACACATGTCCAACAAAGTTATTTGTATAAATTTTATAAATTTACGGTTTAATTACATATTAAAGAAATCTATAAATTTAATTACATAAAAATATAAAACCCGTGTGTAGATCTGGTTTATAGTAAGCTTACAAAATCTATTTAACTTTTTTTAATACTTGTGTGACTCATTATCTTAATCATCAATTTTAATTTAACTTTGTTTAATTAATACTTATGTGATTTATTATTATTTATTTTACAAGTTTAAACTGATCTGATTATTTTAAAAATGAATTAAAATCTAATAACTGATTTTGCATTAGGCACCCTAATTAATTTCGCATCGTCAGTTTTTTTCTGCTTGGAGAGCCGGACCAGGGACACCACGAGGTGCTCCAAAAAATTTAGCTCCCACCCCCGCGAAAACCTACGATGCTAAGTACAAACGGGCCCGCCAATTTCCCTCCCTAAAACGCGGTTTATAGATTCCAAAATCATAGGCCTCGGAGAGACGAGCGCCGTCGCCCACGTCGCGCGGTTCGTGTCCTTCGATCGGATCTACTCCACTGCTACGGCAATGGAGAAAACTGCATCAAGGACGTCGCCGTCTACTACCTCCTCTAGGTCGCCATCTCCTCCGCTAATTATACAGAGGCCGTCTACTAGGAGATTGCCATCTCCTCCGTCGAGGTCGCCCGATCCTCCGTTGTCCACCAGGACACTGTCCAGACGGCTGCGATCCCATGAAGCCGAGGACACACCTTCTCGTGGACAAGATAAAAGAAAGAATGAAGACGATGACCTACCCAGGTACGCATTCGATGGGCTTAGTTTGCTAATAACCGTACCGAGTTTGCTAGGTTTATTAGTTCTTCGCCTTGAAAAAGATAGAAATTAGAAACTATGTATTTTACCAGATTCTTTTGCGGTTCGGAACTGAATGGAAAGGATGAGTAAAGCACTAGTAGATAGTTAGATCCCATAGTAATTATATGGGTATTTTTGCATAATCACAGTGGTAGGTTTTTCTCATTACCCAGTCACCTGGTGCGTCTATCAACTAGATTATGTTTTCTGTACTACCAACCTAATATGAGTAGCACAAAAGTTCTTGTATTTTCTCATGAAGAATAAATCATGTGTCTGTAGATGTTGAGTATATATTAAGACAACGAGATTAGTGGATAAATACCTGCACTCCCCATGCCAGGCCAACAGATAAAATTGCAGAGGGAGCAGACCATGATCCATCTGATCTGCGAGCAACCACAAGACCAGTGCCTACTTTGTATGTAAGAACTGCACCTGAATTGGCAACTGTTAGAATTGCAAGTCCCTTAGCTCGCTTGTATATAAGAACTGCACCTGAATCTAGCAACCTACACATTCCAAAAGACAAATTCCAGGTTCCAAACCTCTAACATATACGAGGTGCTCCAAAAAATCTTTGTAGTTTTAAGCTTTCAATTATAATTGGTTGGATGTGATACAACTGGGGTATGCTTGTGTTTCCTGGGAAGAGATAGGATAAGTGCACACATGATGTTATAACACTACTGTTTCTATTGAAAGAACAATTTAGATATTGGGTAAATTTGAAAATTTAGGTAAATTGACCATATTGCAGTGAATAATTTTATATGGTTTGTTCCCAAAATTGTTAGGAATTTGCCATATTGCAGTCATTAATTGATTTTACAATCATAAGATAAATTTGTTGAATGAAGTTAAAATATTTTGTAGGAAAACACACGAGAAAACGAGAGATAGATAGAAAATATTTATTGATTTCTCGGGGGGACCCAAGGACCAGCAACGTGCCATATTGGACATTGACCGTGCTAGAATTACCTTTGCCAACTTATTAAAGTACAAAGTTAAGTTGGGTTATTCTACGAGGGACTTCATGTACTATATGAAGAGATGTGGCAACGATAGAGCTTTGCTGCAGCGTATAGATTACGAAGAAGATGTATTGACAATGGTAGAAGTTTGTACAGAAGAGAAGACAATTAGGATAGCAGTTTCAACAACTCAGGTAGATCAAGAAGGAGAATATTCAATCACACCGATTAAGCAACGTAGTACACATGAGGAAATTAGTGGAAAAGGAATTCAGAATGAAGACATTGATGCGTACAAGGTGTGGCTCAATAAGCTGCCATAGGATGAAAACAACCCAGGTACTAATGTACTAGAAAAATACATCTCAATGATTTTTAGTTACTGATCTAAAACTGACACTATATATATAACATCTATATATGCATCTCGCAGAATTTAAGGATGACACCCGGCTGAATACTGTTGCAACATATAAAGAATGGTTGAGCAGGGAAGGGCTTCTTCAAGATATATGTAATCTGATTTTGTTTTATCTTGGCACTAGTGGAAGCATTAATATATATATATATATATATATATATATATATATATATCCAACTCCATTGTAACTGTGTACTTTCACTTTTTTGTATGTGCAGACGCATATTTAGATGATGAAACCATTGAAGAAGACGGAAGTGGTGACAATAGCGCAACACCAATGCAGTTTCCAGCTCATGCTCATAGGCCAAAGGCCTCTCAGAAAGGTATGCAATGGTTCAGAGTGTTCATACATTACTATAACATAAAAATGCTGATTTATAATGTTAACATACGTTCCATTTTATAACATCAATTTTACAGTAGGGGTTGGCGACAAGAGAAAGATTGGGCGTGGAACCTTGAAAGGTTTATCGGTCGAAGCTAAGAGATTTAAACTTGGCCGAGAAACTTAGTATAGATTTCTCATCCACGAAAAGGCGGTCCCTCTGAGGAGATAACTATCGCGGGTTTGTTGATAAAATAGTTCGGTTTACAAGAAAAGGACTCCACTTATTGGAGTTAAAAAGTGGGGAGATGTCAATGATTGTTAAAGATAAAATAGCACGAGATATAATGGTATGTTATAGTCTTGCTCCCGCATATGATAAATTAATTCTTTGTAATATCTTATTTGTTCACAATTTGTTGGTATCCCTTTTCTACAGGTTAGGTGGAACATTGAGAACAATGATGATGAGAAGGCTAGGATATGGAAGATTGCAAAGTATCGTTACAAAGGATGGTGAGCTCAATTGAGTGCCACATACAAGGCATACAACAGTTATCATGAAAGAATGAGACATAAACCAGATGATTTGGACATTGTGGAGTGGCACTACTTGGTGTTGTATTTTGGAAGTGACAAATTCCAGGTTCCAAGCCTCTGACATATATGTGTTTATTGTCTGTATTTTTGTAGTGCAACTAACATATCTGTGTTTATATTAGCGAATAAGCACCACAAACTCTAGCAATTCACAGCATCGACAGACAATACATCTTACAGGATCAAAACCTTTTTCACAAGTTAGTTATGAGCAGGTAATGATATGGAACCTAATCTTCTTTTATTTTTTACCTAAACAGTAACAATGTTCAATTTTCATATCTTAGAGAAACCTGGAGACTGGTGAAGAGCCAGATGGTTTGACATTTTGGAGGAGTACACGCACCAAGGAGGGCCAATGGTCTTCTGATGCTGCTAAGGAAATATATGTAAGTGCTACTTTGTTCATTAGTACTTAGTGATGTTGCAATTATATATAACATAATTATTATATTGATGGTTGTACATGCCCTGATTGGGTGATAAAAGGTCATCATCTCCTTGTCCGTGTGTTGGGTTTGGCAATCCTATCTTTAGTTTCTTATTTATGCTATTTTCAGCTGTGCCACCTGTTCTTTTTGGTATATCAAGTTTGGATGAGCCAAATGCTTCCAACCTTTTTCTGTGGTCTCCTGATAGCATGTGGTAGCTGCTGTAATTTTTGTAGAATTTTCTATGCAAGTCTTGTATATGGTCTTTTATGCATCCTTGTATCTATTTAAATTTAGAAAAGCATCAAATAATTTTATTTTATGATGGCCATCATATTTTCTGGTGTCCATGACTTATGTATGTTGCCATAATATGGTTGGTATGGTCCAAATGTAAGTTTGGAACATCATTAATTCTTTAAGTGAGATGTTGGTCCCATCTGGACAGATCTGGGGACTTAGAGAAGTTCACCTTGATAAGTTGGTTTCCTGGGAAACTTGTGAATACCAAAGTCGAAGATAATTGTCATATCTAGCTTCTGTTCAAATTTGAGGTCATTTGGCCTAGTGGTTTGAAAGTTACAGCTGTTTGAAGTTACCTCCCAGTTTTTGGGTGCTCTCTGTTTCAACAGAGTAGTTTCTATAATTATGCTATTTCGAAGTACTTAAGTTCTGAATCATGGTTTGATGTATGAAGATGAAATCTCGAGAATTTTATAAGCTTTCCATAATGGCCTCTGTAATGTCATTTCGACTTGTATATCTCTAGATATGATTTATTTTTTTTGCATGCCCAGATTTCTGGGAACTTGCTGGAAAGCAAGTTGCTTATGTTAGATGCTTTATGTAGTTAATTATATTCTTTAAAGTGATTTGAATAGAGCTGGGCTACTCAGTAAACGAGTGTCCAGTGATGTATGTTCTCATAACATGTTTTATTCATTTATCTCCAATGTCATACATATCTCTGAAATGCTAGAGTTCAACTGTACATTGCTTTTTACCTCTCAACATGCTTTGCTAGGAATCATATTTGCATGATTAACATGGACTTTGATTTTTGAGGAAGTAATCAGTACATGAATCTAACTGATACAGTTTGATTTCCAAAGTATCCATTTTACCCAATTCTTATTATACTTGAACTGGAACTGCTGTTGCTACTTGCTAAAGTTGAAAACACTAATTGTGTTCTTAAATTTAGGAAAGCGCCTTCTCCAAAAATGCAGAGAGAATTGAGTTGGAAGCTTCTGTGATTTCAATAGAACAAGAAAGGCACATTCTTCATGAAACCTACAAGGAAACCACTGGATGCAGGAGCATGAAAGGTCCTACACATGGATACTTGGCAAAGTATCCAACCCGAAGCCAACTTATGAATGAACGAATTGAAGAGCAAGCTCGTGCATCTGCATTAGCAGCAGCAGCCCAACAGAAGAATAGTGAGATGCAAGCTGAGGTTGAGAAGTTAAAAGAAAAGCTTACCGTTCAAGCCGCTGAGAGGGAGAGCGACAAGGAAAAAATTCAGCAGCTGCAACATCAACTGGAGAGTACAAGTAGCAAGATTAGAGAAGAACTAAGGCAAGAGTTTTTTTCACTAATCAAATAATACAATCAAGCACCGCCTTTGGTAATAATACTACTTCTTAATTGTTACCAACATCATTGATTTTAGTAAAGCTTGATTGCTAATGTTTCTCCTTATAACTCCAATGCAAGAATGCTGCACCAACCACAACAGCCCCTCAGCCTGCAGAAAATATGGTTAGTGGAAATGAAGGTGCAGATTTAGCACATGTATTATTTTTGATAAATGCAAACTACGATGTAATGGATACCTACATTTAATCTGACATAATGTGTGAATCTTTTTAAAATATGAAGGTGGTACAGAATCACCCCACACATAATGAATCTCTTTGTTGCTCGACTCCCATCCAAGGATCGAGAACATGTGCAACAGGTAATATACTTCAAAATTATCACTGCAGTTGAACATATTCTTAGAATTGCTAAGTGGTGATTGCTCCTTCAAATCTTACGGTTTTTACAGATTGTGCAGACGAGTGTATTGTTGAGCAAGCAGAAGAGTATCCAACCTAGTCGCCTCACTCGTGCGCAACAGATCACTTTTCCCAAATGATAAAGATAGTAATGAGACGGTGACATTTATTACATCACAAACACTGAGGAATACTGCTGCAAATAAAAAGCTACAATGCAGAAAGAAAGGAAGAAAGGTATGACCAATCAGGTGTCATTTTAAGTTGTTGTCCAGATTATTAACATGAACTTTGTTCACTTATACATGTATGTTTGTTCACTTAACATGAGCAATCTGGAGTTCATGCCTTATGTGTATATAGTTCGGCTTCAGTATCCATTCTATTTGTTAAACCCAAAAATATTGTTGTCTATCATGTGTTGTCTATGTTTGATTCCAACTGTGTGATCAACTATATATATTACTAATGCATGTCATTTTGACTTTTTCAGGAAGATCAACCTTGAGGGAGTCTTGGCAAGCTGAATGAATCAAATATTGTGCAACGAGAAAGATGTCATGTTGATCTGTGCTAAGAGACATGTATTTTTGTTTATGATTGCCTATTTGTAGCATAAGTTAGTGGTTTGTAATGCACTTCAACTTTGCAATTACCTATTTGGAAATAGGAAGGCATTTGACTTCCTTACATTGTACAGCTATTGAATGCTTATGATCCAAGTTATTAATATGATTGCCTTTTTATGCCATTGAATTTTGTAATTTTATGAATTTCTGTGCAATGAATTTAAAGCAATAATTGGTTGCCCTTCAAATCTCATGTCGATGCAATAGTTTGTATTGCATCCAAGCTCATGTCGATGTGATAGTTTGTATTGCATCTAACCTCATGTCGATGCAATAGTTTGAATTGCATCGAACATAACATCGATGCAATAGTTCCTATTGCAACGAACCAAAATGATGATGCAATAGAACCTCTTGCATCGAATCAAAATGGTGATGCAATAGATTATATAGCATCGAACCTAATATGGATGCAATATAGTCTATTGCATCGAACGATAGCCGTTGCAATAGATGTATTGCATCAACATGATTTGGATGCAATAAGCTATTGCATCTCTCAATTTTGATGCAAGAGACAACAGATGGACGATGCAATAGCTGCTTCTCGCATCAACCACAAGTAACCAATGCGAAAGGCTATTGCATCAAGACCACTTGCATCGGCTGGCATCAAATGAGAAATTGATGCGAAACCGAACTATTGCATCTATTTTAGACCTATAACATAAAAAATTGACCGGTGCAACAGGGTCAAAATTTAGTAGTGCACACAGGATCTTAGGTTTTTCTGATCAGTTTATTTATTTATTATATTTTTTGTGTGCTGAATGAGACAAAAGAGGGTGAATTACATCTTGGGCCCAATAGATTTTTTCATCGACTTCCATAAAATTCTTATCCCTAGGGCACATTAGAACCTATGTAAAAGTTTGGCGCCATTCGAGATCTTTTCGTAGGTAGACTCAGTTCAACCTATAATTAATCAGTGCTATCACGCGAAAATTCAATTAAACCTCAGAAAGTAGCGAACCATCTCTGAAAAATCCCAAACTTGGTGTTTCCTTCACCTGTGTCACGTGCAAGCCTGAGAATAATTTTGAGACCAATGTGACACCGGAATGTATATTTCTAGTTGCCCAACAAATATTACACGAATTACACGCATGACAATAATTAAACACACAAGCCGTACAAATTAAAATTAGAATCCAATTAAACTATAACCTTGCAAACCTAGCTAAATAAACATTAATTTCTATCAGAATCACTGCCGGGATTGATCAGGCCATGCACACTAATTTGCCTCTATAGCCATATATGGTAATTGATGTCACGGATTATGTATCCGCTTGTATCGATGAAGGTCAATGCCCGTATGAGTGTACTCTCTCATGTCTCATAATACCGAAAGAATGGTCGGCCATAGATGTAACCTAATGAATGACCACTGCCCCTGTTAGTAATTCTTATGCAGTGCTAGCGTCCTTCTATAATGAGCTGGCTAAGGTTTCCATTGCAGAAGTCCCAATCGTACCCGAGTTGCTCCGTAGCTTGGTCTAGAATGGCCCACAAGCCACATGCAGCATCGGTAAGGTCCTAGAGCACAATTTGTATGCGGAGAAAAAGAAAAAAAATAGAGAATGTTATTACAATAATAAACAACAAATAACCACGACTCAGGTATAAGTGACCATTTTACCACATTCGCATGGTTGTAGCTCGCAAACCATTCGCTTGCTTGCGGGACGGGGATATCACCAGCATTCAAAGCAAGTGCCTTCAAGTGCGAGAAATCCGGCACATCATAGCAAACACATTGAAGTGCCTCCAAACAGAACTGCATGGCATTGAATTGGGCGCTTATCACATCCGGGCTCTGTCTTCCCGTCTTGTGGATGTTGCTCTGATGATTTGCACCCCTCAAAGGGAGGAAAACTGAGTACACACGTCCATAGCCGACCACTTGCATTAGATGCCGTGTTCTCGACGATGTCTGAGATAAAGAACCAGCTAAGTGCTATTCGTAGCCAATCTATTGGAGATATAGTCTATGACATATATGTATGCAACAATGATATTAAACTAATTACACTTATTTGTTAGCATAAAAAACAAAAGATATTGGAAAATATTTCATACAATAGCTAGAACAGGGAATCACGGAATGACCACATTAGGAGTGAATGGCTCATCGCCAGGGTGGAAACCTAGTTCTTGTGGTGGGGGAGGTCCGTTGTTCATACCACCTGATCGATAAAATGCAAAAAATATGAACATAAAATATATGCACAAAAAATTCTTCCAAGTAAAATGTGGCAACATAATTAAATATAGATCAAATGCAAGGAATAAGAATATATATAAATATAGAATGCAAAGAAACATGAATATAAATATAGATCAAACGAATATAGATAGAATATTGGAGAAGACAACATATCAATACCAATGAAAAATGCAGGAGCCATGACCAAATCATGTAGAGAGTGGATTTCTTGAGAAGTGAGAGTAAAATATGAGAAATGAGACTGTGAGAGTTAGTGGGTGGGTGGGATCGATGTATGTGGCCAGCAGTTTGTTTTATATAGGGGGGCATGGACATCACTGGCGGTTTTCAGTTACAACCGACACTAAAAGTGAATATCACTACCGGTTTTTAAATAGAACCGACAGTGAAGGTGCATATATGTAAAGGACCGTGGGAAAGTTTTAACAATAATGATATATTTATTTAGATAGAGTATAGAAATACATCAGAAAATAACAAAAATATTAGAAATAAATTACATATACGATAACAAAGACCTTACACTAAAATTCCATATACGATAACAAAGACCTATTTGCCTACAGGTCAATGTTACAATTAATGTGTATCAACACATTATAATTTAACCACCTCAGTAGCATTCTTCTAGTACCAACTAGGGTCAAACAACAGCGCCGAGGTGGTCTACCAGCTATATCGGTTGGTGATGACAAGGTGGCATCAATAAATTCATGCCTCTACTGTACATGACCTTTTTCTTGGTATTGTGCAGAGCGCACCGCAGTGGATGGCTCTGTGAACCTCACGGTGTCTCCAATCTTCGACGTTGCTCTATCTTCAGTAGCATTCTTCTAGTACCTCTTGTGTGCACCATTTTGGTGGACTACGATGCATAACAATATCTGTACGTAGAGGGCTTTTTCCCATAGAGAGGCCATGTATGTGGAAACTAGCAAGCAGAGAACGATCTGGAGAAATAAACAGCAAACAAACAGACAACCTATTCGCTGGTTTTTTTCTAGGCTGATAAGCCTGGCTAGTGCTGGTTTGTTTTAAGAGGAAAATACTATATCATGACTGATAAGCCCTAGATGAAACCAACAAGCCATGGAGAGGTTCCCTAGAATGGCGCCATTTTATAGGCTAGCTGTCGTGGTAGGTGGGAGCAGTGCTCCTGCTGTGGTGATCAGCGGGAGCACTGCTGGGTCGTGGAGGGAATATTCTTATCACTGTCGATTTTGATAAAAAACCGGTAGTGATAGGGGTCATTAGTGCCGGTTTTTAGAACCGGCAGTGATTCCATGTATCACTGTCGATTTTTATGAAAAAACCGACAGTGATAGGCCTGGCAAACAGCCGTCGCTATCATAGGCGCTTTAATTTTTTTGAAATCAGAGCCACTGCCGTGGGCTCTGGATAAAAAAATAAAAAAAAATTGTCCCACCTGGGTTTCGAACCAAGGGAGCGAGAAAGAGGGGTTAGTGGCTTAACCGCTACGTTAAAGGAGGATTTACGTTAGGAAACTTTTTGTTATCATTTTTATAGTTTAAGTTGCGGTTCATTTAATTCTGTAAAAATATAAAAAAAAATTTGCCGCGCCTAGGATTCGAACCAAGGGCGCGGGCTTCACAGTAGCTGGCTTTTACCGCTACGCTATGATAGGGAGTACATCAAGGTACGTTTTCTTTTTTGTTTATCCTCTGAACGGGAGTTAATTAATTTGTGGACCAGATTATAGGGCCTTAACCGCTGCACTAGCATTAGGGATTACGTTAGCTTAGGTTATGTTTTTTCTTTTATCATTTTAGTGCATGTAAATACATATAATTTGTTGTAAAATAATACAAATATTTGTGTCTCGATTATTTAATTCCATGATAATTAATTAATGTTCTATAATTATCAAATAATAGTGTTTCTGAATATCATCTCAATATTTGATTACATAGCCAATTATTTAATTTTAGAGAAGCGCACAAAATATAAATTAGATTATATAGTTGGTGAACAACGTCCGAATAATGATTACATAGTTAACAATAATCTACCTATCTTTAGGTGCATCAACAATGAGGGCCTCATTGTGATCAAGCCGTACTTAAGCAGGTTCATCACCCTCTTGAAAGATAGGTAGGGGTACGTTCGCCCCGAATGGAGGCATTTCCTGATAGCCCCTGTAGTATTCTTCATCCGTCACTCCCTCAACACCGACAATCTTCCTTTTCTCTTTTAGGACTACTTTTAGCCTTCCTTTTGTCTTGTTGTCCCTTACAAAGAAGGCTTGCATAACATCTCTTGCAAGGACGAAGGGGTCGTATCTATATGCGGTCTTAGTGAGATCAACAGTAGTGAACCTTTCGCTGTCAGTGTTGATTTCCTCGAGTTGGACCTGCTGGCAGTGAAATAGAGCTGCCTTCAATTGATCGTAGGCTTGCTCCCATATCTCCTCTATGAAACCATAGTATGTCGCCTGCACGTTGCTGTTTTCATCCTGAGCATCAAAATGAACACCACAATTTTGGTATGTGCTCTTTCCATCTTGCTTTTTTATGTAAAATATGAATCCATTGATCTCATACCCTTGGTACTTAAGATATGTACTCAAAGGTCCCTTGGCTAAGGCATCCAGTTGATTACCCAACTTTATTCCAAGCAAGCGGCGTCACAACTAGTTGATAAATTCCTCCTTATGTTTTTTATCCAGCCAAGCCTATGACCTGCTCGGATACAGAGTTTGCAGCGATTGCCTGTGCTCATCAATGTATGGCATCACACCCTCGGCTTACTGGAGAACAGTGAACTGTGCATGTCTGAAAGGAACAAGGTCGTCTACTATAACAGATTTCTCCCCGATCATTCCTTTGCCACGTAGTCTTCCCTCATGATGAGATTCTGGAACTCCGACCCTTTTGATGTCTAGATAATATGTGCAGAACTCAATGGCCTCCTCCGTTGACCATACTTCAACCATGCCCCTTCTGGCATGAATCTGTTCCTAACATACCTCCTGAAAACTTTCATCAATCTTTAAAAAGGGAACATCTGATGCAGGTACATTGGGCCAAGGGCTCTAATTTGGTCAACAAGATAAATAAGCAGATGCAATGAGATATCAAAGTAAGTCGACGAGAAATGCATCTCAAGCCTAACGAGAGTTTCGGCTATGTCCCGCTGTAGCTGCTCTAGCATGGACACATCAATGACCTTTTTGAGATCGCATTGAAGAACGAGCATGGCTGTATGATTGGGGCGCAGACCTTTGGGGGGAGGATACCATGCAGGGCAACAGGGAGCAGCTGAGTCATAATGACATGATAGTCAAGGGCCTTCATAGGGCCATAGTTGAACTTGAGTTCTCTCATGTTCACTAGCCTCTTTGGGTTCGCACAGTAGCCCATCAGGACTTTGAGTTCATTGAAGAAAGAAGTAAGCGCATGCTTTTCTTCCTTCTTCAATGTCCATGACACAACCGGAAGTTCAAACTGGCCATTCTATAGCTCCACGGGATGCAGCTCATTCCTGATTCCCATGTGTCGCATGTCCAGGTGTGTGGCTAGTGAATCCTTTGATGTCCCCCCTGGTGTCCATCAAGTTGTTAAGCGTGTTAGCGCACACATTTTTAGTGATGTGCATGGGATCAAGACAGTGGCGTAGACTCAGAAATGGCCAGTAAGGTAGTTTCCAGAAAACCGATTTTCTCTTCCAAACGCTCCCATCAGGCGCTGCTACTGCATTGGCCCCTTTTCCAAGGACAACCTTCAGTTTGTTGAGTTCTCGAAGTGTTGCAGTCCTGTCTCGATATTTTGGAGCTAAGCGTTTCTCAATAGTACCTTTGAAATCTTTTCTGGTCCTACGATAAGGATGATGCTTAGGTAGGAACCTACGATGTCCCATATAAACTATCTTTGAGTTATTTGTTAGATTTACCTCATCGGTGTCGTCCAAGCACTCGACACATCTAGTATAGTCTTTTGTCTTCTCTCTGGACAATGAACCTTGACCTGGCAGGTCGGTGATTGTAGTGATAAGTACTCCCTTGATGGTGACATGTTTCTTTTTGTACTCATCCCAAACATCCGGGACACCCTTTTCAAACATCTCCACTAGTTCATCGATCACTGGTTCTAGAAACACATCGATGTCATTCCTAGGTTGTCTTGGCCCTTGGATTAGTAGTGGCATCTGGATGTATGACCGCTTCATATAGACCCAAGGTGGAAGGTTGTATATACTGAGCGTCACTGGCCAGGTGCTATGATTACTTCTAACCTGGTCAAAAGGATTCATCCCATATGTGCTCAAAGCAAACCAAAGGTGCCTTACCTCTCCACCGATGTCCTTATAGAACATAGTATTTACAGTCCTCCAGTCATGCCCATCAGCGGGGTGCCTCATCATTGTATCTTTCATACGCTCTTTGCTATGCCAGCACAACAACTTAGCTGACTTTGCACATGCAAACAGCCTATGCACCCGGGGAGCTATAGGGAAATACCAAACGACCTTTATGGGACCTCCTATGGTCTTGGTACCCTCATCTGACAGCCCTTCCTTGTACCATGGAGCTTCACATTTGGGGCACTTGTCCAATTCTTTGTATTTTTCTCCATGGTACAATATGTAATCATTGGAACACGCATGGATTTTTTCAACCTCGAGGCCGATAGGGCAGATCATTTGCTTGACCAAGTATGTCTTTTCTGGCAACTCATTTTTTTTCTCAGAGCATTTTCCTTATTATACCTAACAACTAATCGAAACCTTTATCGCTCAATCCATTTGTCGATTTAAACTCTAACAGCATGATGTCGGCTTCCAGTTTGCTCATTGGACAATTCCTATACAATGGTGTTTTGCCATCTTGTCTCATTTTCTCTAGCTTTCTTAGTTGTCTTTCACTAAGACATCCGATCTCTACATTATGTAGCAGTTGAGAAATGCCATCATTATCCTCGGTGTCATCCGCTAGCGTGTTCCTAAACACATTATTAACTATAGCCATAGGTTATGTGTTGACACCGGGTTCCTCGTCAGCATTGTGGATGGCTACGTCAGTCATGTCTACATCATCATTGTTTTCTTACAGAACATTCACACCAACCTCGCCATGCATAGTCCATATCATATAGTTTGGCATTAACCCCCTGGTAGTCAAGTGCGATCATATAGACTCAATTTGATGAAAGTTCCTTTGATTATTACAAGCTTTGCATGGGCAGAAGACAGGGTTCCCATTCCCAGCATGGGTTTGGCATCGGTGATAAACCGGATGACGCCATGCATGTACCGCTTGTCCGTTCAGGACAGATGCATCCACTCACGATCCATCTCAGCCCAAAAAAATACTGAGACAGTAATTACAAAGAATTAATAAAAAATGGAGCTTCATGAACAACAATTGTAGCTCGAAAGTACCATTTTTGGAAAACATTATTGTACACTAATTATTGGAAAATTGAAATTGGTAGCCCCGGCCCTGTAAATTGAAAATCTTAGTAAAAAACAATTATTGCACAATAATGAAGAACAACTATTCTACTCCATGCCACATAAAAATGGAGACACTTATTTTAAAAAAGACTAAAATTGGAGACATGATCATGAACAACAATGTAGCTCCAAACAATGCCCATATAAATTGAAAAATGCAGCCCCATAAAAAAATTATTGCACAATAATGAAGAACAATTATTCTACTTCATGCCACATAAAAATGGAGACACTAATTTTAAAAAAAAGTCTAAAATTGGAGATATGATCATGAACAACAATGTAGCTCCAAACAATGTGTTGTTATGTGACACATAGATTAATTTTCTCAACAAATTGTAAAAGAATCTACTCTACTTCTAAGAACAAATTATAGCATCACATACTAACAATGATGATCTTGACCACCATGGAATAATTAGCTAGGAATTTAAATGTATTCATAGACACCAACCTTTTGGATGATGGATTCACCACAATTTAAGCCTTGCACAAATGTCCCATTAGAAAAGTGCTCTCTAGAATGGAGAAAGAACTATAATGAGAATCAAGCAATGTAGCCATCAAAACGAAGCTAATTAAGCAACAAAATCAATGGAGTGAATGTTTGTTACTAACCTTAAAGCAAAAAGATCAAGCCATTCTTTAAAATCCAAGCGATAGCTTCATGGTGAAGAGCAGCCGCAACAATGGAGGAAAGGTCCCAAACATGCGCCTCTATTCTCAGGATGGAAGAGAGGAGGAAGGAGAGGACGGTGCTGCCTTTTTGTGATGTAGGCTTATCACCGTCGGTTCTTGGCTAGAACCGATAGTGATAGAGAGCCCAATCCTTTGTCGGCTCTTGGCTTGAAGCGGGTAGTGATATGTGGCCATCAAAACACTGCTGGTGCAAGCCACAAACCGATAGTGATGTGGTCCTTCACACGCCGGTTTTAGCCCAGCCCTAATCATTTTTCTCATTTTCAAGCTCATAACTAGTAGTGAAGGTACATCAACGCGGTTGTCACAAATCCGGCGGTGATGAGGAGGCGGTGATGTCCAAATCTATAGTAGTGTGCATGGCGGCACTTAGGTGTGGGGCATCTGGCGTACCACTTGCCAACCTCACCGAGTTAACACTTGAATCGACCAAGAGACCTCTACGAGGCGTTAGCACGATGGATGGCTTCAATAGTAGGCTGGTTTATTTCTAGTGTTCGCCAGCGATGTGTTTCACAATGTTCATGGTGCGCGTTCACGACGCAATGCAGGTTGTTGGAGCCCTTGCACGTGCTTGCTACAAAACTTGTGTCAACGACTGCAGCGAGGACGAAGGCCGCGATGTTGAGCAAAATGATGGCCATGGAGGCGATGGTAGGCTTTGGTGTGGCCGAGTGGACCGAGTGTCTTGCTAAGGGGCCTTTCTGTTGGCCATGGGTGGCGAGCTCTATTTTGTCACCGAATCCATTCGCCAGAGACAGGTGGCTGCTCCCTTCGTGTGTGCCCATGAGCAGGCGATGGACGAAGGACTGCCGATCGGATCTTTGATGAAAAAACGTGATGATATGGTACTTTCAAAAATATAGACAAGAGAATTTAGAAAAGCTATTGTAGTACCCTACTTTTTAAGTGGCTTTTCTATTTTAGATAATAGCCAAGACAAGTAATTTGGAATATCTTTTTACATAAGCTCTTGGAGCTGCTCTTATTACATCTAACGTGGCATGCAGATTCAACAGCCAACATTGCATGAAATTTGCCAAGCTCATGCTTATCCTCTGACCACATTGCCCTTTCCTTTCCACTCCCTCAAGCCTGGTATCTATGGATCTGCTCTATCTCTAGTCTAGTGGTCGCCACCACCATTTACCAGTCACCGAGCTCCTACTATCATTGTCATTCCTCGCCTTGTGCCTGAACTTTGTCCTAAAAATGAGTTCTACCGAGTATGACTCTACATCCTCTACCTTTGCACTCTTTGGACATAGAAAACCATGTCAGAGCTCCCAGTCTGTCATACTACAACTGTCATGGTCGAGCTTTGAGCTTATGTGGGCTGTCATTACCACCGTTGTACCATCATGCTCGAATGAGTGCGTAGTTGCCCATGCGCATGCATTAGGGGCAAGCCTATGCCGAACCCACCATTTTTGCCACTATCTTCTACCTTCTGCCACTATCGATCATCAGATAGCACGCTCATGGTTGTCTCATTGCTGGCCTCCATCAGACAGATTAAAACCACCCTTGGGTATGCAAGGTGAGTGGTGAAGCTCCCACGGTCCCATTCATTGAGCCGACTAGTGCTCCTATGTCATGCGGGTTGACTACACATGCCATCCTAAATCCAAAGGCCAAACTAAAGGGTTTTGGATCCGCTGTGAACTACTTAAAAAGTTTAATGACTTAGAATGAGGGCCATACAAAGGGCTATTGTCAGGGTTATGATACCCCGGGTATCTTAAGACACCGATTAGTTAGCCGCTTGGGCAGCCCACGACAAATAAGCTTGTACAATGTTGACGGCAGTTAACAAACATTTTAAATAGTTAATATAACTTGAATAAGGGCATAAAAGTAATCAACAACATAGACTTAGGGGTTTAAACTAACAAATTCCATAAGTTTTGGTGAATCTATGTTTTCAGCAGGGTTTATCCAAAAACCATCAAGGTGGACCTATATGTCAGAGTTAATTGTGCTTATCTGCAATGAGACAGACACCAAAAGGATATAGAAGACTTTAGAGGACACCACACCATGGCAGAGGGTGAGAGACTACTAAGTGGGGCCGGTCGGCCCCACCTACAGGCCGGTCAGCCTGTGGGGCCCACTGTCAGCCTCCTCCTTTGAATGTCGGTTCTCCACTGCCTTAAGGTTTGCATGTACACCGTCCTTTCAAGTCGGTTTGATCCGAGGGCTCATAATTGATGCTACGGCCTATATATACCAGCCCCTACCCCCTCCCTCAGGCATATTGTGTTCAGTCAAGAAGACAGAAACCCTAATCATCCTTAGAGTTCCACATATTCTAGAGCATAGCTAGCTAGTTTAGGTCTAGAGAAAGGCAAGCTTCGCTTGGATTCCAGATCATGTCAAGAGCGTGGCTCGATATATCACCTTGTATCCTCTTTTGTATCTTTCATTATTTATATGTTTGCTACAATTGATTCGACATTGTTCTTAATATTATTCATGTTCTTAGTTATCATGTTCATTGTCTACTTTGATTATATGCTTAGTATAGTTAGATTATCATCATGTTAAAGCATAAGTTCGTATAGCGCTCGCTCTAAGGTACCAGGGGTGAGTGGTCGACATTGTGTAAGCGTGGTGCTTATACGTTGTTTACCTGCAGATGCACCCTATATTCTGGGCCATGTGGTAGATCGCAGATGTGACACTCCTATTGAGTCCTTTGTAGTCCACTCCCCGAATATAGGACAGGTAGGCTCTAGTTATGAAGGAAGACAAGCTCTGTTCTTAATCTTCCTTATTAATATCCCTTATGTTTAGATATGAAGTTGTTCTTAGCCATGACTACTAAGTGTAATTGCACTAGTCAATGTATGTTTTGAATTGTATTTAAAAATGACTTAGGAATTATTACTCTAATATTCTACATAGCCATGCTAATGCCATAGAAAGGAGTACTCTAAGTGATCATTTATTATTTTTCATTACTTATCCTATTTATCTCTTGAGGTACCCTATGATGAGTAGAAGTAGGGTTATGGTTAATTTCTCCATCATGTGTATAAGTTATTAATATATTCCAACTGCCCATCCTTCCCTATGGTAAAAATATAAATAACGATACCTGGAATACTTCTGGATGAAGTGCTATAGTGGTATATTATCTATGCACTTGCAGATCCCTTCATATATATATTTACATTCTTTTTAGTCACATAAAATATTAAAGTACTTCTTAGTGTTATTCTAGAAGTGATGCGAAGGAATGTCAACAAGCATTTCTGACATCACAGCTAGGGATGTTAAGAAATCTCAACAACATTAGGTGGCTTCTTAGTGGCATCACAACTTAGCAAAAGTGATGTTAAGAAATCTCAACAACATTAGGTGGCTACTTTAACAAATGCCAAGTTAATAAATACCAACAAGCATTTCTAACGCCGTTGCCAAGGAAGGTAGCTAGGCAATCATGGAATATTGATAAACTTATACCTATTGATGTGATCGAGAGAACCATCGACCTCTGCTCAAGCATTCTTACCCTTGTTCTGTCTAGTTTTATATCTTATGCAGGGTAATGTATGACCGGTTTTGACCGTCCAACAAACCACGTTAAAGATCCATAAGCATTAATCAGGAGGACTAGAGCTAAACTAAAGAAAGTTCTAGCTTTAGAATCGGAAGACAACCAGACAAGGCAAAGCTTAACACCAGATTTTGAAGCCATGGCTAATAAGACTCTCTGTGAATTCTCTGCTCCAACTATGGCCAACATCCGTACTGGACCGGCGATCAACATTGGAGACATTGCTTTTGAGCTCAAGCTAGCTCTCATCAACATGGTGCAAGCTAGCGAGTTTTGTGGAAAGGTACATGAACATGCGAGTCCTCATCTCCAACACTTCTTGGAGATCTATAGCACTTTCACCATCAAGGGAGTAACCAGAGACACCATATTACTTCGTCTCTTCCCATTATCACTTTTGGGGAATGCAAAGCAATGGTTCTATGCCAACAAAGATAGAAATACTACATGGGATAACTGCTCTACTATCTTCCTAGCAAAGTTCTTTTCCATAGGAAAGACCAATGCTCTACGTGGAAGAATCTCAAGCTTCCAATAGCAACATGATGAATCTGTCCCTAAGGCATGGAAATGCTTTCGAGATTACATATCAGAATGTCCTCATCATGGGATGGAGAATTGGCACCCATGAAAATATGGATGCTACTACTGGAGGCACTTTCCTGTCACTCACAATCCTGGGTACAACAGCTCTCGTAGAGAAGATGGCCTCCAACCAAGGTTGGAATAAAGAATGTCTTCAAACTCGCAAGGAGGTATGCATCAACTCAAGGAGGTAGACATGTTATCCGGCAAGATGGACCCGCTCATGAAACAACTCGAAGACCAAGCCAATGAGAAGCAAGAAGTCATGCACATTCATGATTCCCGCATGACCTATGAACAGTGTGGCAACACTGGGCATTCAGGCAATAACTGTCCTGAAACTCATGAGAATGTGAACTTCATCATCAACAACAACTATCGTCCTCAACAGAATCAAGGATGGAATCTACAAGAAAGGCCGAATTACCAAGGTAACAATTTTAATAATTTTAATAATCAACCACCCTTTAGAGAATCAATTTCTGACCAAGCAAAAATAATGGTCGCCTTATCTAGAAAACTAGCTTCCAATGATAAAATCTTAGAAAACATAAATAATAGAATGGATAGCTTTTCCTCTACCATTATAAACCAGCATAACTTAAATAAAATGATAGAATCACAAATAGCTCAGTTGGTAGCTGTTGTTCCTCCGAACGACAAAGGTAAGATTCCAGGGCCACCGGAAGATCTAGAAACTGCAAATCTTGTCTGTGTTCATAGTGCATGATACTACTACATAGAGCCACTGACAGGAGCTTGGAAGGATGAATCTTTGCCCGTCAAGAAAGGATATCTAGGAAGACCTGTCATCCCCATAGCTATTGGACCTCACATTTTCCAAGAAGCTATCTGTGACTTCGGGGCAAGTGTGAATATTATGCCAAAGGTAATTTATGATAAAATTAATGGAGATACTCTGTAATTAATGGAGATACTCTGTTGTACACAAACATGCATTTGCAGCTTGCAGATCAGTCACTCTGCTACCCAAGGGAATTCTTGAAGACATCTGTATTCGAGTTGGACAATCCTATGTACCCGCAGACTTCGTGGTGGTAGAAACAGGTGGAGATATAAGGGCACCCATTATTTTGGGCCGACTTTCCTAGGCACCACAAAAGCCATCATCTACGCAAATAGTGCAAAGATCTGTTTCACAATAAAGGAAAGAAATGAGAAGTTCACTTTCAAGAATCTTATACATCACTCTCCTAGTCATCCACAAATGGCGTATCTACCTAAAGAGACAATAGTGATCAAGAAAAGGAACAACCGAAGAAGGAGGAACAAGGCCAGGCAGCCATAAGAAGAATCAGTCAATATGATCAACACAATCTGATCCGAGCATGACCACCTCCTCACTTCACCTTTCCTTACTAAGAAGGAAGACCCAGGTGTGCCAATGATTGAGTGTACCATTGGACAACGAATCTTCTAGAACACCTTCTATGACATTGGATCAGGTGTCAATATAATATCAAAGGTAACGTATGAATACTTATTTAGTAACGAACCGTTGTTCCTTACATATATACAATTACAGATGGCGGATCAATCAATCCGCTTTCTGGAGGGAATAGCGAAGGTTGTCATAGTAAGAATACAAGATCACTATGTCCCTGCCGACTTCATGGTTCTTGACATGGGAGAAGAAGGAGAAGATGTACCTATCATCCTTGGAAGACCATTTGTCAACACAACCAATGCGATCATCTACGTCAGATCTGGACAAGTCCACTTCCAATTTCTAGGAGAAAAAGTACGTTGCTATTTCAATAGTTATACCACTTATGAATAGCCAAAGAAGACTCGCTCCAAGAGGAGACGCCGAGCATCTCAACGACGGAGGAATCAATCCCCAAAGAATGAATGGGAGGAAAATGAAGAACCTATGAAGGATGAACCTACTCTGCCAAAATCAAGTCCACAGACCAACCAGGTGTGGAAAGAAAAGGTAACATCATCATCAAAGTCACCGTCACAAGAGGTGCAACCATCAAGGTCTCCATCTCCGGGACCAACAGATGCACCCAAAGAATAAACATGAGTGGAGAAAAGTCCTGTCCAGAGGACTTAAAAATCCGAACCCTCACCAGGAGTTAAAATTGGTAGTTATCCATATTTACTTTTTAGCATTGCATGAATTATTTTTACTTTAGCATATTTACTTTTTTGCATATGCTTTGCATTTAGAAAAGAAAATAAAAATGACATTCCAGCATTATAAAATCCTAAGCCCCATTCGAATAATTCTATGGTGTGTAAAAATCCCCAAGAATATTTACCATGGCGGCATAAAAATTAAAAAATGCCATGCATTCAATTATGTCAGAAAAAATATATTAGAAAGACATTCGGCTAGAATTATACCATTTCAAAAATATTTCCAACCTCAAGAACAACGAATCTGCAGATGGCTAACCGCTAACCCTTTATCCTAATCTGTTCCACGAGTTTTGATGTTCTTATTAGTACTTTGCAGGATGATATACAAGAGTAAGATCACCCAGTTGTCTTCATCTCGCTCCATCCATGGACGAGAAGGACATCAACTGGCAAAATCTATAATGAGAAGGATCACTCAACTTCAACATTCAACCACGACAACAACTAGCTTGGAGGAAGGGCATCCCCCATGTATCTAGATAAGTATTTCTTTCCCTTTTGTTTTATTATTTTTAAGTTTGCTCTAAAAAAGATGCATATCTAAAAATAGAATAAAAATTTATCTTTGTGTTATATATATATGTTAGTAATGTGAGATCTTAAAAATGAAAACAAAATAAAAAGTATGTGTGTCTAGATTTCTGTTTTTAAGAGCTAAATAAATGGACTCTGAAGATAATCTCTTGAAATAGAAATGATGAATAGTTGCTCTGTTATAATTCCTTTCAAGTACCTAGTTTTTAGCCTGGAATTCTCCTGAGTTTTGGATAAGACTATGTTGATATGAGAATTTACTTTGAACTTGAAACTCGTGGGTAGCATATGCTTGATCTAAGTCTAGGTAAGTGATGGATATGATATGAGAAGGTCTAAGCTACTGTTTACCTTGTTCCAAGTGATTTATCTTTTGAAAAACATAAAAATTTTATATGATGAGCTCATGTGTGACAAAGCTTAAATTCATACCAGAGCCAAATATGATATTTAGAGTAGGAAAACATCCACTCATATATGCTACTTGTTTTGCATTGAGTTTAGTCAAGCTTTGTTGACCCTTATAAGAGGTTTGTCATGCTCTTAAAGTCAAGATCATAAACACACCACCCACATATGCACTACTATACTAGGGGTAGGCGCAAAAACATACCATTCCATCTAGATCCACCCAAAAATGTTTTACTCCTACATTGGGAGTAAAGACCAAAAATATTCTTGATAGGATTTTCCACCAAATAAATGCTCCAAAGTTCTTGTTGCTATCTCTCAAAAGTTTTATTGTAGAAAAGAAGCATGGGCTATGCAAAAGTTATTCATAAAAAAGAGAAAAAAAGGAGTTAAAAAATAGACAAGTGTCCGAGATATCTAAAACTATGGGCACTTAGAGGTCCGCCTAAAAAAGAGAGAGATAAATAAGATAGCCCATGTTCTCTTGCAAAGTATTTCCAAGTTCAAAAGAGAGATATGTTTTAAGGAGCATAATAGAATTAGGTTAGCCACCATATATATCCACCATACATTCACACACATGCACATCTTGATTTGATTGTATGACTCAACTCTCTTTGGATCCGAGGTTTGACTTTACAATATATGTATTGCAAGTATGCTCTTCCATGTTTTTCCACTCCTACGAGCTCCACATAAACCTTAGTTGTAGAAAAAGAAAGGCATAACATCATTATTGCCTCAGTAAGGATCCACAAATACCACATATATTGAGAGACTTGAGAGTGTCATACAAAGGAAGCTCAGTTTTATTTTGAAAACTTATAAAAACTCCTGAATAATGGTTGAGCAAAGAACTAGAGACATAGTGCTTGACATGATCATTCTGTCTTTCAATTACTCAAGACCCAAGTGAAGGCTAAGAATCCCCATGGTTGAAGATAATACGGGTAAGTTGAAAGTCAGATCAGTTTATTCTAAATCTGGAGGAGAATTCTTGTTTGAACGCATGTGTACTTTTAAGGAGTTGCTACAATGTTTTCACTAATCTTAAAACTCCTGATCCATTGTTGAGTTTAGCATTGCTCAGGGACGAGCAAAGGTTAAACTTGGGGGAGTTTGTTGATGGTAGTTAACAAACATTATAAACCATCAATATAACTTGAATAAGGGCATGAAAGTAATCATCAACATAGACTTAGGGGTTTAAACTAACAAATTCCACAAGTTTTGGTGAATCTGTGTTTTCAGCAGGGTTTATCCAGAAAACCGTCAAGGTGGACCTATATGTCAGAGTTAATCGTGCTTATCCGCAACAAGATGGACACCAGAAGGATCTAGAAGACTCTAGAGGACACCACACCATGGCAGAGGGTGAGAGACCACCAGGTGGGGCCGACTAGCCCCACAGCAGGCCGGCCAGCATGTGGGCCCACTATCAGCCTCCTCCTTCGAATGTCGGTTCTCTACTACCTTAGGGTTTGCATCTATGCCATCCTTTCAAGTCGGTTTGATCCGATGGCTCAGAATTGATGCTATGGCCTATATATACCAGCCCCTACCCCCTCCCTCGGGCATATTGCATTCAATCAAGAAGACAGAAACCCTAATCATCCTCAAAGCTCCACCATATTCTAGGGCATAGCTAGCTAGGCTAGGTCTAGAGGAAGCCAAGCTTCGCTTGGATTCTGGATCTTGTCAAGAGCGTGGCTCGGTATAGTCCCTTGTATCCTCTTTTGTATTTTTCATTATTTATATGTTTGCTACAATTGATTGACATTGTTCTTAATATTATTCATGTTCCTAGTTATCATGTTCATTGTCTACTTTGATGTATATATTTACATTCTTTTTAGTCACATAAAATATTAAAGTACTTAGTGTCATTCTAGAAGTGATGCTAAGGAATGTCAACAAGCATTTCTGGCATCACAGCTAGGGATGACAACTTAGCAAAAGTGATGTTAAGAAATCTCAACAACATTAGGTGGCTACTTAAACAAGTGACAAGTTAATAAATACCAATAGACAAGCCCAAGTGATCGCGGCCCAACTAAGCTTAGCAGACCTGGGTCAAGCGCTAGGACGTCAAGTCGGCCATGACCTTCTCTCTCTCTCTTCGCCAGACGCCGCTGCCCAACCTCTCCTCTAGCTCGACCCTTGGGAGGGACAGGGAGGGGTTGAGCTCCACCATGTATGCCTATTGTAATAGGGACAGGCATGCCTACTCAGTCCACTAGGACCAAGGGGGCAGGCATCTCAAAGTAGGCACCATCCCTGCATCACACTGTAGACACGATAGGACCGCCAGGCGGTGACAACAGACATGGTGACCCACCTACTACGGGATGGGGCTCACGGCTATGGTCTTGACTTAAAAGGCCATCCAAGCCAACAAAGGTCATGACTCCAGAGCTAGGCATTGTGGTTATTGGCTCCACGACTAGCAAGACAGCCAACGACCCGAGAGAAGCTACCAACTCCTATATGACGCACCTAGGAGATCAGGAGGCAAAGACAAAGGCCACGATGAGACCACGTCACATCTGACGGCTAGCGAACCACCAGTACTAGGAATATCCACTTCTATGATGATCAGTTTTCATCACTAAAAGAGCCAAATTCGTCATAATTTTAGTTTTATGACCAATTTATGATGAAAAACGGTTCGTCATAGAAGTCGCGTCATTCTTGCAATTCTATGACGATTCTAGAAAATCATCATAGAATTAGATAGATCTATGATGAAAACTGATCATCATAGAACTGCTTCAGCATGCGTGGCAGGGGGCAGCCACGCTGGCGGTTCCTTCCATTGGAGATGCTTTCCACGTGTACCTGCTATAGCCGGTTGCATTGAAGATGTTTCGGGTACGTGTCACCTTGTTATTGGACAACGTGGCCATCTTTGGTTCTTGCACGTTTTAGGTTCTTAGTGGACCATGTGTCAGTCCCCTATTGTTCCACATGTTAGTTTTCTATTGACACATGTGCCATGTTGCGGTTGGGTCATGTGTCATTTCTTCATTGGACCATGTGTCGTATTTTTATTGGTCCACGTGGCCATTTTGTATTTGACAACGTGTCACGGTGCTATCCGTCCTCATTTTATTTTTTGATTTAGCCACGCGGCTTGATGACTTCCTTCCATGTGTCGGATTTTTATTAGCCCACGTGTCGTGTCATGGGTATTTCATGTGTCAAGCACTGGTTCGTCCACATGACACATTTTTATTTGATCATGTGGCTTATCCAGGTTCTACCACGTGCCCAACAATCAATTCATCATAAAAGTAATTTAAGATCATCACTGCTGCACAGACTGACTACATAATTATTCGACAATGTCTACATAATTATTCAGCATTACAATCAAATACAACAAATTAGTGTTTACACATCAGCAACAACCTGCTGACAGTTTTACCACATTAAACTAGCACACGAGTACACACATCAAACCACAAATGTTCACTGCATCAAGCCAATAGAGTTGACGACTGAGAGTTACCAAAAGAGCTGAAGCGCATGATATCCTCACATAGCTTATTGTACTCCTCCTGTTGCTATATCTTGAACTCCTCAAACTCCCTTTTAGTCTTTTCTGTCTTCCTCTTCAGTTCATCCACTTGTTCGATGAGGTTAGCAGAACTTTCCTATTTAGCAACAAGTTGTTCCCAAAGCATTCTCTCCTCCGATGTCTCTGTTCTGGCGGAGCTTGTCGGGATACAAACATTGTTCAAAAAAAAGGGTGTTGCCGCTGACCTGGGAGTGGACCTGGCCATGGGAGAGGCAAAGGACCATGGGAACAACATCAGCACTTGTCATTGGTTCGTGTCCATCAACAACAGGTTCTGCTCACTTAGTTTCCATAGCTTCCTATGAAATTGAAGCAATAAACATTAGGTTACAGATAATGGAAGAGGACTTTAATTGAAAACCCAAGAGATTAGTTCATAACAAGTAACGCAGGTTTCATATTGATATTGATTACGGGGCTATTTAGATCTTGGCCACACATAGCCATGATGTGGAGAGTTGTGGCGGTGGCGGGATTTTCATCCGCCACACTATTGTGGCTAATTCTCTACTGAGCAAAACTATGGTAGCCTCATTTAAGTTACCAACCAAACAACTGCTCTGGTTCCCATGGCGAGCCATAGTTTGTGGCGTGGCAGCCGGTATCCCTCAACCAAACACCCTCTACATAAGCACAACGCACAGGTACTGATATGGATTACATTCTATGAAATTCAAGCTATAAACAATAGGTTACATATATGGATTACATAAGCACAATGCATAGGTATTGCAACTTCAAAATTAAATGATGATGCCAAATTTAGGGCCCCTTTGGTTCATAGGATTTCCAAAGAAAAAATATAGGAATCAGTAATCCTATGGAATCAACACCGTAGAGTGAAAGCCCTAGTTTGGTTTTGGATAATTGATGAAACCTATGCACTAACCTTTGTCATGAGTTGTGATATGAGCTAGGTTAGTGCAATCCTGGTTGTGAAGTATGGTGGCACTCAAATGGTGATGTTGATCACATGAAATGATGAGATGGCCACATGTGATGATGATCAAGTGCTCAACTTAGAAAAGAAGAAAGAGAAAAACAAAATTCTATGGAGATCAAGGCAAAGGTATAATTAGGGATTTTGTTTTAGTGACCAAGACACTATAGATAGTGTGATCATATTTAGGATAGATGGTTGTACTATTCAGAGGGGTTGTAAACTAGACAATTCGGTCATCTTGTGCCACTAGGTGTTGGACTTCATGCATTGCATTTAGGCCTAGTGCACTTCGGAGAGCAAAGGAAAATATTTATTGAAAAAATTTTGAGGGTTAGCAATGCTTGCAAAGGAGTGTTAGACCTCATGTGGATCGAATCGAGAATCGTAAATGCAGCTAATGGAGGTTTTTGCCTCAAGGTGGTCGCCGCCATGGCAGGGGCGGTGCACCGCCAGTCTGTCTGATGACCAGGTAACTGTGGCTGAGAGCAGCAGTTTTGGGGTGGTCACCACCCCTATCGGTCTACACCACCACTGGCATAGCGGTGCACCACTATAGGGTGTTCGGTGCCACTATCACTTTTTCGTAGAGAGCTGAGGCAACCGAGGGGGGCACCACCCTAGTCACCGCCATGGGTGTGGTGGTGTACCGCCCCTTTTATCCAGAGACTCGGTTTTGTGGGGCACGGCTAGGTGGTCACTGCCACCACTAGGCCGGTGCCACCACCACCCTTTCCGGTGCCCCAATGGCTAGTTTGTGACCGTTAAAATTCGACCATTGGGCAGGTTACCGCCATGTCCGGTGCTAGGCACCGCCCTATCCGGTGACCTCACAAAGACTACTCCAAAGGGTATAACGGCTCAATTTGCTTGTGTGGCTATAAATAGAGGGTGTGGTCCACCTTGGCCACTCTCTTGGCACCTCATACACTTGTGCACACCCTTTGGAAGCTGAGCAACACACTCCACTCACTTGTTCAAGTGATTTCATCATCTTGAGATTGGAGAGCCTCTAGTGCATTGCATTGAGTTGCATCATCTTGTGGCACTACTTGGGTGATTTGGGCTGCTTGTGAGCTTGTTACTATTGGTGTTTGCCGACACCTAGATGGCCCCAGTGATTGGAGGATCATTGAGCAGAGTTAGGTGATTGTCTCCAGCATCGATCAGTTGCTTGTGAGGGGTCTTGTACCATCCCCGGCGGAGCCCTAAAGGAAACTCTAGTAAATTGCTCATGTCATTGGGCTACCTCACTTGTGGGTAGGTTCTTGCGGTGTCCAATTGTGTAGATGAGGTTCGTGCAACACCTCTTAGCCGCTAAACTACCAAGTGTTGATCGACATAACGGGGACTAGCGTGCTGGCAAGCACGTGAACCTCGGGAGAAAAATCTTGTGCATCTTGTGTGATTGGATTTCTCCAAGTGATTGGATTGTCTTCATCTTGTGATTGGTTCATTCCATGACACGGCGGTATAATCACCATACTCACTCTTTTACATTCCGTGCAAACTAGTTGTCAAGCTCTTTAGTGTAATTAGTTTTGAGAGCTTGTCTTGCTTGCTAGTTTAGTATCACCTAGTGGAGCTCTTTAGTGTAGACTTGTTGAGAGCTCTTAGTGAGTAGTAACATAGACATTGTTTGTGCCTAGTGATCATAGCAACTAGAATAATTGGATAGGTGGCCTGCAACCCTTGTAGAGCTAGAGCAAAATAGCATTTCACCATTTAGATTACTAACCACTTGCTCTAGTGTGTTTGTAGAAAATTTTTATAGGCTATTCAGCCCCTCTAGCCATTTAGGACCTTTCAAGTGGTATCAGAGCCATGGTCACCATTTGATTCAAGGCTTAACAGCCTTTGGTGTAAAATATGGCTCAAATAGTGTTCGACCATGTTGGGGGTAAACCACCATTCTTTGATGGCACATCTTTGGTTTATTGGAAGAGAAAGATAAAGATGTACCTTGGTTCAATCTATGACAAGGTGTGGGATGTGGTAGAGAATGAGTTTGTGATCATTGACCCTACCAATGTCACCGACAATGACAAGATCAACAAGCAATTAAACACTATGGCACTCAACACAATATACAATGGCATTGATTCAATAGTGTTTGAGCAAATCAAAGATCTTGGGAAGGCAAGTGAAGTTTGGGTGAGACTACAAGAAACATATGAGGGCACTACAATGTTAGAAAGTGCCAAGCTCTGTATGCTCAAAAGACAAGCTATCAAACTTCAAGATGAAGGATGATGAGTCCATTTCGGAGATGTTCTATAGGCTACAAGTCATCATCAATGATCTCAAGAGTTTGGGTGAGAAGGTGAAGGATGAAGACTTCCCTCACAAGTTCTTGATGTGTTTGCCAAAGAGATTCAAGACATTGAGAACTATCATCTTTAGAGGTGGATTGAATGATGTCACTCCAAATGAGATGCTTGGTGATGTGATGACTGAGGACCAATACAATAGTGATGGTGAAGCGCTTGTGAAGGAGGAAGACAAGAAGAACAAGAGTGTGGTATTCAAGGCCGGCACTTCATCATCCAAGAACAAGAATATGGGAAGGCAAAGAAGGAAGAATCAAGTGATGAAGAATGCTCTCATGATGATAGTGATGATGAAGCACTAGCTCTCTTTGTGCGCAAGTTTGGCAAGATGATGAAGAAGAAAGGCTATGGTGCAAGGAAGAGAAGAGATCACTTCAAGAACAAGGAGTGTGTGAGGTTGGGCTACAAATGCAAGAGCCTCGATCATGTTGTAGCGGATTGTCCCTACAATAGTGACAATGAGGATAATGAGAAGAAGAAGAGCAAGAAAGTGAAGGAGAAGAAAGAGAAGAAGATGACCTTCAAGAAGAAGAAGAAGGGTGGATCCTATGTTGTCACATGGGATAGTGATGCCTCCACCGATGATGATTCAAGTGATGATGACAAGACATCCAAGAAGAAGGCTCTAGCAAGCATTGCTATCAACAACAAGCCTTCACTATTTGACACTCCATCATGCTTCATGGCTAAGGGCTCCAAGGTAAAATATGATGAGAGTGAAAATGATAGTGATGATGATGAATTCTCAAATGAACAACTAATGAACATGCTAGAACAAGCCGACTCAATAGTTAACAAGAAAAGCAAGAAGTGCAAAGAATTGCAAAAGAAGCTTAGTGCTCTTGAGCAATCCTTTGATGAGCTCAATGCTACTCTTGAGAGACTAGTGGAAGCCCATCAGAAGCTTGGCAAAGCTCACATCAAGCTTAAAAAGGCTCAATCCTTGCTTCTTGAACAAGATAATAAAAGGGTCATAGTATCATGTGATGTGGGCATAACATGTGAAATTATTGAAGAATCATTTTATGAACCTATTGTTGTTGCTCCCACTAACTCTTCTTGTAGCTCATCATCCACCACCGCTACCACTCCTACCCCTACTACTAGTGATGGTTTTACTTGTGATGCCTCACTAATGGTTGAGACTCTCAAGAGAGAGGTGGATGAGCTGACTCACGCCCTAGGCAAGGCCTATGGCGGTGTGTCACACCCCAAAATTTCCGATTTTGGGTTGTGCATAGAAAACACTAAATAAAATGAATTATTTTAATATTTGGATAAAATTTACCGTTTAGTTTGAGCTAGCGCAAATTTAGTTATAGGAAAAATGTGAATTTCAAAGTTTTCTAATTTTGACCGGCGTTTGGATGATATGATGTTTGCTTGTTGCTTCTTTGTGTGTTGAGAGTGAGCAAAGTATTTAAAATGCGTTAGGAGGTCAACTTTCCTTCTCCAGCACGCCTTTATCAATCAAATTCTTTGTTTCTCGGCTCAAGTTTTCGTTGGGAGCTTCCTAAAATCTTTTCTTTGTAACGCAAATCACTCTTTTTAGTTCCTCATCCGTCAATCAATCTCTACAAACTTCTCAGGAATTTGTCTAGCTTTTTCTAGAACTTGTTCCTACTTGTCTGTGAGCATAATTTAATTTTTAGATGCTCCAAATTATCTTATCATGGGCTCCAAATACTTTATTTGGGTTTCTCATGTTCCATAATATCTTTGAGAATTTTTCACGAATTTTCAGAGCTTTCGGAGTATTTTTCGCGGCTTAAATAATAATTCTAGACTTTTCTAGAATTATTTTATCCATGAAATTAATTAATTTCGAAAATAATAAATCTCACATTTTTTCCAACGCTCAAAGCCCATGTGCAATAATCATAATAAATCCTAAAGCCTATGCATTTATTTACTATTGGGCTTTCATGATTATTTAGGCCTATTAGTAAATGTGAAGGGTGCAACATCAATTAGTATCATATTGCTAGTTGATGTAGATATGGAAAGTTTTTCTCCCAATAAATATGTACCAACAAAACACACCAAAACTACAGTAAGGAGAGCCCCTAGTTTGATAAATCCCTCATGTAGTAAATTAAAATTTTCTCCTCCTCGCTGTCGCCGTCGCAGACGCAGCCGCGCTACTTAGCCCGACCATCCTCTCCTACGTGCAACAAGTCAATGCCCATCCAGTCCGAGCTGCCATCGTCCGTCTCCATGGTCATCGATGAGTACTTTAGTCGTTTGCGCCGGGTCCCATCACCCGTTATCTGTCCGTGTTTTGCTGCTTATCTGAAGCGTCTCCTATCCTTTGCCTTTTGTGCCATGTTCCACTTCGCATGCTAGCCTGTTCGCTTGCTCGTAAACGATCGTAAATTTCCAGCCGGGAACAGTGTTTTTCTCTCACACCAAAACAGCCAGCAGTAAATAATCAACGATACGATACGGCCTCCCGAACAGGCTGGCGCCGTGTTCCTCTATGCCAGCGTGGAGTAATAATCAGAATCCACCAAGAACCACAACCGTGAGTGCATGATATCTTTCTTTCTAATCAATTCACTGTCCCTTGTTGGAAGAAAGTATCCATCACCTCTGTTACGTGTACAGCTTTAATCCTGCCATTCTAGCTCCATTTCTATCCGTTTTCGGTTGTGTTAGAATCGTGATATCATAGTATGTGTGATAGCGTCGACGTTTAATATGTCGCATATTTCATTTAAATTTAAATATTAACTAGATTAAGTTAATGTGCAACTAGCTTTCTAAATAAATTAAAAGCAATGTAGGGTTTTCATGTCGCCCTTTTGTAAATGAATATTAAATAGATTAATCAACTTAAATATGTTCTTATTATAATTTGTTTAGCTTAAACACAATCATATAAAACATGTTTTTAGTTATTTATAGTTTTGCCACTAGATTTATTTAGGCTATAACTTTGTCGTTTTAACTCCGATTTGATCCGTTCAATTTGCGTTAGGTTCGTAATTTTATAATCTACATGCTCATGCTACTGTTAGATATGTTTTCAACTTTTTAAAATTCGAGGTTCGATTTAATCTATTATTTTATTAAAGAAAATCGTGTTTAATTCATATATTCTAGGTTTTAGCTCCAAATTGACCCGTTCAAGTTATGCTAGATTCATTACAATGAAATCTACGTGTTCGTGACAATGTTTATCATGTCACTACTTCTGGAATTTCATGGTTTAAATCATATCTTGATTAAATTATGCAACTGTGTTTTATAAATAAAATATGATTTGTTTTACTTTAGTTTTATAATTCGAATCTAAATTTGACTTAATTCAATTTGTATATGCTTTTATATAGTTAAAATAAATGAAGCCTATAGTTTTCTTTTCCATGTATAAAGCAAATGTCTCGGTAGTTGTATCTTTTCAACCGTAGCTCTGATTAGTGTGCTTTTCGCATCTGTGTGTTCATAGCGAGACGTAGATTCGTTTTACCAACTTTTTATCTTGATTTTATGTTTGGTGTATTGTTCTAATTTAGATCTATTGTTTGCTTCGTGTATGATTGCCTGGATGCTTGTGTGGTGCTTTATGATCTTATCCAATCGGTGAGATATACGTGGTGATCAAGAAGAAGAAGAAGAACGTTGAAGATTAAAGTTTACCGAAGGATCGGTATATTAAGGCAAGTATAGCATGGGATCTTCCTTGTTGTCTTATACACCTTTAATCATTTAATTCATATTGCATGTGTTTACCTTGACTACCACTAAGTATTTCCTAGTACTTTGTATCTGGTGCCTTGATACCTATGGGGTATTGCATTGGGTAGCTTTGCTAGTGCTCAACTACAACCATGATCTTGTAACTTGACTAATGGTATATGCAATAAACACTAAAAGATGCTTTTTAGCAACATAGAACAAGGGGGCTGGAGCATTGGGTTATTTTTATGGTGCTCTAGATTCCTCTCCCTAAGGACTTATCTTTAAGTGATCATCCGGGACTTACAGTACAGCTGTGAGGGCTATATGGCTCTGCTTTAGCTCAGTATGAGGACCTTTTCTAGCTTGTTAGTGGTTACCTTTATTGGCGTAAGAATAACTTGCCAAATCGGGTATAGGACAACCTCTACTCTTATGTGTATAGCCATGATGGAATTGTGCCATTCGATAGGGGGTTTCCTATATCTGTTTGCCGAATGAATCTAATGGCCCTAACTTGTTAGATGAACCTTTGAAAGACTTCATAGTGAACCTTGCCGACCTTTCTTGGAAGCGGGTCAAGAGATTAGCTACCTCGGGCGAAAGGGTAAATCACGACTCACAGTGAAAGTGTACAACCTCTGCAGAGTGTAAAACTGGTATATCAGCCGTACTCACGGTCATGAGCACCCTTGGAACATTTACGAAATAGATGATCACTAATGGTTAATGATGATGAACACAGATGATATCGATGATGAAGATGCTCACTAATAATTACTAATTATGATATTCATTATTCATGTTTACCTGATCATGTGTTTATGGGCTTATGATTACTTTGTTGCCACCCTATTGCTAAAATCATGACTCATTAAAAGCTAACCGCAGTTAAACCAGTGTCAGCCTTTTTAGGCCTCATGAACCCCATGTTATATTTGTTGAGTACGACATGTACTTACGCTAGCTTTATTTTTCAATTATTTGGATAAAAATCCCAGATGGGTACTAGATTGCTAGAGTTTGGAGGAATTAGGTTTGCGATCAACCAGTCAGTTGTCCCTGTAGAAGTGGAGTCTTCGCCTGAAGATCGGAGTTGTGTTTCTGCTGTCTATACTCTGAGGTTATATTCTTTATACTAATACGTTATGTATTTAAGCCTTGTCTTTTGATATTACCCTTATTTGTAGCTATATGTGAGATTTGACTTCCTAGGCTCACATATGGTGCGTATCGGGTTTTCTTCTTAAAACCGGGTGCTACACGGTGAGGCCCACTTGCTAAAGTGCTTGGGTAGCCAAAGGTTCTCTCTTAACAAAGAGGGATTGGGCTATACACCTAAAAAGGCAAAGCATCCTTTGCTACTTCCAAAGCTAGCTTTGCGAAGAGCAATGGTCGATTTAACAATAGATGCAAGCAAGTAGGGCACTTAGAGCAATCTTGCATAAAGAAAAAGAACAAGAACATTGCTAATGTATCCTCAATTTGTTTTGATTCTTGTTACATGCTTAGCAAGGGTTTGAATGGTGTGATGGCTAAGTTCATTGGTACACCTATTGTGGGCTCAAAGAACAAAGCCATTTGGGTACAAAAGACCTTAGTAGCTAACCTTCAAGGACCCAAGCAAGTTTGAGTACCTAAAAAGAATTGATTTTCTTTTGTAGGTAAACTATAAAGCCAGAGGAAGGCATTGGGTGCTTGATAGTGGGTGCGCACAACACATGACCGGTGATCCAAGAATGTTCAATGCAATCAACTCAAATGATGACAATGGGATTGATAGTATAACATTTGGTGATAATAACAAAGGCAAAGTCAAAGGGCCTGGTAAGATTGAAATATCTAATGACTTGAGCATTTCCAATGTGCTACTAGTAGAGAGCTTGAACTTCAACCTATTGTTGGTAGCTCAACTTTGTGATCTTGGTTTCAAGTGCATATTTGGAGTTGATGATGTAGAGATCATAAGTGTAGATGGTTCTAACTTGATATTCAAAGGTTTTAGATATGAGAATCTATACTTGGTTGATTTCAATGATAGTGAAGCTCAATTGTCAACATGTTTGCTCACTAAGTCTAGCATGGATTGGTTATGACATAGAAGGCTTGGTGATGTTGGAATAAAACAATTGAATAAATTGATTAAACATGATCTAGTTAGAGGCTTGAAAGATGTCACATTTGAGAGGATAAGCTATGTAGTGCAATGTCGCACCCGGTTTTAAGAACAAAACTTGATACACACCATATGTGAGCCAAGAAAGTCAAATCTCACATATAGCTACAAATAAGGTTAATATCAATAGATAATGCTCAATATATAATGTACTTAGTATAAAGAATATAACCTTAGATAGAAAACAGCGGAAAGACAACTCTGATCTTCGGGTGAAGACCCCAATTCCACAGGAACAACTGACTGGTTGATCACAAGCCTAATTCCTCCAATCTCTAGCAATCTAGTACCCATCCGAGATTTTTTCCAAAGATTTAAAAAGTAAAGCAAGCGTAAGTACATGTCATACTCAACAAATAAAACATGGGGTTCATGAGGCTCAAAAGGCTGATACTGGTTTAACTACGATTAGCTTTTAATGAGTCATCTTTTAGCAATTGGGTGGCAACAAGTTTATTCACAAGCCCATATAAACACATGATTTGGTAAACATGAATAATGAATAGCATAATCAGTAATCATTAGTGAGCATCTTTATCATCTGTATCATCAGTGTTCATAATCTATTCCATAAGGGTCCAAGGCCACTCGTGACCGTGAGCATGGCTGATATACCAGTTTTACACTCTGCAGAGGTTGTACCCTTTCACTGTGAGTCGTGATTTACCCTTTCGCACAAGGTGATCAGCCTCTTGACCCACTACCAAGGAAGGTCAGTAGGGTTCACTATGAAGCCTTTCAATGGTTCGTCTAACAAGTTAGAGCCATTAGATTCACTTAGCAAACAGATGTAGAAACCCCCCTTCCCGATGGCACAATGACACACAGCCTATACACAAGGGGATAGAGGCTGTCCTATACCTGATTCGGCAAGCTATTCTTACGCCAATAAAGGTAACCTCTAACAAGCTAGAAAAAGGTCCTCATATTGAGCTAAAGCCAGAGCCATGTAGCCCTCACAGTTGTACTACAAGTCTCGAATGTTCGCTTACAGATAAGTCCTTAGGGAGAGGAATCTAGAGCACCATAAAAACAGCTCAATGCTCTAGCCCTCTTGTTCCATGTTGCTTAAAAGCATCTTTTAGTGTTTATTGCATATACCATTAGTCAAGTTATAAGATCATGACTTTAGTTGAGCACTAGCATCATACTACCCAACAAAATACCCCATAGGTAACAAGATACGAGGTAACAAAGTACTAGGAAGTCCTTAATGACAGTCAAGGTAGACACATGCAGTATGAATTAGATGATTAAAGGTGTATAGGACAAGGAAGATCCCATGTTATGCTTGCCTTAAACTCAGATCCTTCTTCTATTGAATTGTAACCTCCAAAGGACTTCTTCTAGATCACCAACTTCTTTTATATCACCAACGCAAAGCTCACCGAATGGACACAATCATAAAGCACCACACAAGCATCCATGCAATCATACACGAAGCAAATAATAGAACTAAATTAGAATAGTACACCAAACATATGAAACAACAAGTAAAAAGGTTTTAAAGATATTCTACATGTTACTACGAAGACAAAGACGCGAAAACACGCTAATCGGAGTCATAATGGAAAAGTTATGAACTAAACATGATTTCCTTTAATAAAATAATAGATTAAATTTAACCTTGAATTTGAAAAGTTGAAAATATATTTAATAGTATGATAAACTTGTAGATTACGCAATTACGAATCTAACGCAACTTGAACGTGTCAAAACAAAGTTAAAATGAAGACACTACGCATAAAATAAGATCAATGGCAATTCTATAAATATTTTGAAATCAATTTCGTATTAAAAATAATTGATAACCGAATTAAAACAGTCCTATGGACCAGGCGACATTTTTGGAAAACTACAGGGGCTAATACAGATAAATCAATGGCATATTTTAAAATACTTTCAACAGAGGATGGACCGTGGGATGATTTCAAGGAAAATCAGGGGTTTTTTCGCAAAAGTGCTGGTGCCAGCGGGGTTGACTGGGTCGCTGTCCACGTGGGCACCATGTGGCAATGTAGGAGTGGACCAGGATGGTGAGCCAGCCGTGGACCGACTGACGTGGGAAAGTGGACCAAGTACACCACTGTGTCGTGGACTGAAGGGGTACGAATTAACGCGGTCTAATCTTGACCGTTGATCTTGATTTGGATGGCCAGGAATAGATCAGAGAGAGAGCACGGATCGGTGTGGCTGGCGGTGAACTTGGTGGCGGTGAGAAGCTCATCAGCGAAGCTTGAAATCGGCCCTAGAGACCACAAGAGAGCAAACCGGAAATACGGGGAGAACGAGAACGGATAGGCAAACTCACCCAGGTAGTTTCCGTAGTCGAAGACGGCACAAAGATGACGTGAGATGCGGTGGAGCATACAGCTAGCATGGCGGCGCTAGGTTACATTGGGGCGCAGCGATTCGGTGAGGTGGCTGCGACTCCAAGGCTTGGGATGGGGAGGCACGGCCGCGGGCAGCTGCTATTTATGGCTCGGGGAGCACCTTGGCGCACATGGCAAGGCAGACAAGGCAGGGGCAGCATGGACTCCTCAGCGGTGGCGGTGAGTTTGGGTGAGTCACGAGGTAAAAGAAGTGCCTGACATGAGGGCCTGGCATGTTAGCGACCGAGAGAGAGGAGGAGACACGCGGCGGCGTGGCTGCTAGGCAGTCTTGAAGATGGGCCATGGGGGAAGGGAAGCGAGCGACGCTACAATGTGCTGTGGGTGGCAAATGGGCTTCATGGGAAGAGAGGAATGGGTCATGGGGTGAGGAAGCTAAAGTGGGTGGGCTAGATCTTTGAAAAAGAGTGAGGGGAGAAGAAGAATTTCTTTTCTATTTTTTTTCTACTTCAAACTACATTCAAATATGAACCAAATCAAGTTTGAATAGGGTTTCAAATACACTTTTCAATTAAAACAAAAATGAGTAACATTTAGTAAGTTTTCCAAAGATAAATTTTACAACTTTTTAAATTCTTTTATTTTCTAATTTTCTTTTCTTTTATTTCAAAGCCATTTTCAAATTCATTTTCAAAGGCATTTTGAATTCATTTTAAATTTTGGATTCAACCACTCATTGCAATAAATTAAATGTGTATTGTATGTATGCACATCCATGTTGCTACTCCTTATAATGAATTTTAAATCCTATTTTCATGTGCACAAAATTCATAAATAAATCTTTTAATCCTATTTATAGCAAGATTAGTGGCTCAAGGTTATACTCAAGTTGAAGGTCTTGACTTTGAAGAAACATATGCCCTGGGTTGCAAGATTAGAAGCAATTAGGATCTTGTTAGCCTATACTTGTGCCCACAACATCAAGCTATATCAAATGGATATGAAGAGTGCATTTCTCAATGGCTACATCAATAAAGAAGTATATGTTGAGCAACGTCTCGGTTTTGAAGATGAGAAGAAGACCAACCATGTTTACAAAGCTAAGAAAGGCATTGTATGGTTTGAAGCAAGCACCTAGAGCATGGTATGAAAGATTGAGAGATTTCTTGTTCTCTAAAGGGTTCAAGATGGGTAAGGTTGACACCACTCTCTTCACCAAGAAGATAGGCAATGACTTGTTTGTGTCATAAATCTATGTTGATGACATCATATTTGGATCAACCAATCAAGATTTTTGTGAAGAGTTTGGAAAAAGATGGCTAATGAGTTTGAGATGTCCATGATTGCTGGGCTTAGATTACTTCCTTGGTCTTCAAATTAAGCAATTGAAGAATGGTACATTTATTACTCAAAGGCAAGTACATCAAAGACATGCTCAAGAAATTTGGAATGAATGATGCAAAGCCAATTAGTACACCAATGGGGACAAAGGGAAACTTGGATAGTGATGCTAGTGGCAATATGGTGGATAAAAAGTTGTATCGGTTTATGATTGAAATCCTACTCTATGTGATCGCATCAAGGGCAGATGTGATGTTTAGTGTATGCATCTGTGGAAGATTTCAAGCCTCACCAAGAGAAAGTCATTTGAATGCAACAAAGAGAATATTGAGGTACTTGAAGCATACACAAAATGTTGGATTTTGGCATCCCAAAGGTGCAAGGTTTGAGCATATTGGATATTCTGATTCGGATTATGTGGGATGCAAAGTTGAGACAAAGAGCACATCGGGCACATGTCAACTGTTGGGAAGATCACTTGTGTCTTGGTCATCTAAGAAGTAAAATAGTGTAGCACTTTCAACCGCCGAAGCATAGTACATTTCGGCTGACAGTTGTTGTGCATAATTACTTTGGATGAAGGCTACTTTGAGTGATTTTGGAATCAAGTTCAAGCAAGTGACATTGCTATGTGACAATGAGAGTGCAATCAATCTCACCAACAATCTAGTTCAATATGCAAGAACAAAGCACATTGATGTCAGCCATCATTTCATAAGAAATCACCAACAAAAAGGGGACATTTGCATTGAAACTGTGGGCATCGATGATCAACTTGCCGATATATTCACCAAGCCACTTCATGAGAAGAGGTTTTGCAAGCTAAGGAATGAATTGAACATACTTGTCTTCTCCAATAGGTGTTGATGCACCCCCACATATGACATGCATCTCCTTCGAGCAAAGCAAGGTAAAGTTGATTGACATGTCATTCATCCATTGCTAAGGACTTGTTTAGTGCATCTAGTCATTCCTCACATGTCTTAGGCTCATTCATGAAAATCAAATGAATTTGATACTTGTATGGTACCACTATTGCTTGTATGCTTGAAATGATCTAGTGGTAACATATGACATGTTTGTGGGCTTGTTAACCTAGTTTTTAATCTAGAAAATGAGCTACAAGTGTTTAACCCAACATGGTGCATGATAACCCTTATTTGGAGGTGTGAAAAAGCTTGCCCTTGGATCAAACCAAGTTAAATATCTTTTGCAAATGATCTAGATTGTATCAAATTGGGAAAATGATCCTCACTTCACATGGTTTCACCCCAACCTATCTAAAATTTGTGCTCAACTTTTGTGCTAATTATTGACAAAGTGGAGAGAAATTAACAAAGATAGTAAAGATAGGGAGCAATCAAATGAAATGACATTGTAAAGGGGTCAATTAAAATTTGAAGCACACAAGTAGGGGGAGCAAGCTCATAAACTTGTATGTTGCATTTGAATGTGCATTACATATGGTTGCTTGCATGGCACAAGTTCTTAAATTCCCTATCCATGCTTGTGTGGTGTATGCTAGATCATAGAAAATGATTGATGAAATGAAAAACTAGCATGCATATGATAGCTAGCAAATCATGGTGCTAAGGATGGTGTTCAAATGGCAACTCCGATTGCTATCACTCTTCAAAATTCCATTCTTTACACCTTAGCATCATTTGGTAGCTATTACTCTCCCTAACTTTCTATTCATGCATATGTGCAAGCTTTCAAATCCAAACTCTTAGCACATATGTAGGGGGAGCTAATACTACCAATTTGGGTTGATGAAACTTGTCCATAACCTTTACACATGGTAATATGCTTGGGCAAGCAACATGAATCCAAAAAGATTTTATTGAATATCTTTGTAAATAGGTTGTCATGAATTACCAAAAAGGGGGAGATTGAAAGCCCTAGTTTGGTTTTGGATAATTGATGAAACCTATGCACCCTCTACATAAGCACAATGCACAGGTACTGATATGGATTACATACTACGAAATTCAAGCTGTAAACAATAGGTTAAAGATAAAGGATTACATAAGCACAATGCATAGGTATTGCAACTTCAAAATTAAACGATGATGCCAAATTTAGGGCCCTTTGGTTCATAGGATTTCCAAAGAAAAAATATAGGAATCATTAATCCTATGGAATCCATACGTAGAGTGAAAGCCCTAGTTTGGTTTTGGATAATTGATGAAACCTATGCACAAACCTTTGTCATGAGTTGTGATATGAGGTAGGTTGGTGCAATCCAAGTTAATGAAGTATAGTGATGTTGATCACATGAAATGATGAGATGGCCACATGTGATGATGATCAAGTGCTCAACTTGGAAAAGAAGAAAGAGAAAAACAAAATTCCATGGAGATCAAAGCAAAGGTATAATTAGGGATTTTGTTTTAGTGATCAAGACACTATAGATAGTGTGATCACATTTAGGATAGATGGTTGTACTATTAAGAGGGTTATTAACTAGACAATTTGGTTATCTAGTGCCCCTAGGTGTTGGACTTCATGCATTGCATTTAGGCCTAGTGCACCGGAGAGCAAGCAAAATATTTATTAAAAATGTTTTGAGAAATGCTAACTTGGCTCTAACATATTTTTGGAAAACATTTTGAGGGTTACCAACGCTTGCAAAGGAGTGTTAGACTACGTGTGGTTGAATCAAGAATTGTAAACGCAACTAATGGAGGTTTTGCCTCGGGGTGGTCACCGCCATGGCGGGGCGGTGTACCACCATGGTTTGTCCGGATGACTGGGTAACCTAGCCAAGAGCAGCAGTTTTAGGGGAGGTCACCGCTCCTATCAAAGTTATACACCGCCAGCGGCTGTGATTGCACCGCCATAGGGTGTCCAAGTGCCACCATCACTTTTCGACAAAGTGAGGCAACCAAAGGGCGAATCCGCCAGTCACCGCCATGGGTGTGGCGGTGCACCCTTTTATCTAGAGACTCGGTTTTCTGGGGCACGGTTGGGTGGTCACCGCCACCCCTAGGGTGGTGCCATTGCCACCTGTCCGGTGCCCCAACGGCTAGTTTGTGACTATTAAAATTCGACCATTGGGCAGGTCACCGCCATGTTCTGGGTGTTAGGCAATCACTTCCTGTCCAGGTGACCTCATGAAACAAATCCAAAGGTATAACGGCTCTATTTGCTTGTGTGACTATAAATAGAGGTGTGGCTATCCTTGGCCACTCTCTTGGCACCTCATACACTTGTGCACACTTTTTGGAAGCTGAGCAACACACTCCACTCACTTGTTCACTTGATTTCATCATCTTGAGTGAGATTGGAGAGCCTCTAGTGCATTGCATTGAGTTGCATCATCTTGTGGTACTAGTTGGGTGATTTGGGCTAGTTGTGAGCTTGTTACTCTTGGTGTTTGCCAACACCTAGATGGGCCAATGATTGGGAGGATCATCGAGCGGAGTTGGTGATTGTCTCTAGCCTCGATCGGTTGTTTGTGAGGGGTCTTGTGACTTCCCCGATGGATCGCCAAAGGTAACTCTAGTAAATTGCTCGTGTCATTGAGCTACCTCACTTGTGGGTAGGTTCTTGTGGTGTCCAATTATGTGGACGAGGTTCGTGCAACACCTCTTAGCCTCTGAACCACTAAGTGTTGGTCGACACAATGTGGATTGTCTTGATCTTGTGATTGGTTCACTCCGTGATGGGGCAGTATAGTCACCATACTCACTCTTTTACATTCCTTGCAAACTAGTTGTAAAGCTCTTTAGTGTAATTAGTTTTGAGAGCTTGTCTTGCTTGCTAGTTTAGTAAACCCTAGTGGAGCTCTTTAGTGTAGACTTGTTGAGAGCTCTTAGTGAGTAGTGACATAGCCATTGTTTGTGCCTAGTGATCATAGCAACTAGAATTGTTGTATAGGTGGCTTACAACCCTTGTAGAGCTAGAGCAAAATTGCATTTCAGTATTTAGGTTACTAACCACTTGCTCTAGTGTGTTTGTAGAAAATTTTTATAGGCTATTCATCCCCCTCTATCCATTTAGGACCTTTCATTGAGGCCTTGGGTTCACAGGAAGAAATGGGGGAAGGAAAACCATAGGAAAGTTTCATACCCTTCAACTTTCATAGGAAAAACAAAGGAAAAAGCATCAAGTGAAACCTCATTCTTCAACTTCATTGTTTCTCTTCTCTTCGATGCTTCACCGCCAAAGTGTCTTACCATCCTCGTTGGATATGGTAGATCTTGAGTAGACTTGCCACCTCTTGTGGTTATGGTGTTGACCTTCTCAAGGTTAGTGGCATTAGGTAAAGCGGCGAGCCAACTGAGCTAATTGAGTTTCTATCTTTTTATTATAGCTTAGTTGGTCTTTATAGCAAAAGAAAAACTATCCAATTTTGTATTTATGATTTCTAGGACCTTATCATTAAAAGCAAGCTTCTTAGAAATATTCTCATTAATCCTGGCTTGTTCTAAGATCAAGTCTCTCAAGGATGGTGGTTAGGCTTAGAAGGATAATTACACAGGTACTTACCTTGGTAATTTGACTAGCATCACCTTAATACTAAGTTGTCATCCCTAGCAATGATCCTAGAAATGCGTTGGTTTCATAATTATTAATGACACTTGTAAACTCAGAGAAAATCATATATATATATATAGTATCTGCAAGCGCACAGATAATATACCATTGTAGCATTTCACTTAGGAGTATACCAGGTATCGTTATTTATATTTTATCCACATGGAGGAGCGATGGGGTGGCAAGAGATATTGACAAATATGCATACTTATGATAAGATCATTAACTCTCATGCTATAACAGGGGTAAGTCAAATGATAAATAAATGATAAGTGTAAGGCATTGATAGTATTTCAGAGATAGGAATAGATACTCATAAATATAGTATGGCTAGGCAGAAGATTAGTTAAGAGATAAAGATTCCTATGTCATTCCTTATTTACCAAGTCTTTTGTACACCCAAGTATATACACTCTCATCTATAGCATAATTAACTCTGTATCTATGTATAAAGATAATTACTAAGGAAGATCAAGAATAGAGCTTGACTCCCTTCACAACCAGGTTCTACCTGCTCTACAAAGGGGGAGTGGACTACAAAGGACTCAACGGGAGTGTCACATCCGTGATCTACCACATGACCCAGAGTGTAGAATGCATCCGTAGGTAAACAATATTTAAACACCACGCTTACATAATGTTGACCACTTAACTCACTCGAGTATTGAGCTAAGCGCTTTGCGAATATATGCATATATTCATCATCAATCATAATTATATCAAGCACACAACTAGAGCAAACTAGGAACATAATAAATAGCAACATAATATTCAAGTAGCACAAAGTCATAAAATAAAGAGGGATACAATAGATATACCGGGCTCCAGACGGTGAATCCGGAATCCTGAGCAATAGCCCAAACTATACTTGAATCTTGCTAGCTAGCCTATACTAGAATTTGGAGGAATTGGAGCTCTATTATCTTCTCTCTGGAAACCCTAATTTCTGTTCTACTCTTGACTTATGCAATCTAGATGCCTCAGGGAGGGTGGCAGGGGCTGGTATATATGGGCTGGAGCATCAATTCTGGACCTTCAGATCAAACCGACTTGAATAAACGGCATAGATGCAATCCTTAAGGTGGTCGAGAACCGACATACGAATGGGGACTAACAGGTGCGCCCCAGGGGCAGACCAGCTGGCCCCACCTAGCGGCACCTCGACCTCCGCTTCTGTGTGGTTTCTTCCCGAATCTTTTGGAAGCTTCTAGGGTAGTTGTCGCTGCGGATAAGCGTGATTCACTTTGATGATTTGATCCTCCTTGACGGTTTTCTGGATAAATCCTGCTGAAAACACAGATTCACTAAAACTCAAGAAAATTGTCAGTTTAAACCCCTAAGTCTATGTTGGTGATTATTTTTATGCCCTTTTGCAAGTTATGTTGACGGTTCTTGATAGATGATCTCTACCGTCAACAAACTCCCCCAAGCTTAACCTTTGCTTGTCCCTAAGCAATGCCAAACTTAGCAATGGAATAGGAGTTTAGGATCTTTAAAAACATTGTAGTAACTCCTCAAAAGTACACATGCGTTCAAACAAGAATTATCCTCCGGATTAGAACAAACGGATCTGACTTTCGAACTTACCCATGTTACCTTCAACCATGGGGCTTATAGCCTTCACTTGGGTCTTGAGCAATTGAAAGATAGAACAATCAAGTCAAGCACTATGTCTCAAGTTCTTTGCTCAACCATTATTCTAGAATTTTTGCAAGTTTTCAAAATAAAACTCAGAGATTCTATTGTATGACACTCTCAAGTCTCTTAAAATATGTGGTATTTATGGATCGTCACCAAGGCAATAGTGATGTTATGCTTTTCTCTTCAAACAACTAAGGCTTATGTGGAGCTCATAGGAATGGTGATAACATGAAAGAGCATACTTGTAATACATATATTATAAAATCAAACAATGGATCCAAAAAGAGTTGTCATACAATCAAATTAAGATGTGCATATGTGTGGAATATATGGTGGCTAACCTAATTCTACTATGCTCCTTGAAATCTTATCTCTCTTTTGAAAATTGGAAACATTTGCAAGAAAACATGGGCTATCTTATTCATCTTATTTTTTTCAGGCGGGCATCTGTGTACCCATTGTTTTAAATATCTCGAACACCTATCCCTTTTTCCCAACTTTCTCTTTTTTTATGAATAACTCTTGCATAGCCCATCCTTCTTCTCTGCAATAAAATTTTTGAGAGATAGTAACAAAAACATGGAGCATTTATTTGGTGGATGGATTCCTATCAGAAATTTTTTTGGTGTTTACAACTAGTGTAGGAGTAGAACATTTTTGGGTGGATCTAGATGGAATGCATGTTTTTGCGCCTACGCCCAGTGTAGGAGTAGTGCATATGTGGGTGGTGCATACGTGATCTTGATTTTAAGAACATGACAAACCTCTCATAAGGATCAGCAAGGCTTGACCAAACTCAATGCAAAACAAGCAGCATATACGAGTGGAAATTTTCTGAGCCTAAATATCATGTTTGGCTCTGGTAGAAATTCAAGCTTTGTCGTACAAGAACTCATCGTGTTGCCTTTTTATGTTTTTTCAATAGAAATCTCTAGAATTTTAGTATCACTTGGAACATGATAAATAGCAGCTCAGACCTTCTCATATCAGATCTGTCAATTACCTAGACTTAGATCAAACATTTGCCACCCACGAGTTTCAAGTTCAGAGCAAATTCTCATGTCAAAACAGTCATATCCAAAACTCGGAAGAATTCAAGGCTAAAAACTAGGTGCTTGAACGGAATTATAACAGAGCAAGTATTCATCATTTCCATTGTGAGAATTCAACTTTTAGTTTTTTTATTTATTCGCTCTTAAAAACAGAAATTAAAGCAAATTTTATACACACTTTTTTTATTTGGTTTTTATTTTTAGATCACACCTTACCAATATATAAAAGACAAAGACAAATTTTTATTTTGTTTTTGTTACGCATCTTTTTTTTCAAAATTTAAGACAAACTTGAAAAATAAAGAAATAACTAAAAGAAACAAAATACTAGAAAAGAAAACTTACCTTAGATAATGGGGAATTCTCCCCCCAAGCTAGGTGTTGCTGTAGTCGATCAGAATGGCGGGTTAATGTTGAGAATCTGGAATAAGCAGTGCCAATTCTTGTTCTCCTGCTGCTGATGTTGCTGGATGTTGGTGAGGCGGTCTCCTACTTCTGCTTGCCATTGGGAGTGCTGGTGAAGTGTGTTCTGGATGTTGTGCTGCGTCATTTCTATGGTCATCAACCTGGTGTCGAGGCAGGCATGCTACGTCTGTTGGTCATGATAGCCCATGGGCTGATCATTGTAGCCACGAGCAGAGAAGGATATACGTCCTCCCTAATAGCTGCTTGAGACTTCTTCATATTGTTTCTGCTGATAGTAGTCAAAGTTGCCATCTTGCCATTGCACACTTGAGCCCTATTGCCAGGAGCTCTTAGAGTGCTGAGGAGTGGGCTTCTCCCATCTAGTATGCTCGGGTTGATACATGAGGGAGGATCCCAGCTGATCCCAGCCTGCATAGTTGGTGAAAGCCGGTCCCTCTGGAATTATATCTTCGCCATGGTACCTAGACATTGGGTTGCGAATCAATCTTGCAGAGGCACTCCTACGAGGGGCTATCTCCTTGACCTGTAAATCAAAGACAAAAGAATTCACCGCATACAACTTGAGGTTCCGGTCTGGTAATAGAATCTTGGTTGTATATCCCAGATACATCATGACAAGTTGACCATTATTGTTCTTTTTTAGCTTGTGTGCTTGGACAAAATATTCATAGTCGATATACTAATGGGAATGTCATCAATGTAAGCAACAGAAGCAATTTCCAAAAGACCCAAATTTTTAGCTATGCGGGTGACCAGAGAAGTACACCCAACATCTCCCTTAAGCTCAAGAATTTCTGCCCACTGTTTCATCATAAATTTGACCGGTGAAACCTTTCTTCTCTTAACCATGGCATAGAGCAGCTTAAGTTCATCATTCCTTACAGTGCGAAAATTATTTCTAGGAAATAAAGAAAATCCAAGCCATTTATGCATAAAACGTAGAGTAGGGTGATGAATTTCATTTGTACGAGAACGGTAACAGGTAAGTTCTTTAAATATTTCTCTCCAAAATTTCATCCTAATGAAATCTTGTATAGCGGTGTCTACATCAACTACACACTGAGCATGAAATCTTAGAAGCTCACTAAAATTCTTCTAGGGAACAGAAAATTCTATCCCAAAAAGTCTAAATCCGACATCAGAATCAGTGGTTTGTAAGGTGCATAGAAATTTGGTAGTTAAAAGCTTAGACCCCAGCTCATTAATTTCCCAAACATTCTCCCACCCAAAAGTTTCAAAAATGATTTCAAACTCAGTATTCACACCTGTTGACTGCAGGAGGGCTGGATCATAAGTGGGAGTGAGAATGAACCTCCGAGTCTTCAGCTTTGTGTAGGTGTCCTTCTCCGTCGTGTTCTGAAATTTCAGGTGCTTCTCTTCTAGGAGAATGTTCTTCTCAGCAGATGATGACATGGATGGTGCTCTGACAGCGAGGGATGGAATGTCGATCTGCATGTCGGCGCTTCCTCTAGAAGATGAGCTTCTTATCGAACGGAACGATGCTGTGCGCCTACACTTGCCCAAATACTTGCTCATCTTCCTAGAAAATAAATAGACAACACAACTCATGGAAAATAAAAAGTCAGCGGTTAGCCATCTAGGAGTCAGTCGTTCAAGAGTTAATCATCTAAGGTTGCCTAATGGATTTTCTAATCAAGATTTTGGCAGAACTTTCCCCCTTAATTGTATTGATTTATCCTTTCAATTTTAATAGCACTTCCACTCTTAAACCTTCTCAATTCTACTCTTAATTTTTCTCACCCATGCTCAAAATTTAGCAACACTTCCACTCTAAAACTTTCTCTTCTTTCCTAATTTAAAAAATCACTTCTACTAAGTGAATTTTAAAACTATGAAATTGGAGTTTGGAATTCAAACTTGGGATGCTTGATTGCATCTGTGATTGTGGCCGAGAGCAAGCAGGAAGGGTGGTATTTATAGGCAAGAGAGCAGTAGGCCAGCCGGCCAAGTGGTGGGGCCGACTAGCCCCACATAGTGGCCAAATGGCATCCCCTTCCTCCTGATGCTTCTTTACTTCATGGTTAAACAAGGTGAGTGCTCCTTTCGGTGGAAATGTGCTCTGAAGGGTGCAGAGTGGAGATGAGTGGGAATGGAGGTGATGGTGGAGGTAGAAGTGATGGATGGTGATTGAGTGGATCCCATATATCTAGATTTCTATAGTATACATACGTATATATACATATGCAATATTTTATAAAACAATGAATATAAGAAGATGAATGAATGGTATTTTTAAATTTTTATGCCTCCACGGTAAATATTTATTATGGGTTTTTACGCTCTGTAAAAATTATTTACATGGGGCTTCAATTTTATAATGCTATGATGAGAAATTTTATTTTATAATGCAGGTGTTGAAAAGTAAATATGCTAAGATAAAATGATTAATATAATGATAGAAGTAAATATGGATAACTACCGATTTTATCTCCCGACGAGGGTTCGAGATTTTAAGTCCGCCGAACTGGACTTCTCCAATTGCATTTATTCCTCGGGTGCATCGGTCGGTCTCGGAGATGGAGACCCTGATGGTTGTACTGGCTTCTCTTGCCACTCCAAATTAGAGCATTGTTCCGGTCTTGGCTTGAAGGTGAATCGCTCTTCCTTGCCATTGATATGGAATTTGATTTCTCTAGCACCGACATCAATGTGTGCATTTGTAGTACGCAGGAAGGGTCTCCCAAGAGTGAGGGGTATCTTCATGTCTTCCAGCGTCAAGCACTATAAAATCTTCTAGAACAAATAAGTTTCTTATTTTTACCGAAATATTCTCGGCGATTCCTACAGGATAGTGAACCGATTGGTTGGCTAGTTGCAGGCACATTGATGTTGGCGTGAGTGTAGAATAGTTGAGGTTGTCAAAAACCTTCTTGGGCATGACACTAACACTTGCTCCAAGATCGCATAGTGCATTTTCAAAATTATGGTTTCCAATCGAACAATCAATAGTGGGATATCCTGGATCCTTCTTCTTCACTAGTGATGTGTTCAGGATGGCTGCACTACACTCCTCTGTTAACTTGATTACCTCAGTGGTGGGCAGTGGTCTTTTATTGTTCAAAATGTCTCTGAGGTACTTCGCATAGGTGGGTACTTGTATAGCATCTAGCAGAGGGATATTGATATATAACTTTTAAATTACCTCTATGAACTTACCAAACTGCACATCCATTTTAGCCTTTCGATTTCTACATGGAAATGGTAGGAGGGTGGTGTCATGAAAATCTTGCATCATTTCCTGTGCTTGTGGCTCAACTTCTTCAACTTCATTGTTTCTCTTCTCTTCTAGTACTGTTGCCAGTGTCTTACCTGTCCTCGTTGGATATGGTAGATCTGGAGTAGACTTGCCACCTCTTGTGGTTATGGCGTTGACCTTCTCAAGGTTAGTGGCATTAGGTAGAGCAGCGGCCAACTGAGCTAATTGAGTTTCTATCTTTTTATTATAGCTTAGTTGGTCTTTATAGCAAAAGAAAAACTATCCATTTTTGTATTTATGTTTTCTAGGACTTTATCATTAAAAGCAAGCTTCTTAGAAATATTCTCGTTAATCCTGGCTTGTTCTAAGATCAAGTCTCTCAAGGATGGCTGCTTAGGCTTAGAAGGATAATTACCTGGGTACTTACCTTGGTAATTTGACTGTTGTTGTTGTTGCCCCCATCCTTGTCTTTGTTGTTGTGGAACAGAATTGTTGATGACAATGTTTGCATCCTCCTGATTCTCAGGGAAATCAATCCCCAAACATTCTCCACATGTGTTTTGGGCATTATAACCATCTTGAATGGCTTGACGATCTTTCTTGTAATTGGCTCGCTGTTTAAGCCAATTCAACAGTACATCCATCTTGGTTGAAAGTGCACACACCTCTTCTGGTATTTCTTCACTCTTATTGCATGATTGAATACTTCCTTAAGATCAGCCTTGAGATCAGCCTCTGGAATGGTTTCTCCTTTCTACTGCTAGAAGTTAGAAAATTTTCCTCTTAACGCATTGGTCTTGCCTATAGGAAAAAACTTTCCTAGAATGGCCTTCGAACATCTTGCCCACATGTTGATGTTATCTTTGTTAGTGTAAAACAACTGCTTCCCCCTTCCCACTAACGAGAATGGAAATAAGCAGAGTAGTATGATGTCTTGAGCAACGTCCTTGATGACGATTGTGCTGCTAATCTCTAGAAAATCTTGGTTATGAGCACTAGCATTTTCTTGTGCCTTTCCACTGAATGGAGTAGCTTGCACCATGTTGATGAGGTTTGGCTTAAGCTTGAACTCAAGGTTGTTGGTTTTGAGTGTTGGTCCAGTGCGAATGTTCTTAGTGCTTGGATTAGAAAATTCACACAGAGTCTTGTCAGCCATAGCTTCAAAAGCTGGTGTTGAGCTTCCTCTTGATTGGTTTGATTGTGATTGATGGAATTTATTGATGAATCAGAACCAATCTTGCAATACCCTGTATAAGATATGAACAAAGACAAACAAGGTAAGCCTGCTAAAGCAGAGGTATAAAGTTATGGTCTCATCTATAAGTATTTATTTGATCAATTTTCTTAACCTTGTGCCCCTCCCTAGCAACGGCGCTAGAAATGCTTGTTGGCATTCCTTAGCATCACCTTAATACTAAGTTGTCATCCCTAGCAATGATTCTATAAATGCGTTGGTTTGGTAATCATTAATGACAATTGTAAACTCAAAGAAAATCATATATATTAAGTATCCGCAAGCGCACAGATAATATACCATTGTAGCATTTCACCTAGGAGTATACCAAGTATCGTTATTTATATTTTATCCACAGGGAGGAGCAATGGGGTGGCAAGAGATATTGACAAATATGCATACTTATGACAAGATCATTAACTCTCATGCTATAGCAGGGGTAAGTCAAATGATAAATAAATGATAAGTGTAAGGCATTGATAGTATTTCAGAGATAGAAATAGATACTCATAAATATAGTATGGCTAGGTAGGAGATTAGTTAAGAGCCAAAGATTCCTAAGTCATTCCTTATTTACTAAATCTTTTGTACACCCAAGTATATACACTCTTATCTATAGCATAATTAACTCTGTATCTATGCATAAGGAACATTACTAAGGATGATCAAGAACAGAGCTTGACTCCCTTCACAACCAGGTTCTACTTGCTCTACAAACGGGGAGTGGACTACAATGGACTCAATGGGAGTGTTACATCTGTGATCTACCACATGACCTAGAGTGTAGAATGCATCCGCAGGCAAACAATATTTAAGCACCACGCTTACATAATGTTGACCACTTAACTCACTCGAGTATTGAGCTAAGCGCTTTGCGAACATACGCATATATTCATCATCAAGCATAACTACATCAAGCATACAACTAGAGCAAACTGGGAACATAATAAATATCAACATAATATTGAAGTAGCACAAAGTCTTAAAATAAAGAGGGATACAATGGATATACCTGCCTCTAGACGGTAAATTCAGAATCCTGAGCAATAGCCCAAACTCTACTTGAATCTTGCTAGCTAGCCTATACTAGAATTTTGAAGAATTGGAGCTCTATTCTCTTCTCTCTAGAAACCCTAATTTCTATTCTACACTTGACTTATGCAATGCAGATGACTCAGGGAGGGGGCAGGGGCTTGTATATATAGGCCGGAGCGTCAATTCTAGACCTTCAGATCAAACTGACTGAATAAATGGCGTAGATGCAATCCTTAAGGCGGTGGAGTACCGACATACGAATGGGGGACTGACAGGTGGGCCCAGGGGTAGGCCGGCTAGCCCCACCTAGTAGCACCTCGGCCTCCGCTTTGGTGTGGTGTCTTCCCGAATATTCTGGAACCTTCTGGGGTAGTTTTCGCTGAGGATAAGCATGATTCACTTTGATGATTTGATCGTCCATGATGGTTTTCTGGATAAATCTTGCTAAAAACACTGATTTGACCAAAACTCATGGAAATTGTCAGTTTAAACTCCTAAGTCTATGTTGGTGATTATTTTTATGTCCTTTTACAAGTTATGTTGACGGTTCTTGATAGATGATAACTATCGTCAACACCCGAGAAATGGACAAAAGAAACTCAAAAACTAATGGCTCCTTTGGAATGGAGGAGAAACAGGATTTTTGAAGGATCCAAATCCTATAGGAAAAAATCTCATGAAGCCCTTTGGACCGACAGCTCTGCCGGGAACCGTGGCTCCATCGCATGCAAGTCTACGTCTGAACGGAGGTGGGCATCGGCCAGGGCTGACGTAGCCCCATGGCGAAGGCCATGCGTCACTACCACCCGGATCCATGCTGGCAGAGCATGGATATGCTCAAGGAAGTTCAGCCCCGGTGGCGGCGCGAACGCGCCGTTCAGCTGCTCCATGATGGCTGAAAGAGCAAGAATGAGAAAACCGTACCAACTAATAAGGTGCGGTGCCACGCAAAACAAGAAGATACGGTAATGGCAACGCCTTACTAGCAAGCTACACCTATGCTTAACCCGCTGTGACTTCAGCCGCAGCCATCTCCCTATCGGCTGTGGCGAGTGCTGACTCCATAGCAGAGAGGCACGACCGCAGCCGCTCCGCCTCCTAGTTCTCCTCGCGAAGAGCCTGCCTGGTCATTTCCAGGTCCCGCACCATCATCTCCTGCCTTGGATGCTTCTCCGCCGATGAGGTCCTAGGAAGGAGGCGACAAGCAGGAAAGGTGAGTTCGCAAGGTTACAAGGCAACTATTCTGACTCCCCTATTTTTCCTCTGTTTTTATAGCAGGGGATGCACACGGCCGATGGACCCAAATTCCAGCAGATGTTAGGTGATAGTAGGAGGTAAGGCGAGGGCACATCTCCACAATCTCTAAGGAGCATGCCTTCCAAGAAATACGTGTCGTGAAACGAGCTGTCAAAATGGAGTAGCTAGATAGCTGTTCATATTTTACTGCACTCGCAAGAAAGTTCGGATACGGCACATGTGATCTCGTCGGACACTATATAGTACAAAGTTGTGAGTAAAACTATTGCCAACAGAGTGCACTCGGTCACAACATTTGTATCAGTAGTAGTAGTCATGAGTGGCTTTGATCTGTGTTGAACCCAACTCATCTTATTTTCATGTATTTGATAAGATTTGTTAAACTTGCAAGAGCCATGCATCAAAGATAATTTTATTTAGAATTCGGTTTTTATAATTTGATGCGTGCCTCTACAAACCAAGAGAAATTGAAGCAAGTCCTCAGTCTGCCCCTTGACTATCGTGACTGCTTGGATTAGACCGCACTGTCTATACTTCACAGGATCACACAAGGTCCGACCGTCTGAAATCTTGACTACCCAGATAGTGTAATTGATGAATGACATGCTCCTGCATTCCCGCATAGGCACGCACGCGTGGGTGGCGTTAGTAGCCTGTTATAGCAGGGGACGTCGCCTCTAGGCCCGCCACCCACCAACACAAACATCTCGGTCGTGGGGTGGTTGACGGCCCCCAAACTATAGCAGTAGAGACAAGAGACGACAGGAGTGTTATACCTACTGCCTTCTCTCTTCAAAGCTCCTAACGTTTACCTGTTTCTTGTAAACCGTATGTTCGACTGATAGTCCAAGCAACGTAAATTTGAACAGGCCGGACATGTAACTCTTGTACTTAGCTATGAGTAAAACTTTTGCCTAATCGGCTATGCTACAAATAGGAGCTGCACCATCTGTGGCTGCATGCATGAAGTAATAAGGTAGGAGCAGCTGGATTCCTGAAGCGGCAGCCTCAAACACTACCGAGGGAGTGGAGATGATCAGAACCTATGAAACCATGTAGCCATCTCTAGCTAGCTACTGCCCCTCGGCTGCTGCGAGCATGCGACTCCAAGGATTGGACTGCACCATACTTCACCGGATGACAGAATGTCCAACCGTCTAAAATATTCACTACTCAGATATTAGTAATGTTGAACATGGTGTGCTCGCGTTAGAAGAATGTTCCAGCCCTAGCGTCCCTGTGTGTACAAAGCCTGACCTCACTCCCATTGTTTTTCATGGTCACCTCACTCCCATTGTTTCACTCCCCCCTTGCATTGTGTGAAAGCCTTCGCCTCGCACTGCCTCGCAAAGTCTCCACCTCCCCCTCTCCATCGGTTCCCATGAAGGTTGTCCCCATGAAGCGCTCTAGGTCCTCCTCGAGGAACCATGGCCGGGCTCTGGTCCACGCTTCCTCCAATGCGCTGGCACACCCTGTTTCGATGCTTGCTCGTGCCCTTCTTGTCTGCTGGTACCCAATGTGCTCCCGCACGCCATCTCCTAGGCTGCCATTTGTCTCCTCGTCACCCACAATGACACCATTGATGCCTCTATGACCGTTGGTTCCCACGCCACCACCGCTCTCGGTGCGGTCCACCTCGCTGTCGTTGTAGACACCATTGTGGTCCCGCACGCTGTCCCCTATGTTGGCATTGGTCTCCCCGTCGCCCACGATAACGACGTTGATGCCACCGGCACTGGTGGTTCACTCGCCGCCGCCGCTCCCGGTGTGGTCCACTTCACCATCATCGGTGGCCCCGTCATGGTAGAGCTCGCCATCGCTGGATCCACTCCCGATGCCCCACGATGGGAGCAGGTCTCCTGCAACATTGCGGTCCCACTCGCCGTCCATCGAGGAGAGGTCCGAGGGCTCTACGGTGGTGGCGACGTTGTGGTCTAGCTCGCCTTCATCGGATCTGCTCTAGGCGCACCATGGCGGGGCGGGTAAGGTAATCCTCAGGTTCGATGTGGTGGATAGGTTTGCTGGTTTCAACCCAGGTAGGTTTACCTTGCAGGCGTTGGATTTTGATTGTGCCTATTGGTACCCTTGTTGCTTAGAGCTGTGGGATGGCACAGCTCATTAAATTAATTAGTAGTATCAAGTCATGTAAACATTTGTAGTTAGGATGTGTACACTACCTGGTGCTCATTACTACTATGAAGTCATGTTAATCATCTATAGTTAGAACTAGTATGTTTATGTAGTAGATGTATGACTTTGAGTAGTGTGGCACGTTTCTCCTCTTATTATGGTCGATGAAGGCATGGTTATGTAGTCTGAACTCGTATCGTTGTTGTACTCCACAAATATATATATATACATATACATATATATATACATATATATATATAAAGTCTAGTTTGATGTTATGTTATCTTTCTAGTAGCATTGCCCCCCTCTTATTATGCATGTAGCCATGCCTAGCTCTACAAAACCAACCAAGACCTAGGAATAGGTGTCTGATCTTTTATGCCACCAAAGCACTGTCCGGCCATGTTGTATTAGATGAGGCCAGACCATAGATTAGGTGTTCGGCCAGCTCTTTTATCATGGACATGAAAAATCAATAACCAAAGGATAGTCCGCCCCCTCGTTTTGCCACAGGCCGAACATGCAAACAAGGGTGCAGAAGCGGAAGGGCAACAAGATGAGTTAGGCGATGGTTTGAACTTAGTTAATTGTGGTATGTATCTGGATGTCAATAATGCTGATGTATCTCAATCTGTAATTGGTAGTGCACTTGCTTATTTAGTGTTTGTTTAGTGTTTATATCTGTTAGTTCATGTTGTCGTAGTGGTGTTCACTATTCCAAGAAAGCCATTACCTATGCGCCCTCATCAAAATCACATTCCAAAATACATGAAAAACACTAAAAAATAGTTAAAACCGCCATTATATTGATTCCTAATATTTACTATCTGGGTACATGAGGCATTCAAAATAGACCAAAAGTGCACTACAACGCACCCGCCATTATACTACTACTAGTTCATACTACACCTACTGCTACTGTACTAATTAACACCTACTGATCGACGCCACTGCCCCCGCCTGCGCTTCTAGTAGTGCGGCATGGGGGTGAACCCTGGCGGAATGGTCTCAGTGATGATGTCCAACACTTCCACCGGTGCCTCCTCCTCCATTTCCTCCTCCTCTGGCACCGCCGGTGCCTCCTCCTCATCATCATCGTTGGGCTCCCCATCATCTTCGGCGGGCTCCTCAGCTGACAACGGATACTCCTCACGCTCGGGGCTCAGCGTCAGTTGATTCACCTCCTCGTCATCCTTGTCTTTGTAGTCGGTGGAATACTTGCCGGATGCCCAATGCCCCATTGCTCGCTCAATGCTGTAGTCGCCACCAGTGAGTAGGGATCGAAGGAGGTGATGTGATGGATGGGTAAGTTGAGTACATATGAGAGAATACCTCAGTCGGTGGTGCTCTCTATAGCCTGCTGGTCATTTTAAAGAGGAGAGCCGAGCAGTTTCTCTCCCATAGGATGCGACGCTTGATTCTTCGTGGTTGGTTGGCATCCCCCGTTTCACATTTTGACTCGGTTTGGAAACAGTGTACATTCAATCCACCTTGTAATCTAAACCGTGCTGTCGTTACAAGTTCCCACGGTAGTTCACAGAGTGTATTTAAGAACTCCTACTATACCCCCACTTGACTGCCTCCCCTACCTCCTCCTCAATCATCCTTAGTCAATCACGCCGCTCCCCCTCTCTAGCCCTTCGTCTTGCCACCATCCACACGTTGTAGCTCCATCCACGTCGGTAATCATATTGCTGACGGTGCTCCCTACCGACGTGCAAATTGAGATCACCGACTAATTTGTTGCGACCTTGGATCGGCCCATGGATGACCTCCGCAGCCTATGGGTGACCTGCTCGTCCATGCACCACATCTGCGGCCACCTTGCCATCGATCGACGCTTGGCACTGGATCGGTACAAACACGAGAGGATGGGGGATGACCCTATCAACTACTACACCCTCCTTGCTAGCCTGAGCCAAGTCGACAACCCAGAGGCTTGCTTCCTCACCAGGATACAATACGTATTCATGGAAAAGTGCAGCCCCCTGCCATGCCTCGACAATCTTACCCGCACCGCCAATGGCGGACACAATCTGTCAGCCTATCTGGTCGCCATATTGCTCTATAGGCACAATGGCAGTGCCGACGATGATGACACTACAAGGTAGTGCATGAGACAGGTCAAGGGCGAGGAAGAATCATGGGCGGAGGCGGAGGGCGGCGGTAGCGGACCAACGAGTAGGTGGCTAAGCAACAATGGTTGTGTGTTGTGCCGCCGCCCGGCTGTTAAGGTGATCTACAATACGACGTGGGGACGGTTGTCGCTGCCGCCGCTGGCATAGGTGTGTGGCGATCTTCCTTGCATAGGCGGCGGTTGTGGCGATGCAGATGGATGGGAAGGAAGGGCTGTGTATTGTAGCGAGGACTGTAGGCTTCGTCAAGAAATCCATTTTTCAAATGGGAATTTGGAATAAGAGACTAGTAATTCACTCTTTTCGTGCGAGAGTGAATTACTCCCTCCATCCCAAAATGCAGTGTATTCTGGCATCTAAAATTTGTCCTAAGAAATAGTGTATTCTACAGCTTTTGATTTCCTATTGCTTTTGCTTTTTGGTTGTTTTGTTTCAATTATATTTGTTTCCTTTAGGGATTCAACGAAAGTACTAGCATGAAATAGGTTTCCCTATATAATGTGAGATGTGTCCGGCCCAGTGAGATTAACAATGCTCGAACTTTCTTGTGTGTGCAATAAAATTTGAATTGCTATGTGGCTCATCCGTTAGGCATTAGATCCAAGCGAGATTGGATCGGATGAATTACGTTATGCATGTTTACCATACTACATATCAGAAAGTGAACCAGAAAGAAACCTGCAAATGTCCCCTAGTTCAGTAGTAGTAGTAGTCACGAGTGGCTTTGATCTGTGTTGAACCCAACTCGTCTTATTTTTGTGGCTGCTTCAGTCTTCAGTCTATAACTCATTAGTCTTTAGCCTTTAGTCTGCCCCTCGACTATCATGACTACTTGTGTGCTCCTACATTCCCATGTAGACGCATGCACATGGGTGGCGTCAGCAGCCTGTTGCGGCAGGGACATCGCCTCGTGGCCCATCGCATTATCGTGATGCGGCCAAGCCACACCACTAAATCACGTAAACTTCTCAATGCTCATTGGTCATGGGGTGTGATACTCTATATTAGGTGGGTTGAACTCTGTTGAGCATGGTGTAGCTCAGGTCATTTGGTTTTTGTTTGTTTTTTTGTTGCCTTGGTGTCTTTGTCAATCTTCGTTGAACATGCAAGAACTTGTAGCAAGGAGCAAGTCTCGCCTTAGTCTAATATAGAGCTGAGTAGCCATTGGTGTTGAAATATTATTGCACACGTAAGAAACTCTGACCTCTGTACATTTGGTCATGTTTGACAGTATCCTCCATAGTTTTTTCCTCATTTGGACGCGTTTGACACGTAAGAAACTCTCAACTCCCAACATAAGGAAGATACATCAAATGCAACATGACATAACATCAAATGGAACTTTATTTACTCATCTGCTAATGACTCCAAAAATAAAGGAACATAGGACTAAAGTATAACAACAAAGATCCAAGGGTGTTTGGTTTAGGTGACTAAAAGAGACTAAAGCAGTTAAAAAAGACCAGAACGCCCATATTAATTGCCTAGGATCTTTGCTGCTGCCACAGTATTGAGGGGCACGGGTGTCTTTTTTGGCCTCTGCATGTCTGTGTTTGCTTTCGTTCAATTTTGTATTAGGTGGGTTAAACTTTGTTGAGCAAGGTGTAGTTCAGGTCCTTTGGTCATTTGGTAGCCAGTTTCTAGCCCCTGTTGGTTGGTTTTGCATGTAGGTTTCTTTCTGATCTGTAGTTTGGTAAATATGCATAACAGAATTCATCCGATCAAGTCTCGCATCGATCTAATGCCTAAAGGAGGAGCCACGTAGCTATTTCAATTTTACTACACATGCGAGAAAGTCTGAGCATCATAAATCTAACCAGGCCAGACGCATCTCACGTTATATAGGGGAACCTATTTTGTACGAGTACTTTTGTTGAATCCCTAAAGGAAATAAATAAAATTGAAACAAAACAACAGAAAATCAAAAGCTATAGAATATACTATATTTGAGGAGTTCGAACTACTTCAGCAGTACTTTTCAGCGAACGCACAGTGGTTTCCTCTCACAACAAATCAGCATAAGCCAAATTTCAACGAATAATTGACTCTCATAGGTAAAGAGTGAACTACTAGTTTCTTATTCCAAGTTCCCATGTGAACAACTCAAATTCACGGTGAAGCCTATAGTCCTGTTGTAATACACATCCCTTCTTTCCCATCCGTCTCACCTATGCCGGTAGCAGCAGCAACAACTTACCCTAGGCCCACCTCATTTCATGGATCACCTCAGTAGCCACCTCACGGTGGCACAGCACACACCCCTTATTGCGTAGCCACCTACTCATTGGTCCACCATCACCACTGCCCACAATTCTTCCTCGCCCTCGACCCATCTCATGTACCACCTCGCAGTGTCATCATCGTGGGCATCGCCATTGTGCGTATAGAGCATTAGGGCGACCAGATAGGCCACCAGATTGTGTGCCACCATCGGCGGCACAGGTGAGATCGTTGAGGCATGGCTGGGGCCTATGGGTTTCCTTGAATACCAATGATATCCTAGTGGGGAAGCAAGCCTTTAGGTTGCCAAGTTGGGTTAGGCTAGAAAGGAGGGCGTAGTAGTCGCCGACATCATCCCACCCAAGCCCGCATCTGCACTGGTCCAGTGCCATGCGCTGACTGACAGCGGGGTTGCCTCAGATGCGATGCATGGATGAGCAGGTCACCCATAGGCTGCGAAGGTCATACATGGGCTGCTCCGAGGTTGTAGCGAGGTGGCCGGCGATCTCAATGGCCAGCTCATTAGGGAGCGCCAGCAACAGTGACGTGCGGTGCCGCCTCACCACCATGATTGCCGATGTCAACATCGCGTGATGTGGAGCTCGAGGAGGCTAACTGAGGGCTCATGGTGGTGTGGATGGAGCTTTGGTGTGTGTGTGGATGGAACTACAGCATGTGGACGGTGGCGAGATAGAGGGCTAGAGAGGCGGAGCGGCGCAATCAACTTACGTTGATTGTAGAGGAGGCGGGGAGGCGACCGAGTGGGGGTTAGAGTAGGAGTTCATAAATACCCTCTACGAACTGGCATGGGAACTCACAATGATGACACGGTTCAGATTACACGGTGGGCAGGCGATCGGGCGGATGAGATGGTTCAGATTACCGGGAAATGTGGAGTTTTCTTGTTCTCTTTCTGATTTGCATGTTTCTTTCTGTTTAATTTTAGTGCACACGCAAGAAAGTCCAAATGCCATTCATTAGATCTCGTTGGAGAGCTACGAGTAGAATTATTGCCTAGGTACAATGTCTTTTGATCTTATCGGACACGTCTTAGTAGTAGTAGCAGTAGGGTGAGTGGCTTTGGTCTAATACAGTGAACCATGTAGCGACAATTTTATTTGAACAAGTCTCGCCTCCATCTAATGCAGAATGGAGGAGGCATAGCTATTGAATTTTTTACTGGGCATGTAAGAAAGTATGCCCGTTGTACATTTGATCTCGTAGGATAGTATATAGTGTCATCTATTCATTTGAAAGTCATAGCAAATTGAGTGCATTTGTTCATAGCTGACAAAAGTACTCATGGCCCCACGTCATACATTAAAAACGTTAATTTTTTATGTGAGTAGAACTTGCCTAATCTGCTGTGCTACAAACAATAGCTGCACCGGCGTGTGGCTTCATGCATGAAGTAGTAAGGTACGTCAGTTGGATTCGTGAAGCGGCAGCGTCAACCAAAGCCCAGGGAGTGCAGTCGATCATAACCTATGAAACCATGTACAATAGCCATCTCTAGCTAGCTGCTGCCCCTCAGTTGCTGCCAGCCTATGACTGCTGGGGTTGGAGTGCACATTATACTCCACTGGATGACAAAAGGTCCGACCATCAAAAATATTCACTACTCGGATACTAGTAATGATGAATGTCATGCGGTCACGTCAGAAGCCTGTTGTAGCCCTGGTGTCCCTGTGTGTACAAAGCCTAGACTCGCTCCCATTGTATAGCCATCTCTACCTAGCTAGCTGGCTCTGCTCCTCCGACCAAGAGAAATTGCTTAATAGGGAAGCAACTCCTCTTTACTCTTCGGTCTACCTGACTGCCCCTCGACTGCTGTGAGTCCTCTTCACAACTGCACCATGCTTTCCAGTCTCAAGCGTGTCATGGTGGTCAAAAGCTCTTCTTCTAACACTTCTTGTGTCCAGCTTTCCTAGGCATTCACTTCACTCTCGGCAATCACGCAAGTTCTATATGGGAGGAGCGTCCCCTTCCCTCAAAGATTCTGAATTTTGACCAAATATTAGAGAAGATGATTATGATGCGTAATAAGTATCATTACATTACATTGATCATAAATTATACTATTTTCATAATAAGCCTAATAGGAGATCTAAAGATTCTGTGTCAAACTTTGTTCAACTTGCAAGAATCTTGTAGTGAGGAGGCCTGATTGGTTGGCTTCCAAAATTTGCCAAACCGAAGAATTGGCATGCATGATTTTGGCTATTGATTGGTTTGCTACAAAAACTTGCCAACCTCTCAGATTCAGCTTCCCAAATACATGTCAAAATGTTTACCTAAATTTGGATTGCCAAATCCTTGTCATGGCAAATTGGGCCGCAAACCAGTTAGGCCCAGAGAGGGAAATCATCATGTGTATGGTGTACCTTGTTCTATTTGACTTTTACTTAAATTCCTCAAAAAAGGTAAAGTTTTGTCTCCTATAACTTGGGTCTGGGATCTCGGCTCCCCCCTCTCTTTTATAAATTGGTAGGAGTAGCCATTGTGTTTTAAACTGGTCGCCCCCTTCCCTCTCTCTCTCTCTGCTCTTGCTGGCTCCTTCCCTCGGTGTAGCTCTATCGGCACCATGTCCCACTAGATCCAATCCTCTCACAGTAGCATCGCGTCGAACAGGATGCATGGACAGAGTAGCTCCCGGACAACAGATCGATTGTCAGATCTTGTTGGTGAAGAGACTAGCCTTCCATTGGTGATTTGTCCCCGCTGCAAGCTTGCTAGAGTGATTGAGCAATGGTCTACGAAAGAAAACCTAAACCGTGGCCATGTCTACTTCAAGTGCTAGAGGAATGGGGTGAGCTTCTTATTTGTCACTTCTTCGGCTATGACTATTGCAATTCTCGGTTTATTTTTTTAAACAAATTTGTGTAGTATCCAAAACTCTGTGGGTACTACATATGGCAGCGATAGTATCTTGAGGATTTGAAAAAGTCAGGCACAATCCAAGTCAGGCTAATGGACTGAGAGGACCAAGAGGAGGAAGGAAGCAAAGGCCACTCAAATGGCAGAGGAGATAGGAAAGCATTAGAACTCAGCATGCAGAACCTGCAGTATCCAAAACTTTGTTGTGTTCTGTTTGTTGGATTTGGAATCATGTATTATGTTGTATTGAAGTAGGTCATCAACATGTTATATTTGGAATGCTTTGTTTTGTACTAGCTAGGAGGATATATGAAGAATAGGAACTAATGTCCTTGGTTTATGAAGGGTGTTTGGTTGTCTGTGGCTATGGCTGCAAGCTTAGCTAAGATTATGTTTGGTGTGCTGAATCTTAGGTTGCACGAGTGGATGGAAATTGTTGAGATGGTGCTTGGTTGTTTGTGTTCTATGAGGAGAGTTACCTTGCATCTAAAGAAGGTCAGCTTACCCCCTCTATGCTAAGATTGTCAGTGAGTAAATTTTATAAATCCACAACTCATACCAAAATGCAACTTTGACAACCATTAATAATATTCATGGTACAAGCTACACAGACCTTAGCTTACATTACAAACAAGTTAAAGTTGCTGCAAAATAATGAGAACATCCATCCAAGACAATCAAACAACACTGATCCATTTAAACATGTCATGATAGAGAGATACATCATGGAACTTTATTTACTCCTCTGCTAATGACTCCAACTCCGAGAACAAGGAAACATAGGGAAGATAGTAAGGTCTGCCATTGACTTATAGTAGGATGCCACGTTTCAAAAACTGACTGTAACATGTAGGGATGACATTAACTTTTCTGCTATGCATGTTATATGCGACGAAGTCATTTTCCACCCCAACCCCAACAAAGAGAGGCAAATTCCATTCTGGATGAACCGTTGAGTAGTACTCATTAACATCATAGTATGATTAATAACTAAATTCAATGTTAGTCTATGCAAACACATTTAGAATGCTGACAGTATGCTTCAATGTCCATTTATTAGTACCATAGTCTTCAAGGATCTAGATTGAAAGTTTGGACATATTGTGACCATGAACAGTACATACACACAAGTGACCCTGAGCTTGATGGATGGAGGGTAAAGAACCATGTGGGCAACAAACTTTTCTCCATGTCTCTCCCTCCATATCCATAGCAAGTATCTAAGAGTAAACCCCCAAGTACCCTGTAACACCCTAGTGTTAACCATGCATTGGCCACTTGCATTTCATGAGCACAAGCATCATCCAAGCATTCATGAGCATGAGCATAAGAAGTTTCATCTCATTCACGTTATCTTTATCACATGTGATGTTGCTTATATATATATATATATATATATATATGCTTGCCATTTGTGTGTGACCAATGCATGAAATGGTTGTGAGGTCAACAAAACACCTTAGACATGTCTAGGATGGTAAATGGAACAAGTTTGGTATTCATGACTTGGACCAATACAACCACCAAGTCATAGTTAATCTAAAAACTTCCATTTTCATGTTACTACTTTGACCAAAGTTGAATTATAGCATAGAATATTTGCATGGAAGTGCACCCTTAAGCAAAGTTGTAGTAATTGACTAGAGTAACAACTTTTATTTTTGGGTCAAGAGCTAATTCAGTGCCTAACATGGTCAAATAGAGCTAAAAAGAATCAACAAAATGTTGTTTGTAACTTAGAAAAATTTGTTGTCATGAACTAATTTTCAGTTTCGATGTACCATAATTTGAAGCTTTGCATTTTGAAAACCATGGCGAGTTAGAGGAAACTTTCTAAAGCAAACTTGTAGACCTCGTGTAGCTCTACAATTCTTAGTAATGGAGTTTTTGCTAAATCGCCACGGATTTGGAGTTAGACGATCATAAAGTAGCATTGTCAAACACTGTCATCGGCTCTGATGGCCTCGTCCACGCGTGCATCAGTGGCAAACCGGCCATAGGCCATGGCGGCCATACACCAGTGATGGCCCATTTGGTCAGGCCAGAGCATGCACAAAGGCACCGTGCCCCTGCTGCTCACTCCACTCGCCCGCTCTCACTTCCTCCCTCTCGCTCTGACTTGCCAAAGCAGAGCTCTAAGCTCGCTGCGTCACCGCCGTAGCTCCATCGCATCTGGTCACCATAGGCATAGCTTCGCTAGACGATTCATCTTAGCCATAGCTGCTTTGCCATCACCTGCACCTCCTCTAGCCACCAACACCACCTCTTGACCCAAGGTAAAGCAGTGTTCTGCTTTGTCGTAGCCGCCGTCGCCATTGGAGCGCCGCCGTGATCTCGGCTCACCATGGCCCGGACGCTCCACCGCATCCCTCATCCTCTTCTCTGGTCTAGCACCACGCTAGGCTCTAGATGCTTAGGCCAAATCTAGGGTAGATGCTACCGCCTGGTTACATAGGAATGTGTCGCCGCTCTGCGCGCGGCCGCCATGGCTGTCGTGGCACTTGAGCTCGTCTTTGCCAAGCTAGCCCATCGCCTCCCTCCTCTCTCTTGCATCTTAGGTTGATTAACCCTAGACCTAGCAGATGGCATGATGGAGTCCTACCTTTCACCGCCGTCTAGCCGAAACAGTGGGAGCACCACCGTGCTCCATGCACGTGGTCGGAGCCCACCGCCGCCTCACGGGAACCCTAACCCACCCTAGATAGCTTTGTTAGGATTCCACGAAGCCATAGTGCACCTCACCAGAGCACATGATTCTCAGAGAACGCCGGCGTACCGCTGCGCTACCTCCGTCGTCCGCCATTGCCACCGGCGAGCCATCTCCGGTGAACCCTAGGTCACGTATTCACCACCAACTGACGCGGCTTGATGAGGGGAACATGTTGGTGTCACCCTCATCACCGGTGATCTCACCACCAGTGAGAAAGGGCTGGCCGAGCGCCTCCCCTGCCCTGGTATCGCTAATGTGTGGGTCCTATTGACCAGCAGGTCCCAGCTGTCAGCGGCTGCATTAAGAATTTGAATTTATTCTTTTTTAGAAATATAGGCAAACTTTGAAAATTCATAGGTAGAGTTGTAGATGTCCAAATTGAGTGAACCAAATTTTGTTGGATTCATCATGAAGTGTACTATTTGATAAAAATATGAAACCTACTGTTTGGGATGTTTTTATTGGAGAATTAAATTGAACTAAATAAGTGCTTTTAAATTGTTTTCAATTTGTCAAATGCATAACTTGATCTAGGAAAGTGATAAAATTGTGATTTAAATTTTGCTGATCTGATGTTGACATTATCTAGCTAAGAAAAATACTAAACCTACAGTAAGGATACTTGGAATATGATCTTCCTATTTAATCTTAAATAATTGCTAGTTTCTAGTGAAAATAAATGGGGTAAAAATACATAACTAATGATCATGCAAATTTTTACATAGTGATATGGTGCTAGTATGAATGTAAGAAAAATATGAAATCTGTTGTTTGACACTTTTCACTAGGCTAAACTATTTTTGCTAAAATAACCCTATGCAACTTATCATTTTTGTAGAGATGGATATATGTATCCAAATGGCATGAAATTTGTATAGTAGTCTTTTGGGGACATATATAGGCTACTATAATTTTGTCAGTATTTATTGTGCACTTTTAATATATTTTCCTTATTTCACCTTAGTGTCCAAAATAAATTAATAAATGCATTTAAATAATTTATTTGGGATTGACCATCATGTTTTCTAGAGTGTGTATGATGCCTATGAACTGTTGGTACCATTGGTTATGCCCAAATTTGATTACTTGTATGCAGTAAAATATTAATTGCTCTATAATTCAATTATAGTGACTATTTGGACAGTTTCGGTTGTAAAGTAAATTGGATGGGTAAAATGATGTTTGTTATGAATCTTGTCAATAACAAAGTTGTAGATAACTTATATATTGCTTGTGTCAAATTGTCATGGCAATAGGCTAAATGGTTTGAGAGTTATAGCTGTTAGAAGTTGGTCTCCAGAAATGCTTGTTCTCTAGAATTTCTGCACGGATCTGGGAAATTACTTTATTTGACCTTGATAACCATTGAATCATCTTGAGATGACTATAATAAAGTTTTATTCAGTTTTATAAGATTTCTAGAAAGTCCAAAATCATAGTCTTTGGTTGAGTAGAACTCTAGATATGGTCAAAATAAGTTGCTGCTGTTTACAGCAGGAATTGACTAAGTCAATTGTAGTTGTTTGTCTTATATGATGCTTGTGTAGATGCTTAGACTAATTGAGATTAGTTGTTAGCTGCAGGTTCTAAGCCTCTTACTAGTGATGAACAACTTTTCCTTAGGTTGCTAGAACTTGGTGAGTGTATGTTTCTTGTATTATAGAAGAGATATGCACCTACTTAGTAAAGATCAACTAGAAGAAGTTATACATCTACTTGGTCAATGAATGTTAAACTTATCATACACCTTGAGGATAACCATGCTTATACATATACAATTTATCATATCATCTCATCTCTTATGCATTCATAATACTCATTTGTGCATATGCATGCAATAGGTTCCCCGGAAGGAGTGACTCTACTCGAGTTCGAACCCGAGCATAAGGAGGAGCAGTAGGCAGCCTAGGAGCAGGAAGTTTAGGCAGAAGGAGTCAATGTGGAAGATCTTCCTAAGTGTCCTAACCACCAACCTTTCTCGTTCTTGAAAGGCAAGCCCCGAAGCATTATAAGCCTCCTATATTTTTACAAATATCACTTACGTCCTTTATATTTGATGCATTATGTTATAGGAGTTGATTGGAAACACTTATTGCATATATTATCCTTGTCGAGACAAATATATCTTGAATCCCTTGTAGGTACAGGATCGAATATATGTTTAGCCTTGCTTAGTCCGATAGAAGCCGGGTGATTTCCTGTCACCTACAAGATATAGATAGATATCTAATCACGGTTGGCTATGATTGCTATCATGGAAATAACCATATGTTGATGAATAAAAAGGAGACCAAATAGGATTATGATAGAGAAGCAACAAGACATGTAGGTCTTGGTGCCTATTTATCCCCATCTGTGTTGGTTAAGGACCGATTCGCTATACGTTCTCATGTCATGTTGAACTCATGCCTTGCACTTAGTTGGCCGGATAAGTCATTCCAACCGCGAAGCTGAGTTGCTCAACTCAGGCGGGGTCTCGGTAAGTGAAAGTGCGCACACTAGAGACAGTAAGGATGTGTGGGGAGCCAGTGGCATGAGTCTAAGGGTAGGCCGTCCCTGAACTTCCTGGCAGACTGGTAGAATCTCTGAGGGTGCAGCGCTGATCGGACCCACCAAGTTGGTTCCTGCATTGTACCAAAGGTGACCCGATGCTACCCCGATAGGGGAAGTATGGGTTTGTGTTAGGAATAATTCTCTAGCTGGGTTAGAATCGATTTGAGTAGCCGTCTCCCGCATAGTGAGAACTTGGCTGAGCAGCGGCAACATAGAGTAACTTAATGGAAACTTGATGGTTATGATGATGCTCAAATTATTACACCAGATATGGTTACTAATGCTTGTTAGCTTAATCAAGTGATTGCTCTAGTACAGGTGCTAATCTAGAGATGCTTAATTGAATAGGTATTCAAATTGATGCTAGAGATACTAAATCTCCAAGTTATGTTACTTAAGCTTTTATGCAAAATGTTGTCAAGCTAACTTCACCGATAAAGCCTTGCATACTCCTTGGTGTCACATTATTTCTGGTTTATGACGGGTAAGTCTAGCTAAGTACATTCTCGTACTAAGGGTTTATTCCCTCTTGTTGTAGATGACATGATGTATCATGGGTACTGTAAGAACCACCTTCATCCTACCGTGGATGAGTACTAAACCATGGGGCATGATACTCCTGAGTTATCCCTCTATTCTGCTTTTGCTGGAAATGACCGTGGTACTGGCATGTATTTGAACTAAGTGTGATGTTGATGTCAAATGCTTTGCTTCTGCTATTTTAACTTGGATTGTAATAACTATGTGAACTCCGATGTATGTGAGATACTTGTGAATTATTTGTGAACTGTGATGTAACATGTGACGTGTTATGTTGAATCATGTATGATCTTGGTTTGTATGTTGGTTTGTTTGAGATCCTTCGTGATTTCATCGGACTACCGGGTTTATATGGGCTCTAGTATGATGGTTTGATTGCGTCGGCGATTGCTATTGTACTTGTGCTCTTATAAATTGGACGGTTCTATTACATACCCCATAATGTGCAGACAACCGTTAAGATACATAATTTCTGATGGTCTCATTTCTTCTGATCTCTTAATTATCACACAAGTATTTGGTCCCCATTTAGATTCCTTACAGATCCATGCTGCAGTTTTAGATGAGTAGATGTCCACACCTGTCGATGAAATCTGGTCGATAGTGGAGGTGCGCGTAATTGGAACCGGATGGTGACACAAGGCATAGAGACAGCGATTTAGACAGGTTCAGGCCGTCTGATCAACGTAATACCCTACGTCCTGTGTCTTTGTTGGATTGTATTAAATATGAGATGATTTGAGGGGGTCCCTGCCTGCCTTATATAGTCTGGGAGATAGGGTTACAAGTCGGTTAGATCTAGATCTATTCGGGTATATGGTAAGTATTTACAAGGAGTACAATATCTATCATATCCGAACAAATCCTTCTCTATCTTCAAGATTCTTTCCTAAAACCGTGTGATGCATGTCGATCCGTGTCTTGCATCACACGCCTTCTTCTTATGGGCTAGACCACCCCTGGTGCTACGGCCCATGTCCATTACCATGGGTATCTAGGGTTATACCCCCCATAGCTAGTCCCCGAGTGCCTTGTATCCGCTGAGCAACACCATCTTGAGCAAGTCCGAGCAGTTTGACATGAAGCCGATCAGTTTAACCGGTGATCCGAGTGGTAAAAGTTGAGACCGACCAGTTTAACTGGTGATCCGAGCGGTGAAAATCAAAGCCAACTAGTTTAACTGGTACACAGATCTCGGACTTAGCCAAGTAAGCTTGCTAGAAGGATGTAAGGGGATCAAGGTAAAAAATCAAAAATTCTCCACCTTAGACAAAGTGTAGCCACTTGGACTCCGTTTGCGAGGAATCATCCATGATTTAGTCAATAAGGAGGGTAAATCAAGAAAAGAGCACTACATTCACCACTAGGTGGAGTGTAGCCACTTAGCCCCCGAGCCTACTAGAAGATGAAGAATGAATCTTGTAGTAGAGTCAAAGAAAATAAGCCTGAAAGCTTGCCAATGTCATCTGTCATGTCCATATAAAGACCCTAGACGTGCTACCTAAGATCAGCACCCTGATCCGAACAGCATGAAGCAAGTTGATAGCACACCGATGAGACGTAGCAAGATCCGATCACCAAGGGAGTCCCCAGCTTAGCTGGCGATGAAGCGACGAACAATCCGACCAGTTGATTGGCGAGGAATCGAGCACCGAGCAGCCCAACCAACTGGTCAGCGGTGAAGTGAGCTCCAAGTAGAAGTGAGCACCAAACAGTCCAACCAGCTGGTTGGCGATGAAGGTCATGAACCTAGCGGTCTGACCAGTTAATCGGCGGAGAAAATAGCGGTGGAGCATGCCGGAGACATTGACCTTAGGTGAAGTGTACACACTTAGGCTTCGTCGGCAAACTCAGATGATCATCATCCATGACTTAGTCAAAGAGGATGTTTATATTGATACATGCGCCGCAAGGTGTAATGTATACATTGTAGTCTCCGAGCCTGACAGTAGATGAAGAATGCACCTGGTGTCCGGATCAAAGAAGTACAACGATCAGTTAATCAGAATAACTGAGTCCCAGCTTAGGCGAGCACACAGCTAGCCCCCAGCTTAGCTGAAGACCAGTAAGAGGAAAAACAGAACACTCACTGCTAGGTGAAGTGTACACACTTAGTTCCTGAGCCCGCCGTAAGATAGAGCAGCATATTGTAGCAGGATCAAAGAAACAAGTGAAAAGGACAAAGTCCCTGTGTTTAGCACTGGGTACGTGGAGTAAAATTCGATAATACCGAGCAGTAAAACATGGAGAAAATGAAAAGTACTTAGCACTGGATTGCTTTGATAGATGTTCTTATCAAGGCCCCTAATGTGCCGCCCAGGATCAGCACCCTGATCTGGACAGCATGGAACACTTTGATAGCACACATGACATGTAGCATCGGCAAAATGTAGTAAGCCAACGGGTGAATTAGCACACGAAATGTAGCAAAATCTGATCGACAAGAGAGTCCCCAGCAAAGCTAGTGACTCTTGCACGAAGAAACCAAACACCGAGGAGTCCCCAGCATAGCCGAGGATGAAGCGACGAACGATCCAAGTGCCGAGGAGTCCCCAGCTTAGCAAGTGAGCCCCAGTGTCACTAACGATGAAGCGATGGATAGTCCGACCAGTTGGTTGGCGAAGAACCAAGCATCGAGCAGTCCAACCGAAGGACATAACCTCGGTGACAAATATACCCTCAATATTACAAATTATATATTAATAAATAATTGTTTTCAATTAGTTAACTAGAAAATAGGAAAAATGATGGTACCTAGAGGTATCAAGGTACTTTCCCAACCATTATAGATGATATATATTTATGCGTGTGTGAAATCATATATATGAACAATCAGCATGGAAGATTCTATGGCCTCCATGCTCCACAACTACAAGCATGGCTTCTCAGGCTTCGCAACAATGCTCACTGAAGACGAAGCTAAACAGCTCATAGGTGAGGAGTTTTGTGATCGCTTTACTCGATCCACAGGTAGCTGCAGTCTATGATAAAGGCAAACTGTAATAGCTAACCATGCCCTGCCCGCGGCCCACTGCCTCCCCTTGTGGCATTGTTAACTCTATCTTTCTATCTATCTATAAAGATTCTAGAAGTCATCAGTGTGGAACCTAGCAGAACATACATGATGGCAACCACCCACAGCTGGGACTTCCTTGGTCTGAGCAACCAAATGCCCATCAACCTTCTCCACAAAGGCAGATACGGAGAGGACATTATCATCAGGGTCATCGACATTGGTCCGTACACACTCTTACACGCATTTCTTCACTAGGCCCTTCTTGACACAAATACGACCTGATGCCCATCGATCTCTAACATGCTGTTGGGACACGGTTTTGAGTTGTGAAGGCCGGAGACTGAAGCTGCGATAGGAGCTAACGGTTAACGGATTCTATGAATGATGTGCAGGGCAAGAAGACAGAGGCCTTAGCTAGCTAGGCCAATCATGGCAGAGGCCCACGGGTCGCGATGAAGGCTCCCAAGCACTATCACCGGCGGAGGCTCCCACGGTCGAAGCGAAGGCGCCTGGATCTGGTCTAGGGCGGAGGCTCGGTCAGTGAGCGCAAACGCTACAGATGGACGGTGCACAGACGCAGGCAAAGGTTACCCTAGAGAGAATTTTGAGATTTGAGAAGCTCCTCGAAGGATGACGGCACTAGGCCTTGGGCCGCAAACAAGCCCGCAGTCACGGCCCATCAGGCGATGGCGGTTGAAGGAATAGCTTCCAAAGTTACCCTTAGCAGTTTGGATCAATATAGGAATATAACGTGAATGTACCATAACCGAAAAGGGGCAATATTGTAAAGATTGGCCTTAGTAGGTGCACCCTATAAAAGGGGAGCTCTAGCACTATACAAGGGGGTTAGTTGTTGCATTTATGAAACCCTAAATCTGTCCAGTCCCACTAACAGCCTGGCACACCTTCGCCTGAGGCAATCGGTTGGGCGAAGGCCTTCTACGCACCTTTCTGTCCCACTTGCTGGAAACCACCGTTTTCCAACATTGGCATCCACCGCATGTTGGCCAAGCAAGACCCTCGATGGCAAGAAAGAGAGCAACCTCCGCTAGGGTTCCTGCAGAGCCTTCGATGGGAGTTTGGCCTAGGCATAGTGCCCGCAGCACCTATGCTACAACCATAGAGGATCAAGTCAAAGAAGAGCCCACGATCGAAGACCAGCCTCTAGCATCCGAAGAGCAACAAGCCCCAAGCCCCACTCTAGAGCAAGAGCAGCAATAGCTGCAGACCTAGTTGTAAAGCATGCAGCAAGAAAGAGATAGAGTTGCAAGAGCCTTCACCTGCGAATCAATAGGCAGCCCAAGCATCAGCTCAGGCAATAGAGAGATCAGACAGTAGCTAGCCGTCCTACAGGCTAAGATACAAAGCATGCAGCCTTCGCAATCCAACCTCAACACTTCCAACTAGCTCCACTCAGCAAATCAAAGCCAACCCAATCCACCGCAGTGCTCCATAGTACAACCAACCTTTGGCACACCCAACACCTTGTCGCAACCCCATAGAACCATTGATTCCAAATCACCACTGTCCGAACACTACTAAATTTTGACCCTATTGCATCACAGCCCCTTGCATCAAACAAAAATCTGATGCAATAGGTGGCTGCTATTGCATCAATTTTTGGAATCTGATGCAATATGTGGTTGTTATTACATCAAAAAAGAGTTGGATGCGATAGTAATTCATGTCGATGCAATAGGTATGATCTATCGCATCATTTGGAACAAGGGATGCAATAGGTAGAAATTATTGCATCAGACACATTTGGTTGCGTTAGTATTGAATTTTTGATGCAATATGTAGGTGGTATTGCACCGGATTAGAATATGGATGCAATTAGGAAGTACTATTGCATTGGATTTGTGTTTGATGCAACTGGTATTTTTGTAACACCCTAAATTTTGCCTCTTTTGAAAATAGGTTTAAAATGAATTAATTATGTATTTTTGTGCTCATGAAATATAGGGAAATAAAAATTTCATTAAATTAAAATTCATCATAATGTTTAGCTATATGTTTGAGCATACATGCCCTTGCATTTGGATTTATTTTGGTTGAGTGGTTGGAACTTTAAAATGATTTGAATTACGGTAGGAAAGAAATTAAAAATGCCTTTGAAGTAAAAGAAAAGAAAGAAAAAGAGAATTTGAAAATAAAAGTATTTTTAAAAAGTTGTAAAATTTATTTTTAGGAACTTACCCAAAATTGTTTATTTTTATTTGAACAAAAAATGTATTTTAAACCATGTTCAAATTTGATTGGGTTTGCATTTGGATTTGAATTCGGAAACAAAATGGGAAAAAAATTCCTCTTCTCTCTTTTGGCCCGTGGCCGCAGGCAGCCCAGCACCGGCGTGCTCCTTCCCCTCCGCGCGGCCCTTTCTTCTTTTTCCCCCCGGACGGGCCAGTTCCTGCGCTGCTCACTCCGAAGCGGCCCAGCTCGCGTGGCCAGCGAGCAAGCCTGAAGCCGCAGCCCGCTCAGCCGCTTGGCATCACCCGCACGCGCCCTCTCTCCCTCGCTGACTGCCCTGGCCCACTCGTCAGATGTTTCTCCTAGCTCGTAACCGGCACGGACTCGCCATGGCCGTGTCCTTCTTCGACACGAGTCACCTCGGTACCTTGCGCCCTAAGCTAATCCGGCCCTTAAATAGCAGCCTCCCGGTGCCGTGCGTCCCCCACCGTGCCCTAGATTGAACCATAGCGCCGCCAGGAGCCCGAGTCTCGCAGCCCCGCATCCGCCGAAGGAGCCTGACGTCGCCGAGCTGCCTAGTTGGTTCTCTGTCAAGGTAAGATCATGTACGAGCTTCACATTGGATTCTAAAGTGCACAGAGCCCCTTAATCCTCTCTCTCCCGCTCTGTTCTGGCTTGTTCCGCGTAGGAGTTGCTCCGGCGCCGCCATAGATGGTCGCCCGCCCTCTCTGCTCTGCAATACCCGGTGCAAAATGCGTAGATGAGTTCGTCGTGGCCTTAATTAGCTACCCGAGCCAAATCCCAGTGCAATTATGCCCGTAGTGTTTGTGTACAATAGCTCCGGCGAGCTCTGGTCACCGGCCATGGTGCCACCGCAGTGAGCCATGCGATGCGTTGCCTTGATTCAATCTGCTAGTTAGCTTGATGACATCATCTCCCACGTCATGTTTTATTGTGGCCGTTTTCTTGTACAAAAATAACTCTAGAAATACAATAGAAATACGTAATCATCCTCAGCCGTCCGTTTTCAGATCTGTGGCCCAGATTAGAAGATACCCTTTCACTGGCATAATTTCTAAAGAGACCCTCTTTTTCTGACAAATGAACCCGCAGTCCAAAACATGTTTACAGATTTTGTTTTCTTCATTTGAAAGCGTATTTTCATTCGGTAAAGTCTAAAATACGTTTTCAGCTATTTACAGATTTGCCATTGATTTTGTTTTGACCATAATTTCTCCGTTTTAACTCCGATTTGACCCGTTCAACTTGCGTTAGGTTCGTAATTTCATAACCTACATGTTCATACTACTTCTTTGTTTCCAATATGTAGCATGTTCTTATTTATCTTTGTGTGTGTTTGTCAGGTGTTCAAATCAATGTCACAAAGGTAGAAGTTGGATGCGGCTGGATAAGGCATCTGCAGAGTGGCAACAAGGATTAACAGATTATCTTGATAGCACCTTTGGAGGCAGCTCTAAAGGAGGAACGGCACCATGTCCATGTTCAGCATGTCGTTCCATGTCATTTAGAAAACGGTCGGATGTTCAGAATCATTTGCTTCGGAAAGGTTTTGATGAAAGCTTCATCTGAGAGTAGGAAAGTATATGTGAAGGTTCAGCTATTGATGATGATGATGATGTTGATGATAGGGTTGGTACCACAGAATTGTTACATTCTTTGATCAGGGGTACTATACGTGGAGAAATCGATGAGGAACAGCCAAATGAGATGGCAAAGAAGTTTTTTAAATTGCTACAAGAGGCCAAGAAGGAGTTGTTTCCAGGCTGCACGGAAGCTACCCAGGTGTCTTTCATTGTCAAAATGTTTCAGATGAAGTGCATGTTTGGTTGTAGTAATGCTTGCATGGAGTACGTACTTAGGCTGTTCTTACTTATTCTTCCTAAAGGACACTGCCTCCCATATAGTATGGAGAAGATCAAAAAGTTTGTTAGAGATCTTGGTCTAAATTATGAAAAGATAGATGCATGCTATAATGATTGTGTGTTATTTAGAGGGAAATAATATGAGGGCCTGGATAATTGCCCAAAATGTGGTGAGACAAGGTGGAAGCAGTCTAAAGAGGTACATGATGTTGGCAGTAGTTGTGGCTCAAAAAAGCGTGTTCCACGTAAAATCCTACGGTACTTCCCACTGATTCCATGGCTCCAAAGGATATATATGTCAGAGACTAGAGCATCATATATGCGTTGGCATAAGGAAGAATTGGTGGTTGATGGAAAAATGTGACATCCTGCGGACTCCAAAGCATGGAAACATGTGGATGCAACCTATGAATGGTTTGCAGAGGATCCTCGTAATGTTAGGCTTGGTCTGGCATATGATGGATTCAATCCGTTTGGTATGTTGAATGTGTCATACAGTTGTTGGCCTGTGATTTTAATTCCTTACAATCTTCCACCATGGTTGTGTTTGAAACAGTCGTATTGGATGTTATCGATGATGATCCCAGGAGCGAGATCGCCTGGTGTTAGCATTGATGTGTACTTGCAGCCTCTAATTGATGAGCTCAAAGTTCTCTAGGAAGAAGGTGTCAAAGCCTGGGATGCAAAGGAGAGGAAGGATTTTGATTTGCATGCAATTCTACTGTGGACAATCAATGACTTTCCATCATATGCGATGCTTTCTGGATGGAGTACGAAAGGCAAGTTTGCATGTCCATACTGCCATACGGAAATAGACTACTTATGGTTGAAGCATGGGAAGAAGCACTGCTACATGGGGCATCGTCGCTTTTTGCCTATCGACCACAAGTGGCGCAAAAACAAGGTCAGTTTCAACAACAAGATAGAATATAGGGAGGCTCCACAACCACTGACTGGAGAACAGGTGTTGCAACACTATGATAGTTTTGACCAAGTCACATTCGGCCCTGAATCAAGAAAAAGGAAGCAGCGTGACGAAGAAAAGAGATGGCACAACTGGAGGAAGAAGAGTATTTTCTTCTAGCTTCCGTACTGGAAAAAATTGCTTATTAGGCACAACTTGGATGTGACGCATATCGAGAAAAATATATGTGAGAGCATATTGGGCACTTTGCTAGACATTGAAGGTAAAAGTAAGGATATGAGGAAGCTCGGCTTGACATGCAGCATCTCGGGATAAGGATGGATCAGCATCCAGAGCATGAGAATGGTAAGTTCACCTTACCACCTGCTTTGTACAAATTAGAGAAAGATGACAAGAAACTTTTATGCAAATTTCTACATGAAGTTAAGTTGCCCGATGGGTACGCATCCAATATCCGAAGATGTGTGGATGAAAATCGGTGTCATTTATGCAGTCCGAAAACTCACGATTATCATATTATATTCTAGAAACTTTTACCATTAGTACTACGCAACATTACGCCTCAAGAAGTTGTTGTCCCATTGATTGACTTGAGTAGGTTCTTGATTCGCTTTGTTCAAAGGAGCTAGATGAAAAGGAGCTTGCTAACATGAGTGCTTCGATTAGGGAGACTCTATGTTGGCTTGAGATGATATTCCCACCTACTTTTTTTTGACATCATGGTACATTTGCTAGTTCATCTAGTGAAGAGGCTTCACTTGGTGGACTGTATGCTATAGATTGATGTATCCGTGGAGAGATATCTGCGCACGGTAAAAGGTTATGTGAGGAACAAAGCACATCCTGAAGGCTCAATAGCGGAGGGATATATCACGAGAAGAGTGCATGACATTTTGTTCTTTGTTCTTCAAAGACATGCCAACTCGCCCAGAGAGCGTCATGAAAAGCGCCTTATGACACCTGAACCACCATCCTGGTTTGAGCGTTTTTGGTGACCTTGACTACAGTAGGAAAGGCTATAGTTTCAAGGTCTTGGGCCGAATCCGAGATGCTTTGAGAATAAGGCACTACATACTCACAAATACCGAGGAGTGTGCTACTTTGCTGAGTGAGTTAAATTTAACATTCAAAGCATGCTATTTTTTTGTTCACATGATATATTACTAATTCTTTGCATTTTGTTTGGTCTGCCCACTACAAGTGCACATAAGGCTTCACTAAAGGAATATAATCCACATAATGTTGAGAGAAGACACAAGCATGACAATTTGTTGGTTGGTTTGAGGACAAAGTGAGTCACGGATATTTTTTTGTTCATATTATGATGCACGTAATGAAAGCATCTTATTAATTTTTGTTAAATGGAAGTACAGACCAAACAAGAATATGACCAAGGAAAAGCTAGTGAGGAGATGTACAACCTTTCTCAAGGACCAGACGATCGTGCTCGTGTATTCAATAGATGTTTCATCAATGGCTTCCTATTTTGGACGGTGTCGGCAGAGACGAGCTTGATCACACAAAACAGTGGTGTCCTTGTCAAAGCGTGATGAAAGTACGGGTAATATGGGTGGTATGGAGTTATTAAGAAAATTATCTCTCTACAATTCCTTTGGTGGAAAGGAAGTGATGATGTTTTAGTGTGATTGGTTCGATGCCTCCGCTCCAACAAAGAACAAAGGTAAAGGGTACAACAAAGATCAATATGGAATTATAGATATTGATACTACCCATCTCGAGATATTGAGATAATCCCTATATTACGGCGACACAAGCGAGAGCGGGTGTTTTATGTCAAACACACAAAGAAATCAAATTGGTGTAGCGTTGTTCGAATCAAACCAAGAAACCTTTTCTCCATGCCGGAATCGGCTAGTGTTGAAGAGGAAGCAGAAATTGATGTTGACTCATTGCTTGTTGGGGTGGTGGAGGACATGGATGTGTTAGAAGCGATCAAGGGGACTTGATGAATTGGCGACGAACCGACATGGAAGGGGAAGCAATTGATACTTCTGTTATTCGTAGAAAGCAATTGCTCGGTTTGTACCGAACCAAATGATGAAGATTTTAGTGATGAGGGTGAAGATGATGTAGACGCATATATTGACGATGGAGTTGTCGCACCAGCCGTTGCGACAGATGACGAAGCTAATGATGATTTTTTCGTTTAAGTATTCACAATTTATCTTGAATGACGTTTGGATGTTCTTAGCTGATCAACAGTATGTGCTTGTACAAACGTGTGCACTATATGTGTTGCTGGTAGTTTAGTAAATAATGAAAGACTCTATATGCTATGTCTAGTACTTTGTAAGACCGAATACAAGCATCATGTATGTGCTTGTCTGGGAACCACTAATAAAAGCCTAATGGAACCAGTATGTATATTTGCATGTCTCTTGACCTTTTTCTCGTTGCATGCTTGGGTGTCCAATCACCAAAATTCGTGGAAGCCTGAAGGATGTGCATAGGCGTGTCAATTTATTTACATGTCTTGGTGCTCTATGGACGTTAATTGGTCGATTTGTTTTGGGAAGTCCAGAACCGTTGGTATTCAACTTGTGTTTCCAAAATTTTATAAATGTTGTTGGAATGTTGAATTTAAAAAGATAAATATAAATTGTTAAAAAACACATTGAATTCTAAAAGTTAAACCAAACTACAAGCTGATGACATGACCGGACGCTGTGTTCCACACGACCGGACGCGCTGGTCACAACACTACAAGCTGAAATAGTACCGCTGTAGAAATTAGTCGTTTGAACTGACCGGACGCGCCTGTGCGTCAGGTCCTCATAACCGGATGCGTTCGCTCAGCAAAAACCCTCTCTGGTCACTCTCTGTTCGTGACCGGACTCCAATTCTCGGAGCGTCCGGTCTCCACTCTCTTCAGCGTCCGCTTGCACAATGGACCACAACCACTCTGCAACACTGACCGGACGCGGCAACCGTGCGTCCGGTTCCGAGTCCGGTCACACTTGACACTAAACAATGCATTGTAATACTAACTGGACGCACAAACTGTGCGTCCGGTGCAGCGTCCGGCCGCCCTTCTCACCCCATTCACTTCAAATTCAAGAAACTTCGTGAATGGTCTTGATTCCACTTAGTCTTAGAGCAAAATCAGAGCTACCTAGTGCTAGGTTTGACAAGTGTGCACCACACCTAACCATATGAGCATAAACAAGGTGACATGACATATATATAAGGAACGCAGAGAGCACACATGTCACAAGAGTCTCATGATCACACATATCCACATATATCACAATTACGATGCATGAAAGTAAACATGATTCATGAAGTAGCACACAAAAGAACGAACCCATCTCTCATGCTCCCCCTAAGTCTAACATACTCGCTCCCTCTCCCCCTTTGGCGTCAAGCACCAAAACCTAAGGGTCGGTCGGCGGTGAGGCTGCAGGAGACGAGTCGGGCGCAGAGACGTGCGGTGTGACAGCAAACTGAGAACCATCATCCGACTCTAAACTAGCAGTCTGCTGACCCTGAGTATCTAGAGGTGAAGGTGGGTCTGTCTGTCTGTCTAAAGCCGGAAGTGCCTGACCCTCTAACTCAGTAGTAGTGGTCACAGGGTCAACAAGCTAAGACTCTAAAGCTGAAGTAGTGGTCAGACCCAGTGACACTGGCACTGGCGCTGTAGCCTCAGTAGTAGTGGTCACGGGGTCGATAGGCTGAGAAGGAGAAGCTGAAGTAGTGGTCGGACCTGGTGACACTGACACTGTCACTGTGGCCTCAACTGTGGTAGCTAGAACTGTACAAGTGTGAGGCGGCTCACTCACAGGGAAGGGAACAGAAACTATAGCAACAGAAGTAGTGACTAGCCCAGTAGGTGCCAGTGCTCCAGTAAGCTCACTATAGGAGGCACCCAAGCCCTGCGACATTGGGGAAGAGGTGACAAGCAGAGACTCAGTCTGTGTAGGAGTGAAGCCGATGTGCAGAGGCGTGAACTGCGGACTGAGCTGTGCTGCAAACGTCTGAGCGATCTGAACAGTGGGTGACCCAAACTGAGAAATCAGCTGTCCGTGACTCTGAAGCCCACTGGGCTGTAATGCTGGAGTCGGTGCCAGTGCCGGAACAGAGGCAGTGAGCTGAAGTGTGGCCAGAGGAGGAGAAATCCCTGTAGCTGGACCACGTGCTGCATCCACCCAAACATCTGCTTCTGAAACTCAAACTGGTCCCTCTGAAGCTGCTGCTGCTATCGCTGGTAGTCCTGCTGCTGTGGCTGGAACTAATCCTATCGTGTCTACAGCTGAGCTATAGCAGTGGCGGTAGACTCCGCCTGTCGAGCCTGGTCCTACCTCATCCGCTCAAGGATAGCTGCAAGTGCGGGGTTAGACTGAGGTGGTGCAGCTGAACTAGAGCCCTCGACGTCATGAGGTCGAGGAGAGTACTGAAGGATCGGCCTGTACTCCTTGTCTGAACTGTTAGAGTAGTCGTCCTCGTCGGTGGCTCCCTGCTGTGTCTCAAGAGCTGCAAGCTCAGCGTCTGCAATCTCTCCCACTGTGGTGTCCTGCTGTGCAGCTGTCTCAGTAACCTCGGGCCTGTCTCTCTATCTGCGCGGAGGACTAGGTGTGCCAAGAGAAACCATCAGCTGGCGCATGTCATAATCTAGAAACTCAGTGACAGTCCGTAGCGCCTCCGTAATCGGTACTAGAGTTGGACAGGCCTTACGAAGCAGAAACGTGATCTAGTGAGCATAAGGCAACTATTGGTGCCCCTTGAAGCCCTCTGCCAAGGTGTCCTCCATCTCACAGAGCATCAGATCCCAAATGTCAAACGGTGTCTGAGAGATCAGGTGGTGAATAAGCCAGAGCTGAAAGCGAGTGAGTCCCTCATGGTAGCCACCCCTCGAAAGTAGTGTCCTCCTCATAAGTGCATCGAGGACTCGAGCCACTGGAGTAAGTGCACCTGGTATGCGTCTCGAGCCCTCGCCAAATGGATCTCTGAAACAGGGGTGGACAAGACCTGTCGGTGGCACTGCTCCGCCGTGAGGGCGTCTCGGTGGTGCTGTCTGACCGTAGCAAACTTGGTGAAGCTTGATCGAGTCATCTAGAACCATCAGAATCTCCCGAGCACGGTTACCATAAAGGCGGTGGTCATGGCCTCCCACAGCAAAGTGAATGAACTTGTGACCAGGGTCAATCCACAAAGAAGCATATAACTGTCTGACCCACTCTGCAATGTAACTGCCACTCCGTCCCATAAGGTCAGCCAACCCAGGTAAGTAGGTGAGGTAGGGACGAATCTGCTTGCCTACAGCTGCAACTATGTCCCTAATATGACACACTCTGTGAGATCTCAAAGCAACCCCACTGAGAGCAAAGGCAGTGTAGAAGTCCTCCTGAAGAACTGTGTAGAAACCCTGTGAAGCTCGCTCATTCCTCCGAGGCGGGAACCACTGCTCAAACTCGATGAAGCAGAGCTGCTGAACCTGATGAGCAGTGGCGGCTCTTAGGTCAAGGCGCTGCACTGGTGGTGGTCCACGGTGTCTAGGAGGGGCCCAGGAACCACGTCTCTGAGCGTCAGGCCTCTGCTGCACCTCAGTGCGAGTGCGAGTCAAGCGACGTCGTCGGGGCTCTGCTGGCTTGGCTGTCTCCTCCTGCTCTGCCTCCTGCTCCTCGGACTCTCTCTGTGGGCTATCATCTGGGCCGCAAGGGCTACGGTGAAAACTGTCAACTCGCTCTAGACCCTGTCTCTGTGCAGGTGACAAACTCTCTCCAATACGGAGACTGCTACCATGGCCACCCTGCTTAGCTCTCTCAGCGGCCTGTGCTACTGCCATGGCCGTCTCGGCCTCAATATCAGAACGCGACCGCTTCTTATTCTTGGTGGTAACCTTGGTCATCATCGTCCGCTTCCCCTTGTCCTGAGGTGGCTGGGGGGGACGCCTGTCATCACCGGGACCCCCCAAGGTTCTTTGTTCACGCCATAGCTGATGATCAAGCAAGAAATCTGCTACACAAGATCAACTGCCAATAGAAACCCACCAGTGAGTCAACTGCCACACATACTCCCCCTGTCACTAACAATTACTGCAAGACCAACTGCTGCAATTGTCTATGACAAGAAATACTGCACTGAAAGAAGATTCAATTCAGCTTGTTGATCGTCCTAAAAAAGTCAAAATGACATGCATTAGAAAAAAGTGTGTATACGCACATTAAGAATCAAGTGTCATATACTGAATATTAACTGATAGAATTACAGACGTAATGCAGTTTTCTAAACCTGGACATAACGAGTTGGGAACTTCATGGTTTTGGAGCTCTAGCGTTACAAACCAATTTAGGCAAATCGGTCAATTCAATTAATAAGTCTAAATAAGTCAGCCACAACTAAAATTGGGCATTATGGGTGAATCAAACAGATTAGAGTAGGAAAGCATCAGTCACTCCAATGAGATCCAACAGGCTGTCAGTACACAAGGACAGACAAGAAAGACTGAAATGTGTGAGGCATAGCATAAACAACCTTTTCTAACTGAGCGGAGTCGCCGGAGAGGAGGAAGATGACGGCCATGATGAGAACTCCGACGGCGGCGTGGTTGCGTGCAGGCGCGGCGAGGTGAGTGCGTGCGCGCGGTGGAGTGGACCAGTGCGGCGCGCGGCGAGGATGGGCGAGGACGCGCGCGCGGGCTAGGGTGGTGGCGCGTGATGCAGGCGGGCACGACGGCGCTAGGCGCTGCGTGCGCGGCGACGTTAGGGTTAGGAAATCAGCGGAGCGGTTGCGCAGCGAACGGACGGGAGGAAGAAATTTAGATGCGGGCCCCGATGTCAGTCAGTTAGAAATTTAGTGCACTTCGAACTTCCCTGACCGGACGCACCAATGTGGTTCTCCTGACGCTTCTGTAGCGTCCGGTCTCCTCCAGAAAGAGAACAGAGAGCACCTGGAGCCATCTGACGCATCTGGTGTAGATGACCGGATGCTCGGAGGAGTCCGGTGTCGTGCTGTCCTTCTCCTGCCTTCGGTCGGACGCCAGCCTATGGAACGAACGGACGCACAGGCACGTCCGGTCAGTTCAAACGGCTAATTTCTGCAGCGGTACTGTTTCAGCTTGTAGTGTTGTGACCGGCGCGTCTGGTCGTGTGGAACACAGCGTCCGGTCATGTCATCAGCTTGTAGTTTGGTTTAACTTTTCAAATTCAACTTGTTTTTTTAACAATTTATGTTTATCTTTTTAAATTCAACATTCCAACAACATTTATAAAATTTTGAAAACAATTTCTATCGTGGTTACTATATATTGTTGTCGTCATCCATTTACTTGCCCTGTCATTTCCAACAACCTAATATGTAGACTCATCTCATGTACTACCACGTCATGTGTCACCAAGTTTCCGATCATGTCAGCTAGTACCTAATTGTCATATGTCACCGAGTTTTCGATCGTGTAGTGAACTTGATGCATCCTTCGAGATCTCACAACATGGGCGTCATACCGATCATGTCCAGCTAGGGGGGCTGTAGCCACCCCTTTGATCCTCATTTCTCCAGTAAATAACCATTGTTTAGCCTCAAATCACCATTGATCTTTAGCTTTAACCCAAAATCTTCACTATTTAGCCCCCCTTGATTCCTATCCTAGATTCGCCCCTGGCGACAAGCACCCCTAGTCGACTCGGCAGCAAGACTATGTTGGTGCCCTGTTACCGTTGCTTCATCCCCAGCCCTGGATGTTGCCGCTACCGACACACCAAGACTTGGAGTGAGCTAGGTTCTCATCGTGGAATTCAAATATAGCGACGAATACCACTGTGACGACACTTGCAGCCGAGGGCGCCCCACCACGAACAATGATACAAAGAGAAAAAATGCCTAAATGAATTCGAAAAAGGTTTATTGTTCCAATACAAAATCATGTACTATCATTTTATTATTTTTCTAAATATGATGTAATTATCTTAAAATTATAAAATGTAAAAAAAATAAATCGCACAACTATTAGAAAAAGTACAAAATAAATCACACAAATACAAAAATGAATCATGTAATTAGATTAGTTTATTTGTTAATTATTTTTACACCGTGCATCGCACGGGCATATATCTAGTTATATATTATAGTTATTAAAACTATTTTAAAACCTTTTTACAATTTTCTATATTTTCTCTTTATTTATTTCACATCAGGAATAGTCTTTTATTTATTACTTTTTTTTGTTATTGTGCGAAACCTGGTGCTCAAAATTGAATCCGCGAAAACTTTCGGTAGCGCGCGCCCTCGTCCCGCGAAAAAACACCGGCTGCTAATTACTCTCCCTCCCTCCCTAATACAGAGCGGTTTATATTCCTATCCTAATCTAATCTGCATCACGGTAGAAGAGGAGCCGCCGCCCCCAACCTAGCGGTACGCATCTTCTCCACTCCGAGGCGCAATGGAGAAGACCGCACGCGCGCCGTCGTCATCTACTACCGGTAGGTCGCCGTCGCTGCAGCCTCCGCGGAGGCCGCCTACCAGGAGGTCGCCGTCGCTACAGCCTCTGCGGAGGACGCCTACCAGGAGGTCGCCGTCGCCTCCGCCTCTGCGGAGGCCACCTACCAGGAGGTCGCCGTCGCCTCGTCCTCCACGGAGGTCGCCTAGCAGGAGGTCGCCGTCTCCTCCGTCCAAGTGGTTGCCGCCTCCTCCCTCCATGAGATCGCCATCTCCTCCGTCCAGCAGGAGGTTCTCCACGCGGTCCAGCCCCAGCCCTGACGGTGTCATAGACACACCTCATCGTTGACAAGATGGACCCGAGAAGCAAAAAGATGACGAACCCAGGTAATTGAATTCTATTACTAGAATTTATGTTAATTAATTGAACTACTAGAATTTCTGTTAATTAATTGGTCAGTTAATTAACAGTGTGGATGAGGAATTGGATGTTTGCTATTGTGTAATGTGTGATTGAAAACATGATGTTACAGTCCCTACAAAAATTATGTGACAATTTAGGAATTTAGATATTGGGGAAATTTGAATATGTTACTAGAAGTTTTAACATGCCATATGAAATAATCAGTCCTTTCAGAACACCAACCATATTGATACAATGATGATTTTGCCCACTTCAAAAGAGATAAAGAACATAATAGTATGTCAAACAAAATGTGGCACAATCACAGTTAGATATAAAACATCAGAGATGAAGCCTTGCAATGGATAATAGGTGAAGCAGGTTGCTTGCAGCACTTAGGAGTGTGTGCAAGGTGTTAGTATATTTTACTTAATGGCTCAGTTTGTTTTGTCATTCTAGCAACAGTTTGGCATCTTTTTTTTTCTCCTGGATAAGCCACAAATCCTTTAAGTCTGCACATATGCAATGGTTGCATTAACAACTTCTTTCTATCATGGAAATACACAGGTGTCATTTGATGTGTTATGGTGTGGTTTAGGTTGAGAGGGAGGGAGGGGGCCAGCCAAGCAAGAGAAAGATTTTCCTTCTAATTCCTGCATTCCTTTTCTCATGGTAGCCAATGGTATACATAGCCATTATAGGAATCCCTATCACCCCTTATAAGTTATTGTAGGCACATAGCACTTGCAGCTAACAAATTTTGACATTGACAAAATGCTATCCACTAAATTTTGACATTTGGCACATTGTTCCTGTCATTGGTCTAACTACTGGCATACACTACGTAGCTTGAACATCCATATATGCTATTTGAGTATGAGTACATTGTTTATTCATTTAACAAGTATACCTGTGCATCAATTAATTTATTTCCTGACAATTGTAGGAAAACATTCTAGAAAACAGGAGATATGTGGCAAGTACTTATTGATTTCTTGGGGGGACCCCAGGACCAGAAACGTGCCATATTGGACCTTGACCGTGCTAAAATTACCTTTGCCAACTTATTGAAGTTCAAAGTTAAGACGGGTTATTCTGCGAGGGACTTCATGTACTATATGAAGAGATGTGGCAACGATACAGCTTTGCTACAGCGTATAGATTACGAAGAAGATGCATTAGCAATGATAGAAGATTGTATACAAGAGAAAAAAATTAGGATAGCAGTTTCAGACACTCAGCTAGATCAGGAAGGAGAATATGTAATCACACCGATTAAGCAACATAGTAGACATGAGAAAGTTAGTGGACAAGGAATTCAGGATGAAGACATTGATGCGTACAAGGTGTGGCTCAATAAGCTGCCACGGGATGAAAACAACCCAGGTACTAATGTACTAGAAAAATACATCTCAATGATTTTTAGGTATAGTTCTCAAACTTACACTATATATATAACATCTATATATGCATCTTGTAGAATTTAAGGATGACACCCGGCTAAATACTGTTGCAACATATAAAGAATGGTTGAGGAGAGATGGGCTTCTTAAAGATATATGTAATCTGATTTTGTTTTATCTTGGCATTAGTGGAAGCCTTAATATATACATATATTTCCAACTCCATTGTAACTGTGTACTTTCACTTTTTTGTATGTGCAGATGCATATTTAGATGATGAAACCATTGAAGAAGATGGAAGTGGTGACAATAGCGCAGCACCAATGCAGTTTCTAGCTCATGCTCGTAGGCCAAAGGCCTCTCAGAAAGGTATGCAATGGTTCAAAGTGTTCATACATTACTATAACATAAAAATGCTGATTTATAATGTTAACATACGTTCCATTTTGTAGCATCAATTTTACAATAGGGGTTGGCGACAAGAGAAAGATTGGGCAAGGAACCTTGAAAGGTTTATCGGTCGAAGCTAAGAGATTTAAAGTTAGCACTGAGAAACTTAGTATAGATTTCTCATCCACAAAAGGCGGTCCTATAGGAGATAACTATCGCTCGTTTGTTGATGAAATAGTTCGGTTTACAAGAAAAAGGACTCCACTTATTGGAGTTAAAAAGTGGGGAGATGTCAAGCAGATTGTTAAAGATAAAATAGCATGAGATATAATGGTACGTTACAGTCTTGCTCCCGCATATGATAAATTAATTCTTTGTAATATCTTAATTGTTCACAATTTGTTGGTCATCCCCTTTCTATAGGTTAGGTGGAACATTGAAAACAATGATGAAGAGAAGGCTAGGATATGGAAGATTGCAAAGTATCGTTACAAAGGATGGCGAGCTCAATTCAATGCCGCATACAAGGCATACAACAGTTATCATGAAAGAATGAAACATAAGCCAGATGATTTGGACATTGTGGAGTGGCACTACTTGGTGTTGTATTTTGGAAGTGAAAAATTCCAGGTTCCAAGCCTCTAACATATATGTGTTTATTGTCTGTATTTTGTAGTGCAACTAACATATTTGTGTTTATATTAGCGAATGAGCACCACAAACTCTAGCAATTCCCAGCATCGACAGACAATACATCTTACAGGATCAAAACCTTTTTCACAAGTTAGTTTTGAGCAGGTAATGATATGGAACCTAATCTTCTTCTTTTATTTTTTACCTAAATAGTAACAATGTTCAATTTTCACATCTTAGAGAAACCTGGATACTGGTGAAGAGCCAGATGGTTTGACATTTTGGAGGAGTACACGCACCAAGGAGGGCCGATGGTCTTCTGATGCTGCTAAGGAAATATATGTAAGTGCTACTTTGTTCATTAGTACTTAGTGATGTTGCAATTATATATAACATAATTATTATATTGATGGTTGTACATGCCCTGATTGGGTGATAAAAGGTCATCATCTCCTTGTCCTTGTGTTCGGTTTGGCAATTCTATCTTTATGCTATTTTCAGTTTTCAGCTGTGCCACCTGTTCTTTTTGGTATAGCAAGTTACGATGAGCCAAATGCTTCCAAACTTTTTCTGTGGTCTCCTGGTAGCATATGCTAGCTGCTGTAATTTTTGTAGAGCATTGTTGAGTGTCAAGTGCGACCGGACGCTGGACCGGACGCACAGTTTCCGCGTCCGGTCAGTGTTGCAGAGTGGCTGTGGTCCATTTTTCGACCGGACGCTGAAGAGAGTGCATGACCGGACACACCGAGACTTGGAGTTCGGTCACGAACAGAGAGTGGCCAGAGAGGGTTTTTGCTGAGCGGATGCGTCCGGTGATGAGTGACCTGACGCACATGCGCATCCGGTCAGCTCAAACGGCTATTTTCTGCTGCTGTACTGTTTTAGCTTGTATTGTTGTGACCAGCGCGTCCGGTCGTGTAAAACTACGCGTCTGGTCATGTCATCAGCTTGTAGTTTTGTTTAGCTTTTTGAATTCAACGTGTTTCTATCGTGGTTACTATTGTTGTCTTCATCCATTTACTTGCCTTGTCATTTCCAACAACCTAATATGTAGACTCATCTCATGTACCTAATATCGTACTTATGCTTTATGTAGTTAAGTTATGTTCTTTAAAGTGATTTGAATAGAGCTGGGGTACTTGGTAAAACGAGTGTCCAGTGATGTATGTTCTCATAACATGTTTTATTCATTTATCTCCAATGTCATACATATCTCTGAAATGCTAGCGTTCAACTGTCCATTGCTTTCTCATAACATGTTTTATTCATTTATCTCCAATGTCATACATATCTCTAAAGTATCCATTTTACCTAATTCTTATTATACTTGAATTGGAACTGTTGTTGCTACTTGCTAAAGTTGAATACACTAATTGTGTTCTTAAATTTAGGAAAGCGCCTTCTCCAAAGTTGCAGAGAGAATTGAGTTGGAAGCTTCTGTGATTTCAAAAGAACAAGAAAGGCACATTCTTCATGAAACCTACAAGGAAACCACTGGATGTAGGAGCAGGAAAGGTCCTGGACATGGATACATGGCAAAGTATCCGACCCGAAGCCAACTTATGAATGAACGAAATGAAGAGCAGGCTCGTGCATCTGCATTAGCAGCAGCAGCCCAACAGAAGAATATTGAGATGCAAGCTGAGGTAGACAAGTTAAAAGAACAGCTTACCGTTCAAGCCGCTGAGAGGGAGAGTGACAAGGAAAAAATTCAGCAGCTGCAACATCAACTAGAGAGTACAAGTAGCAAGATTAGAGAAGAACTATGGCAAGAGTTTTTTGCACTAATCAAACAACAGAATCAAGCACCGCCTTTGGTACTAATACTACTTCTTAATTGTTACCAACATCATTGTTTTTAGTAAAGCTTGATTGCTAATGTTTCTCCTTATAACTCCAATGCTAGAATGCTGCACCAACCACAATAGCCCCTCAGCCTGCAGAAACAGCCACTCATCCTTCAGAATTCGCAACCAATGCTACTGGTATTGAAAATATGGTTAGTGGAAATGAAGGTGCAGATTTAGCGCAGGTATTATTTTTTTGATGAATGCAAACTGCAATGTAATGGATACCTACATTTAATCTGACATAATGTGTGAATCTTTTTTTTTAAATACGAAGGCTGCTGTTAGTGCAAATGAAGTTGCAAATTTAGAAAAGGTACTATTTTTGATAAATGAAAACTGTAATGTAATGAAAAAGGATACCTACATTTAATCTTGAGGTAATGTGTGCATCTTTTTTTTAAATGAAGGCTGATACAGAATCTGCGCTGGGCATACATAATGCACCTTCTAATGGGCCTGCTGTTGTTCCCACTCCTAGCCAAGGACTAGAACAAGTGCAAAAGGTCATATACTTCAAAAATATCACCTGTACTTTAACAGATTCTTAGAATTGCTAAGTGGTGATTGCTCCTTCAAATCTTCTTGTTTTTGCAGACTGTAGAAGACAGTGAATTAGTGAGCAATAAGATGAGTATCCAACCTAGTCGCCTCACTCGCAACAATGCCAACAGATCACTTTTCCCAAATGACAAAGGCAGTAATGAGTCTTTGAAGTTTATTACTTCACATACACTGAGGAATAATGCTGCAAGTAAAAAGCGAGTTTTGGGAAATAAATGAGGAAAGGTATGAGCTCAAAATCTTATACATGAATCAGGTGTCATTTTAAGTTGTTGTCCAGATTATTAACATGAACTTTGTTCACTTATACATGAATCATGTGTCCTTGCTGCTGCTGCTGTAAATTTTGTAAAGAAATACATGAAACTTGATAAGTTTTGCAGCGAGAGCACAGAAAAGTTAAACATGTCCTTGCTGCTGCTCCTGCTAGCATTCCAATTTTGATTAGATAGTGAACAACTTTAACTGACAGTGTCAAGCTGCTGTAGAGTGTTGCTTTCCACACCGGTGGGATTGGTGAGTTCTAGTAGTGCCATGACCCGGTTGGATTGGTCCCTGTGCCTATGTTGCTACTAGTCTTTGAGGACTTCATTTTAGTGATGCTACTTTGCAATGAACAACTAATGTTTGGCTGGATGGTACTGCAATCATTAGGATTTAGCAAGTTACTGATTTTATTCCCTAGATGGTCTTACTGGATTCTAGTGTTATGCTCTTTATGCTCAAACCTGTAGAAAGTGTCCAATGTTAATCAACTCCCCTGTTCTCATGTAAGCATGAGTAAAACCTTGATTAGCATCTACCATGCTGTCTATGTTTGATTCCAACTGTGTGATCAACTGTATATATTACTAATGCATGTCATTTTGACTTTTTCAGGAAGATCAACCTTGAGGGAGTCTTGGCAAGCTCAAATGAATCTAATATTGTGCAACGGAAAGATATCATGTTGATCTGTGCTAAGAGACATGTATTTTTGTTTATGATTGCCTATTTGTAGCATAAGTTAGTGGTTTGTAATGCAATTCAACTTTGCAATTACCTATTTGGAATTAGGCAGGCATTTGACTTCCTCACATTGTACAAATTATTCAATGCTTATGATCCAAGTTACTAATATGATTGCCTTTTTGTGCCATTGAATTTTGTAATTTTATGAATTTCTGTGCAATGAATCCGATGCAATAATTGGTTGTCCTCCTAATCTCATGTCGATGCAATAGTTCGTATTGCAGCGAACCAAAATGGTGATGCAATAGAACCTCTTGCATCCAACCTCATGTTGATGTAATAGTTTGTATTGCATCCAACCTCGTGTTGATGCAATAGTTCGAATTGCATCAAACATAAACTCGATGCAATAACATAAACTCGATGCAATAGTTCGTATTGCATCGAACCAAAATGGTGATGCAATAGGTTCTATTGTATCGAACCTAATATCGATGCAATATAGTCTATTGCACCGAACGTTGGTCGTTGCAATAGATGTATTGCATCAACATGATTTGGATGCAAAAAGCTATTACATCTCTCAATTTTGATGCAATAGACAACGGACGGACGATGCAATAGCTGCTTCTCGCATCAACCACAAGTAACCGATGCGAAAGGCTATTGCATCAAGACCACTTGCATCGGCTGGCATCAAACGAGAAATTGATGCGACACCGAACTATTGCATCTATTTTAGACCTATAACATCAAAAATTGGCCGGTGCAACAGGGTCAAAATTTAGTACAAACCTATCACCTTGCCAAAATTCAATGGAAGGACAGATCCACGACAATTCATCATGAGCTTTGAGGCAGTAGTAGCCTCCGCTGGCGGAAACAAAGTGGTGTTAGCAAAGTCCTTCGTCATCGCAGCTGAAGGTGATGCCCTAGCCTGGTACTCAATGCTAAGACCAAGCTCTATCTATTCATTGGAAGACCTCCACGACAAGGTCTTCGCAAACTTCAAAGGGTTCGCAAGTGAATCCTTGACTTCCATGTATCTGTTTCAATGCAAGCAAAATCAAGGACAAGCCCTAAAGGACTACTTCAAGAAATTTGTGCAAATGAAAGCAAAAGCACCCAATGTATAAGAAGACATTGCTATTGAAGCAACAATCAAAGGCCTTTGTATAGGTCCATTTGCAACTCACTTAGCTAGGGAAAAAACCTCAAACCATCAAAGATTTTTACAACAAAGTCGAGAAGTATTGTAGATCTGACAACAACCTCCACAGAAGACTAGAAGAACAAAACCAAAGCAAGCAGTTCCACGGCAATAACAGGAACACCCAAAAGGGCAACAGAAACCATGTTCAGCCACAAGCCTAGCAAGTGCAAAACCAGCAAGTCTCCAATATAGAACAAGGTAATAGCCAGCAGGGCAACAACCAGCAAAGGCAGGCCCAAACAATAGGCCCTAGAGACAATCCGAAGGCAAGGGAAATAGCCAAGGTAGAAATTGGAACAAAAATCAAAACCAAAGGCAGCCAAGGTAGTACTGTTTCGTTCATGGAGAAAACAAAGGGCACATAACTAGGTACTGCCCAGATGCCAAAGAAACTCAAGAAAGGATAAAAAGCAGAGCTAACTCCCCACCTTTGCCACAATAGCCCCCTAGAGAGGTGAACCATACCTTCACAGCATCTCAATAGCAATACTGTCCAATTTACCCGAGCCTGAACTCCACCCATATTCATCCATAAACCCTAGCAGTCGCTTACTACCCAAACTTCTTACCTGCATGGAGACCAACTACTTAGCAGCAGGTGCTACCCAACAACCAACGGGCATAGGCCAACCTCACTCTTAGAAAACCAAGTCCTCCGCACATAACATTCATCGAGACCAAATAGCCATCTCGAACTCACAACTGACAGCTAGAGCCATTACCTCTGCCGCCTTCAACATAGCTCCCAACACCCAAAAACAAACCTAACCCAAAAAACCAACTCCACCCTCACAAACCCCTACCAACCATCGGCATGATACTGCCCATAGTCGGAGGGTCCTCCATAGAGTTCTAGACTAAGAAGCAAAAGAAGGATCACTTAAGGTTGGTCAACAACATAGCAGTCCAAGGCCTAGTGCGTCACACGGATTGGTCGAAGACCCCAATCACCATCTTAGAGCAAGATTTGCAGTTGGAGAGCTACCACCATATTGACGCCATGGTAATCAAGGCCAACATTGCTGGATGGGGAATCAAAAGGGTTCTCATGGATTCTGGAAGTTTCGCAGATATCATCTTCGTGAATGCCTTCAACTAGATGAAGCTAAGCAGGAGTCAGTTGTAGCCTTCAGAGTCACCACTGATTGGGTTTGGCGGAAAAGAGGATAAACACATTAGGAAAAGTATCCCTCCCAGTCTCCTTTGGAGGTCAAGAAAATGCAAGAACAAAATATGTGACCTTTGACGTAGTAGGTCTCTACTACCCCTACAACGCCATCTTTGGAAGAGGGTTTGCAAACAAATTCAACGTGGCCATCCACATGGGTTATCTGTGTATGAAAATACCAGCTTTGCACAGAATCATTATAGTTCATGGTAGCCAGACAGAAGCAAGAAATATAGAAAGAGTCATCCATAAATCTTAGCACAATATCAACTACATCGAAGCAGCTAGAAATAATTTAGTAGAGACTCCGGACATGCCGAAGGGAAAAAATAGTTCTCAAGGATCAAGGAGAAACAAAAATTGTCCCTTTGGAGGATACAGTCCCAGACAGAGAGGTCACGATTGAAGGCAACCTGTCGAAGCAAGAGGAGGGAGAGCTTATAGAAACCTTAGCCAAAAACAAAGATGTCTTCGCATGGTCAGCCTCTGACCTGAAGAGGGTCAGCAGGGACATTGTTTACACCAGAATTTGGAAGAAGAGTTGCAGGGACTTGAAAGCTCCTGAGATCATGTCATCAAGGAATCAGTTGCATGTAGATCAGAGCCAGTTGATTCGGATGCAGCGCTGGAATTGGCTTTCTCCAGATAGCGCCAACAGACAACGACAAAGGCTACGATTGGTGATGGGACGAGACATGCTGGAATCTACAAAAAGGGAAAGATTAGAGTCCAAGTTATCTTAAATTAGGAATGTTTTTGTTTATGCCAAAGATTGCAACAAATCATGCTCGAGTAGGATTCAGGTTTAGACTCTAGGTATAAATATCAAACCCCGGCTACTGTAAAGAGGACAATCAATCAATCTAATACAAGTCAATTACTTTTTTGGCACCGGCCACCCCTTAGGAGTAGGAGTAGAGTAGATCTTGGTGAGTTCTTCAGCGAGTATGGTTGCATCAATCCGGTCGACCTCCACTGCTTGTCTGCAAGTACCGTCATGGCTTATACCTCTGTTCATTGGGATGCATCGATCCGGTCGACCTCCACTATGACTCTAGTGTAAGTTAGTTATCGATTCTTGTCTAGTTCGCGTATGGCTGCATTGATCCGGTCGACCCCCATTGCATGAACTAGATTAAGGTCAAGTTATCGGCTCTAACTTTAGAATGGTAGTCTTTGGTAGATTCATTAAGTTACCGATATTGCTTATTGCTTTCATTGTTTATCTAATTACAGCAATATCACTCTGCTCGATTGAGATTGATTTGGATCGGCCTTATATCTTATTTAACCCATCGTTTGCTAATCTAAAACTGATCTAATCTACACCTTAAATGATGAGTTATGTTTTATCGGCTATTTTACGTCAATCTTAATCGTGCATAGCGTGCGGTTAAGGCATGTTGTGTCTCGAGTAGATCTATTGGCTAGCGAAAACCGTTTCATGGCCCATTATCACGTCTTGTGTGATTTTGCCTCACACCCCACTGTTAGCACCGTGGAGCGGGGATCGTTATTTAGTAGATCTATTCCTAGTAAGGCATGACCCTAACTATGCGCTATGCCTGAATCGGTTGTTTTAGCCAATATCGAGTGCTTTCACGAATAGTTCGCATCATGAGACCGCTGAAGTAAAGATAGGTTGAAAGATGTGTTAGCCCCATGATCTTATTATTATATTACAGCCTGCATGATTCTGCCTCATGCCCCACTGATATTAGTAATGAGTTAGGGTCATCAAGTCTATTCTTGTTTCTACGGCCTGCATGATTCTGCCTCATGCCCCACTGGTCATAGCGATAGATGAGATCTAACATGTTCATTAGATTTACCTTTATTAAGTGGTTAATTGGTGTTAAATTGTTTCTTTATATAAAAGGGGTTTGGTTACATGTAATCATTGGCTAGTATAAACCAATCATTGTCAACATCTTATTGCCATTGATTAATATTTGCTCAAATAATGATGATTCCTGAATGATAACCGATTCTTCTTACACAACCACATGAGTTTTAACTGATTTATTCTTATGAATACACTAGAATTAACTATTTAGTCGATCTCCTTTCATATTGGCTCTCGGAGCCACACATTCGGGACTATCTGGCAACACCGGCATGTTTCACCCTTAATTACTGATAAACTTTCTCTTCTTGTCAATTGCCGGGTCAAATTGACTGGCACATCTTGGGAGGATTGCGCAGGATCGACCATCCCTGCGCTGAAGCTAGGCGGATCTGCTCCATCGAGCGGACCCTTCCGGCTTGCTACGTGTGTACCTGGCACGGAGATGAAAATTCTATGTCGATAGACATTATATAGCACTCCCTTGACATCAATCCTAGAATGAAGCCAAAGAAGCAGTAATAAAGGAAAATGTCGGAGGAGAGAATTCTAGCAGCAAAAGCAGAAGTTTAGAGATTGCTAGAAGCTAATGTCATCAGAGAGGTCAAATACCCAGAATGGTTGGCAAACATAGTCTTGGTGCCAAAGAAAAATGGGAAGATGAGAATGTGCATAGACTTCATAGATCTAAACAAAGCATGCAAGAAAGACCCATTTCCATTACCAAGAATAGACACCTCCGATGACAAGGCAGCAGGTTGCAAGCATTTCTCCCTTCTAGATTTCTTCTCAGGATATCACCAAATCTGGCTCAGCAAAGAAGATGAGAAGACAAGTTTCACTACCCCCTTTGGAACCTACTGTTATAGAAGAGTGCCCGAAGGACTGAAAAACATTATAGCCTATGTAGATAACATTGTCATGATGAGCAAGAATGAGGCAGACCACATAGCAGACTTAAGGGAAACCTTCGCCAATCTAAGAGAAGTCGGGTTGAAACTCAACCCAGAAAAGTGTGTCTTTGGCTTAAGGAGAGGCAAAATGCTCGAATACATCATAGGACCCGAAGGCATAAGAGCCAACCCAGACAAAACAAAGGCCAAAATCTCCATGGTGGAGCCATCAACCAAGAAGGAAGTCCAAAAACTCACAGGAAGAATAGCGGCACTGAGCAGAGTCATCTTGAAGTCTATAGAATGCAGCCTCCCATTCTTCAAAGCCTTAAGAGGAGGAGATAAGATGGAATGGGGACCAGAACAGTTGAAGACTTTCCAACAACTGAAAAATTACTTGGCCACCGGCTTGTAGTGATAGTGCCAGACCTAGAGGCTCCACTACTGTTATACGTCATAGCCTTCGACCACGCAGTCAGTGGGGTGCTCATCTAAGAGAAAGAAGAATAGTCAAAGGTCACCTAGTAACCAGTTTACTACATATTAGAAGCCCTGACAAGAGCAAAGTTAAACTACACAGAGATTTAAAAAATAGCATATGCAGTGTTGATCTCCTCAAGGAAGTTGAAGCACTATTTCCAAGCATACGAGATCACAGTGCCATCTACGCAACCGCTAGGAGACATACTCAGCAACAAGGAAGCCTCCAAAAGAATAGGGAAACGGGCAACAGAGTTATCCCAGTTTGAACTCAACTACGTTTCAAGAACAACAATCAAGTCACAAGCATTAGCAAACTTTATGGCAAATTGGACACCTTTGGCCCAACAAGCTCCGCAGCCTCAGCCCCAAATCTGGACACTTTACACAGACGGGGCTTGGGGACATCTAGGTGCTGGGGCCTCTGCCGTCTTGATAGCACCATCTGGCCTCCGCACAAAGTATGCAGAAAGGTTAGAATTCAAAGCAACAAATAATATAGCAGAGTATGAAGGCCTTATACTAGGACTCAACAAGGCAAAAGCACTTGGAGCAAAAATGCTATTGGCAAAAATAGATTCCCAAGTCATAGCAGGGCAAGTTGAAAAAGAATACATGGCAAGAGAGCCAAAACTGGCCAAATACTTGGCCATAGTAAGGGCTCAGGAGCGGAGGTTCCAAGGACTCACCCTGCAGTACATTCCAAGAGCAAAAAATATAGAACTAGACAAACTAGCGAAGGCCACGACAAACAACTTGCCCATACCAAATGGGGCCTTCTATCAAGTGTTGCAGTCACCAGCAATGCAGACCACAACGAAGGCATTCAAAACAATCCTAGTCACTGAATTAGAGGACTAGAGGCAGTTGATCATTGATTGCCTGAACAATGAGCATCATGTAGAAGACGAAGCAAATGCAGCCAGAATGGCAGCGAGGGCAAGAAGCTATACGCTAATAGAAGGAATGTTGTATAAGAAAGGGGTTGTCCAACCACTGCTCAAGTGCATATCTCAGAGCAAAGGCAAAGACCTTCTACAAGAAATTTATTTAGGATCATGTGGCTCACACATTGGCCCAAGGGCACTATCGACGAAGGCCATCAGGCAAGGGTTCTATTGGCCCACCCATATCAAGGACACAGAGCAAGCTATCAAGACATGTCAAGCCTGCCATAGTACCTCCCCACACAAATCAAAACCCTTGGCCACAATACAACTCATCCCACCCACTTGGCCACTTCAAAGATGGGGAATGGATCTGGTTGGGCCATTACCACCATCGCAAGGGGGAACAAATTTGTAGTAGTAGCCATAGAATACTTTACGAGGTGGATTGAAGCCAAACCACTCGCCAAAATAACATCAGAGACAATGAAAAAGTTCTTCTGGTAGAATATAATTTGTAGATTCGGAGTGCAAAGAACACTAACAGTTCACAATGGAAAGCAATTTGACTCAAACAACTTCAAAGAATTCTACAAAAGTATGGTAACAAAGGTTGCCATCACCCTAGTCTACCACCTAGAATCAAATGGAGCAGTAGAAAGAGCCAACAAAGTGATATTCTCAGCAATAGTGAAGACCCTATTCAACCTTCGCAAAGGCAAATGGGCAGACGAACTGCCGAGGGTAGTGTGGTCCAATAACACTACAACCTCTAGAACAATAGGATTCACACCATTTAAACTCTTATACAGCGAAGAAGCTATGCTACCCAAAGAAGCCAGGTATCAGAGCCTCCGCATCATAAAGCAAGCACTAGTAGAAGATAAAGAATACTCCAAAGAAACAATAGAGGGCACAAGGTTGGAAGCAGTTGAAAACATTACAAAATACCAAGACTAAACCAAAAAATAGAGAGACACCAAGGTAGTCAGGAAAACCATACAAGACGGAGACCTAGTCCTCAGGAGGAAGCCTAATGCTAAAAACGTTGGAAAGCTCCAGCCAAAATGGGAAGGCCCTTAGATGGCGAAGGTAGCCAGAAGACCTGGGTCATTCCACTTGATCGACGACGAAGGCAGAACGACAGCTCATACCTAGAACATCAACAGTCTGCGTAGATTTTTCATCTAAATGTAAAAAGGTGGCCTCCACGGAACTATAAGCGAAGGTCACCAACTCTCTAGTTTTCACATTTCTACATTTCATGCAAAAGGGCTTGCACTCTTTTCCTCACAAAGAGGCTCCTAGCGGAGGTGAGGTTTTTAATGAGGCAAGTTCATGTAAAAACCTCTAGAAATATAAAGAGGAAACCCCCCAAAAAATATGTCATAAAAAGCGAAGATCAAAAGTGGCTAGCAACGCAGCCACAATATTCGACAAACAAAGTTTACAATAGAGGACCCTCCAATACTTTAGGCGAAGGCTCTAAAGTATGGAACGACCTCCGTGGCTAAAAAAATTAGCCTATAACCTTGAGAAAGTCCTGTCCACATTCAAGCATCAAGGATTCATCATGACGGCCAAAAAGGTCAAAACCAACCCGACAAAGACCTACCTCCGACGTAGGCATCAGGAAAAGGCTTATCAGTAATAAGCCTCATCTAATAGCCAAAGTTAATAGCTAACAGTACAATAGCAGTAAAGATCAGCAGTCATGCCAAGTACAAAGAAATCTCAACTTAAAAGCATATCCAATCAATTAACACCTCCTAACCACCAAGATTTATTAAAAATGTACAAGTGGTGCACTATAAAACCCGTCACCACGCCACCGCAACCGACCCAGTCAGTACACTTTCACACCGCCAACCCTAGATAAATGGAAGGGGGAACCAAACCAGACCAAAAAGCAGCACACTATAGAGCCACCCGAGTAAAAAATGGAAGTCGGAGCCTCCTTATAAATGAGAGACCGGGAGATATCGTGCGAAGACTCATAAATCCAGCAGCTCGCACAGCCCGACGAAGGCCTCGATGAGGACAAACGCATCATCCACCCAAGGTCGCAAAGCCTCCGCAAGGTCCAGAGCAACATGAGTCCAGAAGCGGTCAGCTAGTGTCAGAGGTTGCGGGAGGGCATCGCACCAAGGCTCATAACATCCCCCCACAACCAAAGACACCATTTGTCGCAACCCGACATCAACCATGTTCGACGGGAGCACAGCTGCTTCAGCAAGACCGAAGGCCGAAGAAAGAAAATCTAGGTGCAAGCGGGAGCAATGTACAAGAAATATTTCCTCAGCCTCCGTTGCTTGCTTAAGTTGCTCTGTGGCCTCTTGAAAAGCTTTGACAACCAACATCAGTGCCCCCGATGAATACTCAAATTGCGCCAAATCCTTCGCAATGTCGACAAGATAAAAAACGAGCACCTCAGTTCCTTAGCTACGACATGCTATAGCTCCCCTCTCAGCACCAAGCAAGCACAGAGGTGGAGGTCGGAGAGGAAAGACAAGCACCAAAGCCTCCGCAAGACGCCGAAAGTTAGAATATAACAACCAAGCTCCTTCGCGCAAGAACGTAGACTCGTACTCAACATCGACCAGAGAGTAGAGAAGCGGAGGAGTAAAGAGGAACCAAGGCACAGAAATCGTAGCCCTTCGGCCTAGTCAGAGATATGAGAATCTATTATAACTAAGATTAACACAAGAAAAGAGGCAATAAAAAGTTTATTTCAAACCTGACACAATTATAACAGTAGCGCATTAGAAGCGCAATAGTACAAAAGCCCGAAGGCAGTAAAAAGAAAACAAAAAGAGAGAAAGAAGATGCTAAGGCTCCCCAGCTAATAGTTACAAAGGCGCGAAGGCCTACAAAACAAGTCAACCAGTAAATTAAGGGCAACACCTGTCGACACATAATTTTGTTCCATGCCGAGGACACACGTAGCAAGCCGGAAGGGTCCGCTCGATGGAGCAGATCCGCCTAGCTTCAGCGCAAGAGTGGTCGATCCTGCGCAATCCTCCCGGGACGTGCCAGTTAATTTGACCCTGCAATTGACAAGGAGAGAAAGTTTATCAGTAATTAAGGGTGGAACATGCCGGTGTTGCCAGACAGTTCCGAATGTGCGGCTCTCAGAGCCGATATGAGAGGAGATTGACTAAATAGTTAATTCCTACATATTCATAAGAATAAATCAGTTAAAACTCATGGGGTTGTATAAGAAGAATTGGTTATCATTTAGGATAAATGTTATTTAAGCAAATATTAATCACTGGCAATAAGATATCAATATGGATCGGTTTGTATTGAGCCAATGATTATAAGTAACCGAACTCCTTTATATAAAGAAACAGTTCAACATCACTTAACCATTTAATAAAGATAAATCTAGTGAACATGTTACATCCCATCTATCGCCATGACCAGTGGGGAATGAGGCAGAATCATGCAGGCCGTAGAAACAACAATAGACTCGACGACCCTAACTCATTACTAATATTAGTGGGGCATGAGGCCGAATCATGCAGGCCGTAATACAATAACAAGATCATGGGGCTAACATATCTTTCAACTTATCTCTACTTCAATGACCTCGTAATGCAAACTGTTCGTGAAAGCATTCAATATCGGCTAAATAGCCGATTTAGGCATAGCGCATAGTTAAGGTTATGCCTTCTCAGGAACGGGTCTACCAACTAATGATTCCCACTCCACGGTGCCAACAGTGGGGTGAGAGGCAGAATCCCACAGACCATGATGACAAGCCATGGAACGGTTTTTGTTAACTAATAGATCTACTCAAGATTGGACATGCCTTAACCATACGCTATGCACGACTAAGATTGACGCAAAATAGCCGATAAAAACATAACTCATCGCTTAAGATGTATATTAGATAGGTTTTAGATCAACAAACGATGAGTTAAACAAGATGTAAGGCCAATCCAAATCAATCTCAATCGGGTAGAGTGATATTGCTGTAATTAGATAAACAATGAAAGCAATAAGCAATATCAGTAACTTAATGAATCTACCAAAGACTGCCATGCTAAGGTAGAGCCCATAACTTGACCTTGATCTAATTCAAGCAGTGGGGTGTGAGGCAGAATCACACAGGCCATACTTGAATTAGGCAAGAGTCAATAACTAGCCTATACCAGAGTCGCAGTGGGGGTCGACCGGATTGATGCAGCCATACGAACAGAGGTATAAACCATGATGATACTTACAGACAAGCAGTGGAGGTCGATCGGATCGATGCAGCCGTACTTGCTGAAGAACTCGCCAAGATCTACTCTACTCCTACTCCTAAAGGGTGGCCGGAGCCGAAAAAAGTAATTGACTTTGTATTTGATTGGTTGTGTCTCCTTACAATGGCCGGGGTTTGATATTTATACCCGGGACCTATGTACGACTCCTATCTAAGCACGACTCACTACAAATTTTGACTCTAAAGAAAATATTCCTAATTTAAGATAACTTGGACTCTAATCTTTCCCTTTTGTAGAGTCTAGCATGCCTCGTCCCTGCGCCAACATAGCTTATGTCGTTATCCACTTGCGCTATCCGAAGAAAGCCGATTCTAGTGCTGTATCCGAATCAGCTGTTTTTGATCTACACGTAATTGATTCCTCGCTGACATGGTTTTGGGAGTTTTCGAGCCTCTGAAATCCTTCTTCCAAATTCTAGTGTAAACACATGCCCCCCAATTTTGGGATAAAAGTAATTTTATTCCAAAATTATCTATCTACATCCTTGATTGGTCCACAGTCACGGGTAGAGAACCTTGATCTAGAGTCCACCGTCCGTCACCGCTTGCGTCCTTTCATGAGCCTATGCCCCAAAACTTTTGCAAGAGCACCACTATTTCATGGCATTTGTGTCGATGAAATATGGTCGGCAGTCCACCGAGGGGGGTGCCCGTGGTGGTAGAATGTCGGTAGATGGTGCGTGTAATTAGGAACCAGATGGTTACAGAGGCGCAGAGACAGCGATTTAGACAGATTCAGGCCGTCTGGTCGACATAATACCCTACGTCCTGTGTCTTTGGTGTATTGTATTGATGTGTATGATTAACCTGTCCTCTAGGGGACCCTTGTCTCTCCTTATATACTCTGAAGAAACAAGGTTACAAGTAAAGTATCTAATTTGATACTATTACAATATCTAGTACAACTTGTAATCTTGATGTGCACACCTTGATCTTACGGGCCGAGCCACCTCGGATGGTGCGGCCCATGTACCATCTTGTGGTACCCGGGGGTATATCCCCCATAGCTAGTCCCTGAGCGCCATGTATTCTGATGCGACACGCCATTTTAACCTTCTCCGAACAGTGAGGCTTGAGTTCTTGACATCTCCGACCACCGTTGTCGCCGGAGAAGTAGGTTGTCCAAAGAATGTATGGTGCTCTTAAGAAGAAAGAAAAAGATTTTCGTCCTGGGAAGTGTGCCCACTTGTATTTACGAAAAGAAATGTAAGTGCATCTTGAAGCGTAAGCGTCTTTGATCATCGAGGCGTGGGGTGAAAAACAAACACATTCACCGCAAGGTGAAGTGTGCCCACTTAGTCCCCGAGCACGGTAGTAGGTGACGAGGCACATGGTGCCGTGGTCTAAAAAGAATTCCCGATTAAGTTGAGAATCCAATCAATCGTTACACAAGCGATACGAGATGCACCGGCAGTGCATCGTCATCGATGTAGTCCCCAAGCTTGGTGGAAGGAGAGGTATGAGCCTTGTAGCAAGGTCTAAACGAGAAAGAATATCCCAACTGTATGCGAGTCGCCAGTGGCATGTAGGCATGTAGTTCGAGCCACGTGGGAGAGTGGTCAGGCGGTCCCCCCGAGCACGAAGTCGAGGAGCGAGCAACGAAGTCCCCAAGCTATGGTCGGAGAGTGATCGAGGTAGTCCCCGAGCGTAGGTCGAGAAGCGAGCGACGAAGTCCCCGAGCTGTGGTCGGAGAGTGATCGAAGCAGTCCCCGAGCGTAGGTCGAGAAGCGAGCGACAAAGTCCCCGAGCATAGCTCGAAATTCCTATAGACAAATATGTAGAATGGTAGTACATGATGTACAAAATAATAAATGATGGAGAAAAAATCAGCGGTGAAGAAATAACGCTCAGCAGTTATTTGCAAATGAGTATAATGTGATAAAGCAGTTGGTGCTTTGTAAACATCAGTGTTAATGTGAAGTTTATGTTTATACTTAATATAAATTATCCGACCAGTTAGTATGTAGCTAAGTCTCCAGCCCTAGCTAGCCCGTTAACCATAACGTGGGGCGCGGAGCCCGTGCACGTGTAGGAAGAACAAAGCATCACTAAGGAGCCACTGCCGACCACCCATAACGCAAGGGCAGACGCTCGTGCACGTGTAGGGAGGAGCCGGAGACAGGGCCTTTTCTGGAGACATCGAGCATCAACATGACTGGTCGAGGATTTGCATTAAGTATAAGCTGTATGTTACATTTAAGATTGTATACATGGACAAACTTTATTTGAAGAATAACCATGACGAGGACGTTGTGGAGAAACGTCGTGATGAAAATTATATTAAATATAAATATTAGAAGTGTACTTATCTTTGGATAGAAATCTGGTCGATGGCGATAAAGTTGTCCTATCCTTATACTTTTCGGCCTGTTGTGATGGTGGTCGCGGTTATCATAGCGCCGTTCTTCGTGGCGATCATCATTGCGACGTGGTCTGGTGGTCGAGGTGGTCGGAGCTCGGCGGAGCCGCTCTGGACGTGGTCTGGTGGTCCGGTGGTCGGAGCTCGGCGGAGCCACTCGAGACGTGGTCTGGTGGTCGGAGCTCGGCGGAGCCACTCGAGACGTGGTCTGGTGGTCGGAGCTCAGCGGAGCCACTCTAGACATGGTCTGGTGGTCCGGTGGTCGGAGCTCGGCGGAGCCGCTCGGGACGTGGTCTGGTGGTCGGAGCTCGGCAGAGCCGCTCGGGATGTGGTCTACGTGGTCTGGTGGTCAACGTGGTCGGAGCTTGGCAGAGCAGTCGCCCGAGGACACCGAGTTGTAGTTGGACGGGCACTCGGACTCATAGCCGGACGTGGTCGAGGCGGAGTCGGAAGTCCACCGAAGGATCTAGACGAGGGTGAGTTATTGTAATCATTGTTGATCTGATGGTGATGAAAGCCGTGCGTCAGCAGCAAGGAAATATGCCCGTATGCATGCTTGTTCGTGACGTTAGCTTGTACGGCTCGATTCATGCTTGCATGTGATCTTCTAAAGATTTGGACGCGGCCTTGCTTGCTTGCTTATAGAGCAGGACATCGTTGCTTGTCTTCATGCTAGCACGTACGTCATGGACTCGAGGACTCGCTTGGCTCAACGTGGCTCGCTCGGCGGCTTGCTTGATGGCTCGACGCGGCTCGCCGACGGCTCGCTTTCGCTCACTTGATGTCCGAGTCACCGAAGAAGTCATCTAGATGTATATCTTGTATTGACGTAGTGCAGGTTCCCAATAGCTAGCTTCTTTTGTACTTGATGACGCACAGCATGCACATTGGAGTCGGAGTCGAGTCGACACTATCAGGCGGAGGCAGAGTCGAATTCTCTCATGGTGGCGGCGGTGCATTGACAAAGCAGGACGACGTCGTGCTGATGGAGATGAATTCCTGCCAACGAATAGATACATGGAGAAATAGATCCGGAAATACATATATACTCTGTATATTGTAATAATAAAAATATAACTTAGCTTGTCTATTTAGGCGACGTGACCCATGCATGTGCATGTTAGCATGCAGGCTGAAAGATCATGACCATCCATAACAAACCGCATGGTCTTGTAGATCGGATCGTAGGCCTCCTGGTTTGCTCGATTAGATTTTTCTGTTATCTTCTTGGTCAGCTTGACGTGGCTATGTATTCAATTAGCTTGCATGTCCTTTTTGTTGGTTGAGGATGACTTGTACGTCGTCTTTTGCATGGAGCTGTAGCTCGATACATCGATACGCCTTTCTTTGTTGATTGCTTGGAGCCTTGATCGCACGCCAATCGCCGGTCTAGTCCCTCGCGACGAGTAAGCGTCCTCCGCGGCAGCTGAAGTTGCCACGGATGTCGTTGTTGAAGAAAGATTCCATTTGGTTCACCGGAGGATCAGCGCGCACGACCCCTTAAGGGGCCCCTACCTAGCGCGCCACTGTCGATGAAATATGGTCGGCAGTCCACCGAGGGGGATGCCCGTGGTGGTAGATTGTCGGTAGACTATGCGTGTAATCAGGAACCAGATGGTTACAGAGGCGCAGAGACAGCGATTTAGACAAGTTCAGGCCGTCTGGTCGACGTAATACCCTACGTCCTGTGTCTTTGGTGTATTGTATTGATGTGTATGATTAACCTGTCCTCTAGGGGACCCTTGTCTCTCCTTATATACTCTGAAGAGACAAGGTTACAAGTAAAGTATCCAATTTGGTACTATTACAATATCTAGTACAACTTGTAATCTTGATGTGCACGCCTTGATCTTACGGGCCGAGCCACCTCGGATGGTGCGGCCCATGTACCATCTTGTGGTACCCAGGGGTATATCCCCCACAATTTGGATTCATCTTCCCGGGCTGGCTATAAAATGCTCATCCGACACTGGCAAGAGCAACTCATTACTTCAGACATGTTTCTCTTCCATCCGTCTTTTTGAGTGCTCCCAACTCCGCTAGACCCTCCATGGTCTATCCTTTTGTTACGATGATCTTGAGCGGTTAGAAGAATTCTTGTGTATGGGGTGATTGTGTCACTTATTCTAGTGCTTCGTTGATCAAGAAGACCAGCCATCGCGGTTAGAAGAATTCTTGTGATATCACCTAAGTCTTATTTGCAAGCTCGCAAAGCTGTTTTAGCATTTTGTGATGGCTAGAATATGTAGACACCTTCCCTTGTTTGTTCCATCAAATGCCTATCGGGAAAGCCACAAGCTTCTTTCCAGTAGTCTCCCAGTCACCGAGGAATTAGCTAGGTACCTGTTAGGCAGGCGGCTTTTCCCTTTCTCTTGCACAATCTTATCAATGGGCCGATGTGACTTGGTTTACGATGACCTTCAGCCTTATGGGGATCCGGACTCCCTTCAATCCAAAGAAGCCTTGGTGGGTAGGTCTCTAATTAATGTAGACTCTTTGTATCTGTCTCCCAATGCTTCGTAATTTTGGGGAAACGATAAGTTCGAATTTGCTATCTTTCCGTTATTTGTCCCCTGAATTCCTGGAGTGCCAATCCATTTCCGTTTCTGATTTCAATTTCATATCTCCTGGCGAAATCTATCTTCTCGCCCTCCCGGCTTATATAAACGGGCCTTGACAGTGGATCCAAGTATAGCTCACTTTGCCTCAAACCTCCTGCACTCTTATCATAATTCTTGCTTTTCCGTAGGCCAGAGATCAAGGAGAACAGCAAGAGGTCTCCTGAGAAGTTCTTCATCGGATCTACATCATCGCGTCAGTGCCTTCGTCGTCAGGAGGGTGTATCCTATGATGCCTCTGCTGTCTCGGGGAATAGAGCCAACTCCATTCGGCCTTCAGGCCCTTCCTCATCGACGGCTTGTCGCCAGCCCCCTTACCATCAGATGGGGTGGATTGATAATGATGATTTGCTTGCCTCCATTGATCGACATGGCCAGAGTATCATTGAGTGTCTATCCCTCGTAGAATCGGCCCTAGCTATGGTTCGATGCTGATCACCTCCTGCGGCCGATTCGGTGGAGGATAGGTTGGCCAAGGCCGAGGCCAAAATTGCGGGTGAGATACCTATCGTAACCTCTGCTTCTTTTCAATTTTGCCATCAGGATTCTGATCATCTCCCTTTTGAACTTTTTAGATTTGTCCACCCAACTGGAGAGCCTTCAACTTGCTATGGAGTACGTGGCGGGTTTTGTTAACGCTAGAGGTGCCGTCCCAATAGTTCGCCTGTATGACATTCCAAATCGCGTCAGGAAGGTCGCTCTTCATGGCGTCCATCATGGTGCTGCCATGGCGTTGGCCGCCACACAGGCTCGTTCTGGCCACAATCTTCGGCTTCTTCCTAACGGTTTTCCAGACGTGGTGCACCATGGGGATCATGAGCATCTGACTGGGGACTTCCTTAGTGCTGCTGACTCCGTGGCCTTCAACACCCTGGCCGATGATATAGTAGGCAAAGTGTTTCCGGCCCATAACTTGTAATAGGTGGCATTTTGCAAATAATTTCTTTGTCTTGAGTGACTTCTCCTTCGTTTTGTATTCTACACTATACACATCACTTCATTAGCATAATCGATACGCATCGTACCGGCTTTCACCCCTTCGGGTTTGTTTTCTTGCTAGCAACGATACCCTTCTGGTATCGGCTACTAAAACTAACGACTGTGCAAATCGGTTGTTAAGTATCAATCCAAACGTTAGGGTAATATTCCTTCAAATATTTCCCATTTGATTGCTCTACCGAATTTTCTCCTCCACCCAGCGTCTCCAAAATGTATGAAGCGCGCAATGCCTAAGCCGATAAGGTTTCCCCTGATTAGGCGACCATACCGGTTGTCTCGCCTTTTGGTCATCATAAGTGTGTCTTTGCGAGCATTCTTAGATCAGCTGGAGAAGTTAATAGCCAGCGGGAACTGATGCCATTTGACTGGAAATACCGAGAGTGACCCATGGTGCCCCAGACTTGAGATCTGCATGTTGTCATGGATCTTGTGTAGAACCGATCATATTCTCCACTGTTTACTCATGCTTCCTTTTTCGGCTAAAGAGCCGATTTGATACAGCTGATCTAGGCCCTTAGTTTAATCAAGTCTGAAAACACAGCTTTTATTAAGAGAACCCTTTTGATTTCTTGCCTTTTAGTTGCTCAGCGCTGTATTCCCATCGGCATTAATGAAGTGGCGCTTCACCTTCCATTAATTGTTGTTGCCTTTTACACGTCCCAAGGCGCCCATCCCTTCGCTTCAGGTCTTCAAATACCGGTTGGTGGTTTTGGCCTCGAGTACATCCTTACTCGTAACTGTTTCTCCGCTCTTCTCCACCTGTTGAAACCCTGTAGCAGTTCTCTTTCCCCTTTTCGTAGATCCAATCGTTCTCCATGGACAGCGAAGATAACCGAGGTAAGCGTGGGCGGAGGAAATCCTAGAGGAGAGTATGCCAATGAACCAGCGTCTCCAACACATGAGGTGAGATCAACATTTCTTGTTCACGATGATGAATAGTTCTGACTCACCTGCAGGTTTGTTGTGAATGACAGCCTTCGTCCTCTCTCAAGGGCCGGTGGGCCTTTTGACATCACATCTTCCATCCGGCTTCATCGTTGGATTCATCCAACTCCTATAATGGAGACGATGCGGCGCTACCTTCATGAGTGGAGGATGACTTAGAATCATTATTCCAAAGCGACTTGGGAGAACGGCCAATTGGAGATTCACCTCGGGGTTTCTCAGGCCGCCCTTCATGTAGCCGAGGAGGAGGCCAGCGCCGTCCGAGCGAGACTGGCTGAATCAGACGCCATGGTGGCGAGTAAGATGAATTCCATGAAGGCCTCTTACTCTAATCTTTCATTACTCTTATTTTGATATTTTTTTTGTTTTGTGATCGCCAGCCCGGACAACACAGTTGGAATCTCTTCAACTGGCGGCGAACGTAGCCGTGGATGCTGTCAATGCCCGGGGTTCCTCCATCAACATCCATCTCCAAGATATCCCAGCCCGTATCGAGGAGGTTGCCCTTCATGGCATTTGCCACGGTGCATCAGTGGCTCTAACTATAGTGCAAGTCCAGACCGGGCACGATCTTCACACCATGGAGGTTGGTTTCCTAACTAGTGATGGTCCTGAGGAGCACGAAGACCTGCTCGAAGAATTCATCATGGCAACGGAGGCCATAGTGGACATCACATCCGCGCAGGATGGATGAACAAGGTCTTTGATTAGCTTGTAGTTAGGGTAATCCTGATGAACAAAGACTCCTGTTCTTTCCGTGAATGCACCTCGGTACAATGCTCTTGTGTATGACTGTTTCTATCTTTTGTTTTTGCTCTATAGGCAATACATATCGTATTAGCTTTTATTGTCTTTGAAGATTTTCATTTTTTGAACTAGAGGCGGTACCCTCCTGGTACCGGCTATTAGAGCCGAGAATGAATCAGCTATCGAATGTTTGCCCGGGTGTCAGGATAATGTACCATAGAAACTTTCACATCAAAAGTCAAACGAGCAATCAACTCAGGTCGAACATCCTGTTAACTGAAACATAACTTCTTCAAATCCATTAACTCTGAATTTCACCGCCTTATCTAGCATTCATAGATCGGCCTAAACCTCATAACTAATGTTTTTCCTTTATTCCAATGGCCGATGTGAAGCCGTAACCTTTTTTACTAAAACAAACTCTCAGAGCCGATTGCTTGCATCGGTTGTTGGCTTTCATTGCTGATCTTAATGAAGCCCCCTTCCCACGACTTGCAAGAGAAACATTCAAAATCCCCTAGTTCCCAAAAGACTGGATTGGCTATTGCAATGCTCACAGATTCATCAACGCGAACCAATTCCACATCATCACCATGCCATTGAATGAAACACTGATGCATGGTCGATGGTATGCAGCAATTTATGTGGATCCAGTCATGACCGAGGAGTAAACTGTATGACCCTTTCCCATCAATGACGAAGAATGTAGTGGGCAGAGTCTTGCTTCCAATTGTTAGTTCGACGTTTATTGCCCCCCGGGTCTTGGATGTATTTCCTTCGAAGTCTCTGAGCAGCATGTTGGTTTCCAACAGATCTTCTGGTCCTTTGCCAAGCTTATGAAAAGTAGTGTAAGGCATAAGATTGACGGATGCACCTCCGTCTACCAACATCTTGCTCATCGGCTTTCCATCAACAAGACCTTTCATATACAACACCTTCAAATGCCGATGTTTGACTGGTCTATCAAATATCGTTTGTTGCACGACTGTCAACTTGGCAACCATCTCTTCATACTCCGATTCATCGAAATCCGAATAAGCTTCTTGATTTGCCGGAGCTCTAAACTCTGATGGCAACAGAAAAACCATTTGGATATTAGCTGATGGTTGCTTTCTATCGACTATTTGCTTAGCACGCCATGCTTGAGGTTTACCGGATCCTTGAGTCCATTCCAACTCTTTATTCCTTAGGTGCTGCACCCTTCTCTTCTGGCTTCTTGTCAATCCTCCAGGGCACCATTGGCTTTCCAACCAGACATTCTCCCTTTGGTTGCTTCCTTCTTCATGATCAACCCAGTCTTGGTCAACAACTCTTTTCCCTAACCAATCATGAATACTTTCATTTTTTAAGCACCGATCCATGTTATTATGGTGATATGCATCCTGGGCATGGATAGACCGACGGTTGATCTGAGATTGTCTAAACTCCTAATATTGATTGTTGTATTTCAGACAGTCATGTCTGGTAGGCAATTTCAAACCTTCATTCCAGCAGTATCTGAAGAAAGGATAATTCCAGTGTGATTCGGCTTGTCTCCTTTCGTACCTTTCTTCTTCTAGTTGACGCTGGTACTCTTGATCATCTAACCATCGCTGATAATCCTTTTCTTTCTGCCGCTGCCACTTATTCAACAAGATTCAAGATGTAACTCACGGCTTTGTTGCTCCATCCTTTGATGCTTCCCCTATTCATATCAGCTCTTTTGCTGATCATGACGTTTTCTAATCTCTCTGTATTCATCGGCCGATATTTGCATCCTGGGATCAATTGTTCCAGCTTCTCTTGATTTGGTCGATGTTAGAACCTTAGTTTTTCTTTTGAATAGCCCGACATCAACCATATTTTGATCTCCTGGGAAAGGATTATCATCAACTTTCATCTTCTGAGGAATATCAAACTTGAGCCTCCCTTACTGAATAGCTCTCTATATGTGCTGCCAGAAAATTGTGCATTCGTTGGTGGAATGAGAAGTAGCATTATGAAACTTGCAGAACTTCTTGTTCTTTAATTGTTCAGGGGGCAACATAACATGATTGTCTGGCAATTTGATCTACTCCTTCTCAAGCAAGAAATCGAAGAGCTTGTCTGATTTTGTGACATCAAAGTCATAGCTCTCCTCGACTCCTCTTCCCCAAGGATTTGGCACCATCACTGTCTTCTTACCCCAATTCCATTCAGCTGCAGCAACCTCTTCTTTTTCATCTTCATAGCCGTCATCAATCGAGTATGGATTATAAGCTTCAGCTACTGTGGTACTCTTATGGAATCAGGTATCTCTGTGTATACTCTAAAATTGGCTATTAAGCGTTGTTACTCGTTGAGCCAATTGACCCAAGTTGTCAAATTCTTGTCCTAACAGCTTTTCTTTCCACATTGGCAGCATTCCTTGGACAGCTAAAGCAGCTAGCTGATCATCGGCCAAGCTCAATGAGAAGCATAAGTTCCTAGTCTCTCAGAATCTTTGAAGAAACTCATTGCTCGATTCATTAGTCCTCTGTCTCATTGTCAAATCGGTTATCTTCTTTTCTCTAGTCCCAGTGTAAAAATATGTATGGAACTTCTTCTCTAGGTTAGCCCAATTGGCAATGGAGTTGACTGGCAGCGATGGAAACCAAGTGAAGGCTGGCCCTGACAGGGACAAGGAGAAGAAACAAACTCGATGGGCATCCTCAACTGATGCTTTGCCCAATTGTGTAAGATACCGACTAACATTCTCTATCGTGCTTGTACTGTCTTAACCAGTGAACTTGGCAAACTCTAGGAGCCTGTAATTTGTAGGAAGAGCGACCAAATCATACCACTCTGGATATGGACGATTGTACGAAAAGGTCAACCCTTTTGGTTTCAGACCGAACTGATTCTTCATCATCTCGGTCACCTTCAGCAGCAACTCGTCAGCTTGTGGATTTGGATTTCTCGGTACTTGCTGACCCATCTATGGATTGAAATCCCGTGTGCCCTGATATCCTGGATTTGGCATCATGTGGAGAGTGTTATAATCTATGCCATAGTGATACCCTGGTGGAAGCTCAATCTGCTGGGTCCTCCACTGGCTTGCTGCTTGAAGTCTCTGATTATAGACATAAGGATCTATATCTCTACGTATCCTTTGAGTTGATGGTGCTATCTTCTGAGCCGATGATGGTATATGGCCTGATGTGCCAAAATTGATCATCTAGTTTTGACTTTGCCCCGCCGGCTGTTGCACATGCTGTATTAACGGTCCAGGATTGTACTGTATCTGATTCGTAGTAGTACCTGGAGTTTGTTCAGATGAACCTTGAAGTGCCTGGATATCACCATTACCAGCTGGTGCTGCTTCTTGATGGCTGGTGCCAACTTGATTAGTACCTTGGGTCAACGGATCTGGAATGTTGTAATAAGTCAATCCAACCTGACTAACTGGAATTCCATGAATCGCGTCTTTCATGGCGTTGTGAAACGCGTCAATGAAAGCTTCATTGCGGCTTGATAGAGCATCCCGAATAGATTTGTCTATGGCTTTCGTAAAGAAACGTCTTTCTTCAGCTTCGACTGTATCTGTCTGCCCATGTAGTAGAACTCTTGGTAGTGGAAATTTCTGAATAATGGTGCTGTCACGTGTTTTGGTGTAGGACAACAAACACTTCTTCTAAAATTCCTCTGTGGCTTTGTTGAAGGCATCCTTATCTTCATCAGGTAGGTCTTTATAATGTACCATAAGGATGTTGTCGTTGTTGTGAACCACCATGACAATTGTGGGGTCCCACCGGGTGTGCCAGAAACGTGTCGACACATAATTTCGTCCCGTGCTGAGAACACACGCAGCAAGCCGGAAGGGTCCGCTCAATGGAGCAGATCCGCCTAGCTTCAACGCAAGAGTGGTCGATCCTGCGCAATCCTCCCGAGACGTGCCAGTTAATTTGACCCTACAATTGACAAGGAGAGAAAGTTTATCAGTAATTAAGGGTGGAACATGCCGGTATTGCTAGACGGTTCTAAATGTGCGGCTCTGAGAGCCGATATGAGAGGAGATCGACTAAATAGTCGATTCTTGCATATTCATAAGAATAAATCGATTAAAACTCATGGGGTTGTATAAGAAGAATCGGTTATCATTCAGGATAAATGTCATTTAAGAAAATATTAGTCACTGGTAATAAGATATCAACATGGATCGGTTTGTACTGAGTCAATGATTATAAGTAACCGAACTTCTTTATATAAAGAAACAGTTCAACATCACTTAACCATTTAATAAAGATAAATCTAGTGAACATGTTAGATCTCATCTATCGTCATGACCAGTGGGGCATGAGGCAGAATCATGCAGGCTGTAGAAACAACAATAGACTCGATGACCCTAACTCATTACTAATATCAGTGGGGCATGAGGCAGAATCATGCAGGCCGTAATACAATAACAAGATCATGGGGTTAACATATCTTTCAACTTATCTCTACTTCAACGACCTCGTAATGCAAACTATTCGTGAAAGCATTCGATATCGGCTAAATTGTCGATTCAGGCATAGCGCATAGTTAAGGTTATGTCTTATCAGGAACGGGTCTACCAACTAAGGATCCCCACTCCACGGTGCCAACAGTGGGTGAGAGGCAGAATCCCATAGGCCATGATGACGGGCCATGGAACGGTTTTCGTTAACTAATAGATCTACTCAAGATCGGACATGCCTTAACCGCACGCTATGCACGATTAAGATTGACGCAAAACAGCCGATAAAAACATAACTCATCGCTTAAGATGTAGATTAGATAGGTTTTAGATCAGCAAACGATGAGTTAAACAAGATGTAAGGCCGATCCAAATCAATCTCAATCGGGCAGAGTGATATTGCTGTAATTAGATAAACAATGAAAGCAATAAGCAATATCGGTAATTTAATAAATCTACCAAAGACTGCCATGCTAAGGTAGAGTCAATAACTTGACCTTGATCTAATTCAAGCAGTGGGGTGTGAGGCAGAATCACACAGGCTATACTTGAATTAGGCAATAATCGATAACTAGCCTATACCAGAGTCACAGTGGGGGTCGACCGGATCGATGCAACCATACGAACAGAGGTATAAACCATGACGGTACTTACAGACAAGCAGTAGAGGTCGACCGGATCGATGCAGCCGTACTTGCTGAAGAACTCGCCGAGATCTACTCTACTCCTACTCCTACTCCTAAGGGGTGGCTAGAGTCGAAAAAAGTAATTGACTTTATATTTGATTGGTTGTGTCTCGTTACAATGGTCGGTGTTTGATATTTATTCCCAGGACCTGTGTACGACTCCTATCTAAGCACGACTCATCACAAATTTTGACTCTAAAGAAAACATTCCTAATTTAAGATAACTTGGACTCTAATCTTTCCTTTTTTGTAGAGTCGAGCATGGCTCATCCTAGCACCAATCATAGCTTTTGTCGTTATCCACTGGCGCTATCTGAAGGAAGCCGATTTTAGTGTTGTATCCGAATCAACTGTTTTCGATCTACACGCAATTGATTCCTCGCTGACATGGTTTTGGGAGTTTTCGAGCCTCTGAAATCCTTCTTCCAAATTCTGGTGTAAACAACACCCTCGCCAAGCTAATGACCTAGTAAACTCCGCTCGATCATCATCAATATCATACTTTACAAAATTAAACATATCATTAATGGAACGACGGGAAAAGTTTCCATCCAATACTGCCACAATTCGCCATTAACATAAATACCGTCTCAGTACATAGTAATAGGAGGCACATCCTGCACAGTCCCAGCGAAGGAGACCTGCGTAGGACAAGTTCATAATTTAGACCTAAAATAATTACAATTGTGGTGCACAGCCTTCTACCAAAAGCCTAAGAAAACTAATTAAGAACCTACGCTACACCTCCGGTTCAGTAGGAGCAGACGAAGGCTCCGAGGGCTTTGGGACCTCAGCAGCTAGAGATGAAGCTTCGTAGCCGGTGCCTAGGTAGCTGGCAGAGACCGCGATCTAGAAGCACCACGAGCGGCTTCTTTCTTCTGCAGCTCCTACAGAAACAACACCAAAGTAAAAAACAATGAACAAATGGCAAAATAAAACTTAGCAAAAACAAGACATGAGGGAAAAACCAACCTCAGCTCACCGTGTCTCCTCCATCAAGCGAGCCTCCGCCCGGCCAAACTTTACCCAGAATGACTTCATGAAGTGGCAGACTAATTTCCGAACTTCATGAAAAATTGTCCCAAGATCGGCCGAACCCCCGAGATCCCTCTCCCACATGTCATTCACATGCGGGCAGCCATCCTACGCCAGCATCCTCGATAGGTTCGTGGTGGAGGCCAGGGCCCCAAAGTCAACGATGCCATTGACAAAGTCTGGGAGCTTCACAAAGTTGGTCTTCATCCAGGAGAGGAGGTTGAAAGCAGAAGGCTCAAAAGGCAGCGGCAGCATAGAGCCTCTGAATTGCTCAAGCGCACCCGTGTAGAGCTCAGCCGCCGCTAGCCCGAGGGACTTGGCGTCCTCAAGGCGCTTAGATAGCACATCTACCTGCGCCTTCAAGGCAGCGCCAGACTCTCTCTCGGCATCCACCTCTTTTTGAATGTTGTCGACAACCTTGATAGCCTTCAGGGCACGCTCTATGGCCAATTGCTCGGTGGCCTTCGTGCCTTCAACCTCCTTGTTGAGCGAATCAACCATCCGCTGGGACCCCTCCAGTTCTACACGGACATAGCGGAGGCTGCCAACCTCCTTCGCAAGATGAGCCTTTTTAGCCTCTAGAGTTTCCACCTCCTTTTTTAGGGCCTCAATAGCCAAGTTCTGGTCGACAACTGCTTCAGTGCCACACTCTTTGATGGCCTCGGTGAGGTAGTGGCTCTGCCAAACGACCAATCACTTATAAGGAAATAGAGCAGCAAACCAAAGAAAAAGAAAGAAGGAAAACTTACCACACATTGCTGCTCCAAGTTCATCTGCAGCAGCTTGAAGTAGTCCACATTTCTCAAACAATGGCGAAGGCGACCTGCCAGCAAATCACGTGTAAGAAACGTGAGACAAAAACAGGGGAACAAAAAGATATAGGAAGTACAACCTCCTATATCATTGTAAACAGCCTCAAAGGGTGTCCACCCACCCACTTATCGTACTATTAGAGGCCGCTAAAATAAACAAAGAAAATCAGCAAAACTGAATCAAAACAACACAGAAATGAAAATCAGGAAACGAGGAGCCACCTTCGCCATGATCCAAACCAGGGCCGGTCGGACGAGGAGTCGGACCCATAAGTGGAGGCCTCGAAGGGGCCCCCAAACCAATCTGGGCCAGATCTACACCCAGAGGGTCACTGGGGTTCTCATCTATCTTCCCAAGGGCCTCCGTCAGGCCCCCTAAACAGACAGAAAACAAAATTAGACACGTAAAAAAAGAAGAGAAGAAAAAGGGGTGAAGATATGAAAGGAGAAACAAGTCCAAAAGTTAACTCACCAAGATATAAAGGACTCGGGACTCTCCCCGAGCCTCCAGCATCCTCGGCACGGCGACTGGTGCCTTGCAAATCTATGCCCTGAGGCAGAGCAACTGGAGAACATGCCTCCACCTCATCCTCGGACACCTCGATGACACCTGCCACAGGACGGCGAAGGCCGGCACCAGCATCCCTTTCCTCCCTCGGCGAAGAGGGATCACAGCCATCACCGGCCACCTCATCGTCGTCTTCACCAACTCCCCCACCTTCGGAGCCAGAGGTTTCATCACCCAAAACACTAGGCATAGGCGCCACGACGGAGGGCTCAGCGGCAAGGCCACCACTCAAGCCTTGTAGCATAGTATCCAACATGTCTTCACTGCCCAAGTCCAAAGAGGCGGTGGAGCACGCGCCTCCAGTCTTGGTAGCAGCGGAGCCTAACTCTCTGCCAACATTCGTGGCAACCACCTCTCCAGCATTCGAGGAGGCAGCCACAGAAGAGTCGGCAGAGGCAGTAACGGAGGCAGCCCTAGTCTTCCACCGCTTCGTTGTCACCTTGGAAGTTGTAGCCCCTTTCCTCTTCTTTGCCTCCGCCGTGGCTATCACGTTCTTGGTGGCTGCCTTTCTTGCCTTGTCTTCCAAGGACTATATCACCTTTGCAAGAACCTCATGTTCCTCAAGGTGAATCCCGAACTCTTCAAAAACTATATTAAGCCGGTGCATTATACCTGAGATGGCCCGGCACGCGAGATATTCCCTATCGGACATCTCGCCTAGTATCTCGCGTGCTCCAGCCTCCGTTGATCTTACCAGCTTCTCCGCAGCCCTGCTCTCCTTTTTCTCAAACCCAAACCGAGGGAAGGGAACCCCCACACCTTCGCCAAATACAGGCAGATTGACCATCTCGATGGTCATAGAGGGCCTGATCTTGCCAAGCGGCTAGCAGTTAGCTGCCACCATCTCCTCCACCAATTCCCGACCTCCGGAGTACCGGTAGGCTAGAGGGAAGGCCCTATCGCAAGCTTCGTGACATTCTTCCGTCCCTAGGCCTAGAATACCCTAAGTCAAAGGCCTCATCGGTGTCATCACTGAGGCCAGCGGATACTGGGTATTCTTCTTCCCATCCTCCCACATAGAAGTCATGCCTCTGGTCCTCACGTAAAACCAATATTGCATCCAATCATTCGCCCCCTTCTTCTTCTAGGCGTAGGAGATCTCCAACTTCTCCCCCTTCTGATTCCTCTGAGGCATAAAGGCGCAACTTCCATATTGCGCCAATGCATGATCTTCGCCAACCCGCTTCGGCTCGTGCTACAGCTCATAGTACTCGTAGAAGGTCCTGATGTTCGGCTCTGCACCATAGGATAAGTAGGCCTAGTAGAACTTTCTCAGGGCAACTATGCCATTGGGCGTGACGTGGTGAAGTTGAACCTCGAACGCCTCGAACACCTGGCGAAGGAACCGCGTCGATGGGAAGCGAAGGCCGCAGAGGAAGAAGTCTCGGAATACCATAGCATCGGTGGCCTTTGGCTTGGGAATCATTTCCCCCTTCAGAGGTGTCACCTTCACGTCCCCGAAGCAGCCCAACCGCCTCAACTCTACCATCATGCCCTTGGTCATGAGCGAAGGCCGAAAATCCCATGTCTTGGAGTTACCGGCCATATCTTCTGCCTCTTCAGCGGTGATCCAATCTACAACAGAGGCCTCAACTGCAGAAAGATCCTCTTCAAGCCCTAGAGCCTTCGCACTAGCAAGCATGCACTCCTTGAAATGCGTGGACCACCCACTAGACCTAATCCCAAGAAGGCGACGATACGGCCTAAAGAAGGAAGTCCGGAGTGAAGGAGGATTAACAGGCGTAGCCACTTCTAAAAAAACTAACAAACAGTTCAAGGATGGAGCAAAGGCCAAAGCCAACTAGGTGAAGGCAAGGAAGAAGGCAATAGCGCAGGAAGTGACGGCAGAGAAAGTGATGGCCAGGATATGGACGGGGGTGCCTCCACCAACCGCCCTTATATAGCCCGCGCCGCATCGCTTCGGCTTCCGCGGCCAACAGTCACATCCATTCAAAAGTGCATTGGTTTTGCAGCCACCCCAGCCAATCATACACCGACACATCACCAATCCAACGGTCTGATTGAGGCATCCCAGGAGGGAAAGGGGAAGAAGCCTCCGTGCGTGCAGGAGCCACCGCGCCTCATAGCCTGAGGAGCAAGGGGGAAGGAGCCTTCACGCGCGCAAGAGCCTCTGCGCCTCAACGCCCGAGGATCGTGTTTTGAGGGCAGGGCCCGCCAGTACCAGACCAAGCCCTCAAGGGGGAACTGTTGGGACATGGTTTTGAGTCATGAAGGCTGGAGACCGAAGCTGCGATAGGAGCTAACGGTTAATGGATTTTGTGAATGATGTGCAGTGCAAGAAGACAGAGGCCTTCGCCTCCTAGGCCAGTCATGGTGGAGGCCCACGGGTCACGGCGAAGGCTCCCAAGCACTGTCACCGGTAGAGGCTCCCACGGTCGGAGCGAAGGCGCCTGGATCTGGTCTAGGGCGGAGGCTCTATCAGTGAGTGTGAAGGCTACGGATGGACGGCGTGCAGACGTAGGCGAAGGTTACCTTAGAGAGGGTTCTGAGATTTGAGAAGCTCCCCGAAGGACGACGGCGCAAAGCCTTGGGCCGCATACAAGCCTGCAGTCACGGTCCATCAGGCAATGGCGGTTGAAGGAATAGCTTTCGGAGCTACACTTAGCAGTTTGTGTCAATATAGGAATATACCGTGAATGTACCATAAAGATTGGCCTTAGTAGGCACGCCCTATAAAAGGGGAGCTCTAGCACTGTACAAGGGGGTTAGTAGGTGCATTTATGAAACCCTAAATCTATCCGGTCCCACTAACCAGCCGGCACGCCTTCACCCGAGGCAATCGGTCGGGCGAAGGCCTTCTGTGCACCTTTTCTGTCTCACCTGCTGGAAACCACCGTTTCACAACACTTGCTTCGATCAGGTATCTGGCCGGAGTCGAGAAGCTTCAATGACGAAGTTACCCGCCGGTGGCATCACGGTGGAGAGGCGTGTGCCAGGTCGGAGAGGGATGGAACACCACCCATTGCAGCCGCAAGATCATCGTGGCTCGCTTGACTTGACACGGAGGCTCTCCCCCTCCACAGGAGCGAGTACCTCTCGGCCCGGGACACGAACGGCCACGGCACGCACACGGCGTCCACCGCGGCGGGCTCCACCATTGACGCAGCCAGCTTCCACGGCCTCGCGGCGGGGGTAGCACGCGGCGACGCGCCGCACGCCCGCATCGCCATGTACAAATCACTCTGGCTCACCGAGGACGGCCGTGGCCGCGGCAGCGAGGCCATGGTGCTCACGGCCATCGATGATGCCACACATGACGGGGTGGACGTGCTGTCGCTGTCCCTTGGTGACACCGTCGGTTCCAAGGACTCATTAGCCGCCCTGCACGTGGTTCAGAAGGGGATCGCCGGCGGGAACGAAGGTCCGAGGCCTCAGACCGTTGCGAATAATGCTCCGTGGGTCATCACCGTGGCCGCGAGTACGATTGATCGCTCGTTTCCAACCGTCATCACGCTGGGAGACAAGCAGCGGATAGTGGTGGGTAGTCTACTATACAACGGAATACAAATACACTAGCTACACGCTCTGGTGAACAATTAATCCCACTAGTCTTGCATGACTTTGACTTGTATAGAATTATTGTGATTATTACTCAAATTTGCAGGGACAATCTCTCTACTACCAAGAGAAGAACTCAACTAGGAGCAGTTTCAGAGGCCTTGCCGTTGGAGGCCAGTACGTTAAGCAACCCACAAATTTCACTTTATTTAATTTCACCCTGCTATAAGTTTTGCTACACCCTACATCACGCACGTCTTGAAGCTGCTGAGCAGTTAATTTTTGCCTTGTTTGATTAGCTCCACGGCGGAAGCTCTGAATGGTACGGATTTGAAAGGCAAGACTGCGTTATGCTTTCAAACACAATTCCAAAACGCGATGCGAAACGTCCTTGCTGCCGGGGGCTCAGGTCTTATTTTCGCTCAATTTGCCGCCAATTCTCTAGATGTCACAGCTAACAGCGGAGGAATTGCTTGTGTTCTTGTGGACATTGACACTGGGAACAGGATTCTAAAATACATGAGAGCCGGGAGGTACACTATGCATCTTGTTGATTATTATAAGCTTCTTCTTTTTAAAATGGATCACAGCCTCTTCCTCTCTCACATGATTTCATGATTATCGTTTTAACTTAATGTTAACAAGTAGCTCTCCGGTGGCAAAGATTGGACTGGCACGTAGCGTTACAGGTAAAGAGTTACTGGCTCCCAAAGTGGCAGCCTTCTCCTCGAGAGGTCCATCCATCGACTACGCTGATGTTATCAAGGTATACCAAGGCAGCATGCACTACTACAAGCCATGACAAACCATGCATGTATCTAACTCCACTACTGTTTCTTCCTCAACAGCCGGACATCAATGGCTGCTCCACACGTATCAGCCATAGTTGCACTGCTGAAATCTCTGCACCCAGACTGGTCTCCTGCTGCACTGAAATCTGTCATTGTCACCACTGGTAAATATGTTAGCACAACAATTAATCTACCATTAATTTACGCAGATTATGAACACATGAATAGTTCACTATAGGCAGCAACACTACAATTGCCTTACCTCTGTTTCTTTTTGCATTGTGAAGCATCTGTGACTGATGAACACGGCATGCCCATACATGCTGAAGGGTTGCCTAGGAAGATTGCTGACCCATTTGACTATGGAGGTGGCCACATCAACCCTAACAGAGCCACGGATCCTGGTTTGATATATGACATCGATCCGGTCGATTACAACCAATTCTTTCGCTGCAGTTTCGACGCATCCGTTAGCTGCAATGCAACATCGGTGCCAGGGTATCTCTTGAACCTGCCATCCGTCTAGGTTCCAAATCTGAGGTATCCAGTTACTGTGCCGAGAACTGTCACAAATGTCGGTGAGGTCGATGCAGTTTACCACGTTGCGGTTGAGAGCCCTGCTGGAGTCAAGATGGAAGTTCAGCCATCGATTCTTGTGTTCAATGCTGCAAACAAGGTTCATACATTTCAGATCAAGTTATCACCTATGTGGAGGTTACAAGGGGACTACACGTTTGGCAGCCTTACGTGGTACACTGATCATAGGAAAGTGCGCATTCCAGTTGCAGCCCGGATCACGATTCATGATTTCTTTGCAGATGTTTGATAAGATATCAAGGTGAAATCCTTCGCAAAAAAAAAGATATCTAGGTGAAATATGCAGGCAAAATAAATCTAATGGCCTTTATTCTATGGAGGCAACAACATGGTGTTCCTTGCACTGTTGAGGGGGAGAAAAAGAGATGCCATGTTCTACCATGCATGGCTTTACTTGTATGGCTGTAAATAGCAGCTAGCATATATATTATTCCGCATCCCAATAAAGTTGAATAAATCTGTTGTTGTTTAGTTGCTGTACAAATGCTTATACATGTATTGTGTAATCAATTTTAATAATATAAGAACTTCTAAGTCTCCTTTAGATCATCGCAGCCAGAAATATATGTCACTACAATTTATGGTGTACATGCATCTTTCACATTTCTTTAGTTCTCCCAAATATCTAATGAGAGAATATCTAGGACTATTTTTTCACATCGAGTGTTGTCTGTAAAACGCAGGGTCCTATTTGGACTATCCCTCATATATAGATATTTGTAAGGAAAATGGACTCTTGACCCATTTAGTTTGGATTTTGGTGTTTGATGATCAACAAGACCATTTGGACTAACTTTATTTGCTAATTTCTTTGGTTATAGTTCAAAGGCTGCAAAAGCAGCTTGGACATAGGCAATGGTATGATCCGGAAGATCAACACCTCAAGCAAGACATTAGAAGCTGAGTAGAAGACCTACAAGACATGCATAAGTCCAAGGCACGAAGTTGGAAACAAGCCAGACACATGGATCACGAAGAAACAAAGTGAAGAAGGGCTCCACAAGTCTGCCTCACCCGTGCCTCCGCTGGCCGCCGCGCTGGCACCTCTGGCATTCGCCTCCTTCACCCTGTTGTGGGGAGCTTTGGACCAATAGTCAGCGCGGACCTGGCCAAAGATGAGCACGACATAAAGATCAGCAAGCAAGACGAACAGACCAAGGCCTTGACATGTTAAGTTCAGCAGCTTACCATGCTTTTGTAGGGCCCTTCCCTGCGCAAAGGGGTCGATCAGCTAATCTTTACCCTTGATGATGGATTTCGGGCCCAGAACCCGTGTCACAAAGATAATAGCATCCTCGAGGCTCATCATCTCAAGGTCCTCACTAGAAGGACTAGATGCATTGGCGAATTCATACATGTGGCTGTCACGCTGCTGCAAAGGTTGAATCCACCTCTGGAAGGAGGCCACCAGGCAAGCCTCCTAGGTAAAAGCCTACCGTCAGTGGTAATCCCGCATATCATCAACAAGCTAGTCCGCCTCGTGATGCTCGAGCTTGCTCAGATCCTCCTTCAACCTCACTGGTAGCGGCTGGGGAACTGGTGGGAAAATGCTAAAGCGTTGCAGTCATACACATAGAGCATCTTCTTCGCCCAATTAACTACATTGGAAGGAAGACTGATGTGGAAAAAGCAAGACTTGTAGGCCACCTTGATCCAGAGGCTGCCAGCGATCTTCCCGCCCAATTGGGGGAGAACCTTGAAATAGCGGCAGAAGAGCCCCCAATGCGGCTGAATCCCCGCATACCCTTGGGAGTAAGATGATGCACCTAGGCATCGTAGTAGCGGAGGAGATCACGGACGAACCAAAGCGTTGGGACATTGAATCCACGAAAGAAGTCAACAAAGACTACAATATCGCCGGTGTTTTGAGCAGCAACGTCTTGGCCCAGGGAACAACGTTATTCCAAGAGCACCTCCAGTACCAGAAAACCTTCTTGGACAAGAGCATCTATGTCCGCCATGGTGGCAGTGACAACTCTCGCGGGAACTGGAGGCGGAACCCTTACCACCATTGCCGCACTTGTTGCCAGGACCATATTATGTCAGTGAACTAATTGTCTTGGTTTTGTTTGGTAGGATTTTCTTCGGCGCCATTACTATGGGGGAAAGATCTAGAAATGGTGGCGTCTACTAGATCAAAGCGAGAGAGGAGTGAGAACGATTGCTACTAGTGGTTGCGGTGAAAATGTCGAACCGTCTTCAACCTTGATTGCTTATAAATTGACTAGGGTGACTGAACCCTTGTCGGACTCAATCCCATTGGCCAAAAAACTTGCTGGTGAAAACCGGGTGGTCCAACACTTGGGCCGCAAGCTCGGCCTAGCCCATTATTCAGTTAGTACGATTAGTGGATCCAATACTTGGACCATTAAGCCGACCAGACCATCATAGAGTGAGGGAGAGTTGAAAGGTCCTAATATGGCTAGAGGGGGGTAAATAGCCTATTTAAAAATGTACAAGATCACTAGAGCAATTTGATTAGTATGACAAATAGCGAAATGCAAACTTCCTCTAGCTCTACAAGGGTTGCAAGCCACCTATCCAACAATTCTAGTTACTACAATCACTAGGCACACAATTTGATAAGTCACTACTCACTAAGAGCTCTCACACTTGCTACACTAAAGAGCTTGCTACAACTAATTTGCGGGAATGTAAATGAGTGAGTAGGGTGATCATAACGCCGCGTAGAGGAGTGAACCAATCACAAGATGAATACCAATTCAATCACCGGGAGAATACAAGGGGCAAGAGACAATCAATTTTTCTCCCGAGGTTCACTTGGTGGTTCGGGCAAGAGACAACCAATTCAAGCCACTAATCTTGCTTTGTTTCTCACAACTATCCCATCATGATCTTGCTTGTTCCGAAAGACCCACTTAGTTCCAATCACATTATGATCCTTAGGCCTCTCAACTAACTCCCATACTTGGTTTCTTGTGAAGTTGTTTAGCTCTTCATGCATAGCATTCACCCAATCAACATCCAACAAAGCTTCATCTATCTTCTTAGGTTCAATGGAAGACACAAATGAGAAGTATTCACAAAATGATGCCAATCTTGATCTTGTTTGTACACCTCTTGAGATATCACCAATGATAGAATCCAATGGTTGATCTCTTGCAACATTGGTCCATTGGAGCACTTGCACTTGATTGCTTGCATTTGATTGTTCACTTGGTTGAGATGATGAATTAGGCACTTGTTGTTGATCTTGCACTTTGTCATCACTAGCACTTGCTTGAACTTGATCATGAGAACCACTAGTTTGCACATTTGAGTTAGAAAGCACTTGATTCTTATCATCTTCAACATCAATCACCTCTCTAGGCCTTATGTTACCTATGTCCATGTTCTTCATTGCATTGACCAATTGAGTGCCTCTTACATCATCTAGATTCTCATCTTCCTCTTGGTTACCATTGGTTTCATCAAATTCCACATCAAGAACCTCCTCAGGAGTACCACTAGCCAAATTCCAAACTCTATAAGCCTTTCTAGTAGTTGAGTAACCAGGCAAGAAACCTTTGTCACATTTCTTCTCAAACTCTCTCAATCTTGTGCCTTTCTTCAATATGTAGCATTTGCAACCAAAAACCTGAAAGTATGTAATATTGGGCTTTCTTTCATTTAAGAGCTCATAAGGTATCTTCTCCATCGTAGGGTGACAATAGAGTCGGTTGCTATAGTAGCAAGCCATGTTGATTGCTTCGGCCTAAAATGAATGACTCACATTGTACTCACTCAACACTAATCTTGCCATGTCAATCAAAGTTCTATTCTTCCTCTCAACTAGGTCATTTGATTGAGGAGTGTACTTGGCCGAAAATTAATGCCTAATCCCAAATTCATCACACAAATCATCAACTCTTGTGTTCTTGAACTCACTTCCATTGTCACTTCTTACTTTTTTTATGGTTGTTTCAAACTCATTGTGAATTCTCTTGATGAATGTCTTGAAGGTTGCAAACACATCACTCTAGTCAACAAGAAAGAAGACCCAAGTGTATCTAGTGAAATCATCCACAATTACAAATCCATATTTGTTTGCACCAATGCTAGTGTATGTGGTTGGTCCAAATAAGTCCATGTACAACAACTCAAATGCCTTAGATGTACTCAGCATACTCTTCTTAGGATGTGTGTTACCAACTTGCTTTCTGGCTTGACATGCACTACATAGCTTATCCTTCTCAAATGTGACATCTTTCAAGCCTCTAACTAGATCATGCTTAATCAATTTGTTCAATTGTTTCATTCCAACATGACCAACCATTCTATGCCATAACCAACCCATGCTAGACTTAGTGAGCAAACATGTTGACAATTGAGCTTCTCTAGCATTGAAATCAACCAAGTATAGATTATCATATCTAAATCCTTTGAATATCAAGTTATATCCATCTACACTTATGATCTCTACATCATCCACACCAAATATGCACTTGAAACCAAGATCATAAAGTTGAGCTACCGACAATAAGTTGTAGTTCAAGCTATAGTAGCATATTGGAAATGCTCAAGTCATTGGATATTGCAATCTTACCAGGACCCTTGACCTTGCCTTTGCCATTGTAACCAAATGTGATACAATCAATCATATTGCTATCATTTTCATTGATTGAATTGAACATTCTCGAATCACCGGTCATGTGTTGTGTGCACCTGCTATCAAGCACCAATGCCTTCCTCCGGTTTTACATTTGACCTACAAAAGAAGATCAATTCTTTTTAGGTACCCAAACTTGTTTGGATCCTTGAAGGTTAGTTACCAAGGTCATTGGTACCCAAATGGCCTTCTTCTATGGGCCCATGATTGGTGTACCAATGAACTTAGCCTTCACACCGTTGGCACCCTTAACAAGCATATAACAAGAATCAAATCTAATTAAGGATATATTAGGTTGCTTGTTCTTGTTAGTCTTACAATATTGCTCTATATGCCCAACTTTCTTGCATCTATTGCAAAACCGACCATTGCCCTTCACAAAGCTAGCTTTGGGAGTGACAAAGGCCGCCTTGCCTTTCTTGGGGGTATAGCCCAATCCCTCTTTGTTGATAGAAAACCTTTGGCTACCCAAGCACTTTAGCAAGCGGGCATCTCCACTATATGCATTGCCTAAGGCACGAGTGAGCTCATTCACTTCCTTCTTGAGGGTCTCATTTTCCACCATTAGTGAGGCATCATAAGTGAAACCATCACTCAAAGGTGATGTGGAAGTAGTAGTGCTACAAGAAGGGTTAGTGGGAGCAACAACAATGGGCTTATAACAAGATTCCTCAATAATATCACATGTTAGTCCCACATCACATGACACAATCACTTGCTCTTTCTTGGCTTCTTCCTCCTTGACTTGCTTGAGGAGAGAGGAGTGAGCCTTTTCAAGCTTAGAGTGAGCTTTGCCAAGCATATCATGGTCTTCCCTTAGACTCTCATGAGTGGCATTGAGCTCATCAAAGGATTGTTCAAGAGATTTGATCTTCTTGCTCAATTCTTTACACTCCTTTCTCTTCATCTCAAAGCAAGTATGCACTTGATCACACATGCCCATGAGCTCCTCCTTGGTGTACTCCTCATCATCACTCCTACAATCATCACTTTCACAATCATCATCACTTACATCATATTTTACCTTGGTAGGCTTTGCCATGAGGCATGTCGATAGAGTGTCGAAGATGGAAGGCTTGTTGTTGATGGCGATTGCTAGTGCTTTCATGATAGATTTCTTGTCATCATCACTAGTGCCATCACTATCCCAAGTGACCACATAGCCTCCACCCTTGTTCTTCTTTTGGAAGGTCATCTTCTTCTCCTTCTCCTTCTTTTCTTCTTGTCCTTCTTGTGCTTCTTCTCATCCTCATTATTGTCACTATTGTAGGAACAATCTGCTACAACATGATCTGGGCTCTTGCAATTGTAGCATCTCCTCATATATTCTTTGCTCTTGTTGTTGTCTCTTCTCTTTCTTGCACCATAGCCCCTCTTCTTCATGAATCTTCCAAATTTGCGCACAAAGAGAGCCATGGCTTCATCATCAATGTCACTAGCATCTTCATCATCACTTGATTCTTCTTTCTTGGACTTGCCCTTGTTCTTGGATGATGAGCTAGCCTTGAATGCTACACTCTTCTTCTTCTTGTCTTCATCTTCCTCCTTGTCATCCTTGTAAACCCCCTCCCTTTCCACACGGTATGTTTCTTGTGTCATGACATCACCTAGTACTTGGTTAGGGGTGAGTTGCTTCAATCCTCCTCTAATGATGATCAATCTCAATGTCTCAAATCTAGGAGGTAAGCACATTAAGAACCGATGAGAGACATCATCATCATTGATCTTCTCTCCCAAAGCCTTCAAGTCATTGACAAGTACTTGCAATCTATGGAACATCTCTAGAATGCTCTCATCATCCTTCATCTTGAAGCTTGTCAACTTGTCCTTGAGGAGTATAGCTTGGCACTCTTCACCGCTGGTGTGCCCTCATATGTCTCCTGCAATCTCTTCCACACTTCGCTAGCTTTCTCACAATCCTTGATTTGCTCAAACACCTTGGAATCAATGGCATTGTAGATGGTGCTGAGAGCCATTGTATTGCATTGCTTGTTGACCTTGTCAGTGTTGGTGAGATTGTGTGGATCAAGAATCACATAGTTACTCTTAGTCACATCCCACACTTGGTCATTGATTGAACCAAGATACATCTTCATCTTTCTCTTCCAATAATCATAGCATGTGCTATCAAAGAACGGTGGTTTCCCCCACATGGTTGAACACAACTTGAGCCATAATTTGACGCCGAGGTTGTTAAGCCTTCAATCAAACGATGATCATGGCTCCGATACCACTTGAAAGGTCCTAATATGGCTAGAGGGGGGTGAATAGCCTATTTAAAAATCTATAAGATCACTAGACCAATTTGATTAGTATGACAAATAGCAAAATGCAAACTTGCTCTAGCTCTACAAGGGTTGCAAGCCACCTATCCAACAATTCTAGTTACTACAATCACTAGGCACACAATTTGATAAGTCACTACTCACTAAGAGCTCTCACACTTGCTACACTGAAGAGCTTGCTACAACTAATTTGCGGGAATGTAAATGAGTGAGTAGGGTGATTATAACGCCGCGTAGAGGAGTGAGCCAATCACAAGATTAATACCAATTCAATCACCAGGAGAATACAAGGGGCAAGAAACAATCAATTTTTCTCCCGAGGTTCACTGCTTGCCAGCACGCTAGTCCACTGAAAGCATCTAGGCCCCTAGTTGGGTTTCGGTGATTAATGACAATACATGATTATTGTGACTAATATGTGTTTTGTAGAGGCAATTAAGTTAGGTCATGGTAATGGAGATCGGTTGGGCAATCATGGTGGTCATGCCCCTATGATGGAAATCATTTCGGTTTTCAAAGGATGGACGACAAGGTTAAGGATGGACTAGTTCTAAGTGTCGTTTGGAGTTGAAGAGACGCTTAGAGTAGTTTAGGACTTTGTTTTTCCTTTGGCCGTACTATTAAGGGGGTATGGATGGGTAGCTTGACCTAGGTGAGCCTAGTGGGTTAGGTGTGGTGCACACTTGCTAAATCTAGCACTAATTACCTCCTAAATAGCCCTTAGATCCAATGGAGCAAACTTCATTCACATATGATTGAGAGTTGGAAGCGAATGGAGGGTCAAATACTGACCGGACGCTGGTTCCGGTTTGACCGGACGCTGGCGCATAGTCTGGTCAGTTCATTTGATCAAGGTGATGTCATCTAGCGTGACCGGACGCTGAGAGGTAATGTGACCGGACGCTGAGGGCCAGCTTCCGGTCGACTCTAGTAAGGTCCTGGAGAGGGAAAATCATTACCGGACGCAAACGCTGTCCAGCGTCCGGTCACCACTTACACACTGGAGGTCGGGGTGAACTGACTGGAGCGTCCGGTCAACATGACCGGAGTGTCTGGTCACCCCACAGAGGCACATAACGGTTTGTTTTTCAACCCATGTTATAAATATTTCCTCCATTCATGTGAGGGGGTACTTTTGCTCATTCCAACAGTTGAGAAACACCTTTGAGAGTGCCAAGAAGAGCAAGGTCCTAGTGAGGTGATTGAGATTTGAGAATCCCAAAGAGAGCCCTCATTAGTGAGATCAAGAGTAGCAAAGTGTGCATCCACCCTTCTCATTAGGCTTGTCATGGTCAAGTGAGAGTCCGTGCTTGTTACTCTTGGTGATCGCCATCACCTAGACAGCTTGGTGGTGATTGGGAGCTTAGTGATCATCCGGCGGAGCTTGTGGATGACCCAACTCAAGTTGTAAGCGGTTGTGGGTGATTCACCGCGATAGAGTGTCGAAGAATCAACCTGTAGAGAGCACTTGATCCTTGCGCGTATCAAGGGGGAGCTACACCCTTGCACGGGTGCTCCAACGGGGACTAGTGGGGAGTGGCGACTCTCCGATACCTCGGCAAAACATCGCCGCATTCCTCCTTCTCTCTTTACTTTGAGCAATTCAATTCTTGGTGTTTACATTCATAGAATTGCCATGCTAGAGTAGGATTGGAATATTGGGTGCTAAACTTTTATATGTTAGATCAATAGAAACACTTTCTAGGCAGAAGGGGTTAATTGGGCTAACCGTAGGGTTTAATTATTGCAAAGAAATTTAGAATTAGCCCAATTCACCCCCCCTCTTGGGCATCTTGATCCTTTTAATTGGTATCCAAGCCTCATGCTCACGTATTTAGGCTTAACCACCTAGAGAAAGATGTCTCACGGGAATGGTCCTCCTCCTATCTTTGAGGGGGATGATTTTCCATATTGGAAAATCCGCATGGAGACGTATTTAGAAGCTCTAGATGTTGGAATTCTTAGAGCCGCCTCACAAGGTTTACCAAAACCTCGGGATGCCACACACCTACAAGGCGATGAGTTGAATTATGAGAAATGGAATGCAAAGGCTCGAAACACCATCTTTAGAGGCCTTTGCAAAGATGTGTTCAACCGGGTGAGGAACCACAAAGACGTGCATGCACTATGGTTGGACGTTTGTGCACTCCATGAGGGAACAAAGAGTGAGCATGAGGAACGCTATCATCTCATCATGAAAAAGCTAAATTCTTTTAAGATGCTTCCTAAAGAATGTGCTAATGAGATGTACTCTCGTTTGAATGTTCTTGTAGAGGAATTCAATGGGCTTGGACTCACTCAAATGCAACCATCTGACGTTGTAAGAAAAATCTTGAGTGTCCTCCCCATTGACAAGTATGGGCATGTTGTGACCATGCTTCATCAAGGTGATCTTTCAACCGCTACACCAACACAAATCTTGGGAAAGATCAATGCTCATGAGATGTACATGCACATCACACCTCAAGATGGCTCATCCTCTACAAAGAAGAAAGAGAAAGACTTAGCATTCAAAGCAAGACAAGAGAAGGGCAAAGCAAGGCTTGAGTATGAGAGCTCATGTGATGATGAAATTGATGATGCAAGTCTTGCTCTCATGGTGAGAAGAACCGCCAAGATGCTAAAGAAGCTTAACAAGAGTGGCATCAAGTTTGATGGCAAGAAAAAGAAGTTCTTCACTAGCTATAGAAGGAAGCCAATCCCCGAGATGGATTGCTACAATTGTGGAGAACTTGGTCATCTAGCACACCAATGCACCAAGCCCAAGAAAGACAAGTTCAAGAACAAGTACAAGGGTAAGAAAGATGACTCAAGCAATGAGGAAGAAGATGAGAAGAAGAAAAACAAGCCATACAAGAAGAGAGATGGCAAGAAGAAGGACTTCCACAAGAAGAAGAAAAGTGGAAAGGTATACATCGTCAGTGATTGGCTCATGGACATTGATTCATCTAGTGGCTCATCCGATGATAATAGTGACAACGAGAAGGTGGCCGCCATTGTTATTGACTCTTCATCATCTTCACCGCCACCACCACCATCATCCTCTACAGACCTATGCCTTATGGCCAAGGGTGATCGCAAGGTATCAAATGATGATAGTAGTGGTGATGAACATGTTAGCAATGATGATAGCGATAGTGATGATGATAAATATGAATCACCTTCTTATGATGATCTTGTTAAATTGCTAAATCAATACACTAAGATCATTAGAAAGAGTAGAGATAAGAATGAAAAACTAGAAGCTAAGAATGACTCGCTTTTAGCAAAATGTGATATAGCCGAAAAGGCTAGTGTTGAGCTTAGAGAAGCAAATGATGCTATATCATTCAAACTCAAGGAGCTCAAATCTTCTAAGAAAGAGCTTAAAGATAAACATGATAAACTTGAGAGGATACACAATGAGCTCATCACTAGCCACAACATGCTAAAAGAAGAATATACTACTCTTAAGATTAATCATGATAATCTTGTCATTGCTCAAGAATATTTATCCAATGAGCCACATGATGCTACTAACAATGTTGTTGAGATTGATATAGCTACATCATGTGATGATTTGATTGATGAGAGCATTGAGCAAGGATCTAGTGGCAAAGGCAAGCAAGTGGTTGAGTGCAATGACTATGATGAGTATGTCAAGCTCAAGCATGATAATGAAAAGCTCAAGAAAGAGTTTGAAGAGTTCAAAATCCACAACACCATTGTGCTAGAAACTCTTGATCATGATGGTGACTTGATTCTTGAGAATGAGAAGCTAAAAGAAGAAAACAAGAAACTCAAAGAAGAGAGAAACAATGTTGCACTCAAGGAAGATAAAAGTAATGATGCACTCAAGGAAGAGAACAAGAAGCTCAAGTTGGAAAAAGAGCATCTTAAGATTGGATTGAGCAAGTTCACAAGAGGGAAGCATCTTCAAAGTGAGCTACTAATGAACACCGTCATGAAGATGGATAGAAGTGGCATTGGGTATGTGGCCAATCAAGAGAAGAAGAAGGCTCAAGCTCAACAACAACAATCAAAGCCAAAGCCAAAGAGATGTTTTGATTGTGGATAAGAAGGACACTTTGCTCATGAGTGTCAAACTCCACCACCACAACCCTTGCCCAAGCATGCTAGACCCTTTGCCTTCAATGCTCATTACATGCTTAGAAAGGATTCTAGCGGGAAGATAAAAGTCATGTTCTTAGGGCCTCCCAACAAGAATAGGCCTAAGAAAATTTGGGTAGCAAAGTCACTTGTTGAGAAGGTGAAGGGCCCTCAACAAGTTTGGGTTCCTAAAGCTTGATCTCTTGTGTGTAGGTGAACTACAAGACCGGTGGAAGTTATTGGGTTATTGATAGTGGTTGCACGCAACACATGACCGGTGATCCTTATATGTTCACCTCACTAGATGAAGAGGTAGATGGACAAGAAAGAATCACATTTGGAGATAATTCAAAGGGCAAGGTTAAAGGATTGGACAAAGTGGCAATATCAAATGATCATTCTATCTCAAATGTGCTATATGTTGCTTCATTGAGTTTCAACTTGCTATCCATTGGACAATTGTGTGATCTTGGCTTCCAATGCTTGTTTACCGAGAAGGAAGTTGTTGTATCTAAGAAGGATAATGATCAAGTGATATTCAAAGGATATAGATACAACAACCTATATCTAGTGGACTTCACGTCCGAATATGCTAACTTGAAGACATGCCTATTCACCAAAACAACACTTGAGTGGCTATGGCATAGAAGACTTGCTCATGTTGGGATGAGCTCTCTCAAGAAGCTAATGAAGAAGTATTTGGTGAGAGGGTTGAAGGATGTGAAGTTTGAGAAGGACAAGCTTTGTAGTGCATGTCGAGCCAGCAAGCAAGTTGCAAATATTCATCCAACCAAAGCTTTCATGTCAACCACAAGAGTGCTAGAACTCCTTCACATGGATTTATTTGGACCAACAACATACAAGAGTTTGGGAGGAAATCTTTATTGTCTTGTGATTGTTGATGACTATTCAAGATACACATGGGTATTCTTTCTTCATGACAAATCCGAAGTTGCATCATGCTTCAAGAAGTTTGCCAAGAGAGCACAAAATGAGTTTGAAGTGAAGCTCAAAAATATTAGAAGTGACAATGGGAAGGAATTTGACAACACAAACATAGAAGCCTATTGTGATGAAGTTGGGATCAAGCATGAGGTCTCCGCAACATATACTCCTCAACAAAATGGTGTAGTTGAGAGAAAGAACCAGACATTGATCACTCTTGCAAGAACAATGCTAGATGAGTACAACACCCCGGAAGCTCTATGGGCAGAAGCTATCAACACCGCATGCTATGCATCCAACCGCCTATTCCTTCAAAAGTTCCTTGGCAAGACACCTTATGAGTTGCTCAATGGGAAGAAGCCGGTCGTCTCTTTCTTTAGGGTGTTTGGTTGCAAATGCTACATCTACAAGAAGCGGCAACACCTAGTGAAGTTTCAAAGATGTTGTGATATTGGTTTTCTTATTGGTTACTCATCAAAGTCCAAAGCATATAGAGTATTTAATCATGCCACCGGGTTGGGTGAAGAAACATATGATGTGGAATTTGATGAATCTAACGGCTCCCAAGGAGCACATGAGAATCTTGATGATGTAGGTGATGAACCATTGAAGGAGGCGATAAAGAACATTCCGGTTGGAGACATCAAGCCTCAAGATGATGAAGACGATGTACAAGTAATCAATCCACCTTCTTCATCAAATGTGCCACAAGATGGTAAAAAAGATGGGAGAGTAGAAAATGAAGACACTCATGTCTCACATGATCAAATGGTGGTACAAGCACAAGATGTTGATGCTCCACAACCTCCTCCTCAAGTGGTCAATAGAAGAAATACACCTCTACTAAAAGATCATCCACAAGATCTCATCATAGAGAGTCCATCAAAGGGTGTAATGACTCGCTCACAAAAACTTGCTTCATTTATTGCACATCACTCTTTTGTCTCTTGCTTTGAGCCTACTAAGGTAGAAGAAGCTCTTCAAGATCCGGATTGGATAAATGCCATACATGAAGAGTCGAACAACTTCACCTGCAATGAAGTTTGGACTCTTGAAGAACGGCCAAAAGGTGCAAGAGTCATTGGAACAAAGTGGGTGTTCCGCAACAAGCAAGATGATCAAGGCGTTGCTATGAGGAACAAGGCAAGACTAGTTGCAAAGGGGTTCTCTCAAGTTGAAGGTTTGGATTTTGGAGAGACCTTTGCACCGGTTGCAAGACTAGAAGCCATTCGTATCCTCCTTGCATATGCATCGCATCATGAAATGAAACTATATCAAATGGATGTGAAAAGTGCATTTTTAAATAGCTTTATTAATGAACTAGTCTATGTTGATCAACCTCCTGGGTTTGAAGACCCTAGATATCCTAATCATGTTTATAGGTTATCCAAGGCGTTAAATGGGCTTAAGCAAGCCCCAAGAGCTTGGTATGAGCGTCTTCGGGACTTCCTCATTGAGAAGGGCTTCACCATTGGGAAGGTCGACACCACGCTATTCACCAAGAAGCTAAATGGATATATCTTGATTTGTCAAGTGTATGTTGATGATATCATCTTTGGATCATCAAATGAAGAATCTTGCAAAGAGTTTGGTGAATTGATATCGAAAGAGTTTGAGATGTCAATGATTGGAGAGCTTACATTCTTTCTTGGTCTTCAAATCAAACAAATGAGAGAAAGGATTTTCATCTCTCAAGGGAATTATACAAATGATCTTCTCAAGAGATTCAAGATGGATAAATGTAAGCCAATCAAGACACCAATACCAACTAATGGACATCTTGACCAAGGTGAGGGAGGTAACATGGTTGATCAAACTCTCTACCGCTCTATGATTGGTAGCTTATTATATTTAACCGCATCTAGGCCTGACATCATGTTTAGTGTGTGTATGTGTGCTAGATTTTAAGCTAATCCTAAGGAAACTCATTTGATTGCCGTTAAAAGAATTCTTAGGTATCTTAAGCATACACCAAGCATTGGCCTTTGGTATCCCAAAGGAGCTATATTTGAATTAGTTGGCTATTCCAATTCGGATTATGCCGGTTGCAAAGTTGATAGAAAGAGCACATCCGGAGGGTGCCATTTGCTTGGTAGATCACTTGTGTCTTGGTCCTCCAAGAAACAAAATAGTGTGGCTTTGTCCACCGCTGAAGCGGAATACATTGCCGTGGGTGCTTGTTGTGCACAAATACTTTATATGAAATAAACTTTGCTAGACTATGGTGTAGTTCTAGAAAAAGTACCTCTTTTATGTGACAATGAAAGTGCGGTAAAACTTGCAAATAATCCGGTTCAACACTCTTGCACCAATTACATAGATATCCGCCATCACTTTCTTAGAGGTAATGTTGCAAAGAATGATATTTGCTTAGAAGGTGTAAGGACCGAGGATCAATTGACGGATATCTTCACTAAACCGCTAGATGAGGCGACTTTTTGTCGATTGCGGAATGAGCTCAATGTTCTTGATTTTAGTAACTTCACTAAAAATGAGCTTGTGTTGTCCCTTGCATTGCATTGTAATATACAACATGTTTACTCTATGGTAATGCATACAGGGCTTGTCTAACATGGTTAAGATAACCGCCGTAAAGCATGTGAAGAAGCTTAACCTTGGATCAAACTTGACAAGCAACTAGATTTACTTTCAAGTATTGCATTGCATATACATAAATGTTGCTTTGTCATTTTGTCTTCAATTGCCCTCTTATTGCCTATTTTCTTAAAAAGAACTATAGCCTAAGGCAAAATATTTTTGAAAAAATTGAGGGTTTGAGAGAGGTCACTCACATCAGTCCCAATTGGTATTTATTTGGATCTTATTGGAGTTGAGACTCTATTGGGAACAGACAACACAAAGGACTTTGAAGATTTGCTACAAAAAGAGTGACCGGACGCTACACCGGACTCTGATGTCCAGCGTCCGGTCAGTTCATGGGAGGTGAACTATGTTGCGAAGGAGTGACTGGACTCTACTGCTCCGCGTCCGGTCAGATGGCGTTTCTGCGTCCGGTCATACGAAGGAGAAGAAGACAGGATCGACCGGACTCTGGCTATGTCCGGTCAGTTGGGATCGGACGGTCCGGTCACAATTCCAGGGGTTTTGGACCTCTTTGGAATCGACCAGACGCTGGGTGGCAGCGTCTGGTCGCTGCCACCGGAGCGTCCGATCAGTAGAAAACATGCGGGACCCAGATTCTTTCTTGTTTCCTTTTCTAATCTATTGGGGGCCACCTTATAATCCAATCGCTGGTTGACCTAAGGCCCTATCCGCCGCTTGCCTGTGCCGACATCTCCGAGCAAAGCCTCCCGCGCGCCTCCACAGCCGTCACATTTTCTCTAGCATCGTCTCCCCACGCCGCCGTGCCCTGCATACACCACTGCGCCCGCGCCAGCCGCGCCACCACTCACCACCGCGCTGTGCCTTCCTATGCCCTAGCTGCGCCGCTGTGCCCTCGCACCGCCCTCATGCACCAGCGCCACCGTGTTGCCTCGCCATTGCCCGCACCAGCGCCTCAGAGCCATCATCGTAACCCTAACCTCCAGTTGTCGATCCGGTGGTTCCCCGGTCCGTTCCTATTCTCATCGGTTCTCCGGTTCGTCAGGTAGCAAGCCCTCGTTTCCAATTTCTTTCCTAATTGCTTGCTTCCTAGGATTTCATATCTTTAGATATATTGTATTTATTTGTATATCCTATCTATTCTATCATGCAGCGAGTCGGTGCCGTTGTGGTCCTATTTGCAGTTGTTAGTCAACTCGGGGCCAAGCTTGCGAGTATGGATCGAGGCCAAGCCTCGAAAGTGACAGTTGGCAGTTGATCTTTGTCAGTGGCAGTTGTTCTTTTTAGCTCCATCAGATGGCTCATGTCAAGAACATCGGAGGTGGTCCCGGTGATGAGGATTCGAGGCCCCTGCCTCGCCAGCCTACAAAACCAAAAGGCAAGGCGACGAAGAAGCTGGCAACAAAGAAGCGGAAGTATCCAGATGCAGATACAGCTAGAGCAGCCGCAGTTGTAGCAGCCGCAGAGCGTGCAGAGGCAGGAGGTTCTAGGAGTGGAGTCCAGATCGCAGATCAGCTTTCACCAGCACAGAGGGCTACACTTGAGCAGGTTGAGCGCCGTCATGGAGGTCTAGCAGGGACTCTCATGGTTGGAGGATGGCGTGTCGCTATTGATGAGAGTCAGTCTCAGGGGGAGTCACAGCAACAGCCACATCCAGTAGAGCAGACTTAGGAGGGAGAGTAGGCCGAGGAGACAGAGCAGGCACCTCAACCACAGTTACGCCGCTCTGGTCGTACTCGTGCTCCAGTCACACCGAGGCCAGAGACACAGCAGAGGGGTTCTCGTGCACCTCCTAGACCACAGGGTCTGCCTCCAGTGACTCATCTAGATCTAAGGGCCGCCATGGCCAAGCAGGTGCAGCAGCTCAGATTTGTGGACTTTGATCAGTGGTTTCCGTTGAGGCGGGATGAGCGTGCATCAGAGGGCTTTGACACACCATTGCAGGAAGATTTTTACAATGCATATCTTAACAGTGGAGTAGTATTCAGGTCTTAGAGGGTCTGCAACATTGAGGATATTGTAGCAGCAGCTGGAGAGCATATTCACCAGTACCTATCTTACTTGCCAAGGCTGACAGATCTATTCAGAAGGACCGGCTTATATGTTCCATCATGGGTCCATGAGTTCTATGCTACACTTTGGATTGACCCTCAGCACAGATTCATTCACTTTGCATTCAGAGGCAGAGATTACAGGCTGATGAGCTTCAGGGTCAGGGAGATTCTGAGGATTCAGGAGCAGCCCATCAGGCTACATGAGGTTTGCTATGGACAGACAGCGCCTCCTAGATGCCCTCATGGCGGTATGATACCTGCTACAGATCTAGTCCACCACTGCTTCAAAGAGCCTTTGGCGAGGGGTCGAGCAGGACTCCTAGTGATCTCACTCCTACATCTAGAGTGTTGCATGCTATTATGAGGAGGACCCTGATTTCGAGGATGGGGTATCACGAGGGCTTGACTCGCTTACAATTATGGCTACTAAACTCTCTAATGCAACAAATTGTGTTTGACATTTGGGATCTCCTTCTATCAGAGATGGAGGATACTATTGTTGAGGGGTTCATAGGTCACCATCAGTTGCCCTATGCTCACTAGATCACATTTCTTATTCACAGGGCAGTTACAGTGAGGCCGCCTGAGATGCTAGCAGAGTACAGTGGTGCTACTACCGAGTTCCCTACATACAACTTGACTCAGATGATCCGCCATAGTACACCGAGAGCACCTAGCCAGCCGCGCCATTGTCCAGAGGTGCCAGAGACTGTAGCCTAGCAGGATGATACTATCAGGGGCATAGCAGCTACTGAGGAGGAGCAGTTAGATGCTTAGCAGGAGGGGATGGTCGAGAGCGACCCCAGTGACAGCTCAGATGAGGACTACCGGGACATTCCTCAGATGCCTCCACGTCGACATGACCATGAGGCCGGTAGCTCTAGTTCAGCTCCACCTGCACCGCAGACAGACCCCGCTCTACTTGCCATACTTGAGCGGATGAGACAGGATTAGGTTCGCCAGGCTCAGGAGACTGCTGCTACTTTTGCATAGTTTCAGACTAGGCAGGATGAGTTCCAGCGACAGTAGCTGGCTATGCAGCAGCAGCAGGCTATACAGCAGCAGCAGTAGGCCATGCATCAATAGTAGCTTCTCATGCAGCAGTAGCTACTTGGGTTTATGCAGCATGTTGTGACAGCTATTGGGGCTCCACCGCCACAGCCTTCGCCCTAGCTTGGTCAGCATGCCACCACTTCTATGACTCCATCTGTACAGCGTAGTGGGCTTCAGAGTCAGGCATAGCCACCAACATAGTTTGCTTCACCTACAGAGTAGGTGTCCTAGTGGTTTGCCTCGCTAGTGCCAGCCCCGCAGTTCACACCTCTTTAGACAGGCTTCACACTGGCTCAGACTTCCTCGCTGCTTGTGTCAAATATCTCAGTGTCCAGGAGTCTTGGTGCTTCATTCAGTGAGTTGACAGGGCACCCTACACCGCCAAATCTACTTGCCCCTATACCTACCACCATTGGTCTAGTGACAGGCACGATAGAGACGCTCCCTTCCTCAGTTGCATCATCAGAGCCGCCTGCTATAGTTATACATATAGAGTCATAGGCCGCACCAGTTCTTGATCCGGCCCAGACCGCTTTAGCATCACTTCCAGAGACAGAGGGTCATACAGCTCAGAGCTTAGGGTCAGATGATGATGGCACACGGTTCTAGCTCGCTCCTCGCACCTCAGCGCCTAACTCATCCGCTGCAACCCCGCCGACTGACCCTTAGGTTTTGGTGTTTGACGCCAAAGGGGGAGAGGGATCGAGTATGCTAGTCTTAGGGGGAGCGATATATTTAGGGGAGTTTATCTATTAGCTTATCTATTACATTTGGAGTTTTATGTGTGATACACTATTATGCATTCATCGTGTGTTTACTTTCATGCATCGAACTATTTTTATGTGATAGTGATATCTACATGATCATGATAGTTATGTGATATGTGATAGGTGTGCTCTCTACTTTGAATTATTTATATGTCATATCACTTGTGCTATGCTCATTTGCTTTTGCTTCTGTGTTTTACTCCGATGCAAATGAGCTTTATTTATTGTACTCATGCTTATTTCATATCTTTTGAGTACATCATGTTGGCTTGGGTCGTATAAGCTTGCCTAACTCCTTTGTTCTTATTGACAAAAGCTTATATGAACCAAGCATGTTAAAAACCTCATCTCTTTCACATACTCGAGGTGGTATTGTCATCAATCACCAAAAATGGGGAGATTGAAAGCATCTAGGCCCCTAGTTGGGTTTTGGTGATTAATGATAATATGTGATTACTATGACTAACGCGTGTTTTGCAGAGGCAATTAAGTTAGGTCATAGTAATGGAGATCCGTTGGGCAATCATGGTGGTCATGCCCCTACGATGGAAATCATTTTGGTTTTCAAAGGATGGACGACAAGGTTAAGGATGGACTAGTTCTAAGTGTCGTTTGGAGTTGAAGAGACACTTAGAGTAGTTTAGGACTTTATTTTTTCGTTGGCCATACTATTAAGGGGATATGGATGGGTAGCTTGACCTAGGTGAGCCTAGTGGGTTAGGTGTGGTGCACACTTGCTAAATCTAGCACTAGGTAGCTCCTAAATAGCCCCTAAATCCAATGGAGCAAACTTCATTCACATATGATTGAGAGTTGGAAGTGAATGGAGGGTCAAATACTGACCAGACGCTAAGAGGTGATGTCACCGGACGCTGAGGGCCAGCGTCCGATCGACTCCAGTAAGGTTCCAGAGAGGGAAACTCACGACCGGACACGTCCGGTCACCACTTACACATTGGAGGTCGGGGTGAACTGACCGGAGCGTCCGGTCAACATGATCGGAGCGTCCGGTCACCCCGTAGAGGCACATAACGGTTCATTTTCAACCCGTGTTATAAATACTTCCTCCATTCATGTGAGGGGGTACTTTTGCTCATTCCAACAGTTGAGAAACACCTTTGAGAGTGCCAAGAAGAGCAAGGTCCTAGTGAGGTGATTGAGATTTGAGAATCCCAAAGAGAGCCCTCATTAGTGAGATCAAGAGTAGCAAAGTGTGCATCCACCCTTCTCATTAGGCTTGTCGTGATCAAGTGAGAGTCCATGCTTGTTACTCTTGGTGATCACCATCACCTAGACGGCATGGTGGTGATTGAGAGCTTGGTGATCATCCGGCGGAGCTTGTGGATGACCCAACTCAAGTTGTAAGCGGTTGTGGGTGATTCACCGCGACGTAGTGTCGAAGAATCAACCCGTAGAGAGCACTTGATCCTTGCGTGGATCAAGGGGGAGCTACACCCTTTTGTGGGTGCTCCAATGAGGACTAGTGGGGTGTGGCGACTCTTCGATACCTCAGCAAAACATCGCCGTGCTCCTCCTTCTCTCTTTACTTTGAGCATTTACTTTGAGCAATTCAATTCTTGGTGTTTACATTCATAGAATTGCCATGCTAGAGTAGGATTGGAACATAGGGTGCTAAAATTTTGTGCGTTAGATCAATAGAAACACTTTCTAGGCACAAGGGGTTAATTGGGCTAACCGTAGGGTTTAATTATTGCAAAGAAATTTAGAATTAGCCCAATTCACCCCCCCTCTTGGGCATCTTGATCCTTTCATCCATGTTGTGTCGACCAACACTTGGTGGTTCGGTGGCTAATAGATATCACACACCTAGCCCACCACAAGAGGCGCCACAAGAACCTACCCACAAGTGAGGTAACTCAATGACACAAGCAATCCACTAGAGTTACCTTTCGGCTCTCCGCCGGGGAAGGTACAAGACTCCTCACAATCACCGGAGCCGGCCACGAACAATCACCAACTCATGCTAAAGCTTCTTCGCTACTCGAAGCCATCTTGGTGGTGGCAACTACCAAAACAAACAAGAAATCCACAGCCATAACAATCCCCATGTGCCACTAGATGCAATCACTCAAGCAAATGCACTTGGAATCACTCCAAATCTCACTATGATGATGAATCAACGATGGAGATGAGTGGGAGGTGTTTGCTTAGGCTAACAAGGATGTCAAGTATGTCAAAGTGCCAAGAGAGTGAGACCCAAGCCGGCCAAACCACTTAAATAGGTGGCCCTTCGAAATAGAGCTGTTGGTCTACCGCAGGCTGACCAGACGCTGCCCTACGTTCGGTCGGGTGAGTCCGGTCACCCAATGGCTGCCACGCATCCCCCATTCAAATCTCATGCGTCGATCTCTAACATTCAAGTGAACAAGCGCCCTAGGGTTAAAGAATGACCGGACTCGTCCCCAAAACGACCAGACTCACATTCAAAGTGCGTCCGATCACGTCCAGTAAGGTTCTAGAGCACAGAAATCATGATCGAACGTGTCCGGTCGAAGGTGACCTGATGCACCATGGCGTCCGGTCATCACTGGCCTCTTCCCTGTGCGTGCCTGCCAACTTGTGATCGGACACGCTAGTCGGTCCAAAGCCAGCGTCCGGTCCTTCCACCTCGCTCTCGGCCAGACCAGCACCGTTGCTTATAATTGACCGGATGCGCTCGGGGTGAGTCCGATCACCCCGCGGCCAGCGTCTGGTCATGAACTTCTTCCTTCTTTTCTTTTTCTAAGTCCACAACCGCTTCACCCTTGCTTCCAACTTGCTAACCACAAAGTGTAGAACTTGTGTGCACGTGTGTTAGCATTGTTCAAAGCAGTTTACAAGGGTTAAGGTTAGCACACTAGATTCCTAAATGCATGTGCAAGAATCATGTCACCTAGTGGCACTCGATAAATTGTTTAGCCAAAGATGTCTCCTCTTTATAGTACGGCTATCGATCCAAAGTCACTCACACCCTCTATGGTGTTTTGAGTGCAAAACAAAAACCCATCTTATACCTTTGCCATGTTCTTCTTAGTTTTTGTTTTTCTCTTTCTTGTTTTCCAAGTTGAGCTTAATCATCTTCAATATATGTCCATCTCCATCTCCATGGACTTCATCACCATGCTCCACACTTGGATTGCACCAACCTAGCTGATCTCACAACTCATGACAAAGGTTAGTGCTAGGTTTCATCAATTATCCAAAACCAAACTAGGGCTTTCAAGAGTTCAGGAGGACAACAAGTATGGCCCTAAAACCTTTGACACTAAAGTGTCATGTAAATCTCTCGAATTATCTTAATGAGCTCGAAGTACAATAATCTAGAAGGGCGCATAGCCTATGGGGAAGTGGAAAAATGGTCAACACTGTTCGGCCAAAGTACGAGGTCCCGAATATGAAAAAATAGTTTAATGACGTTCCCCATGATGGATCTACCAAGTCATGTTCTATGCTAGAGCATGGACGTCACTCGTTCGACCCGATTATATTATAACTCAAAGAGTGACATGCGCAAATGCCTTTGCTGCTCATGCGTTTGTCATTCGCCCGGGTGAGACCTGTACTAAGGCCACCTAATTAAATTGGCTTTGAAGCCACAAGGTCTGTAAGCTACGAATCCTTCAATCAAGATTACTGCATTTATGATACACCCCCCCGAGATTGAACAAGTATCGAACTACACATCTCTACAGGAAGATCCATCATGTCATGGTACTCAAAAAACACATAATGATCGATTCAGCAGGAAAAGAGACTCGAATAGAGTCGAAACAAAAGGTAACAAAAAAATCATAGAAAATACCTTTATTTATTAGCTTTGTTATATTTCTTTGATAGGTGTACAATAACAAAGACCTATCGAGAATGGGATTCACCCATACCCGATTGCAGCTCGTCCTTATGAAGGACGTTCCATGTGCTTGTGCAAGAGAAACTGGCTAAAGGCATATCTCATTTTGATTAACTTTACCAGACCCCATCATGGGCAGAGCTGCAGACCAGTACAAAACCCGATGGAGAGCATCCTCTTGAAACATTCCTCCAGCACCCATAGGGAACAGAGGGAGAGGGTGAGCCACGAGGAGACCTCCCGCTATCTCCTTTAATGGAAGGGAGGAACAACTGACGTCTATCGATGACACAAGTCATCAAATCATTACACAGGATGGCATAGGGTAAGATGTGTGGCATCACGATGGCTTCCCGTCATAGGACACCATAGATTACCGCGCTTGTCAGAGGCAACCACCAATGCTACATTGCACCCTGACTACACCCACCATGGTTTCATCCTAGAAGCCATGACCACGCCCTGCGATCAGTAGCCGGGCCACCCATGGCAGCATTCCTAAACTATCTTTGTGAAACTTCATCTAACACCTAGGATGAACGGACATAGCCATGCTCAAGAGTTGAGGAAGCCTGATGTTGAAGGCCTTCACCCAATGGCATCGAAGCCGTGGGGACGCGTCAGGGCCATAGTAGCAGAAGACTACAACTGAAGGGATTTTCTTCCTTTGTCTAATGCTAAGGGAGGGTGAAGGGAGGAGTGAGTCCAAATAGCTCCCCTAACTTTGGTTGAAATATCTACTCTGATGATGGAAGTGGGGACCCCAACAGTTAAGGTTCATGACCCGCACGGTCAACCAAGAATGTCACTGGAGTAACAACAGGAGCGCGGGAGATGAGGTGGTGTAGATTCTCTGACCCCTTTCTTCCTTATCTTCAATAGGACTTAATGACACACAAAGACTGGTCAGCCAAAGCATACATGCATGTTCAGGCCCCTCGGAGTTAGGGTCCCTACACGATGATCTCATCCGAATGACTCTCGGTACCAGAGAGAAAGACCTTTGTGTTAAAATAGAGCACTTGAATTAGCTCTATACTGAGGGCATTTAGCCTCTACTACTTAAACAACCTCGGCACCGGAGGAATGCTAATCAAGACCTGTAGGTACCCGAGGGTTGAAGGAGACCATAGCACCTATGGGATACATCTATTTGACTAGCTTTTCATTAAGTCCTATGGGGCTATTGTCAGATATATGGGCCTACAGTACCTCATCGCTCCTATAACCGATCTAGGCCTTCCTACTAGGCTGAAGACTACGAGGAAGAGCCCCACGCAAGTCGAGCACATCTAAAGGCTTGGGGATCAAGTCATTCCAAGGACATTCAGTGCCGTCATTTCTAGGCGTTAGGATAGAATCATTAAGTTATGCTTTTCATGTAACAAACTAGGAAACACATCTATTATCTAATTGGATCTGTTGTAACCCTACCCATGGACTATATAAGGTGGGGTAGTGTCGGATGATTTAGCTCTGGCAATACCTAGCAACTAATTCGTGTAAGAGGAATTAGATGGTAGCACACAAGACATAAGATTTATACTGGTTCGGGTCACGTGGGGTGCCCTAGTCTAGTTGGGGGTGGTGCGTCTCTTCTTGTATTTGTATGCTCGGTTACAGGGACTGTGTTGCTTCTAGCTATGTAGTAGACGGGATGAAAGGGAATGAGATGGATACCGATCACGAGGTCCCTACCCTTCTTTATGTATGCTAAGGGGGTAGGGTTACAACGAGGGCGATAGGCTAATAGATTGGTTTCCTAGTTTGTTATATGGAATGCGTATAGATTGATCCTATGCTATCGTCTAGATATGCCGGCTTCGGATATTCTCAGCACTCCTTGATCTCCAAGCTGGTTGCTCTATTTGGCCTCGATGGGCCTCCTTCGTCATGGCCTTTGGCCTGATAGTTGGACATGGTCGAATATTCTTGTGATGCTAGTACCCCTAGCCCATATATCGGATAGTAGCACCAGTAGGACTTAATGACAAGCTAGTAGGATAGCTCAGCCCTCGGGTATAGCAATCCCCTGTAACTTTCGGTACTGTGAGTACCAGCGAGCTCTACACGAGTGTTCAGGTCTTGAACATCGGAGTTTTGTGTTCTCGAGTGTCGAGGACTCGTGAATGCTCTGCTCACGTGTAGAGGCCCCTTCTTGGGTGTCGATAACCTTGTTCGGGTAGTAATACCTCGTCCCTAAGAACTTGGTTCCTGAGGCGTTCAAACGTCTTGTGCAAGATTGAACCAATTTGCGCCATTGAGTCCTGTTTGAAGAAAGGATTGATAGGATAGGGTGGCCTATACCGCCTCGATCCCAACTCGTACAACATTACTTTTCACCTGTCATCCCAATCCGATTTAGCAGTGAAAAAGGAAGGTAGCAAGAAATCTTTGTGCAAAGAGAAAAATGTACATGCAATTACCTCGGGTCAACCCAGTTCAGGCCATTTTCCCCACTTAGCAAAGTGTTTCACATTTTTTTGAGCTACATCACTCGATGGGACCATGATTCTATGCTGACATCTTGAATGAGGGTGTGAGGCGGAGCCTCATAGCCCGGAGGACAACATTGCAGTGTCCTAGGTCAAGAAGCACTGAGGCAAATAACAAACGCATGAGCATCTATCGGCAGTTGTGTATGTTACTCTTCAAGCTGATAATGGGTAGAACGAGTGAGCGTCTGCTTTCTAGTAATAGGAAGCGACAGGACAATCACAGAAGCATGTACTCATACCTTTGTTCTATGAACTGGCATGGCTCGGCTGCAAGCCGCCTCTGCCATGGCACACACCTGATCACGCGGACGCCAATGCCGCCATGCTCCAACACGAAAGCCCCGCCACACCTCCAAAAGAACGCTTGAGCCACCATAGCAGATCGGGGATCCTCCTCCACCACCGTCGCAAATCTAGTGGGCACATATTTGTTTCCACTTGTAGGGGATATATCCAATTTAGGTCAACAAGTAGGGCACCCACAAACAATAGCATACTATAATGACTTCAAAGAGAAATCAACAAAGCTAGTCGCCTAGCGTAATGGTTAAGGCGTTCTATTACCGGGTCCATGTTCCAGGTACGATCACTAGTTATCAGACTTTTTTTGGATTTAGAAATTAAACCCCGGCTGAGTCCAAAAATTAAACCTCTATGGGGCCCACGCTAAAAGTGACATGTTAGATGGAAAAAGGACCGTGCGGGGACTTTATGATGAAGTGCAAGTGTCTTGGATGAGTAATTTTGGGTGCCACAGGTACATGTAGGATGGAGAAGGACCCACAAGTACATGTCAGATGGAGAAAGGACCGCCGGAGACTTGTGATGAACTGGCGTTCGTTATAGTTGTAAAATTGTTCATCATAGATGAGTGATCGTGGGTCCCATAGGTACACGTTGGATGGAGAAAGGATCGTGCGGAGATTTATGATGAAGTGCCATTCGTTACAGTTCAAACACCATTCATCACAGATGGGTAATTAGACCAATGACGAATGTCTGCTCATCACAGTTCTAAAGCAGATCGTCACAAATGAGCAGGAACAGTTGCGCATGTTATCTATGATGAAACCCTGTGTCATTTAATGACGAATATCTAGATAGGTAAGGGTAGAGGATCGTCACCAATGATCCATGATGAAACAAAAAAGTCATCATAGAAATTGTCTCACTTGTTTTTTATTGGTCATTAGGATTTTCTTCATATATGTGCATATTTCTACTAGTGACATAAGCCGATTAGAAGTAGGAAGTAAGGTAAAGCATAATGCCTTGTTGTGGATACAAACACTATTGAGTGGTTTGAGAGTAGTAATGGAGGACAAGTACAAGATAAGTTTTCAATTGCAAAAGTCACAAAAATTCCATTTATGTTTAATGGTGGGATAGTGATGACTTGGTCTCAAAGTCATTCCACTTTTCAACCCCTCAAGGTGACATGGTAGCCACTTCAAAATCCAGAGGTATGAGGAATGCCATAGAATTTATTTTATGCTAGCATCATATCTGTTTAAGTCTTGTTTCATAGTTGCATTTAGCTTGACTCGAAGAAGAGCAAAGTGTTAGTGTTGGGGAGCTTGTTGATGGTCACTAAAAATCAATTTTGACCATCAACATTGCACCAAAAGTGCATAAATAATCAACATCATATTGTTATTTTGTTTTCAAATTGATATGGTTCCTCTTGTACTTGGAGATCTTTTGTGATGCTGGAAAATATGCAAAAACATAAAAGATCAAGCAAAACAATACCTCACTTGTTTACATCTTCTTTTAGTGCTATGACTCAAGTATATCTTTATGTAGTTGTCAGTACTTAGATACCTTTTACGTAGTTGCTATTACTTGAATCCAGTAGTTGTCAATATTTTTCTTAGTTGCTATTACTTGAATCCAGTAGTTGTCAATATTTTTCTTTAGTAGTTATCAGTACTTTCTTTAATTATCTTTTGTAATATGACTCTAGTAGTTACTACTATCTTAAGTGAATACCATTGTCATACAATATGACTCTAGCAGTTGCTATTACTTGAATCCAATAGTTGACATGACATGTCAGTATTTCCGTTTAGTATTTTCACTATAATTTGTTATCTTCTTTATTTCAAATTTTATATATTTTCATGTTTTTCCGAATAGGAAAATTGATTCAGCCAATTCATAGAAGGCATCAATATTTTCAATTAAGTTTTATTAGATAAACATAACAATGTAGGACGCTCACAACATACGCACATTCATCCCTATAAGCACATGCATGTAAACCCTATCCTTATGGGCACCTTCGAAGACTAGGCTAACAAATCCTCAAAACGAGATTTGACGGAGTCACCACATGCACCTAGCAACAGAAACCTCGCCTACCACACTGAAAGCACAAATGCTGTTAAATTCTAAAATATTCACTCCCACGAGCAGTCAAACCTAGGACCTCAGGTGCTACGAAGGCTTTAACTACTAGGATATAGCCCCTTTCGCTTATTCATTATTTTGTATAAATAGGATTTTGTATGGTGAGTATTCTTCAGTTTTTTTTTATTCATTAGATTGTCAGTATTGTACAAAATATATGTTTTGGAATTTGTCAGTACAGTGTCCATGCGAGCCATAGTTACGGTACAGCGATCTATATGTCCATTTCCGTAAATATGCATTTGGTGTTTCAAATAAGAAATAAAGGAAGTTTCTATATATATCTTGTTCTATTCATTATTTTCAGTACAATAATGCAAATGATTAAGCTTCATACACGCATTAACTAAATATAAATACATGTACAATACTTGGTAAAAATATACTCCATCCATTCCAAATTATAGGTCATTCTAACTTTCTTGGAAAGTCAAAGCATCTCATCTTTAACTAAAATTATAGAGAGAATTACAAAGATTTATGACATAAAATATAAAAATATAATTAATGAAGAATCTAAAGGTACTCATTTGTAATCATAAATGGTATTATTTTATTATATAAATTTGGTCAAACTTAAATACTTTGATCTCTAAGAAAGTTGTAATGACTTGTACTTTGGTATGGAGGGAGTAGCATTAGTATTCTTTAGTAGTACATTTAGTCTACTGAGTTCAACTTTATCCAGGCATCATACAAAAATTCAGATGCATGCTACTCAGATCCAAATCATTATATCCCTCCGTTTCTCCTAACCTAGGTTGGAGCAAAACCATGCAAAACTCTGCTTGAGACCCTCCACCGTTTCAGTTGTAATACTCTACGACTATCAAAAACGAGATGGCGCTTCCTTAGCTTCTCTAGTTTACAGTTCTACAGAAATCAACAGTTCTGATGATGATTCGGTGTTTTTTTTATTGCTTCATCAGTATTCAATACTTTCTTTCGTTCGTTCATTATTCTGCTTTTTCTCCAGAGAAAGAGGCCACGAGTTGCTCAACAAGCTATCAGGTGCAGTTGTTAGTATTATTTTCATTATTTTATATAAACAGGATTTTGTACGGTTAGTATTTTTTATGTATTTGCATTCATTAGATTGTCAGTATTTTTCAAAATATATGTTTTGGAATTTGTCAGTACAGTGAACATCCGAGCCATAGTTACCAATCTAGTACTTTTCGGTATAGTGATCTATATGTGTCCATTTCCGTAAATATGCATTTGGTGTTTCAAATAAGAAATAAAGGATGTTTCTATATATATCTTGTTTTATTCATTATTTTTCAGTACAATAATGCAAATGATTAAGCTTCATACAAGCATTAACTAAATAGAAATACATGTACAATACTAGATAAAGATATACTCCCTTCATTTCAAATTATAAGTCATTCTAACTTTATTGAAGAGTCAAAACACCTCAAGTTTGATCAAAATTACAGAGAAAATTAAAAAGATTTATGACATCAAATAGGCATACTATGAAAATATTATTAATGAAGAATCTAATAATACTCATTTTGTCTCATAAATATTATTTTATTATATAAATTTGGTTAAACTTGAGATGATTTGAGTCCAAGAAAGTTGGAATGAATATACTTTGAGACCAAGGAAGTAGCATTAGTATTCTTCCATAGTACATATAGTCTACTGAGCTTATTTCAGACACGTGTTGACCCCGTCGGACCGGCGACCCCGGTCGGTGACTTATTACAGATGTGAACTCATATTACAGACGCGCGTTCGTCGCGCTGGCGGATATTACAGTTTTTTACATAGTGTGGAGATCAACTTTATTCAGGCGTCTTACAAAAAATCAGATGCATGCTACTCAGATCCAAATCATAATATCCCTCCCTTTCTCTTAAGCTAGGTTCGAGCCCAACAACCATGCAAATTCTGCTTGAGACCCTCCACCGTTTCAGTAGTAAGACTCTACGACTATCAAAAAACGAGATGGCGCTTCCTTAGCTTCTCTAGTTTACAGTTCTACAGAAATCAACAGTTCTGATGATGATTCGGTGTTTTTTTTATTGCTTCGGTATTCAATACTTTCTTTTCGTTCGTTCATTATTCTACTTTTTCTCCAGAGAAAGAGGCCACGAGTTGCTGCAACAGGCTATCAGGTGCAGTGCAGTACAGGTAGCAGGTAGTGATGGTGCGGTTGGGAGGCGCAGCCGCGGGCGGTACGTACGGTGAGATACCGTAGGTGCTTAAGAATGAACGAATGAGTGAGCAAGCTGGTGCAGAAATGGTCATGAAGTAGTTGGATGCTGCGGCAATCAGGTACAGTTGATGGTAGATGGACTAATGCATCGGTGTGTAAAGAGTAGTGAATTGATTGTCTATACCTAGCATGTACCAGCTGATAGAGAGCATGAAAGCAAGGAAAAATACTGGAAAAAAAATAAAAATACTGACTACGATAGTAACTAAAGGTGAAAAACTGAACATAAAAATACTGATTTCAGCTGAGGTACAATACTCAGTACATCAAGAATATAGTACTTCCTTCATACAATGGATAATACGGGATTCAAATAAGCATATGAAAGTGAACGTACTGAGAATACTCAATCGTACCAAACGCATCTTTTTGGGTGAAACAAAAGATACGGAGTGACGGAATGTATAATATATGATAAAAAAACACACATGCAACACACCCTCTTTATCTCTCTTTTCCCATTACACAAGCTTGGGTTATACTAGTATACGGAGACACGGAATTCTTTTTTCTTCGGTTGGTGGGCCTGTGCATCCATGGGAGAGGCCACGTGGGAGGATTGGTGACGTGTCCAACTTAATATTCTTGGATCAGCACTGCTTCCCATGGAATTATTGTTGAGCCGAGAGGCTTTGGACCAAGTTTATGGAACATTGGACATAGGTCCATGTGCCCGACCCAAGTTAGGGTCGTCCGACCTCTCTTTCCACTTCTAGCTCGACTTGTGTTGTGATCTTCTGCGTAACTTTCTCGTTAGGACTCCGAGTTGGATCAACCAAAACTTGATTTTATGTATCTTGAGGAGCTCTTTTGACATGTTGGAGTGAATTTTGGCATTTGATGATGTGTTTTACCATGCCCAAAGTCACCTTGTTTGTACATTCACATAGTCTCACAAAAACTTTTGGAATTGATTACAATTAAGCTCTATGACTATGGTGGATGTCATTTATATTCTCATTTTAGGAATGGTTGATGGTAGGAAATAAGGAATTAGTAACCATCATCATGTGGTACCCTACTTTCAGTGGAGAATGCTCCTCTTGTATCATATGCTCGGGTTTATAGGGGCGCTGATGTGTCACCTATGAGGTGTTGATCGTATTTCACGGGTCACCGCTATCTCCCTTATATAGTCCAGGGCAAGGTTACAGATGGTATGCCGAATGATATGAATCTACGGTTTCCTAGTTTGTTACAAAGAGATCCTATTGGATCGATTGGGTTATCACGATTTGCTTGGTCCCTAGGCTATCTAGGCAATATCTTGTCTTCCAAGTAGTTGATGTGTCCTGTCTAGTTTGGGCGTCTTCCTTAGTAGGCTCGGCCCATCCCATCTTGGTCAAGCTTCTCTCCATGTGGCGAGGGTAATGGGCCCCAAAATACCGACACCGCCGATCTTTGTCCCAAACCAAACCAGTAGTAAAGATGATTTTACCGCCAGTTTTATTCTCAACTAAGAGGATGTATTATCATCAATATAATGGTTTTAACAATACCAGCGATGTATGTTGATGGAAAAAACAATTTGTGTAATAGTGATGGGTTTGGTTGAGCAGTTTAACTTCTCATTCGTCTAGAAGTTGTTGCATCACCCACTTGTTAAAATGCGACCAGCTTTATTTAGAAATAGTTACCTCATCCACCTCAATAAATCCATTTGAGCTTCGTGTGATATTTTTCCCCACCTCCTTGAGGTGACAGCATCACGATGTTGCTTGGGAGACGATGACAAATAGATATTGGACTGCACTCACAGGAAAATAATTCATCGATTTTCAGGTCCATCACGATCGACAGGTTATAAATACAGGCTACTCACGGCAACCTTTGCCGGCAGCAGATCGGGGTGACCTCGGACCATTTGGAAAAGAAGCATTTTGAGAAGAGGCTCTTTGTGATCAGGTCATTCTTATTCTCATTCGCTCATATGCATACTCCAGCTTAAAAAACAAAGAACTCGATGGCATCCCTTTCTTGTGTTTTTTCTCCTATTTTGAGAGCATATTTCCTGCATAGTTTCTGATGTGAACGCTACGGAACTGCTTGCTTTTTGTTACCGTTTCAATGTCCTGCTTAAGATATGACTTAACTTCGCATCGTTCTCTTGACTAGACTTTACATAGCATCAGAAGTACCTCTCTTGGCTGACTAGTATAGAAACGGTCAATACGTCATTACAAAAGCTGCCAAGTTCTCATTTCACGAAGCCTCCCTTAATAGAATCATATGTCCATAGATAAATTATGAGTAAAATGCACCACAGCTCCATTAACTTTTGGAGAGGTATCATCTAGGTCCATTAACTTTCAAAGTGCATTTTCGGGTCCTTAAACTTTCTATGTTGTGCATTGCAGGTCCATAACCATTTAGTTGCTTGGTAATTTTTCATTGAACCCCTTCACTTGAATAACTCTATCTCAAAATAGCCCTCACGAAGAACATCGGTGCTGGCAACCACGTCGTCGCTCAGTGAGCGTGTAGGGCCAGCCACGTCGCCGCGCCAGGTCAACAATGCCATAGCGCCGCAGGCAAGCAGGATGGCGGTCGTGCGGGAACAACCACGCCACCGTCGTTTGAGCGGGACGGGCGGGTGGACACATCGCCACTGGGTGGGCGGGCAACCACACGGGGCCCGCCACGCCACCGATGGGCCACCACCCTGTCCTTTGAGTCACGGATCCTTTCACAGAGGAGTACGCACGTGGATGCCCCGAGGAGCGCCTCCATGTTCCGCTTGGCGCTCTTCGTCACGTCGTCGTGCAGTGCTGCCTCGAGCACATTCTGCGTAGCCTCGGCCTCGCGCACCTCTGCTTCGCGTTCTTCAGCGCGTTCTGCATCCACGACGTCACCCGATCACGAGCGTCCGAATCCTTGTGCGGTTGTGCCACTACCTCCGCCTACATCTTCTCAGCCTGGCACCTCTGCTTTGCGTTGATGAGCCGCATGAAGTAGATTGGGTAGACAACACGTATCGCTACGCTGATATGAACATTCGGGATAGAAGGTGTCGGCGAGCGTGGCCACCTGCGCCACACGAGGTGCACCATGCCATTGTTGATGGATGCGTTTGGATACTATCCGCATCGACAAAGTCGGCGTGGCCCCTGCCGCCAGGTCGAGGTCCCCCGTCCCCATGTATGCCACTCCGCCATCGAGGCTGCCTAAGAAGCTGCTGCACTGCTGCAGTAATATGGATCGGAAAAGCAATCAGCTTGTTGGTTCTAGCGACGTACTCCTACTAGGAAGCAATTAGCAATTAGCTTCAGGGCTGCATACATACGGTGTCATTGTCGCTGGCCACCCACTGGCACTGTTAGTCTTGGAACGGCGGTGAACGCCGACTGCGACGACAGGACGCCGGGGACGAAGGAGTCAAGCTCAAGAACTCACACAAACACAACGCGAACTCGTGTAACACTTAGGTGTTTTGGTGCTGCGATGAACCGGCAGCTTTTTTGTTCTTCTATTCTTCCTTTTATTGGGAATTACAGCAAAGTCATGCCTGGCCAGTGGCGGCGTGGCTGTCCGGCTGAGCAGCCCGACCACCCGGGCTCCCGCTCGCCTAGATGTGGTGTAGCAGGCCCGTCCTAGTGGCACACGTGGCTGCCCGGTGCGAACGACTACCCGGCCGCTAGCACGGCAGTGCCGTGGCTGGCCCACGCAGCCGGCTGCCCACTTGCCTGGCGGCAGCGTGGCACAGGCGCCTGGCCGATCCCATGGCGTTGTTGGCCTGGTGCGGCGGTGTGACTGACCTGTGCGACCGCCTGCACGCTCGCTGAGCAACGGCGTGGCTCCCAGCGCCGATGCCTGCTCATGTTCTCCATAAGGCTATTTTGGGATAGAGTTATTGAAGTGAAGGGGTTCAATGAAAAATTACCAAGCAACTGAACGGTTATGGACCTGCAATGCACAACATAGAAAGTTTAGGGACAAAAAAATGCACTTTGAAAGTTGATGGACCCAAATGACACCCCTTAAAAGTTAATGGACTTGTGGTGTATTTTACTCATAAATTATTGATCATCTTGTGCGGATAACATGTGTCTCCAATAGTACATTATTTTCTGAACCCAGACAAATACTTCCTTCTAGAGGTCAGGATAAAGGCGTAAAACTTTAAGATGGGCAGAAAAAAAAACATATTCCACCTGTGATCCATTATCACAGGCCTAGTCCATCATTTAGTTACAACACAGGGTGCCTGTGGTGGATCTAGAAAGGGACAAGGGGGGTTAAATAATACTCCATTCTGATCATAAGTTGTAATGTAAACGCAAATTCAAATGACTCCATTCTTTGTATCAATCTAGATCATATAGTTTTCTTTTGCCCTTCAGATCCATCTCCACTAATATTCTCTAACGTCTCTGGTAGAAAGGACCACATGAAAAAAAGATGTGCCAATGTTTTGTGACGTGTACCCAGCCCACCATGTATCACTAGGCATAGCAAGACTAGTTTCTTAGTTTTTTCGTCTCACAGGAAAAATAGCACCACCACGTAATTGCTTTACAAGCATCTCATCATGATTTTGAACATAATTAAAGAAATCAAAGGTTGAACCCTACACTTGGCTATAGAAAACTACCACAAGCTGCAATTGATGAGCAAAATAGTGGCTGTAAAAAGAAAATGGGTTTTCATTCAATACAGTCTATGTAACCCATGAAACTGTCCTCATATTTGAGTCACCATCATATCCTTGGCCTCTAATCATGGAAATAGATAGACCATATCTTGCAGTCATAGCATCCAATGCTTCCTTTAGTGAAGGTGATGTGGTGTCATCAGAAACATGCTGAATGCCAAGGAACCTCTCAATCACATTTCCTTTATCATTGACAAACATACAAGAGAAAAGGGGAAAGTATAGTTAGTTGAAAACAACAATACAAAACCAATGAAATATAAAAATTAAGAGGTGATATATATACCTCACAACCATAGCCATTTGTTCCTCATCAACAAGCACTGCAGAACAACTATCACCTATTTCAATTTTAATTAACTCACATGTCTCCTCTGTACAAGCCCTAACCAAATCTATCCGAACTAGTGGACAAATCATTTGATTATTCCTTCCATCATTTTCACCGGTCACAAGTGCAACACTAGGATCCTTCTTTCGATATCATTCAAGCATCTCCATAAAGTTCCGGTTATTTATTGATGTTTTAGACTCATCATGTCCATGAAAGGCTAGAGCTTGCAAAAGAAGAAATCAAGCGATACCTAACATGATAGTTAAATGAGCTTTATATGCCTCCTCTCTACTGCACTTGTCACAGTCCACACATGTTCTACACTTTACAAAAGGAGAAATTTAGTGGATGATTGGATTGAGTAGCTCACCGTGTAGACAGGAGACAACCAAACAGGATCATAGGAGTGCAGCCGTGCGCTTGTGCTACCATGCAGGAGAGCAGGGCTGAGAAAGTGAGGAGGCCAGGACCAGGAGGAGGGGCAGCCGGCAGGCGACCTGGCAGCAGCCTGGACCTAGCCATGCACCCGTGCTAGAGAACTGGCTCAGCTGGCTGGCTGGAGACTTGGCCATGGCTCGCTGCGGCTTGCAGGAGGCGGTCAGGAGGCTTGCAGGAGGCAGCCGCAGCTAGGAAGGCAGCGATAGCGATGCCGATCGTCAGGAATGAGCTGGCACGGCGTTGGTACTCACGAATTGTGACTTGACCGAACAGGGAAGTGGCCGAACGTCGGGCTCCTCACTTGTATCGGGCGTATAGTTGCAAACGGCGACGGGCACGCCACGAGCCCGCTGGGCTGCCTGCGCCGCAGGCCTGCCTTAGCATGTGCCGCAAGCCCGCATACCCGACGCTGGTTTATGCGGCTAATACGCATCGTCCGGGGGGCGCCCCGAACCCGTCTCGACTCGATGCAGCGAAGTGCGAACCTCCCTCCCCCTCCGCCGCCGCCGCCTCTGCTTCCAACCACGGCTGGCTAATACGTACTCTTCCAGCATTGCGCTGCTAGACCGCTTCGGGCGCCTGCTATGGTTTGGAGGGGGGTTGTCGGGCTGGCACTAAGCCAGATTCGCACAGTAGGAACGGGGCATTTTTACTGTAGGGGCGACTGGGTTGGGGGCGCCCCTACAGTGGGCGTCCTTGGGCCCCAGCAGCCCAGCCACCCCTACAGATGGCACTGTAGGGGCGGCTGGTAACCTGAGCCGCCCCTATAGTTGGGGCTGATCTGTAGGGGCGGCTCAATCACCAGCCGCCCCTGCAGTGCCCATTTGTAGGGGCGGCTGTCACCAGCCGCCCCTGATGTTTGACTGCTGGGGTGGCTGAATCACCAGCCGCCCCTACTAATGGCGCACGAATAAATAGCAACAACCCCTTCTTCCACCTCGGAACACACTCTTCTAAAAAAAGGTTGGGAGGCCTTTGGCTCCTCCTAAAAATTGCTCTACTAAGGGGAGGTTTTGATCTCAAATCCTTTGATGGAGAGGCTCTAAAAGATAAGGAAATGCTTCTCCAACTCTTTATTTGAAGTTTAATTCGTTGGTTAGTGAGTAATTTGATTTTTGGTTTTCTCTCTCTTCCATGGAGCTTAAGCTAGTTATGAGTGAAATTGGACCCTAATTTTTACTATATTAGGGTAAATTAGTTAGTAAGATTGCACCCTTTGTTAGTACATCTTTGTTGATTTTAGTGTAGTATTAGTGAAGTTTGATACATGTGTCATGAAACCCTATATCTAGATCTAGATCTAGGATTTTGTTTTTTTTTCTTTTTTAATTTTTTCTTTATGTGACTAGGGTTTGCATGCAGGTGAATGTGTAAGATTTTAATTGTTGCTAATGTGTAAAATATCATCTACCATGGCTACTAATTATCATTTAATATTTATTTTGATTCCTTTCTATAATGTGTGTTTTTAATTAGTTATGGATAAATAGGCCATTAATTAATTATCCTCTACCATGAAATTCGAATGGAGTTTGCATGAAAGGTAATGGATGAAATATTAAATGTTGCTAATTGTTTTCTTTGAAATTATTTATTTGAACCAATTAATTTATATTTTAAAATATTTATGCATTAATAGTCAATTAATTAACTATCCTCTACTACCATGGTACGTGTCTCAGGTATATACAATTATTCTCGAGTAATATTCTTTCTTTGGTTGTTTTGTTTCTATAAGATGGACTACAGGAACTCTTGGATGTATGGTTCGTTAAGACACGACGCTCTTTTCCGTGATGAGGTGGACAAATTCATCAAAGCCGCAGAGAAGCATACAACGACGTTGAAAGAGAATAGTGACACGATTATTTGTCCCTGCAAAGATTGCAAGAACCTTATTTCATTTCAAGATGTGAGTACCATCAAAGAACATTTTATTAGGAGAGGATTTGTTCCGGACTACACAGTGTGGATTCATCATGGTGAAACAGTGGTTGTTGATGATAGCGACGATGATCTAGCTGATGAAGCTGAAACCCAAGCATACTTGTCCCGATTCACAGACGATCTTGAGCAACAAATGGATTGTGACTATGGCAATCAACGAGGTGGTGGCTTTGGCGATCAACAAGGTGGTGGCTTTGGCAATGAACAAGGTGGTGATGATGCTGGTGGTGCCAACAATGATGGCGAAGCACGTGAGGGGGATGCAGATGACGGTGACAACTTGGACGAAATGCTTGGGGCCTTTGGACCAGAAATATTAGAAAAGAGCAAGAGAGGTCTAGAAAATCTTGAGAGGGTGACAAAAGCATCGAAGAAGACTGTGTATGATGCTGAGAAGGGCTGTCCGACATACTTCACACTGCTACGTTTTGTGCTTGAGCTACTCATCCTAAAGGCTAAGTACGGCTGGTCGGACTGCAGTTTCGATGATCTATTGTGCCTCATGTCACGGTTGCTCCCACGGCCGAACACAGTTCCCACCAACACATACCAAGCGAAGAAGGTTATAAATCCACTCACATTGGGGGTTGAAAAAATCCATGCATGCCCCAACCACTGTATCCTTTTTCGGCATGGCACATCGTTCGAGACTTTAGATACATGTCCTAGGTGTGGGGCTAGTCGGTACAAGAACAATAACCTTCAAAGTGGGGTGGAAGCCTCCACAGGAAAGAGGAAGAAGGGTGGGAAGAAGGTGGTGCAATAATCTCAACCCCCAGAGGAAACTCCATTAGGCAACGATGCAAATAAGAGAAGAATTCCTACCCTAGTTATGTGGTACTTGCTAGTGACCGACCGCTTGAGGCGTATGTTCCTAAACCCTAAGGAAGCCACACTGATGACATGGTGGGATGATGAGCGCAAGGTGGATGATGATACGATCGCACACCCGGCCGATTGTAGCCAGTGGCAAGCGTTCGATGCCAAGTACAAAGCAGAATTCAGTGATGACCCACGGAATGTACGGTTCGGCTTGAGCACCGATGGAATGAATCCATTCAATGAGAGGATGACCGACCATAGCACATGGCCAGTCATCTTGACCATGTACAACCTCCTAACGTATTTGTGTTAGAAGAGGAAGTACCTTCTCCTCACCATTCTTATCTCTGGCCCCAAACAACCAGGCATTGATATAGACGTGTTCTTGGAGCCTCTGATGCAAGAAATGGAGAGGCTATGGAGGTATGGGGAGCCGATGTACGATGCGTTCCGGCGGGAGGACTTCATATGCAAAGCAATAATATTTGTTACTACCAATGATTACCCCACCCTGTTTGCCCTATCTGGACAGTTCAAAGGCAAGACTGGATACTTAGTCTGTTTGGATGGTACTAAATGGGTGTTGCTAGATGGATCCAGGAAGATAGTTTACATAAGGAACCGGTGCTTCTTAAAGACAGGTCACAAGTACCGCGACAAATTGTACCTAAGATACTATGGCAGCATCCTGGAGGATGAACCCCCTCTAGAGAGACGTCGTAATGGAGAACATGTGTTCAGAATGGTCCAAAACATACACGTCGTCTATGGAAAGAAGAATCCGGATGGAACGATCAGAGATAGAAGCACACCTCCCATCGAAGGCATACCATTCAAGAAGCAATCGATCTTCTTTCAGTACCTGCCTTATTGGCAAGACTTGGAGGTCCCCCATGCCATTGATGCGATGCCTGTGCAGAAGATTGTCTTTGAGAGTCTCATGGCTACCTTGATGGACACGGGCAAGTCAAAGGATGGTCTCAGATCACGGAAAGACATGGTACAGCTGAACGTGATGCGGGAGCTTTGGCTGGTACAGTAGGATAATGGCAAGTACAGTCTTCCCGCGGCTAGCTTCAACCTAACCCTAGAGGAGAGGAGAGCTATATGCAATTTCCTTAGGGGGGTCAGAGTGCCGACTGGGTTTTCAGTGAACCCGAAGAAGCTAGTGTCGATGAAGGACCTATCATTAACATACTGCAAGGCCCACGATTGTCATGTGATGCTGACAGTGTTCCTACCAATTGCAATCAGGGCTATAAAGCCAGAGTTCCTAAAGATGGCCATCACCCGCATGTGCTACTTCTTTTCGAAGATCTCACAGAAGACGATTCGCAGGCAAGAGCTGAGTGACCTACATGAATTCATGGTGGAGACCCAGAACCAGCTAGAGATGTGTTTACCTCCCGCTTTTTTTGATATAATGGTACATCTCATGATTCACCTGGTTCATCAGATCAAGGCGCTGGGTCCTAGCTTCTTGCATGAAATGTGGTCCTACGAGCGGTTCATGTCGGTTCTAAGCCGATACGTGCATAACTGAACACACCCAGAGGGCTCCATGATAGAGGGTTACAATTCCGAAGAAGTCGTCGAGTGCCGCCAAGAGTGGCTAAAAGTACAGAGAGGGATTGGTAATCTCGATTCTCGTCACAAGGGAAGGCTAGCTAGGAAGGGCACAAGTGGTAGGAAAGTGTTCCTCGACAATGATTATAGAGAGGTGAGTCGGGCGCATTATAGTGTCTTGCAGAGTATGGCAGTGATGCAACCGTACATTGATGAACACATGGCTATCATTATGGCCGAGAGGAATGGCCGTTCAGATGATTGGGTCATAAAACAGCATAAGCAACGCCTGACATCATGGTTGAAGGACCAGAACATACAGCCTGGAGAAACCATAGATTCTATTACCATCAGTCGGTTGGTGGCCGGGCCATCGAAACAGGTGACGTCTTGGAATGCTTATGACATCAATGGGAACACATACTATACCGACACAAAGGACAGGAAATCTATGAATCAGAATATCGGCGTCTGAATAGAGGCTCTCGACGGAGTGGGGCGAAAGGTCCTGTACTTTGGCATAATTAAAGATATTTGGGAACTTGACTATGGAAGGGATATAAAGGTGGCCCTGTTTCGATGCCGCTGGATCAAGCAACATCAATTCAATGAGATCGGACAGAGAGTCGTCGATCTCCAGAATGTAGGCTACCAGGATGACCCTTGGGTGCTCGCTGAACGTGTCGCACAAGTCTTCTATATGCCCGACCCGCAAAGTAACCTTCCCCCAAAGAAGAAGACAAAGCACGTGGTGGCCTTTGAGAAACAACATATCATCGGAGTTGATGGCGTGGACGATGTTGAAGCTTACAATAAGTGCGATGAGATGCCGCTATTCACAGACTTTTGTAAGAAGATCGAGGCTGTGGAAAAGATGTATTGCCATGGGAACGAAAAGGTGTCGAGGGAAAGGTGGCACGGTGGGCTAACTAGTTTATGTAAGTGTGTCAGTGTTTGTAAGACTACATTCATGTATGTGTGTGTGAGACTACATTTATACATGTGTTTGTAAGACTACATTCATGTATGTGTGTGTGAGACTACATTTATGCATGTGTGTGTGAGACTACATTCATGTATGTATGTGTGAGACTACATTCATGTATGTGAGACTACATTTATGTATGTGTGTTTGAAACTACATTTATGTGTGTGTTTGAGACTACATTCACGTATGTTTGTGTGAACAATGTGTACTAAGAATTTATCAAATTATGAAATTACCAAAATAAAAGTTGTAGATCTCCATGAGTTATTCAACTTTAGTATTCATTACTTTTTTAGCTGAAATGATTTGGGGGTCCAAATTATGGTTTCAACTTGTCTTTTTTCAAATTTTAAAATTTGAAAGGTTCAAATTTAGTCAAATGACAAGATAACCAAAATAAAAGTTGTAAATTTTGATGAGTTGAACAACTTTTGTATTCATCACTTTTACATCTGAAATCATTTAGGGTTTGAAAATTTGGTTTGAACTTGTCAAATTTCGAATTTCAAATTTTAAAATGTGTAAAACATTGTCACATCCAAGTTTGATCAAACTTAAATGCTGAAGCATGATTTTAGAAATTTTTAGAAAAAAAACCATCACATTTGGAGTTAGTATAATGGAGAACAACTAGTTACAATGTTTACCCACAGATTAAAAAGAGAAATCACACTGTTCTAGATGATCCTTACATGATCATAGTGAACAGTGTGATTTCTTTTTTTAATCTATGGGTCAACTTTGTAACTAGTTTTTCTTCCTCATACTAACTCCAAATCTGATGATTTTTTTTCCTAAAATTTTCTAAAATCATTCTCTATCAATTTATTTTGTTGGTTTTGTCAATATATACATATGAAAAGTTTGAGCAATTTAAATTTTGAATTTCAAAAAAATGCAACTTCAGACAAGATTTTGGTACCCCAAATGATTTCAGCTGAAAAACTGATAAATACCAAAGTTGAATAACTCATCAAGATATACAACTTTTGTATTGGTCATTTTTTCATATGACAAAGTGGTAATGACATTGTTCACAAATGTGACACATCTCTCATAAGGTTTTATAAACTATGTGAGACATGTGTAAGATTAGTGAACAATGTGTGCTAAGAATTTGTCAAATGAAGAAATAACCAAAATAAAAGTTGTAGATATTCATGAGTTGAACAACTTTGGTATTCATAACTTTTTATGTTGAAATCAATTTGGGTCTCAAGTTTTGGTTCGAACTTGTCGTTTTTCAAAATTTCAAATTTGAAAGGTTCAAATCTTTGTCAAATGACAAGATGACTAAAATAAAAGTTGTAGATATTAATGAGTTGAACAACTTTGGTATTCATCACTTTTTATGTTGAAATCATTTTTGGTCTCAAATTTTGGTTCGAACTTGTCATTTTTTAAAATTTCAAATTTGAAAGGTTCAAATTTTGTCAAATGACAAGATGACCAAAATAAAAGTTGTAGATCTTCATGACCTCTACAACTTTGATGTTTATCAAATTTTCATTTGAGATCATTTGTTGTCTTAAAATTATTTTAGTAGTTTTGATTTTAATTTTTTAAAATTTAATTTTTTTCCCATTTTAAAGGTTCAATTTTGCAATTTTAAACTGTTGTAGTTGTTTTAGTTATTGTATATGTAAATATATCTATAAAAAAATAATTATAAAATTTTGTACTGTATTATTTATTATTTACATGTGAATAATTAATTTTGATTTAGAATTTTTAAAAAAATTCAACTGTAGGGGCGGCTGATAACCTCAGCCGCCCCTACAGCGGCTCTGAGGTATTTTGAAAAAAAATTCAACTGCAGGGGCGGCTTATAACCTCAGCCGCCCCTACAACGGCTCTGAGGTATTTAAATGTGACTGTCGCTTTGGGCGAAATCGCTTTGGGCGAAATCATACACCGTCAGGCTGCCCAATTTCGCCGCCGGCGCCGCGTGCACCGCCGGCGCCGCGTGCATCGCCGTCGCCGCCTGCACCGCCGTCGCCTGCCCCTCCCTAACCCCTCCACCACCTAATCCATTGTCTCTCCTGACCCCAACCGCTGCCCCCGCCCCATCCACCTCTGTTCCCCAGGCCGCGACGGCGGCTAGGGTTAGGGAGCGCTCCTCGGCGCGGCCCGTCCGTCTGCTCCCATGGCGCGCGGCTAGGGTTCGCCGGTCTGCCGTACCCTGCTGCCGTCAAGAGAAGCGTCGCCGCCCCTGCCCTCTCCGCCGGCACGGTGCGTCGGCGTCTGGCGAGGCGCGACCGAAATCACTGGCGGGAGGTGACGTCTCCCCCTGCTGCACTAGTCCAGCAAGCAGGCAAGTTCTTGCCGGGAGCCGTCCAGCAGGCAAGTTCCCCCCACTCTCTTCTTTCCGTTCCATCTTGCTTTGGGAGTTTGCTTGGGATCATGGTCATCGCCCCCCCGGCCCTCTTGTTTTCCATGACCTCGGGGCTAAGGATTAGGACCTGCTGTTCGTGTTTGCGCCCATCGATTTTGTACAATCTTTGGAGTCTTGCTACGAACTTGGGCTAGATTGTGACGCCCTTCAGCTGAGATTGGGATTGGGATTGGCAGTTATGAACAAGGTTTTAATAATAATAATTACGCTCCACAAATATGTATTACTCCAATTTTAAGTATATTATTATAGTAGAACAAATAAATTACAGAATGCAGTTTGATTAAATGATTTCACCAGCAAAGAACTGACATGATATAACTAGGGTACAAAATAAAGGTGCATAGCAAATTTCTGCACAGCACATAGTTAGAACAGTGTTCCATTTTGTTGCGTATTTACACAATTACACCATCATATAGTTGTTTCAATGTATGGATATGAATGATATGATTTGTGTAATTTATCTGATATGTTCTTATCAAACATTTGCTTCATAGGAAACTTGTTATGGTGTACTATCCCGAGAATTTGAACACTCCAGCGACGCAATATTTGAGGTCAGTATGCAGCAGTCGAGCCTGTTCATATATTATTGTTCCTATTTTCTAATCTGGACCTTTTTGCTAGTAGTTTATAACGAGTAATTCTTACTGGGCTGCTTCCAGATGTACTCCATTAGCTAAGCCAATTTTTGAATTTCATAGAGTAACTAAGATTGGGGTTGTCCAGATCGCGACAAAGCTGGAACTTTTCCCAAACGATCAGATCATATCATAGGATCAAGAATGTGCAACAGACACCTTTTGCCACATCGATGATGTCAGTGAGCTTCAATTTGTTTTCACATCCATAACTATATACCAAGCTTTTTTGCCACATTTGCAAGGCACACCGTCGTTCTTAAGGCTAGCAACTCAGCATGCCACCTGTAGGTTGGTCTGTTGTACCGGCATGGTGACACCGGTTCCTAACATTCGTGCGAAATAAAACTAAACATGTGAACGCAATCAATGCATTGCTTACACTTAGTGTTTTGTGCAAATGATACCATTTTCCATGGTATATTGTGCAACTTATTCTTAACTGCTGGAATTTGAAAGTAATTCTTTAAATAAATTCAATTAACTAACCACACCAGCTTATTTTAACTGTTCAACATAATAAATGATATTTGGTTATAAAATATTTCATAGTTCATAAATGAGCTAAAAAAAGCATATTAGACAAACAGCGCTTATAAATTAATATAACAGTATGAGATCCAGTCCGGGCTTAGAACCGACCCCATGTCATGTCAGCTTTGTGGGATTGTAACACCAATCTGTATCTTGATCATGACAACATTGTGAGTGAGTGCAGACTATTCTTTTCTGCCAGTGAATATAGATACGAAAAATGTATGCAAAAAAATATTTTCCAGTTGCTGCATTCTTTACTTTTTCTGTGCCTGGGAGGCATGTCTTCGTATAAAGCTGAAGTACCTTGAGGTGCTAACTGAAACTTTTTCTTTGCCCGATCAGTTTCTCCTTCAGTGCGCAGAACAATTGCCTCACAAGATTCCTTTCTTTGGAGTTCTGGTATGCAAGTATATTTACTCTAAAGCTTATAGCATATTGCTTTTATGTTCTCTTTTTTTGCTAAAATTATGTATGGAGCAATTATGAATATAACGTTCACTTGTAACTGTACTCATAATTCCCTTTATGTGTCCATAAGATAGGACAACAAATACTAGCGTTATCAAAGCAAACTCCAGATGCCACATTTCATCCCTTTATATTTCGTAAGTGTTAGGGAGTTATTCTATTGTACTTTTTGTTTTGGTCACTAGCATAGTGATACAGCATGATCAAGTTGAGATTCTAGGCGGATGGTGGTTTACATGGTTTTTTGATGGATCTTGAGAGAGGACATCAATGTTCACTGACGTTTCAGTTCATAATTTCCTACACTTCTGACTTCTGAGTTCTGAGATTGGCCTTACTGACCGTGCACGTAAACAAAATGTCATAACCTATCTTGAATATGGGATAGAAACAAAATGCCAGTGCTGGATTCTGCCTCACTCACTCCGTCACTACTCAACTCGTATCGTATTGCATTGCGTACGAGTACTACTACTACCCTACATGGAAAACCTTCGTAATGTCTGCAATTTTCACAGCTTCAGACACTGCTTGGTCTGTGTTGTGATCAGCTGTAGAGAGAGAGAGAGAGAGAGAGAGAGAGAGAGAGAGAGAGAGAGGGATCATATCGATCCGTGCAACTGAAAAGATGGACGCATGCAGTAGAGCTGCAGTGGGCGCACCTCGTTTGTAGTTATTATTCCATGCATGGCAGTACACGTATAGTACATGCGTATTCTTAACTGTGTGTGCTGGAATGTGTCAGTGGCATATATTGTGAGTGGCGTATAGTACACGTATAGTACATGCATATATACTCTTAGCTTGGATCCATCTCTGCGCACATCACTTATGTCTTGGCGTCTAGCTCCTCATAATAATTTACTTAGTTACTACTCTTGTGGCGGTAGTTAGCTAGCCAGTTCAGGATTGCTCGAGTTTTGTTGATAATCGTCTGTCAACTGGTACTGCTACTTCTTTGGTTGGACATTGGTTTGTGCTGCAAAAAATTGTAGGAGGTGATTAGCGTTATTTGCATCTTTTGATGCTAGTGAAATTACTGTTCCTGCCAGCTCAAGGATTTGGAGTTCTTTGTTGTTTTCAAACTTTACACACCTTATGTTATTGCAAACTTAATGGTGACAGCGATGTAGTATGTATTTTGGGGCATGTTCAGATCTTTCTGTCACTCCACTTTGTGTATGGTATTACCCAACATTGCCAGTATCTTTGGATCGCCAATGCTTTTTCTTTGCAAGTCTTCTTTAACAGCCTATTGTAGTAATGCCACATTATGACAGTTATTGCAGTCAGGAAAAATACATTAGATATATGAAATCAAAATCAAATATGATTTCTTCCCTCAAGCTAGACAAAATATGTTCTTCAGTAACTTTAGGATTCTTAATGTAATGGCAGGAAAATATATTTCCTTGATTTCCTAGCTCTATACTTCTGTTGCATGCTTTTCTAGACATACCATGTCCTTAGGCCTTACACAATAAGGGATGTAAGTTCGCAGGACTAGGTTTTTTTTTGGCATTCCAGTAAACCTGTATATGATTCTTAGGTTTTCTGTTTGTCTACTAAGAGCAGTTGCCAAAACTCTTCTTCCTTTTTAAGGTTTCCTAACTTATCTATAACTCTTTGTTGATCATAGTTACGTGGTGAATGTTGTCTGTATTTCTGGTCTGCTGACAGGATAACAAGTTGCCTTCTTAATGCATCTGCTTCTTAGATCCTAATTCCTGAACATGTACAAATCTGATTTTTTTTAACAATAATTTTGGACGGTGCTGTTGGTGGGGCTAATGTCTACAAGTACTACTACTACTACTACTACAAGTACTACAAGTACTACTACTACTACTACAAGTACTACAAGTACTACTACTACTACTACAAGTACTACTACTACTACTACTAGTACTACTACAAGTACTACTACTACTAGTACTACTATTAGTACTAGTACTACTACTTGTACTACAAGTACTACTACTTCTACCACTAGTACTACTACTTCTACTACTTATACTACTTTTTTTCTTGCATCTCTTAGAACAAGGCACGAAATGTCGCGAACATTAAAGAGTGCATCCCGATGCCCCGTGAATGATGAGTAGCCATCTTATGGAGAGCAAGAACTAGATGACCAGCTTACTCAGGAGCAGTTCGATAACGAGTTAGAAAAGGGTCTAGAAGTGATGCTTACTCAGGAGGACCTTGTCGATGATGAGGATCCAGTGGGGGGAGCCCAGGGAAGAGAAGGCGGAGAGGATGCCCAAGGCAAAGAAGGGGATGATGATGAGGATGAGGATGAGGATGACGACACCTCATCAGGGGGATATGTAAGTCTCGAGGATCCTTTCGCACGAGAACCCAGATGGAGGCCAACGGAGGACGAGTTGGACAAGGATTTTGATCCGAACGACGAGGTACGGATAACGCCTTAGTAGCTTGTAAATTTGGCTAATGCTATGGCTATGTTACCTCTGCTAACACTTTTGACCTGCCCGTATACACAGGTCGTCCCTACTCAACCTCTGAAAAGACGACGTCGGCCTCCGGCTCGTCTTGCCGGACAATACATAGCGGGGCAAAGGAGATCAGAGGAAGGAGCCACAGATACTCACAATGAGGCCTCCGCTCCACAACCTCAGGACACAACCACGACTGAGACTGCCCAGCCAAAGAGAAAACGAGGGGGGATTAGAAAGATAAACCAATATCACGACAAGGCATGCTATGTGATAACGGAGGTCGGGCCAGACGGGCAGATCCTTGAGCCATATACATACAGGGCAAAATTCCGTAATCACATCGGGTTTGTAGTTAGAGATAAGTTGAACCCAGCTATCCGTGGCTGGAATCTTGTACCTATGAGCCAAAAGGTAGACCTATGGGAGAAGCTGAAGCAGAACTTCAGGTTTCCGGAGGGAACGCATGAGTTGGTACAACAAAATGCTTTTAAGATAATGAGGCAGAGCTTCCGACGTTGGCGGTCGGATCTGAACAAGAACTTTATCCAAAAGAAGTTAACTCCTTTCCACGAGTATGGCAACATAACTCCTAGTCAATGGGAGGAGCTCGTGGCTGAGAAGACTTCAGAGGCATCATTGGCCCTCAGTGCCCGTAACAGCGAGCAGGCGAAGAAGAACCAACACTACCCTCGTCTAGGCCCCGGTGGCTACGCTAGCAAGCAAGAGGTCTTTAGGAAGATGGACGCAGAGGCCGAAGCTGCCGGGAATACGGAAGTGCCGAAGTTGAAGCCACGCCTCAAACAGTGGATATACGCGAGGAGTGTGGATTCATCCGGTAGTAGCCTCAAGTTTGCTAAGCCGGAGACCGGAGAGGTAGTATCAAAGATACTGAAACTTGCTGAAGACAAGGAGAAGGGCGCATTCAACCCTTCCAGAGAGAGGGACGAGCTTACCGTTGCCTTGGGAAACCCCGAGCACACAGGACGCACCAGGGGGCTAGGGAAGAGGATGTCCTGGAAGCACGGATTCGTAGAGGAGAGGCACATGTACAAGAAACATGGCAGAGACCAAGAGTCTAATCTTGAGCGCCAAGTGAAGGCTCTAGTTGAAAAGATGTTGGTGGAGAAAGGACTGTCTACGATGGAGCCACAGACACCAATGGGGCCGCCCGGACAACTGGCGGTAGTTGGCAGCCCTCCGGATGTTCCCAGTAGTCAAGGTTTCAATGCAACCGGAACCCCCGTCGATCGCATACGGGCGCCAACCAGTTGCAAATTGGTGGTTTCAATGGGCAGGCAAAACATGATCATTGAGGTGGCAACGGGCGTGGCACATCCTCCGGGCGGCATGTGGCACAATAGGGACATCCCGCAAGACTACACTCGGGTCGAGGTGCATACCGTGAAGCCCGAGTTCATGACTTGGAAGATAGAACACCCTACTCCCGAGGGCTCGTGTTACTTGGAGACGTCATGAACCAGTTCATCCTCTGGCACAGACGGGACATTGTATTGACCGAGTCTTCGCCAACTCCGACTGAAGTTCATCCTCTGGAGCGACCCGTCGAGGACGGGGAGGTATACTCACCGGCCCATGACCATGACCACCACACGCTAGAGACTTCTCCACCTCGTACCGAGCAAGGGCATGATGACATGCCACATCCTTCTCCACCTCGTATCGAGCATGGGCATGATGACATGCCACGTCCTTCTCCAGCTCGTACCGAGCAAAGGCATGATGAGATGCAACATCCTTCTCAACAAGCGTAGTCGATACATGAACAACAAGTGTCTCATGAACAGCAATTGCCTCGTGAATAGCCGATACGTGAAGAACAAGTGGCCCCTGGAGCAGGTGATGCACAAGTTGACAAGGACATGCCTGAATGGAAAGCTCAAAACAAAATCCCAATCAAGATAAGGCCATCGTATGTGGGCATTAATGACGTCTTGTCAGTGCACAAGTGGATGGCCCATGACCAGTTCAAGGCTAAGAACCAAGTAAAAGAATTCAGAGCACCAGCTTCTGAGGAGGGCACCACTAGCAAACTGCACAAAGGGTTTAACAAGTATCCAGCTGTTGATAACCTCAAATTGTCAAATGATTACCCGGATAAATATGAAAAAGGCAAGAACTTCCTACCAAACCGAGTCATACAGTGCTTGCCACGTAGAATGAGGAAGTTCCACGATTGGTACTTGCGTGCTCAGATAACAGAACTAGAAATCTTACAAGCATGGATCCCTACCGGCACATTTGGAGCCCCAGATGGGCAAATTGCCATTGAGTTTAAGGATATCCAGGCATGCTTCCACCTCGGACGAATGGAAATGAATCTAATTCGCATATGGTGCCTGTAAGTCCTTGCCCTCTCGATATGATGCGAATGTAATCTTTTAATTTTGTTGTAACTAACCCGCGCCGTGATTTGTAGAATGCAAGCGAACTTTGTGAAAAAGAGGCCAGCTCTGAAATACGGATATATAGACCCTTCACCTATAGCATCAACAAATTTTAATTACCCTAAAGAGTGGAAACTAGATTACAAAGAACTAAGAGCTGGAAAGACACTTAAGGAGAAAGAGGACATCAGGAACAAGAAAATATTGGAAGAGTCCCTCAAGGTTGCGGCATACATTGCCCTATGTTTCAAAAATCTTCAACAACACGATAATATATGGATACCATACCACTTCAAGTAAGTTCGACTGTATACTTAGCTTTGTTCAATATACTTTGTTCGATGCAAAAGAGTTTATGTGTTCCTTCTATGACTAAATTCATGCAGCGATCACTGGATTTGCATAGGCGTCTGGCTCTCACATAGCATGGCATGGGTCTTTGATTCAGCGGTTGTCATACAAAGACTTCATAGCGATTGTCAAGACGTATACATATTGACAATCCTTATTTTAGCTACTATGTTTGTATACATACTTGTAAGGTTCAATGTGGGATACTAACAAGTTGCATTTGCTAAAACCATTGGAACAGGGCATTCAGGCACTATGTCCAGGAACATAAGGGGAGGCATCATCCAAATAGGAAGGAAAAGTTGTATGTCAAAACTCTATGTGCGGTAAGTGTCATTTACTTTGGTACTCCATATATTATGTGTCTGTCAATAGCATTACTTAACATCTCCATATGCAAAACACACAGTGCCCCAAGCAGAAGCCTGGGAGTCTACATTGTGGATACTACATATGTATTATGATGAGTACCATCGGTGGCTACAACAGAAACCCCAATCTGGTAAGTTTGAACCTCTTCACTGGTAGTATGAAAAGTTCGCATATGTTGTGATATAGTAAACCTAAATTTGTTCTCTTGTAGTTGGAGAAAGATAAAGACACGAGAAGGAACCCATACAAGGATGACGAGCTCTTAGAGATGGTCAGCGACCTTTGCAACTTCATAATGGACCAGATTGTGTATCATAAAGGCACTTACCATCATCTTCTTTCCGACTTAGGTAGTAATCCTCTATACCAACACCTTCGGGAGACTGATAGGCTAGCCCTAGGCCGTTGATGACAATATGGACTTGTGGTATGGTTTGGATCAGACTTTGGAACGGTTTGGACTTTGTGTGAATTTCTTCTTCTTTGCGGGTGCATTGTTTGCTAATTATATTTGTTGCAGGACTGAGCTGCTAGTGGATTTGGTTTGGTGGCACATGTGAATCCCAGCAGGTGTTCGTCAAAATGCTTCTGTGATTTGCCTGCTTCAGTTCATACGTGCAGGGGCAGCCGCTTCCACTTGAGAGCAGGTGGATTTGAACGGGGGTTGCTTTTTCCGCGCGTGGAGGTGAATTATTTAACCAAGCAAATTATCTAGGTCTTGTCCTATCTCGTTGTGTGCATGTCTCTCAGAACTATACGCACTGTGTATGATCATTTTTAGCTGCAGGGTTGGAATAACATCTCATAATCTATTTTAGATTTAAGTTACATCTATTTTAGATTTAAGTTACATTGAAATTAACATGTTCTATAAAAAAAGTGTGTATGAAAACATGTCAGTTCTTTCTGAGCACAAAATTAACATGTGTTCCTAATTCATTTAAGTTGTTAAGATATGTTCTCATGCTCAAATGAAATTGATTTGCATGAGTACGGTAGTTTGTTCATAGTTCACAGTTAACGAAAATCGTAGTTCAATTCAGTTGAAGGTATCTGTACACCAAGAGTGCTCGATACAGTAGCACCACCAGACTTGGTCGTGTTTAGCACAAGTTATTCAGCTATAATTATTTCCTTATGCAAGTAGCTATAATATTTTTCCATGAATTATAAATAGAACAGCTGGTTATGCTGTTGCAAGGTTAACTATCCATCATGTGTCCTTGCAGTAATATTCTTGTGTAATTTATTTTATGTTGACATTGAGAATCTGAGAAAAAATAGATATGTATAATACATGACATTGAGAGCACTTATGTGTTGTTCCGTAACCAAGTTCTTTAGCAAGGCTGCCTCTTAGTTTTTGCTGCTTCATGAACATTACCATGGTTTACAGATATTACGGTTTTTGCTGTTTGTGTTTATAATTACAGCCACCTGACTTGTTGAATTATTTCTTTCTCTAGCACAAGATCCGGCAGTGAGCTGCTCTGCTATTGTTTGCTCTTGCCTCCTTGTCTGCAGGTGCGTGATTTTAGTTCAAATGTGATTACATTTGAGCCCCCTGGATTCTTACATTTGGGAGCCGTAGAAACACAGATGGTTATTAGAGCAGCATGTCACTGACTTGAGCTGCGCAATCTGTTTGGTTGCACAATCTTGCTGTAACGTATTTGAGGCAATGAGGCATGAGGTATTTCACTCGGCTGGAGCAATGGTTTATTCTTTTCTAGTGTCAATGCAATCAATTTCAGCTGGGTGCGTCTTTACCAGTGTCAATGCAATCAATTTCAGCTGAGTGCTTCTTTACTAGTGTCAATGCAATCAATTTCAGCCATGTGCCTGTGTAGCAATATACAACTAACTGAATACAGTTAACTTATATGACAGATCACTTTGGTCACAAACAGCTGTGGATGGGTCTGTGAACTAATGCAATATCGCCCAGTGAATGATGCATTGCATGGTTTGTGAACTGTTGGTGGCTGCATCATCTGTGAACTGTGGCAGCTATCCTGTTGTTTGAACTTGTGCCATTTGGTGTGGCTAACTTTAAATGTAACTGATCTGTGATGATCTGTGAATTGTAATGGCAATGGGACCTCTCTCTATATATGTAATATGTGATGATTTGTGATGATCTGTGACGATTTGAATGTGGTGTCAATTTAAATAATGGTCTTGTGTTTGTGGATATATATATGTATATTTGTGACGGTCAGATTCGAATTTAAATTATATATATATATATGTGGTCAGATTTGAATTTGAATTTTTTTTTTGCTGAAAAATCCACTGTAGAGGCGGTTCTTGATTGAACCGCCCTTACAAATACACACAGCAGGGGCGGCTGGTGATACAACCGCCCTTACAGAAGTCCACTACAGGGGCGGCTGATATTACCAGCCACCCCTACAGAGGGCACTGTAGGGGCGGCTGAAAACACCAGCCGCCCCTACAGAGGGCATTGCAGGGGCGTTCAGGAAACCGCCCCTACAGAGGCACCCTCTGTAGGAACACCCTGGGAAGGGCGGCTGGCGCAGCCGCCCCTACAGAGGCTCTAGAGCCGTCTCTACAGTTAACTTTTGTAGTAGTGTGGGTCTGAAGACCAGCTCCATGTTTTTTTTGGCTGAGGATAGGGACTGCAGGACAACTCTAGGAAAAAGATTGATTTACGACAACTCCAATACACACCAGTTGTTTTTCTTTTTTATAAAATTCCATCAGACTTAAATAAAAAGATTGACTTAGGACATCTTTAGAAATTGATTTATTTGTGGATTGAGACTGGTTTGTCATAATCTGTTTACCTAATCAAATGATTTGACTTAGGACATCAGACTTAAACCTTTTTGTCATAATCTGTTCTATATACATTCTGTCATAATTTGTTTACCTAAAATTGTTTTTTATGCAGAATAATACCATGAAGTAATGTCACAGTCCGGGGCCTATGTTTCTAGGGCCTTTCAAAGGTGAAACATCGCCAGGAATCAATTTGAAACAGCCGTTGAACAGTACTGTCTCTGTCTTATCTTCAAATGCCAAACATTGAAATCAGTCCCTTGCTAATGTGTGGTGATATGTGACTTAGATGCTACTCCATCTGTTCTAAACCATAAGTTGTTTTGACTTTTCTAGAAATATAGTTTTTATATGCATCTAGATACGTTGTCTACATATACAATAAAGACGACTATGTATCTTAAAAAGCTAAAATGACAAAATTTGTAACAAAGGGAGTAGTAAATGTCTATGTATTATCTTTAAATTAAATGACAGTTGAAGGAAGGAGCAGACATATGGATGGATGGATGGAGATTCAGTGGTTAAAAGTACTGCAGGTCTTGGATCATGTCTTCCTTGTTAATCTGCAGGTCTTGGATGTAGGATGTGGAATTGGGGGGGGCCTTAAGGGAAATAGCCAGATTCAGGTAATGAGTTAAAAAATAAACTGCCATATTATACAGATGTCTCAATGCTATTTGTTATTCTAGCTCAACAGATATAACTGGACTGAACAACAACGCTTACCAGATATCAAGGGGCAAGGTTTGGTTATTCTGACTTATTCTTCAAGAAGTACAATATTAAACTTGTTAGCATATATACTTTTGCGTCAGATGCAATATAGGCTATTTGCATTTCAGGAGCTCAATTTTTCGGCCGGTTTGAGTGAGCAGTGCAACTTCATAAAGGTGAAGTTGCATCCGTTATCAGTAAATTATAATGGTTTTCGTCGGGTCATGACCTTTCTTTATACTAAAATCTAATGTGCCTTACTATCTTTTTTGGCAATTGTAGGGAGACTTCATGAACATGCCATTTCCTGACAACACCTTTTTCTCGAACGTACCTCAGGCACGGATTTCATTAAGCAGAAGTAGAGTTTTTTTTGTTACAAGGACTGGCCAGTAATCCTAGAATTACCAGCGCAATCCCACAAGCACAAACGATACAACAAGAAAGAAAGCATGGGGGAGGGGGGGACCTCCACTACCAAACCCATACAGACTAAGCCTATTACAGGAAGACAAAAACACATTAGTAGCCTAAGGTGTAGTGTAGCCGCGATAGCCAGCATCCACCAAGGAAGCCAAAGGAGCCGGCACGACAACAGCGGCAAAGCATCCGCACGAGAAACGACCACGGCGGCCAAGCATCCGCCGGAAAAGGACCATTACGGCAAAGCATCCGTAATTAGGGCCATCACACGCTCTGCAGCTGAATGAGCGTGGAGACCGAAGCGACGAGGTGGCCAAGCATCCACCCAAGCAGCAACAGCGGCAAAGCATCCGCCAAAGAACCGAAAGACAGCGGCCATTTCCTGACAACACCTTTGATGCAGCCTACGCAATAGAGGCCACAATTTATGCTCCTGATGTAGTACGACTCACAAAATAAACTGCAAACTAGAGTTATGTTTTTAAGTGAACACACCGTCCAGTGTTGCTGAGATTGTTTTTGGTATCTGGCTATTACAGCTAGGTGCCTACAGGGAGATATACCGGGTGCTGAAACCTGGTCAATATTTCGCACTAGATGAACTGTGCTTGACTGATAAATTTGATCCAAACAACGCTAAGCATAGGGACCTCAAGGCCAAAATTGTGCATCCAGGCTATGAAAGAAGCTGGATTCGAGGTGTTGTACTAAAACCATCAGGCTATGGTTTCAATGAGACAGATCTAGGTCAAATTACTTTGGGATATATAGCGAAATGACTCTTCTGTTTCATTTTAGATTGTCTTGGCGAGGGATCTTGCTGAGGACTCTCCATGCCCATGGTACTGGGACATAGATGCCCACCTTTTCTCATGGAGCAGCTTCAGTTACTCTGGTGTCACAAAGTTCCTCATGCGTGCAATTGTAAGTTACAGGACTGTACTGACACATGTTTTTAGGTAGTCGTATAATCTGCAGCCTTTTGTGGGTAAGAATGTCTCAAGCTACTGCTTTATCGTTAATTTTATTGCAGGCTGGTACACTGGAGTTCCTCCGGATTGCTCCGAAAGGCAGCAGTAAGCTTGTTAGCATGCTGCATACTGCATCCAATGAGCTCATCATAAGCTGTCGGTAAGTCTTGAAAGGAAACTACAATGTCTTTATCAGAATCATAGAGTTGAGCAACCAAAATAAAATTTGAAGGAAATAATGGACGATGCATGATCACAGGGAACAGATCTTTACAGTGACCTTCTTTGTCCTTGGCCGGAAACCTCACAAGGAAAGTGATGTTTAAAGCAACCTACAATATAATGTCCAATGGAGAAAAGAATAAAGTTTCGTCGGATCCTTCTCCTTTAAGCCTTATAAGATATATATTACTACGGAAGACGCTTGCTTGCATATGTAATCATATACTGTACTAGATTACTGATTGTGATGTATTTGAAATAATCATATTTGCCTTCAAATGTTATAGAAGGTGTTTGTTTGCACATACACTGTACCAGATTACTAATTGGGATAGTCTATGTGGAATAAGTATATTGTAATGTTGAATTGTGACTCAAATACTACTTAGATTAGGATCTGCGATAATGCAACTATCAGAACGCCCGCCCGTGACTCTACGTCCAGACGCGGCTCCACAGGAGAAATCCCCATTCGGACGGACGCCTCCGACCGCTCACTTCCAGCATGCGTTGCTTGCCCTCGCTTTCTCCTACCAATTCTTATCCCTTCCGCGCTCGCACCCTGCCCCACCCCGACGCGCGGCCATAGCTACCTCCCTGGCATGCGGCGGTGCCCTCACCCACCCCAGCGTGCGCGCTGCCCACCCCGGTGTCCTCCCCTACTCTGGTGGTTCCTTCCCCCACCCCAGTGGCCTCCTCCCCCACCACGGCGGCGCCCCTCCCCCCACCGCGGCATCCTCACCCACCGGGAGCGCCCAATGCCCACGGATCCAGTGGCCCTCTCCCCCACCTCGGCGAGATCCATAGACCGTGAGCGAGATCCATGGAGGTGGCGCAGTGCTGTTGCCGGGGAGTGGGCGCGGCTCTCCCCACCCCAGCGCGGCGCTCACCCCACCCCTGGCGATGCCCTCTCTCACCCTGGTGACCGAGCTCCCTCCCACCCGGCGGCCGAAATCGACTGCCCCAGCCTTCCCCTCCCCTATGTTGCATGTGTATGTTTCAAATATTTCAAGAGTTTCAGATCTATGTTGCATTTGTTTCATTTTGATGTTGCAAAAATAGAACGGGGGATGTTGCACATGTTGCATATGTTGCAATTGTTTTAGAGGCATGTTGCAAGTATATGTTTCAAGTATTTTAGTTGTTTCAGAGGTATATTTTATCTATGTTTTCCGGATGCATGTTACAAGTGTATTTATCTGGATGTTGCATATGTTTTACACATACGTGTTTCAGATGTGTGTTGCAACTGTTGTATTTGTATGTTTCAAAAGTAGATCTAGTGTTGCATCTCTCCTCCCCACCTTCCGCTGCATTGCCTCGGTGTGTCCTCCTCCTAGCGCCAGTAAGGCATCCATACGACGCTGCGGCCGGGTCCTTCCGAATTGGAGGCGCCGCGCGCCATTCCCCTCTTGTCGCACGGGCCCCACGTGGAGCGTGAAACCGAAGGATCAATGACGTCTGGGCGCTAGCACTACCGTAGGAATTAGTGGTGGAGCTACAGGGTGATCCCCCGTGGGCTGCGGACCACCCTGTGCTCGGCCTGCCAAGGCCCATAGGATCTAGAATCCGGGACATCCAAGCCTCTGTGAGCCTGTTTGTCGCTCCGTCTTTGCGTCTGTCTTCGTCCCTTTGCAGCGATGCTTCCTATTCTTCTACTAGAGTAATGGTAAAATATTGCAATTGGAAGTGAATTATGGTAAAATATACCAAACACCACCAGCATGTTCAAAATTGCAAACCACGTGGGAACCATTAGCAACTTAAACAATTATGGTAGAAAATGTCACCCCTAAAAGATCTGCTGCTACTTTTTGACGAAGAAAGGCATGCGAATTTCCCAAGTCAATCAATATAAAACTATGTCGTGGCCCTAAAAATTGCATTTAAACCTCAGTGTCATGGGAGTATGTTGACCAAAAATGGCTTCCTTGGAGATATAGCAACAAACAACTCAGAAGTGTCTAACTGAGGAACAGCAGAATCAGCAAGAGTTCCCAAATCTCATGAACCACATCAAGCTGCACTTTGGTTACACATGAATCAAATGCTGCTTTATCGAGGACAACACGATCGAGATGCTTGTTCAATTTGAGCACATCAAGCTTCTGATCAGCCACCGCCGAATCCTTTTTGTGGCATCCACGAATCCGATGCCACTTGGAGAAGCTTCCAGCTCTGTGGCCCATCACATCCTTGAGCTTCTTGTTGTCAGAGAAGGGATTCAACCAGTTTTGGTCGAAGTCTGAGAAACGCCTCTGGAACTCGTGGAGGATGAGCTTTCTCTTGAGATCCATGGCACTGTGGCTGCATAATAAATGGCTGAGGTGGGGTTGCAGCAGGTCAGACAACTGGGTCGTGGATCCACAACACAAATCGATCAAACTGGAATGGAATTACGGAATCTCGAGCCCCAAATGGAAGCTCATTGATAGAATTCACGTTAGACCGACCAATTATATATAGTGTTCAATCGATGGATGGGATAAGGGGAACAGAAGACGACCCATGATCGATGAATCTGATACCAAGATTATATAGGGATAAATAAATAAGAGGAATAGTTCAGAGAAAAGCAAGGGCAACTTTGAGGAGTTCGAGTTGAGTTGAGATTGAGTTCTCTGTTACACTTATACCTTGTTTGTTCACCAGGAGCTTTCTCATCAACTAAACAGCCACAGCTAGTTGCTCCATTCTGGGCTGCTGACCCATAGCTTGGGGGGTGCTGAACGCTTGGTCACCCCTGATCTGATCATCATATGGCCTGCTGACACACAGTTTCCGTTAGATAATCTACTGCTATCTTGTGTGAATACAGCAAGGAAAGGCGGCGCCGAACTAGCCCCCTGCTGTGATACTGTAGCCGCTACAGGTGCAGGCGCCGCATGGCTCACCTGCAGCACTGTAGCCACATGCAGAGGCCGGCGCAGAGTCAGCCCTATATGTTATCTAGTTATTGTGTTACAGCATGTGCGCTGTACTAGGACTAGATAGATAGAGTTGTATAAATAGACTACCACGGCAACTCAGTAAAGAGAGTTCAAATTTATCATCTCTCAGATAGGATTTCGGCCAACGCTGATGTCTTGTACTGTGTGTGCATGCTCTGTTCTCCCTTCTTCTTCTAGCTCTAGTCGTAGTGTGTGGGGATGGACAACGCTTATTCGTGGTCGGCACGGCTAGTGGGTGCTCGGCAACACTAGCGGGTGCTCGACAAACTGTTGAGTGGTTCACTCACCTGAGCCGGTGATCCTATGGGCCAACAAGTGGTATCGGAGCCGTACAAGCGCCGTCGCCAGACTAACCGCTGGGGATGACGGGCGGTTCGGAGATGGGCGACAGCAGTGGCACTGCTGTGGCTTCCCAGCCACGACCGGAGGTCGTTGTTCACACGGTGCGGGAGGTCAGCAGCACTAGTTGGCCGATGCTGACTCGCACCAACTATGGAGAGTGGTTGGTGACCATGAAGTTCAAGCTCAGAGCCCGACGGCTCTGGAATGTTGTTGACAAGGGCATCGACAATGTGGAAGATGACATGTCAGCGTTGGAGGCTATCCTCGTTGCTGTACTGGCGGAGTACAGGGAGCCGTTAGGGGTGAAGATCTTAGCTAAGGAGGCGTGGGAGGCTATTGTGGCGATGCGCGTCGGTTCTGACCGCGCAAAGAAGGCGACGGCCCAGCTTCTGAAGCAGGAGTACACCAACCTCAAGTTCAAGGATGGTGAAACGATGGAGGACTTCTCTCTCCACCTGCAGACGCTCATCAGCAAGCTGAAGAGCCATGGCATCACCATCGACGAAGAGGAGACGGTCTCCAAGTACCTCCACTCCGTGTTGGCAAAGTACATCTAGATCGTTCTCTCCATAGAGATGATGCTGGACTTGTCCACCCTCACCACTGAGATGTGACAGGCCGTCTGCGGGCGGTGGACGAGCACCTGGAGCAGGCGACAGCAATGAAGGCAGCGAGAAACTCCTACTGACGGAAGAGGAGTGGGCTGCTCGGAGGAACTCCAGGAAGGCAGCCTCCTCCAGCCGCGGTGGCGATGGCAAGCGTCGTGGCAAGGCTTCTTCGGAGAAGAAGAAGCAAGTCGACTCCAACGCTTGTCAGCACTGTGGGAAGATGGGCCATTAGGCACGGGAGTGCCCAAATCACAAGCAGGAGAAGAAGGCTGAAGCTCATCTGGCGCAAGCTGATGATGAGGATGAGGCCACTATCCTTATGGCGACATTCTGTGCACTGCACGACGTCGAGGCCGAGGAGAAGGAAGAGGATACGACGGTGGAAGGACCTGGGAAGGCCCTGAAGACTATCAACCTCGATGAACCACACGCCCAAGTCCATCTCGGATGTGTGGGCGCTGACCAGGAGCAGCGGTGGTATCTGGACTCCGGTGCCAGCAACCACATGACGGGCTCCAAGGCATCCTTCTCCGAGCTCGACGACGATGTTACCGGTACGGTGAAGTTTGGTGATGGCTCAAGGGTGGCTATCCAAGGGCGCGACACCATCATCTTTAGGTGCCAGAACGAAGAGCACTGCGCGCTAACGGATGTATACTATATCCCACAGCTGCGTTCCAGCATCATCAGCATTGGTCAACTGGATGAGCGCGGTAGCGAGGTACTGATCAAGGGCGGAGTCCATAGGATCAGGGACCGGGAGCAGCGACTTCTTGCCAAGGGGAAGAGGTCCCTAAACCGGTTGTACCTGCTCGACCTGAAGGTAGAGCAGCTAGTGTGCCTGGCGGCAAGACACTCCGAGGAACCGTGGATGTGGCATGCCCGGTTCGGACATCTCAGCTTCGACATGCTTGGTCGGCTAGAGAAGATGGTCCGAGGGCTACCCCACATCAAACACGGAGGCGAGCTGTATGACAGCTGCCTGGCCGGGAAGCAGAGGAGGCTACCTTTCCCAAAGGCGGCCAAGTATCGCGCGAAGGACGCTCACGAGCTCATGCACGGCAACCTCTACGGGCCGATCACGCCTGCTACAAATGGTGGTCAGCGGTAGTTCCTCATGCTCATGGATGATTGCAGTCGCTACATATGGCTACAACACCTAACGAGTAAGGACGAAGCGGCGGCGGCGATCAAGAAGTTCAAGACGCGCGCGGAGGCCGAGAGTGGCAAGAAGCTCCATGTGCTGAGGACTGATCACGGCAGCGAATTCACTTCGGTGGAGTTCGCTGCCTACTGCGTAGATTAGGGTGTGGAGCAACACCACACCGTGCCATACTCGCCACAACAGAATGGCGTGGTGGAGCGACGGAACCAGACAGTGGTCGGCATGGCCCGATCAATGATGAAGACCAAAGGCATGTCCGCAAAGTTCTGGGGGGTGGCGGTGACCACGGCGGTGTTCATCCTCAACCGTGCTCCGACCAAGGCCCTGATGGGCAAGACGTCGTTCGAAGCTTGGTATGGGCACAAGCCGAGCATGTCCTTCCTCCAAACATTCGGCTGCATCGGCCACGTCAGGAAGACGAAGCCAAACCTCACCAAGTTGGAGGACAGGAGCACACCGATGGTGTTCCTGGGCTACACGAAGGGTACCAAGGTGTATCGGCTCTATGACCCACGCGGAGACAAGGTGCTTGTCTCACGCGACGTCGTGTTCGACAAGGAGGTGGCTTGGGACTAGAGCAGTCCGAGCACGGGGGAAGCTGGCGGCTTCACCAGCACCTTCGTCGTCGGGCATTTGGTCATCCATGGTGGTGGAGACGCTAGGGAAGAGGTGCCGAGCACTCTAGCGGTAGAGCCGAGCACTCCTGGGGCAGTGCCGAGCACTTCGAAAGGGATGCCGAGCACTCCGGGAGGAGTATCGAGCACTCCTGGAGGGATGCCGAGCACGCTAGGAGTGGTGCCGGGAGGTTCTAGAGTGGTGGTGACCACTCTAGGATGGGTGTCGAGCACTCCCGTGGCAGAGCCAAGACGTCTTACAGTGGTGCCAACCACTTCAAGACTGAGGCTGGACACACCTACAGTGTGGCCGAACACTGCAGGAGTTATGACGAGCTGTTCAGAAGTAGTGCTGAGCACTACATCCGGGGTGCCGGGCACTACAGGTGTTCTGCCGAGCACTCAGGCGGAACAGGGAACTCCATCAACGCTGATCAAGTTCGCCTCACCTCCAAGTGACATCACTGAGTTCGTGGATGCCTTCCACGAAGGTAAGGAGGTGCGGTTCCACAGGTTGGATGACATCGTCGGCGGCACAGGACCCTCAGGACTGGCTGGTCGACTGCTTAATGACGCAGAGCTGCTGCTAGTCAGTGCAGAGGAACCACCCACGTTCGCACTGGCTGAGCGGGACAGAAACTAGTGACATGTGATGCTAGAGGAGATGAAGGCGGTCGAGGAAAATGAGACATGACAGCTCGTCGATCCACCTCTAGGATGCCGTCCGATTAGCCTGAAGTGGGTGTACAAGGTCAAGCGGGACGAGCTCGGCGCCATTGTCAAGCACAAGGCGCGCCTCGTCGCCCGAGGCTTTGTTCAATGCGAGGGCATAGACTTTGAGGAGGTCTTTGCGCTAGTAGCGCGTATGGAGTCGGTGTGTTTGCTACTAGCCTTGGCAGCAGCAAAAGACTGGCGTGTCCATCACTTGGACGTTAAATCATCCTTCCTCAACGGTGAACTGGCGGAGTCAGTCTTCGTCAGGCAACCTCTAGGTTTCGCCATCAAGGGAGAGGAGCACAAGGTGCTCCGACTACGCAAGGCGCTCTACGGGCTGCGGCAGGCCCCATGAGCATGGAACGCCATGCTTGACGCCACACGAGGCGAGCTTGGATTTCAACGATGCGCAACCGAGCACGCGCTCTACACGTGGCGATGGGGGAAGGAGGAGCTCGTCGTTGGCGTGTATGTGGATGACTTAATCGTCACCGGCGCGTGCATGGAGGACATCAACAACTTCAAGCGTGAGATGGCGGCTCGTTTTCGAATGAGCGATCTCGGCGCACTCTCCTACCATCTCGGCATCGAGGTGAGACAGGGGAAGGAGGAACTTACGCTCGGTCAGAGCGCGTATGCCTCCAAGCTATTGGAGAGGAGTGGCATGGCTGAGTGCAAGCCATGCGTGACTCCGATGGAGGAGCGGCTGAAGCTAACGAAGGCCAGTACCGTGGCAAAGGTGGATGCAACACTCTACCGGAGCATCGTCGGTGGTCTGCACTACCTAGTCCACACGAGGCCGAACATTGCATTTGTCATTGGCTACGTCAGTCGCTTCATGGTGGATCCCAGAGAGGATCACTGGGCTATGGTGAAGCGGCTACTGCGCTACATCAAGGGGACGGTGGATCATGGGATCGTCTTCCCAAAAACCGATGAGAATAGGCTGCAGCTCACTGTATTCAGCGAAGCAGATATGGCGAGGGACATCGACGGAAGACGGAGCACCTCTGGCGTGCTCGTCTTCCTTGGGTCGGCCCCAATTTCATGGCTGTCACTGAAACAGAAGGTGGTGGCGCTATCGACGTGCCAGGCAGAGTACGTAGTGGCGGCCACAGCGGCGTGCCAAGTTGTGTGGCTACACCGGCTACTGGGCGATCTGACCAGCGTGGAAGCTCACCCACCAGCACTGATGGTGGACAACCAGCCCGCCATCGCCCTCGCGAAAAATCTGGTTCTGCACGACCGGAGTAAACACATCGACGTGAAGTTCCACTTCCTCAGGGACTGTGTTGATGGAGGGCAGATCGTCATCGAGTTCGTCGAAACTGGTCGGCAACTCGCGGACGTCCTCACCAAGCCGCTCGGACGTCTTCGACTCACGGAGCCGAAGGAGATGATCGGTATGGAGGGGGTACAAGGGTTAGCAGTAGGATTAGGGAAAGATTGTTAGATAATCTACTGTTACCTTGTGTGAACACAGTAAGGGAAAGCGGCGCCGAACTAGCCTCCTGCTATGATACTGTAGCCGCTGCAGGTGCAGGCGCCGCACGGCTCACCTGCAGCACTGTAGCCACATGCAGAGGCCGGCGTAGAGTCAACCCTGTATGTTATCTAATTACTGTTACAGCATGTGCGCTGTACTAGGACTAGATAGATAGAGTTGTATAAATAGACTACCACGGCAACTCAGTAAAGAGAGTTCAGATTTGCCATCTCTCAGATAGGGTTTCGGCCAACGCTAGTGTCTTGTACTGTGTGTGCATGCTCTGTTCTTCCTTCTTCTTCTAGCTCTAGCCATAGTGTGTGGGGACAAACAACGTTTGTTCGTGGTCGGTACGGCTAGTGGGTGCTCGGCAACACTAGCGGGTGTTCGGTAAGACTGATGAGTGGTTCACACACCTGAACTGATGATCCTGTGCACCAAGAGTTTCGTCATCATGTCAGAATGTTTCTTGATGATTAAGAAGTCTTTTTTTTTGTTTGTTTCCCGTTCCGATGTTATACTGCAATGCGCCAAAGCGGGTGGTGCTCCCAACTCGATCATGGAAATTTCATGTGGGAGGAGCCAAAATTTCGTGCGGAGATTACAAGGCATTTGGGTAATATAATTCAACGCATCCCCATCTGCATCATTCATCTGTTGCCTTTTATATGGGTTGGGTTAATTGTCCCACACCATACCAACCCATCCCATCTTTCATAATGCAACAAGTGCACTGCTTGATCATGACAGAAAAGGTTGTTACCTAGTATCTAACCTAGTAACCCGATCCCTCTATTTCAAAATATATAATATACTGTATATTGATATAGATAGTCAAATTAGACGTATATTTCAGTCACAAAATATGTGTCTTTACATATATTTCAAATATGTTTAATAGGATTGGGTTCATAGAAGTTAAAATATATAATAACTAACATAATAACAGAATATTTTCTCTCTTTCAGGCAGCTCAAATATAGAATCATAATATAGAACTACAAGATACATATACAATAAAAAGAGAGAATATCTCTCGTTGCCATTCAAAATTATAACTATCCGTTCATTGCCATTCGAAATTATAGGTTTCGTTCCCTTTTACCAATTTAGTATTTTTTATTCCCTTGTTGCCATTACCGTTACAAGAACATCCATTATTCCCTTTACTGCCATCCATTTATGTTATTTGTTCCCTTCAATGCCAATTGTTAGCAGCGCGTTTGCGGTTGTGCCGAGTGTATCTCCGGCCGGTATGCAATGATCAGATCACGCTCCGTCTCCGTGACGTTGCATCCCAGTAGCGCACTAGCAGTGCCTATCTTGTTCCCAGAAGCAATACTGCATGTCTGCAACATCCAACAGCGCATTGGTTATTGCTGCCACCAAAACTAACCGCATGTGTACACATTGCTGTGGCAAGCCGCTACCTGCCTGACTAATGGTGGTTATCAATATAATGCAAGCTTGTGTTATTCTTCGTAATATGATAGTGGAGGATGAGAATAAATTGGTTAGAGTTTTCTTGGATTTAAATGAGAATACGAGCGCTACGACAGTGCTTCCACCTGAAGTGCGTACAAGTGATAACTCTAAACCATTCTTCGCGGAGGTGCTTAGGATGATTCCGCTATCAAGCACGGCCAACACATAGATAACTTAGAAGTGATCTAGTCGAGCACATATATAGTATCTTCACAACACATTAATTTATTAGAATAATAGATCTATATTTTTTTCTTAGTTGTTCTTGTCGTTAGTGCTTAACTAATAATTGATTATGAATAAAAATAAAATGTTTTTGTCAATAAGCTAAAGAAATATTATTTAATTGTCAAAATGAAAATACAAAATTAGATTAGAATTGCATGATATTGAATCCAAGTGATCTGATTATTCGAATTAATTTGAGGATACTCAAACCTATATTTATATTTTATTTTAAAATATGGAGTGTACTATCTGATCCGATAGCTGGTGATGACACCATCGACACTTGCATGTAATGATGACCATTCATCTCGAATAATGTGGGTGGTACTGAAGTTGACTAGGTGTGACATCGCGATTCCACGTCGGACAAGGAACAAAGTTGAGCACACTTCTTATTTCAGGTGCCTATATTTTAACATAATTTCAGTCAACACTCTTGTACAACCAATTAGTACAATTAAATTATCACTTTTGTGATTTTTTATTTGTCTTTGGGTCATAACATATCAAATTTTGTCCTTGTCTAACTATAGAAATAATTGTAAATTGTTAAATTGTCTTGTGCCAATACATATCAGATTTTATCAGGTTTGTGGTTTTGTCTAATGCGGTTTTTATTTTGGAAACAAAAAATTGCTAATTGTGTCTATAGATATTGCAATGAACTAAAACAATAATTTTAGTATAAAATATATGCAATAACCGTCATCTGACAAAAAACTAAAATTCTGGCACTTAAAATTTAGCAAATCCCTAAAGAAAAGTTTAAAGACTAAAACACAGTTTGGTAGCTTATGAATGAAACTGATCCAAAAATATAAAGTTTAAGAACTAAAACTGAGCCTAAAATAATTTTTAGGACGAAACTGAGCCAAAAAAAATAGACGATAAAATAATTATTTTAAAAATCAGAAATAAAACTGAACATCGAACGATAGTTCTGGCACCAAAATAACTATCCCGCCAACTCAGTTTCATTGATAAGAGCAAATTTATCCTCTAGAACTTTATATAACCTGGACTTTTGAAGAGAAACATTTTAGTGTATATTCAAACAGTTGTCCTTAGAATCACAATTCACAGTGTTGTCGTTGCTAACTTACCCAATCTCTGAAAGTAAATTACCATAAACCTTGTTTGGTGCCAATCAACATCAGTAGGGAAAAGGTCAGTACTTTAGCCACTACGGGATACAGCCCCAAAAACACTCGGCAAACGCACTCGGCAAAGAGCACACGGCGTATATTTTAACGGCAAAGAGCTCTTTGTCGAGTGTCAATCATTGGACACTCGACAAAGACTTTTATCGAGTGTCAATAAACACTCTGCAAAAAAAAAACTCTCGGCAAAAAAAGTTAACGGGATGGCACGGTGACGGCGCTTTTGCCGAGTGCATGATGGAAAAACACTTGGCAAAGTTTCTAAACTTTGCCGAGTGTCAATCCCAAAACATTCGGCAAAGTTTCTAAACTTTGCCGAGTGTCGAGGCTAAAACACTCAGCACAGTTTAGACACTTTGTCGAGTGTCACGCCCAATACACTCGGCAAACAAGCACACAACGGCCAGATTTTTATGGTCACTTTGCCGAGTGTCCATTAGAATACACTCCGCAAAGCCAAAACACTCAGCAAAGAAGGTTCCCATAATAACAGAATTTGACCTCTTTGCCGAGTGTTTTGTCTTGACACTCGGCAAAGCCTCTCTTTGCCGAGTGTTACACTTCGCAAAGCGACCAATACCCCCCCTTTTTACTAATCTGTCACATATAACAGACCCCTCTCAATTCACAATAAACCATCATAATTCACAATAAACCATCATCACAGGCATAATTATATGTCACAGGCATAATAAACCATCATCACAATTCACAATAAACCATCATCACAGGCATAATAAACCATCATCACAAGTCACAACTAAGTCACAATAAGCCACTAATGCAAATGCAATCACTGCGGAGGCCCTTGGAACCACTACGACAAATCCGGGTCTTGAGGCTGATTGTTTGATGCCGCCGATTGATTCTGCACAAAAGAGAAGAGATTGCATGTGTGAGACAAGATTGATATTTATATGTGATGCACTTAATATCTAAGGTTCATTGACACATGGAGATTGCACTTAATTCTGCACAAAACAGAGAACTATGGAGCCCAAGCTAATCTTCAGAGATTAGTTGCAATATTGCAAATGCACATGCCCAATATCATCCAGCCGACTCGTGGACCAAAACCTATCTAAACAAAGCATCAACACTACCCACGACTCTACATCTCTACCTAGTCACAAAAACATGCAAAGTATTCAATCTAAAGTTCTCTAAGTCATTTTGTGCTAACATCTAAAGTTCTCTAAGTCATTTTGAGCTAACATCTAAAATTCTCTAAGTTAAAGTATTCAATCTATAGTATAAGGTGTCAAGTGACTCATATGAGTAGTTGTGGGTGGCTGAGGTGGAGGGAATAACATCGGTGGCGGTGGCAAAGGTTGACCCATACTCGATGCAAAATTCTGCATGTATTGGAACATTTGGTCTATCCTCAACCGATTTTCTTCCTCTATCCTTTGCCGCTCGGTCTCTATCCTCTGCTGAATCATATGCTCCATCATTAGCCGTTGTTCTTCCTCCATGTTCTGCCGCTCAGCCGCCACCCTATGCTGAATCATCTCCTCCAATGTTACAATGCAAAGCTAAAGTATGTAACAATCAACGAACGATGAATAAAAACAGAAATAATTTGGAGAGCCTCCATCTGGAACTATGTAGTGGTTGGCCATGGGCATATCGCCGGGCTCGAGCTCGTGCTCCTTGCTCGGATCTAGGAGAGACTGAGAGTAGAGGCCGTGTCGATTGTACTGTCGCCAATCTAATACCAGCCATGCTTCTTGCCTCCTCCCACCCTCATCACGATTTCTCCATCAAGATCTTGGGTGCTCGGATCGAACTCTGGCCCATGAACCTCCCTTGCCATCACTATGTACTCAGTGATGCTGTTGTGGATGTTGGGATCGCTGTATGCCTTGGGCGGGTCCTCCGGGTTGAAGTCGATGTTTGCCGTCGCCTTGCCCTTGAACAGAACCCATGCCTTGAACTGGGAGCAAGGTTGGCCATCATGTGATGACGACTACGACAAAAATACAAAATGATTAGAAATTATGCAGAATTGAGCATTCGAATAAATAAATGAATTCGCGTATCCATTTTTTCCTGTATTCGTCGAGGCTCAGGCTGCCTTGATGGTGTGATGCACCTGGCATCAGCAAACACCGATCCTAGCAAGCTTTGTGCGTCTCCACCCACCCGGGCTCCAACAAATTGTCCACCATGTATTCCCAGCACCGGGTATGCTGGGCGCACCAGTACAAAGGCACCTACGTCATCAAGTGTATGACATATGAAAAAAAATGAAATTAAGCGTAATTAATCTTATAAAAATTAAGTATTAATGTTCTATATTTACCTTCAAGAATTGTTCCCGGGCCAAGTTCATTGTTCTTGCCTCTTCTTTTTTAACCTTCATCCCTCTGTATTGAGCATAGTAGTCGATGATGGCCTGGACGCGTACCTTGTAGTGTATGTCCTTCACGAGCTTCTTGGCGGCTTCTTCAGAGATGGAGGCCGCCTTGGCCTCGTACCCCTCCTGGCATCTGTAGAAGTCCTACATATAGATGCGATGTATACAGTCATTACTTCAAGAATGTCCAGTGAATGTGATGTATTGAGCAATGTAGTGCGAGGAATATTTACCCACAGCTCGCCCTTCACCCGCTCTGCCTTGTTGGGGAATACCCTACCATCACGATCAGTGGCATCGCGGACAGTGACGTAGTGGTCCCACGTGTAGGTCGGCTCCTGCTCTTCGCCGAACTGCACTAAGCCAGGGAAGTGTAGCCTGCACAAAAGACCAAGGATGCTGTTGACCTTGCGGTTGTGATCACCCCCACTGACCTTAATCCAACCTCTGCCCAAGTGATTAAGATAAATTATTAGTTTTCATTGTAATTTTCAACGTATCAAATGAAAAATTATTGAAAACATCTAAAGTTACTTACTTTTTCCCTGAGCATCGAATCATCGGGCGTCTCTCAAGAGGTATCGGTCGCCTTAGGAGGGTCCAGGGACCTTGCAACCAGACCTGGGAACCAACTGCCTCCTCCACTTGCTCCTGCTCCTCCTTGTCACCAGAGGTGTGCGTGGTAGGTACCTCCTCCTCCTCAGACGACGACGAGGAAGCTACAGGTGACGGGGGCCTTTCCCCTTTACCCTTCCCTCGACCCCTGCCGCGACCCCTGCCTCCACCCTGGACCTCTGCCGCCTCCGTTCCCTCGACCAGTGCCCCACCCCTACCTCGACCCCTGCCTCAACCCCTCCCTCAACCTTTTCCTGAAGCTAACCTTGAAGCTGACCCTAAAGCTGCAGCTTTGACTTTTTCGTAAAGCGCCACGATCTTCCTCATACCGCCCACCATTGTTCAATCACCTGCAATTAAAAAGAGTAAACCAATCAGCACAGATAAACAAAACATACTTAGAAAGATATGCAAAATAAACTAAACATACTTCAAAAATGACATGGTATGACAAATAATAAATAAATTAGTACGGCTCATACATGTATTAGAAATAATCATCATAATCGGGATTAGCTGGATCATAAGTTTCATCATCACTATCACGCGTGTCGATATAATCATGCCCGTGCTCCGAAGGAGGAATGTCGTCATCACTGTCATTGCCTAAATGTAATCGCTGAAGTAATTCTAAGTCCTTCACATTCTGAACCTCGTCTCCAGCATCCTCGTCGGCAACCCGTGTACATCCACTCACGGTCATCCATCCTCTAGCATATCAGTGAGTAATATAAAAAATCACGTTGCATCTACATGTTCCTATACTGTCTAATAGGTGAAGATAGGTCCTAATCCCACTCGAGGATGTGTAGATGGGGTTAGTTTCCATGCTCTACTCCTATCCGAGACAGAATTTTGACAGCACCTCCCCGCTGTTCTCCAAATACAAGTCCTGGAAGGAAGATTGTGTATCCGAAGAATAACAGGGAGATGCTGCCGAAACTCTATCATGAATCGGAGTAGAGCATGAAAACTAACCGCATCTACACATCCTTGGGCTGTCCAAAAAATATGGACAATTCGAAACAGATACGGTTATAGATATGCAAAGATCTGCATATTTCCAACCGTATCTCTTTCGAACGGGAGACGCCTAGCTAGGTTACATGATATACGAACATGATACGAAAAGAAGGGTCTTTTATGCCTCATCTTGCTATCCTGCAAAGTGATGAGTCGAGGACGTTGCAATAGCCTCTCCTACAATAAAAGAAACATAATAGTATCAAATCTAAATTTCGGCAGCACCTCCCCTGCACGGGGAGGTTTCCAAAACCTACAACAAATAAAATGGCACGATGGCCGACAACCACATACACTTGGCAACAAACGGCATGATGGCCGACAACCACATACACATCTTATACCTTGCAAAACGACGGCAAGTTGTGGGGCGGCGGGAGGGCAAGGCGGAACCAAGCGGCAGGGCGGGGAAGGGAGCGGCGGCAAAAACCTCAAAGTTGAAGATAATATAGAGCCAAATGCATCGGGTCAGTAAGTGTATAGCGAGATCATTAAAAGAATGGCAATCATTGGCATGGAAATATGCTCAAGTTAATAGTACAACATCACAGGCATTGGTCAAAATTTATTGTCTTAATAGTGAGATTACATCATCTTAAATTGGCATCTCAAAATAGCCACATGACTTGAGTGCCTTGTACATGTACATATACACCACGAGTCAATACAGAACTTGAGTTGGCTCTCATCTCTCTCGTTTCTCCCTCATTCAGTGAGATGTAAACCGTCCAAAATAATAAATGTGATTACTCAAAAATTTGGTTTGGCTCACCGATACTCAAATCCCTTAGACATACTAAGCATTTTTCTATAACTTAGGCAAGTTCAAAGGAGTTTGCCTTACAAGAAACTAAAATATCTTATATTTTAAAACATCTAATATATATCTTTAGAGCTCACAATTGGCACTCAACAGCTAATATATAATGATTGCAATGCTATGAGCAATAAATTACTATGAGAAAATACAATGCTTCTCAAATCTGGTTCAGCAATTATAACATATATATGCAACAATTTCAACATTTGTTCTTTGCAAAAATCTCTTAAAGACAATACTTGGCATTAAACACATTGCAAATTCATGACAAAATCAGGCCAAATTCATGTCCTAGTTATAGTGATGAGAGAAATACCTACGGCAGGCGGCGGTGCAGGGGGCAGGGGGCCGTCGGGGCTTCGGCCGCTGGCGGGAGGGTGGCAGCGGGCTCCTAGGCCAGCGGCGGGGTCCCTTGGCGGCGACGGGCTCCGCACAAGTTGCCGGCAGGCTCCCTGGCGGCGGCAGGTGGCGGTGTAGGGGACAGGGGGCCGCCGGGGCGCCGACAACTGGGGGGAGGGTGGCAGCGGGGTCCCTGGGCGGTGGCGGGCTCCGCACGGGGCACCGACCACTGGGGGGAGGGCAGCGGCGGCCGGGGCACAGGTTGGCAGTGGGGTCCCGGGGAGGTCAGCGGGGGTCTGGGCCGACGGGAGTTTAGGGCGGCGACCGGGGCACAGGGCGGCGGCGGCGGTTTGTGTGAGTGCGTGAGAATTTGAGGGTGCTTGTGTGCGTGAGTATCGTGTGCGTCAGGGGGTGCGGCCGGGGGTCATATGAAAGGTATGTCCAGTGCCCCCGGTCTAGGCACTCAGCAAAGTAAATTTATGCCGAGTGTCCAGATCGGGGGCACTCGACATTGTTTTTTTTATTTTCAAACCGTCCAATACTGCGTAGTGGGGCCGGATCAGCAAAGTTGTCGAGTGTCCCCTGTACGACACTCAGCAACTATTCTTTTTGCCGAGTGTCAGGTAGAGAACACTTGGCAAAAAAATTTTATATTTCATGCTGCACTGTCCTCCTTCATAGCGTGTTCTACTAAATTTGTTATGATGGACTTTGAAAGTACCTTGACAAATTCACTCAACAATACATATTTGATTTTTCTACTAATATTATTCCATTATTTCATGCAGTTATAGCTCAAATTCAATTTATATCAATTAAAATTCTATAATTGCAGTTAATAAATTAAAATTATCAAACGGATCCAAAAAATTCCCTAAATTTGACATGGACAAATCTATGTTGTCTATTACCTATACAAAAAGTTTTGAAGTCAAACCCCAATTCGACCGTCACTTTGACTTCAAATCTTACCAGATCCTCCTCAACTCCTTGATTCTTCTTCGAAGATGCTTCGGTTTGTAAGCGTCGTACGTGACAAATTGTATGAAACCTTCTCAATTTTTTTCCACAGTCTCCATGTATGATATCATGAGAACTTGACAAATCCCGTGATTTTCAGACTTCGTTTGCTTTTTTTAGAATTTAAAAACCATTCGGCCACACGTTCATGGTCGTGTTTTCTGAACAAAATGTTTGAAATTTGTTTTCATTTCCCGGGTAAGGCCCCAAAATGGACTCAATAACATGAATATAATTTTTTCACTCAATTTATTCCATTATTTGAATCACTTGCAATTCAAATTTGACTTAAACCAAAAAAATCCTCTAAATACAATAAATTAATTAAATATAGCAAACAGATCGAGAAATATACCAAATTTTAACATGTAGTACCACATGTTGTATGTGGAGAGTAGAAAAAGTTTGGAGGGCAGAAGAGGAAAAAATTATTATTTTACCGAGTGCCAATAAAAAAACACTCGGCAACATTATTACTTTACCGAGTGCCTGCGCAGAACACTCGACAAACCTTGTCTTTGACGAGTGTCTCTAACTGACACTCGACAAAGTTCTAACGGCAGGGTGGCGCACCCAACAGCCGTCGCACGCCCCGCGCACGTGCCTGTACTTTGTCGAGTGTCCATGTTTGCCGAGTGTTTCGTTATAGTTTACCGAGTGTTTTCTTTTAAGCACTTGGCAAAGTTGGGTTTTGCCGAGTGCTATTTGTTTGCCGAGTGTTTCATTCAAAACACTCGGTAAATAGGATCTTTGCCGAGTGCCTGATGGAATGCACTCGGCAAACCCTCAGGCACTTGGCAATTCTACTGTTTCCGGTAGTGAATGCCTTTGGATACATTGTTGGCAGTTTTCCCTTCACCAACCTTGGCCTGCCATTGGGTCTTACAAAGCCACAGGCGAAGGATTATGCTCCACTTATCTGCAGGTTGGAAAGAAGGCTCTCTACCGGTGCACAATTCCTATTTTATGCTGGAAGATTGCAAATTGTGAACTCAGTGCTTTCATCCCTACCAACCTACTATATGTGCTCCCTAAAACTGCTAGTAGCTGTCAGTGAAGCAAATGACAAATATAGGAAAAACTGTCTTTCGAGAGGCCGTGATTTCAGAAGGAAAGGGTACAACCTTGTAGCATGGAAATTGGTTATGAAGCCCAAGGAGAAGGAGGCTTTGTGGGTTGTTTTCGGTCAACTCAATGTTCGGTCAACTCAATGTACAGAGCTTTGTTAGGAGTAGAAGCTATATCATATAACACTTTAATCTGAAAACTTAAACTACCTCTCAAAATCAAGGTCTTTATGTGGTACTTGTACAAGAAAGTAATTCTAACAAAAGATAATTTAGCGAGGCGGCAGTGGCAAGGAGATAGGAAGTGTTGTTGCTGCTCTTCAAACGAGTCCATCCAACATTTACTCTTTGACTGCCATTATGCTAAATTCATGTGGAGAATTGTTCATGTTTCCTGTAATTTAATACCTCAAACTGGTGTACACGATTTGTTTACAGGTTGGTTGGAAGGGATAAATAGGAAACTGAAATATCAAATTCTTGTGGGTGCAAGTGCCATTTGTTGGGTGATTTGGTTAACTCGGAATGGCATTGTGTTTGACAAGGCCATAGCGCCATCTTATTTGCAGGTTATCTTCAGGAGGACTTATTGGACTAGAACCTGGTCCCTACTACAGAAGAAGGAGGATCTCCATTTGATGAAGATGGGATGTACGGCTATTGAGACCGTCGCAATGGAGGTGTTCGCAAGAAACGGCCGGAGATTTAGCAACAGGCTTGCTATTTAGTTGTGGTTTTACAGACTCTCTTGGTTGTCATTATGGCTCAAAACTTTGTCTTTGAGGTTCCCTGACCGTTTTCCCTTATTTGTATTTGTAATAAAGAAAGTCTTATGCATTGGTCGATACAGAAGTTCGGATATTAATATATTCTCTTTTCTAAATGAGAAAGGAGGCTTGGGAGTGGTCAATTTGCAACTACAGAATGAAGCCCTCCTTCTTAAACAACTTGATAAGTTTTATCAGAAAAAAGGTGTCCAATGGGTCAGGCTGGTCTGGGATAGATACTACCTTGATGGAGTGCCTCATTTGAGAAGGGAAAAAGGATCCTTCTAGTGGAAGGATATCCTCAGGCTGCACATATAGTACTGGGGAGTAGCAAGATGCAAACCACACATAGGAGACACAGCGAGCCTCAAGGATGATTTGTTGCTGGATTCTGTTTTCTCCCTGAAATTTTCAAATCTTCACTCATTTGCTAAAGAAGCTGTTATTTCTCTGAAAAGTGTAAGAGAAGCTAATAATATTGTCGACCTATTCAGAATTCCCATGTCAAGGCAGGCTTACAATGAACTATTACTTCTAACAGATGATCTTAATGAGTTGAATAGCAGCCCTATTGATGGAAAGGATGTGTGGATATTCATGTGGGGAAATCAGTCTTACTCTGTCAAGAGATTTTATCAGCACCACTTTGTAGCTATTTGACCCCCAGTCACCATTCAATGGATTTGGAAGGCCAAGTGCGTAACTAGAATCAAGTTGTTCTCATGGCTTCTTCTGAACGACAAACTGAATACTAGAAACATGCTGAGGAGAAGAAATTAGTTATTGGAAGACTACAGCTGTATCATGTGTAGTGACAATACTAAAGAAACCTTAGAGCATCTGTTTTTTTATTGGCCCAGTGCTTCAGCTTAGATGGTTTAAACTTGGCATTATCTGGAATGATGAAGCTTCGGTGCACCATAAACTCATGACTGCCAAGAATGATTTCCCCTATCCATTTTTCATAGAGGTTTTCATGGTTGAGGCATGGTGCTTATGGAATGAACGGAATGCGGTGGTTTTTAATGGGAAGACTCCTAGCCTGAGCTCCTGGAAAGTAGCTTTCAAGAAAGAAATAGAGGCGCGCGCATCTATATAGAATCAAGACAATTCTCCATTCTTCTGTTCGGCTGTTGCTTAGCAGCTTGTAATTTTTTTTTGTTCTGTTTTTGTTCCTTTTCCTTTTTGTTGTACCTATCGGCTAACATCTGGTTAGCCTTGGAACCCTTTGGGGTTATCCTTTTGTTTAATTCAAAGCCGCCGGGGGGTTATGCCCCACGGTTTCAGTTCAAAAAACTTAGCCTATCTATATATATTCTCCCATCATCGCTACTCATCAGTCATCATGCAAGAAGGAAAAAAGCACGACGTTTTGTCGAAAACAAAATGACTGCTAAGATATCTCTCCTCGCATTCATGATCTTCTCCTTGCATCTTGCACCTCGGGCCTCTGCGGAGCGCCAGGGTTTTCGTGTCACCATGATCCGCCGTACTGACACCACCGCCAGCTTCAAACAGGCCGCTCGACAGTCCCACCACCGGCTGTCAATGCTTTCCTCCAGGCTAGACAAGGCCTCAAGCCACGCGAACGCCGAGACACCCCTGAGGATGGAGGGTGGCGGTGGCGCCTACGACATGGAGCTCTCCATCGGTACGCCGCCGCAGAAGCTGACAGCCCTGGCCGACACCGGCAGCGACCTCATCTGGACCAAATGTCGGCCACACTTGGTCCAGATGAGGTCGCTGACATGGGCCCGTGCGAGTGGACTGCACGCCGGAACCCTCGTCTCGCAGCTCAACGCCGGCACCTTCTCGTACTGCCTCACCAGTAACGCCTCCAAGGCCAGCCCTCTCGTGTTCGGCTCACTGGCAAACTTGACGGGCTCCGGCGTGCAGTCCACTCGGCTCCTCCCGTAAAGGTACAGCATCTTCTACGCAGTGAACCTGCAGAACATCTCGATCGGCTCGGCGACAACGCCTGGTCCTGGAGCCGACGGCGTCGTGTTCGATTCAGGCACGACGGTGACGTTCCTCGCGGAGCCGGCACACACTCTGGCGAAGGCGGCGGTGCTGCCGCAGGTGAATCTTACGAGGGCGGCGGACAGGGACGGGTTCGAGGCGTGCTACTAGAATCCTGGCAACGGCAGCGTCATGGAGGAGGCCGTCCCGTCGATGGTGCTGCATTTCGACGGCGCTGACATGGTCTCCCGGTGGCGAACTACTTCTTTGACGTGGACGACGGCGTAGTGTGTTGGATCGTGCAGAGGTCTCCCGGCCTGTCTATTATTGGTAACGTCATGCAGATGAACTATCATGTCCTGCATGATGTCGACAATTCGGGAATCACCGAGCAAGCTCGGTTGGCTCTACCATTTTTCTTTGGTTCCCGGTTCTGCACGATGCAATTTAGAGTAAAATTCACAAGCATTCCTCAAGGGTGGCACTTGGTTGAGAGTTTTATTATCCTGCTTCTCTAACTTAGAAAATACTATTTTCGGATTGGCAACGCATATCATTCCAGTCTTAACGGGTCCTGCCCCACCCTGCACGACATGGCATGCTAACCGGCCATGTGCATGGTACCCACATGTTACATCCATCTCTCTATTATCTTTTTTCATCTCTGTCTCACACAGCCTGTCCGCCAGGGCCAGCGGCGGGGGTCGGGCGCCAGAACAGAGCAGTCACGGATTGGAGGAGGCGCAGGAGGGAGATGTGGCGCAGGGGGTCTCGGGAGGAAAAGAACGAACCGGTTTTTGTGTAACTAGTGGCATTAGTGGGTAATTACCCATCAACTCCACGAGGAGGTTCATATTGGGTGGTTCTGGAGCACCAAAAGAGGTGCTCCAAAACTCCACCTCCATTTGCACTACAGCTCCATGGAGTTGGCAGCTCCATGGAGTTTTGGAGCTGGAGTGTTTGGCTGGAAAATTGGTTGGAGTTGCTGGAGTTCAGCTCCAGAGCCATGCCAAACAGGCCCTAAGTTCAAAGTTACTTGAGGTTATGCTATGTTTAATGCAATAGTGTTTATATAGAAAAGATCAAGCTCAGAGCTAGCAAGTAAAACAACCATTTATCAATTATATGATTTCAAAAAAAGAAACAAGTTAATTTATTAAAGTAGTTCATGGTAAGATCTTGCACTTAAATCAGTTAAGTTACTTCATTATAGCTATCATGATTATTGTGAATTTGCTTATACAGAAAAGATCAAGCTCGAAGATAGCTAGCAAGTAAAACAGGCGTTGACCAATTATGTCACTGCCATCTCTGGGCCATCTATATCCTTTAGCAAATAGTTTAGACAAAATCAGAACTCCATAAAAAATCACAACAGAGTGGTACTCCCTGTTGAAACAAGCCATTGTCACCACATGATTCATTAGGATGGGTTCAATTAAGAGAATGAAAAGAGTATACATACCAGAGTGGCGCCAAGCAACTTGCAGCACCCTGCCGACGCCTAAGTTCATCTGAACTGGTTGCCCTGACATCTGCTTGGACATGTGTGCCGTCTGTCCACATTCATCTTGCCCACCCGATAGTTCCAATGTATCGCCTTCATCATCCAATGATGAAACGCAGCTGAGTGCATCAACCAAAAAACAAGGATAAAGCATGATCAGATTTTTAATGACAACTCATACTAATATAGCATTTGTTTACTGAGGAGGTGTCAAATATATTCAAAATTGAACCTCAATGAACAATTCCCAATCTTTCTGCCATCTAAAAAAGATCTAATCCTTCTGTTTCCTACCCAAAGCGCCGGTTAAACCACAAAGCAAACCCTAAATACAACCTGCTAGGCAATAAATCGAACACCTTGACCGCTAATGGGCGGCCATGCCCTGGCAACCAAGCACACGACGGGGAAGTCATCAGTTCATAAGGAAAGAAGCCTAGCAAGACAAGATCGAGGTGGGGTGATAGGGGGAGGGGAACGAACCTGAAGAGGTGGCAGCCCCATGCAGCCTTGCCCGGTGGCGGCCCGCGCGGCCTGGAGATGAGGAACGTAGTCCACCCGGTGCCCTGTTCCTCCTCCCCGAGCTGCAAGGGCCCTTCCCCCGCCCACCTGGCTAACCCTGGTGTCGTCCATTTGACCGACCCGTCTTAGCCCAAACCGACACGGGGGGTCCTCATGAGAGTGCCATCGGCATCTCCTCTTTAGAAACTTTTATGGTTGAGTTACACCACACGAGCCATTTATCAAGTGAATCGCATATCACAATCATTACACAAGGAACATTGTAGTTAATAGCTGAAACATCATTGACAATAAAAGAAATTACAATTATATGTCATGTTGATATACAATCTACATGTTCATTTTGTAACCCGGTATTTATCTAAGTTTTTCTCTCAGTCCCTTCCTACTAACATCAGAGTAGCTCACCGCTCATCCCAGGGACGCCCGTCCCAGGGTCTGCTACACTTCGACTTCATTGAGCTTGGCTCAATGGTCATCAAGTCTGAAGTACCTACAAAACAACTTATCGGCAGCACCGTGACATTGCATTCTCGCAGGACTTAATTCCATCATATATATTTGGTGGATGCAAAGGAATTTATCAGGCATTTGTATATTTGCAGAAAAGCATGGCGTTATTTAATAGAGGACATGCTCGTGATTCATATTTTTATTCTTAACATTGTAACCAAATGAATAAGTGAATTTAAAAAACAATGGTTAACTGATCAATATCGAGTTACACCTCATCATCAAGTTTTTCATTTATGCTACACCGAGTCTAGAAGAATGAACAACCGAAATGGTTCCACCCCGAAGGACTTCGGGCTTTCAAAAAGATCTCTGCAGAGATGTATAATTGTACCCACAAAGACACCAAGGACGAACCTCCATAGCCTATGTCTGGCGGTAAGGGTTGCCTCATGGTTTTGACCTTTCCTCATTGTGGCTCTCAAATCGATGAATAGTTTGACAGGGTACCGATGTAACGCCATCGCATCTACACCACGTCACCCTTCGCGTCCAATCCACGCGATAGGTGAGTTACCACCAAGTACCTGGCTTACTGCCCCCATTTGCGATATGTGGTCTGTATGGGTGGTTACTCAGACTCGCTATCCCATGAACGGTCCTTAGCTACTCCACGAGCTACGTCACTTGAGATCCAACACTCACAATGACCTTACCCCTCGCTTGAGTAGAGATTACCAAAATTGATCATCACATAATTATCTCAAATTAAGGTTGGTCCTTAGTCACATTGAGTAGATTGAGTCAAGTTGACACCCTTGCAAGTTTGAAGTACTTAATAATCCCGGTGTAGCTCCTACACACGCGAGAGTGAGTTCCCTTCTCACACTCGACTTCTAACGAAGCTAGCAAACTAAGCACTTAAGCGATCCAAACCCAGTGGTTAAGTAAAGGCTATGATTGCTTAGGTGAGTAGTTCTAAATTAATGATACAAGCTTAGGTTGATAATCATTTTCAAATGAAGTGCATGACTGATAATGAAAACATGTAATGAGCATCCAAAATAGGGTTGATAGTAGTGGGGTGTCTGCCTATCATGAATTTATAGACCTCATATAATTTATAGACCTGAGAATTATTAGAAGAGTTGGAGATGAGATCGAAAAGTGGGAAAAATGGGAGATTTTGTGAGAGACTTGTGGTGAACAAGAGATGATCAACCATTGATAGATTGGGGTTTCACAAGTTCTTAATTGATTTTAGAAGAGGTTGGTTGAGTCCTAGGGTTAAGGCTTAAACATTTTAACATTAAACAGTATTCGACGGACACTCCGTGAATACCTTCCCCGAGGTTAATAGGTTTGGGTTGGGCTCTGGGTGAACTAACGGACACTCCGACATATTTGATGGATGTTCCGTAGATTCACAGATGGTCACATGGAATGATGCGTGGTGATAGGACTTAGGCATTTTGGGTGATTTGTACCTCACGGACACTCCATCATTACTGACAGACCCTCCGTCATGAACTGGGTGCTCTCGGGTTCTCTGGAAATCAATTTTAATTATTGACGGATGGTCCATGCATCCTCACGGACGATCCGTGAAATTATTAACAACGAAGATCAAGTGTGTGGATGTGAGTTTTGGCTAAGATGGGGGTTGTTGTGTGTCATTCGTGTGCAAGAGGTTTCTAGGGTGGTTTAGACGACTTGTTAGGCTAGTGATAGCTAGGTTTTGGGCTCTAGTTACCATGTGCATCATGTTGATTTGTGAATCATTTCATTCATGACAAAAAGAGAGATAAATTTATGAGATTGGGCAATGGCAACTTATCTCTGAGGAATTGTGACTCCTAGGCCACCAAGATCAAGAATGGGATCTTGAACAACCTTGATTCCTAGCTAGAGAGATGGATTTAGCCATTCATGATATCTCTTGCAAAAATCCATGAAAAAGGCATCAGAAAGAGATTAAAGAGATTCATGAGATGATTGAGCTAGAGATAATCTTGAGCTTACTCTTGAGATGGTGTAGCATCTACCAAGCTTCATACTTCATCCATGCATGGAGAAATTCATGAGTTAGGGGTTGAGAGAGGATTTCAAGAAAAATGGTGTGAGAGCTCTTGAGCTAACCATGGATGGGGATTGAAATGGAGATGCTCTTGGGCTTGGCTTGGTGCTGATCTTGCTCCCTTTTGTTTCTTTCCTTCCCGTCTTTTCCTTCACCTTTCTCACTTTCTCACTCTTGTTCTTGCTTTGTTCATCCTTGTAGAGAGAGAGGGAGAGTGTCAAATAGGAGAGTGAGTGAGAGGGTGTGAGGGATGGAGCTGGTTCTGCTGATGTTGTTCTCCCAATCGTGTTGATAGGTTGGTCCCACATAAGAGAGTGGAGGACAGCTCATTCTCAACTTGACACTCTGGACTTATGGTCTGACGGATAGTCCGTAGAACCGGTCGGATGCTCCGTCAGTTCTCTGCCTTTTGACGAATTGTTGTAGAGAGAAGGGACTTTGGCATTGAGACCAATCTTCATGTCCAAGAGGTTGATAAACACATATAGAGTGATTAAGGATGTTGGTTAGCATCTTGCTTGGAGTATCTTACCATAGTTGGCCGTTGTTTGACCGCTATTGACTTTAGGTTGACTTCAGTTGACTTATAGGAATTGATAATGTTGAGGTGCGAATTTGGTGTCCCTGTCCTAGTAGAGAACACTAGGAATCTTTCAGAGCGAATGATGAAGGTCCTTGGGAGTTTGAGGGTCTATGCAAGGTGATCAAGGAGGTTTGTGAGAGAGGTTTCAGTTGGAATGACTTCGGGTTGTCACATGAGCGCCCTCCAAGGCACATGTCCACTGTGGCCTATTATTGCTGTGCATTCTAGGTCCTGGCCTTGGCACCTGCCCCCACCTCCATCTCTGACACGATGCAGCGGCCTCAAACCTGGCCCGACGTCGTGGGGCTAGCTAGGGAGATGGCTAGGGGGTGCAGGACCAGCCATGGCGGTGGCCCATGTAGCTGCGCCCCTAGCCACGGAGCCGGCCAAGGGGGCAGTGGAGCCGGCCACGGTGGAGGCCCCGGCGGCCACGTCCCCAGCCAAGGAGCCAGCCAAGGAGGCCATTGGGCCAGCCATGGTGCCAGCCATGGTGTCGGCCTAGCAGTCGCGGCGGCGAGGTAGGGCTAGGGAGGCGTGCAGGGCAGGAGCTGGGTGCACAACGGAATGGGGTTGGGAGGGGAGAGGAGGAGTTGGAGTCGCGAGTGGGGGAGAGAAGTCACGCGTGGGGGAGAGGAGGAGTCATGCACATGTTTCTGAGTTGCGGGATGGGATGAGTGATGAAGGGCTACTGTATGATCCAAGGAACGTCGTCCATTGGATTTGAGTGAGTAAGAGGAAGGAGAGATTAGAGTAGGTCTCGTCTGTAAGTTTCTAATGAGTTGCATGGAGAAAAGGTCATGACTACGGGGGACACTTGTTGGGGTATGTGTAGTTAAGTTTAGAACTAGTGCCTTATAGTATAGATAAAGATGATGATAATGCTCACATTGGAAACACATATTATGCCTTTTACAACTTATGGGCTGTGCCTTTTACAACTTTTTTGACTAGTTGCTGTCATCTTCACTAGCCCCCGAGGTTTCGTATGACGAGCTCATTGAACGGATGCTCAAAGAATTTAATCTGGGGCCTTGTAGTGGACCTGGTGAGTCTAGCCCTTGAGTCCTTGGTGGACTTAGCCTAAGTCGAGCATGGACTGAACCAATCTGCCCTTTATGCTCTTTTTTCTTTTTGGAGGCCTAGAAGAATTTGGCGGCAAAGTCTGCCTATATCCAGATCCATTTCACCAAGCCGAGCTCCGTGGAGACTTGCAAAGAGAACCACGCTCTTCATGCTCGAGTGGCGGAGTTGGAGACGGAAGTTAAGGGCCTTTAGCAATGTCGGACGCAGACCCAAGGTACTTCTTCCTAAATCGACACTTAGCACCATTGGCAAAATCCCATACGCTCATCTCCCATCATCAAAGGGACATCGCTTTGTGTTTCTTGCTATAGGTTACTTCACAAAGTGGACTATGGCTGTTTCTTTGAAGAATATGCCACACTAGGAGGTAACTGAGTTTCTTACTGAGCATATTATACATAGATTCGGCATCCCTCAGACATTAACTATAGATCAAGTAACTTTATTTGTATCAAAGGAGGTATGGGATTTTGTCGAATTATATGACTGAGTTGCTCAATTTATCTCCATATTATGCTCAAGCTAATGGCCAAGCTGAGTCAAGCAATAAGGCTTCGATCAAGCTTATCAAGAAGAAAATTGAGGACAATCCCATAAGATGGCATGAAGTGTCTGAAGCTTTGTGGGCTCATCGTATATCGAGACATGGTGCTACTAAAGCTAATCCTTTTGAACTAGCATATTGACAAGAAGCTATGTTAGCCGTTGAAGTAAATTTGGATGCATATAGATTGGCTAAACAAAATGATCTATATACTATTTATGTATCATGATATGATGATGGATAATATCGATGAAGTGACTGAAAAAAGAATAAACGATCTAAAGGACATTGAGAGGAACAAGGCTAGAGTTGCCTGGTGTTGTTCTTGACCTTAGTCTTCTAACGCCAAGGGGTTGACTGGATAACGGAAATTCGGAAGTGTGGACAACTGGATGGCGAAAGAATGATAGCGAAGGTAGAATATGGTAACTGGAGGATCAACATTCATCATCTTTTTCAATGGCCCCTGAGGGCACTAATTATAGGCATCCGTGGACATTACATGGAACCTAATTGCCCCTGCTCCTACCCTTGGTCTAAAGCATATCCTTTGGACTCTAGGGCAATTTGGTCAGGCGGTTGGCACCATCCCCACAAAACACCTAATCGCCTCCTCGACCCGAGGACCACGTGGGTCTACCTACCGCCGGGCCTTATAGTAGGCTTCCTTGACTTGGTTGTCTTCTCGCCTTCTCTTATCCGCCATGACTGCCTCGATGCTGTCTTCTCGCAGCTCACGATTTCACTAGTCCTCCGTTCTCAGAGTTTGCACCTTTCTCTCGCTCCATTTCACCGGAGGCATCTTCCCCGTTGCCATGACCCCGCTTGTCGACGAGGAGAAGCCTGGCGATTACCTACATACAGTGAATGGCAAATGCATAGCATGGACAAATGGCACACAAGTTCGTGAAGCGGCGAAAACGTGCGCGTCCGCGATGGTGACTATATGCATGGCGAAGAGTTCCCTCTCTTCATGCCCTTTGTCACCCAGCCGCGCTCGCATGTAATGATGAGTACCTATGGTTAGCATGGTGTGAAAACAAGGCGCAGCGTAGGAACGGGCGAACACGCCACTTGACGAAAAGCCAAATAGCTGAATGGGGCGGCGAAAGGCAAGCAGGGGGTCACAAGGAAGGAAACCTGCCACCAACACCCGGGTTGATAATAAGAAAGTATAAAACAAATCTTTCTAAGTTGAATATTTAGTGTGGAAAACTCTTCTACCAATTGAGACGAAAAGCAACAAGTTTGGCAAGTGGTCACCGAACTGAGAAGGTCCATTGAAGATGATCAAAGTGATGTTTGGAAAATCATAGATGCTAGAGACGTTATAAGGTGATCGTCTCCCAAAAGCAATTAACGGGAGGTATTTTAAAAAAATATTTTTCATGTGTTTGGCAAAAAGTTTAAGTGATGCTCAAACAATGGCCAATACATTGTATCGCCCTTACACAAAAATGGCCGATGTATTCATCGTCCTTAGTTGCCATGTAGCTGATGAGTTGGACATCATTGCTATTTGGTGCTTTATATTTTCAGATTCGCATAAACCTCACCTAAAAATAGTGGAGCATATGTTGACGGCAAAAAGGGGTCGACGAGATTTGATTTGGACTTGGGAATTTGTTGGGTTATCAGAAGTATAGGAAGTTTCGAAGTGCCTAAAACTCTGTCACTTTATGGGTTGCTCCATGTCAGAAGTTCTGACTACGCCACGAGGGATAAGACTGTCGAAACTTCCGAGAAGTATCAGAGGTACCAACGTCCCCTGTCCGAGGCCTGCTTTCTAGATTATGATGCGAACTCCTCCGATCTTGTGGAAAACTTGAAGACTATATTTAGAAAAGTTTTTTACTAAGATAAGACCACCATTTTCTATATATACTGGAGGACCATAGCCAATTGAGTTAACCAACATCCAATCGATTAAAAATACATCTATTACTTTCTTACTGATCTCGAACATTCTCGCTGCATGATAGGCTATGCACGGCCTCGAGCACGGTAGCTCTAGCTGGTGTTTCGTATTGAGTTTTCCTCCGGTCCACACGCGTAGTAGATTGCTATGATCGGCAGCGTACCGACCGGCTCTACGAATTAAATATACTGCATTCACACGCCTTTTTGTTATTCATTCACTTGGATCGCACACTAAACAATCACACCACATAGTACATCAGATCCCAGCAAAAGAAAACCATAGATAGCAAGGTCCACCGTGCTTTCACGAACAATGAAGGTAATCAAGGAGCTGGTTGCTCTGACAGCGGTAGATTCAGCGAACTGCTAGACCACCTCCGCGTGCCGAGGGAGATAGCAACCCTAGCGCCCGCATCCCACCACCTCCGCGAGCTCGGCGGCCGCCGCCGCCGCCTTGGCCGGCGACGGTGGGCAGCGGCGGTTGCTGCACTAACCCTCCCTCTACTCCCTTCCCATTCCTCCTATGTTCCTCCCCATTCTTCTCCACAACCCCATCTTCTTCCTTTGGTCCGACGTGCTGCTTATAGTTTGGCTGGATCCGTGCGGGGGATGGACGGATTTGCTCGGATCCGGTGGTGGTTGGCCAGAGCTCTGGCGGGCTTCGTGGCGGCAGTCCTCCATGGGCTGGGAGATCCTATGTTGCTGGGCGTCTGAGGCGCTGGAGCAGTGCCGAGTCTTCCCGGGGGAGGGCTAGAGCGCCTAGGGCAGCCGCCTGGGCTCCATGGGCGCTAGTCGCGGGCCTAGTAGCTGCGGGCCAGCTGCCGCCGTCATCGAACAGGGTCGCCAGCTGGAGGCGGCCAGCCGTGTAGGCGGGGTCGCTGGTCGTAGGGCTGCGGTTGCCGCGCGTTTGTGCCCAGCGCCTTCTCCCCCCTGCGCGACCCGACGTGGCTGCGTCCCCCCTCCCTCTTCCCCGCCGTCTCTGGCGTCTTGGGGTAGCCGGCGGGGTGGATTTGGCCCCCCGGGCCTGGATCTGCCATCTTCAGCTCTGAGGCGCAGACATTTTCCAGTGCGTGCCTCCCACCTTCGTGGGCGAGTCCGGGCGTCTGCCTTTGTGGATTTGGCCTCCCTGGGCCCGGATCTGCCACCTTCGTCAATGGCTCCGCGCGGTGTGGTGGTGGCCGGCACCACCTCCGTACAGGTGCGGACGCATGCCGGTGGGCGCCTCCCACCATCGTGGGCGAGTCAGAGAATGGCCCTTGCAGTGTTGCGGCGCCCGGCACCCTGCTCCGTCTCGGCACGGATGCCTGCCGGTGTGCGCCTCCCACCTTCGCGGGCGAGTCCGGGAACGGCTCCGCGCGATGTGGCGGCAGCCGACACCCCCCTCCATCCAGCGTGGACGCTTGATGGTGCACGCCTCCCACCGTCACGGGTGAGTCCGGGAACCTCCGCGTGGTGTGGCGGTGGCCGGCACCCCCCTCCATCTAGGCGTGGACGCCTGCCAGTGGGCGCCTCCCACCTTCACGTGTGAGTCCAGGAACGGATTCATGCAGTGTGGCGGCAGTCGGCACCCCCCCTCTGTCTAGGCGAAGACAATAGCCGGTGCGTGTGTCCCACCGTCGCGGGCGAGTCCGGGAATGGTTCCGCGCGGTGTAGTGGCAGCCGTCACCCGCACTCCATCTAGGCGTGGATGCTTGCTGGTGCGCGCCTCCCACCATCGCTCGCGAGTCCGGGAATGGCTCCGCATGGTGTGGTGACGACTGGCATCCCACCTCCGACTAGGTGCGGACGCTTGCCGGTGCGTGCCTCCCTCTGTCGTGAGTGGATCAACGGGAGCACTAGCAAAGGTTCTGGGCGAAAGCTCAGCTCAGCTCAGTCTGGGCAGCAACAAAGATGTCGTTCGTGAAGATGTCACTGAAGAACCTCTTGCTGTTGCTTCTCCTGGATCGGCCGGTTCAACCCCTCGGCACAAAGTTCGGGCGAAAGCCTCGCCAAGCTCCTGCGGGGTCACCTCTTGCTGCTTGGCTGACGATGATTACGTTGCGACGTCATTCGCGTCCCTGTAGGCATCGTCGAAGCGCTCCAGTGCATTGGTGTTATAGTTTTCTCTATTTTTGTTGTATTTGTGGTTGTGCCACCGCTCACCCTTGTGTTGGGGCGTGTTGTTGTTCCTGATTAGTGGATATGCCACAATCTAGCCCTTGTGCTAGGATGGTTGTATTGGTTTTTTTCTGGTTTTTTAAAATTATCTGGACGACAGGGTTTTTGCCTCGTTCGCTAAAAACTAGGCTGTTGATGATAAATCAATATTATTAGGTGGGGACTCCCCGCCCTGTGGTGACAGTTAAAAAAACTCGTGAAATGTCTTGGGGGTCATCGGCACTCAAGAAAATATATATCTCTGAAGGTTGCTAAAATTACTTGGGGTCATGGGTACCCTAGAAAAAATATATCTTCGGAGGTGTTGTATTTTCTTGACGCTGTTAAAAATCCCACATTGTCTTTGTTTTCTTGGCGGCCAAACCCACAAAGATATTATTTGTGGTGGCCGGCCCCAAGTAATCGAATTTCCCCTGCTCTCCATTTTTGGCGGTCATCGAGGGTAGGCTGTCAAATGATTTTCTTGAGGGTTTTTTTTATTCTTAAGAGTATTCTATTTTGTGGTAGTCAATATTTTTTAAGGTAGGGGCTGGGTAGTTGAAGTATGGCTCATCACTGAAATGCAGTCAAGTGCATCTGCATCGATACGTCTGATGTGACTTTCCCAGGAGTTCATTTCGTGTTGAGTTTTTCCACTGGTCCACACGCTTACTAGATTGCTCTGATCGCCCGCGTACCGACTGGCTCTGCTACGACTTATTATATACTTAGTAGCGTGTCCGTACATTGCTACGGAATAACTAACAATTTATACTAAAAACACATAGATCGCACGATAAGATAACAATACTGCTAAATTAAATACCAACGTTAAAGTGATATTTAATCCAAAAAGCAAAATTTATGAATTTAACACAGTCACGGAGTGCGCAGCGTCGTAGGCTCACAAACTCTAGAGCTTCCAGAGATTGGGTCGAATCCAGTCTAGAGCCTCGGAACCCTGCATCTTTTTCTGGACGGTCTTCATTTCACAATGGCTCAGACATGTAGATTTTGTTCTCTTTATATTTGGATACACTTGTTCCACCGAAGCTTTCATTGAAACGTTTAGACACGAATAGTGTCTGATCAACGATGTCCCTCACCCTGGACCACTCCGACGTACGGTTGTGGAGGTTGCACTTGTAGATCGCGCTGCTGTAGGTCAAGCTCTGTGTCTCGTGGAACGTGCTCACCATGGCAACCACAATGTGTAGCTCACTGTTTGATTCCAGGTAGCTGCGGTGGCAGAGCCCCGCAGGTGGCGACAGCGATGACAGCAGCATCGTGGTTGGAGTAGCGCCGGTGGCGTTGCTGCTGCAGACGGAGATTTCTCCAGTGCAGTCGATCGCCAAGAACTTATCTTGGCAGTGGACGATGGACTCCTCGGAGAACTCCAGTTTGGTGTCGAGCAGCGTCCATGCGCTGTCGACTCCAACCCGGCTGAATGCGACCTCCGTGGAGCACCAAAGCATGGCCATAGCCACGCACTCGCGGCCGGCGGCGTCAGGCGACGCCGAGAGCACGATCTCATGGAAGAACACGTCCCTCATGTCTTCTAGCTTGATGGCTCTGCCTACGGCATCCGTGTCCCTGTAGCCGTTGGTAGGATGGTGGACCCACCAGCCGTGGACCCTAGACACGCGTTCCTATGAGGACGCCGCCGCAACGTGTTCGCTTGCTGGCGGGAGCTCAACGCTGGGGGCACAGGCACCGACGAATGGATTCAGCAGCGTCACGGACGCCGCCTCGTCCATGAGTGCCAGCCACCCACACGAGGAGCCGCACGCCACCTTGCCGCGCACGTCGAGCAGCATCTTGGACAAGACCTTCTTCTCCGGGACGCAGTAGAAGCCGACGCGGTCTGAGTCAGGGTCGAACGGGAGTAAGAGCGGCCCGAAGGTCGCGAACGGGACGGCGACGCGCCATGGGGAGCAAGTGGATCGGAAGGACGCCGCGTCATGGCCTGACAAGAGACGCTGCCCGATGGATTCAAGGAGATCCTCTGGCAGGCCGGATCTCCAGTCAGGGAGAGGTAGGGACCTTCTCTTGGGATTGGGAGGCTGAGCCATGGAAGACAGATGACATCAACTATGGTTCACGCAAGAAACAGCAAGCGAGGGGGATGGAACATGTGAGCGTGAAACCAAATGAAAAGAGGAAAAAAATTGTCCCTTTTATAAATGCAAAGAGGGGAAGTAATTAAATGTAAGCAGATTTGGAAAGTTCTCACAAATGCAAATAGGTTTCTTTTGTCTTAATTCTCTTTTCTTCTATGTTAATTCTCTTTCCTTTTGCTCGTTGCCATGTATGCTGGTGCATGCAAACATGCAATGTGTATATGGATAGTACAATAATTTTCTACTTCCTATTTTACCGTGATTCCTCTATCACATGACAGGCAATATTCAATCAAGGACAATGGCACGATCAATCAATAATTAAGATGTCGTGGGATCGCAGGCGTGGGCAGACGGACGGACCAAAACAAATGTCGCACCAAAAAATATCCACACTTTGTTCTTTTTAGTTGTAGGAGATATATTTTGTCGTTCACACACACCTTTTGGTAGTTCACTTGGATCGAACACACAGCCACAATCACGCACACGGTTGCCACGGCGTTGCCTGCGCTGTCGCGGATTCGGGCACCTCGTCAAGGACTATAGGCGAAGGACTGCTTCGACCTTGGCGGCGGTGGGTGCCAACCTGCCACGGTACTCTGCTCGCGTCGACCCTACGTCCTCCCAGCACGCGCCGCATGGCGGTGTGAAGGGTGCCGCACCGAGGGCCGTGGGGGGCGCCGGTGGGAGACGACGACAACGACAACATCGGCGACGCAAGACTAAGCCAAAGGAGATCGGCATGGGTGTGCCTGTCGACCACGCTGACAGGGCACCTACTTCTACTGCTGCACTAAGCTTCCCCGAGCCAGATCGGGTGGCGCTGGTGCTGTGCGTGAGTGTGGGCCCCCCCGCATTGGTCATTTCTTTCGACCCGATGCTGGAGGGGCTCGCCGCCTCGCTCGTCGTGAGCGGCCAATGAGAGCAGCAACACCTGAGTGTCTGCCTGCTACGACAGCCCCTCAGGAGGTTGAGGCACCAGTGGCGGACACCTGTTCCCCGGCGACGGCTGCTTAGTGGACGACATACTTGTCTCTGATGTCGCCAGTGTAGGGGCCGCCACAACTCACGCCACCACGAGCGGGAGCACCCGGCGTCGCAGAGGGTTGCACCACCCCTAGCGACGCGACGCCCACACCACGCGAAGCTGCCCGACGTCTCGCACGGTTAAATGAGGAGGTGCAGCTCGAGCGAATGCTGCCTCTAATCGCCAGCCCACCCAGGCACAAGGTGGCAACCATAGGGCAACCCATGCCAAAGTGGAGCAGACGGATTGCCTCTCAGCCGCTGGCGCACATTCCGACCTCCAAGCGGGGCGCGGTGCTCCTCATGCGGAAGATGGGCTTTGCACCGCTGGCAGCTCCAATCCCATCCGTGTCAAAGAGAGCTTACGACAACTTTTTCGTAAGGACCTTGACGTCGAGCGAAGTGGAAGCATTGGACGTGCTGTTCCCGGCAGCCAATGCTACGACTGGTAGAAGACTCTTCTCAGATGACGGAGTAGAGTCGCACGGCCAGTAGCGGAGACGCCTAGCTCCATATGTTACTGTGCTGCCCTTAGTTCGGTTGTTTACCATTATGTAATATCGAAGTTTGAAACAGTCTGCTAGGAAGGTCCAGTCATAACTGTAAGACCTCCTAGGACGCTCATTAGAAGTGTGTCGTGTGTATGCTTAAACTCTTTTTCTTCTTAATTATAATGATACACAAATTTTTTGCGTATTCGAGAAAAAAAAAGCATAGATAGCTAGCTCCACAGTGCTCTCACGCGCACGAACGATGAAGGTAATCAAGGAGCTGGTTGCTCCGGCAGCCGTTGGCGAACTCGTGAGCAGGCTAATCTCCTTCCTTATCTCCCGATACGCCAAGCATTTCTTCAGCTTGAGCTTGTTGCTCTGAAGATCCACGCCCTAGTGGACGAAGCGGAGCGGCGGCACCTCACCCACAACCGGAGGCTGCTCCTGTGGCTCAGCAAGCTCATGGAGGGCATGTACCGTGCATACTATGTGCTCGACCATCGTCATGGCGGTTCCTTGCCGGTGAGCAGCTCCTGGTCATTCTCCTTGTCTCGTTCATGTCGGCCTTTGAAGCGACTTTGCACTTCCAATGCTCCTCAACCCATCTGTGCAGCCGATGACAACGGAGTCGAGGAATTGAGTGCCATGCTCCAAAGATTGGAAGAGTGTGCAGAAGGGATGAAGGAATTCATTCTACTACTTTGCATGCTGCCCTACTATACCCCGGCGGCCTGCTGTCTCCAGCTTTCAATCTGACGACAGATACATGTTTGGCCGGCTTGTTGAGCGGGAGCAGATAATCAGCTTTCTGCTGCAGCCTGAGAGCAGCAGATTGGGCGTTCTACCACTTGTCGCTGGCCCGGAGGTCGGCAAGGGCACCATCGTCAAGCATGTCTGGGGTGCGCCGTCATTTCGCCAGGATCCTGTACTCCTATGGGTCTCTTCTTGGTGACAACTCTGCTCAAGATGTACTGGGCACACTGCGAACTGGTGGCCACGTCCTTCACGAGACGTCACCTGTCGTCGTCTCAGGAAGGCATGGGAGCAGGCATCTCCTTGTGATTAAAAACACATACGAAGTAGTGATCAACGAGGCAGCATGGGCCTCGCTCTGTGCGTCCTGAGATCCGCGGAGCCGGGAAGCAAGGTCATAGTCGTCAGCGAGAACGCCGGCGTCGCAGAGCTCGGAACCACAGCCGCCATGCGAGTGAAGCCACTGCCGCGGGAGGAGTTCTGGTACTTCTTCAGATCACTCTCCTTCGGTGCTGGCCAGACAGATTGCAGCGGCGCTTGACGGGTCATTCTTCAGCGCGAAGGTCCTCAGCAGCCTACTCAGGACGAACCTCACCGCGCAATTCTTGAGCGCTGTGCTCGGCGTCGTGCGCAGATTCGATGCGGAGCTGCGTGGTGACGAGGATCACTTCTCGAAGTTTGGTGTCGCCAAGATAGCGTTGGAGATACTCCCTGTGCCACTGAGGCTCAAGAGCGAGGTCAGACGACCGGAGCCGCCCACGCTGAGCTGCCGGGAATCACCGTCCAGGAACTACTGCGTTCAGCCACAGCTGCGCCAAGAGAGGAGGTGCGAATTGTGCTGTGGGAATCTGCGTGCCCACCTAACTATCGCTACACTGTCGTCTGCGAGAAGGTAGAAACACATGGTCCACATGCAAACATCGAGCGGAAGAGGCATGCCAGGCAGCCGTAGATGATATTCAACAATGTAAAAGATAGCTGTGAGTCTATTTTTTTTTATGGGAATTTTAATTCCATTACTCGACCATGTCAGCTAAATCGCTTGACACCAGGAACATAATACAATCCGGCACTCCAGCCAACACAGAGGGCGTACCCTCATTATTCATACTTCCTATCGACGCAAGTTCATGTGCTACTCGGTTACATTCACGTGGAACATATTTCACTTGAGGAGAAATAAAATTTTCAGCTAAAAGATCCTTCAGTTCATATACCATGCCTCCAATCGTCGACAATCTGAAGCCATTATCACAGATAGCTTCCACTACTTGTGCTGCATCAGTTTCCAGGACAATCTCTCCAATGCCAGCACCATTGCTGCTCTCACCCCTTCTATGCACGCCCAAGCTCCGTGTGCATGGAATTGCAAGCAAAGCGTTGTCTACCCGAACCAGATTGGATGCACTACGGGGTACAAGACACTCGGCAAACGCTTTACCGAGTGTAACACTCGGCATACAACACACGGCATTATTTTATCGGCAAACAGTAGTTTGCCGAGTGTTATTTATCGTGCACTCGGCAAATAGTTTGCCGAGTGTCAATAAACACTCGGCAATAATAAACTCTCGGCACAAAAATGATAACGGGATGGCACGGTGACGGCGATTTTTGCCGTGTGCACGACGGAAAAACACTCGGTAAAGTTTATCCAGTTTGCCGAGTGTCACGATTAAAACACTCGGCAAAGTTTGTAAACTTTGCCGAGTGTCATCTCCAAAACACTCGGTAAAGTGCTAAATTTTACCGAGTGTCAAGGACAGAACACTTGGCAAAGTTTACACATTTTGCCGAGTGTCACGCCCAATACACTCGGCAAACAAGCGCGCAACGGGCAGATTTTATGGTCACTTTGCCGAGTGTCCATTTGAATACACTTGGCAAAGATAAAACACTCGGCAAAAATGGTTCCCAGAATAACAGAAATTGGTTTCTTCGCCGAGTGTTTTGGCTCGACACTCGATAAAGCGTCTCTTTGCCGAGTGTTACACTCGGCAAAGCGACCAAACCCCCCCCCCTTTTTTTACTAATATGTCCCGTATAACGGACCCCTCTCAATTCACAATAAACCATCACAATTCACAATAAAGGTCACAAGCATAATTATATGTCACAGACATAATTGTATTTCACAGGCATAATAAACCATCATCACAATTTACAAACCATCATCACAATTCACAGTAAACCATCATCACAAGTCACAACTAAGTCACAATAAGCCACAAAGGTAAATGCAATCACTGCGGAGGCTCTTGGTACCACTGCGACAAATCCGGGTCTTGAGACTGATTATTTGACGCCGCCGATTGATTCTGCACAAAAGAGAAGAGATTGCATGTGTAAGCTGCAGATATAAAAAACTCACTGCAATCAGAAAGTATAACTAGTGTCTTCAAAAAAAACTTGCACGTAAGTATATATAGTACTAACTTGTATTTGTGCATGGGAAGCTAATAAGCAAGCTTCTAGTCTATTTGATTAAATTTTGGGAGAATTTATATTAAATTTTGTGTGCTGTGCTGCTGCCAGGAAATAACTATATATATTATTAAACTAATAAAGTGGGAGTACGTATAGAACTTAACAAACGCAAGAAATTTTACCGATTTGAGACTGTAGTAAGGTGTTATATATGCACCTAAGGACTAGCACACCAAGTTGTCACTATAGGCACTTTTTTTATGCTTTTTTTATGTGTTTCTTCTTGTTATGAACCGTTGAGCCGTACTGTATGAGAGCACCAACATGCTAGCAGATCTTAAAAACAAATGTTGAGATCCAATATATTTTGTATTTTGTTTATGCAAGTTGAAGCCTTGTTTTTTTTCAATTAAGCTGTATTTAAGTGCCCAATAGGCACGCCCTGCTTGCTAGCTAGTGTTAAACAAGCTGATGGTATTTAGGTATAGATTAGAACATGGGTACATATATCCCGTAACTGTAAAAGTGCAAAATTTGACATGTTCTGTACACAGACAAGTCTGCAGGCGAGAGGTCTTAGTGGTTGATCTTGTAATCTGCATTCTGAGCAGGGTGTTTGGTTCTAGCTGTCTTAATCTAGTACTTTGGTTTTTGTTCGGTTCAGCGTCGACGTGTCAAGACAAGTGAAAAGCTGGTTGAAGGTCTTCTGGGAACAAACTAATCAAATGGAAGTGTATAGAGATGGGTGCTTTTTCTGTATTGCTTCTATGAGATAAGAGATGATAGTGTCTCACAGCCTGTTCAAATTGGGGCACTAGCCACTGCACTTTCTAATGCCCCACCTGATCAGCTTATGGAGATGGACCAGACGGAGGTTCTCCACCTGCTAGAGTTCACAGATGCTCTCAAGGCAATGGTTGCTGAAACCATGGAGGTCCTACGTTCTAGCCAGCATCTCCAGCAAAGCAATGCCTCCCCCGAGCAGCAGCTGGTTAATCTGTCACTGAAGGGCTTGGGTTGAAAATTGGAAATTGCAAGTTTTGATTGCAATTTGAAGAGACATGTACTTATATAATTTGAAGAGGCATGTAGGTATATAATGTGTCAACTACAACAAGAAAGTCTAATGCACGCTCCTAATCTCTCTCTCTCTCTGAGGTCAGCACAGAGAAATTAGAGAGGGAGTTAGAGAGAGGTAGGGACTTATAGAGAGAGAGAGAGCGTCAGAGAGAGGAAGCTGCGGCATCTCCTGCACACAAGCAAAGACTTGCTTTTGGCTGGCCGGCACCACATCCACCTACGCAGTGGTAGCTTCCTTGCTCAGCAGCCATGCATGCTTCTATCCTATCATGTGTGTATACAGGCACTTCTACCACTAGTACTATGCCATCTAAAGTTCTCACATCTAAAGTTCTCTAAGTCAAAGTATTCAATCTGCAGTATAAGATGTCAAGTGACTCACATGAGTAGTTGTGGGTGGCTGAGGTGGATGGAATAGCACCGGTGGCGGTGGCAAAAGCTTGACCCATACTCGATGCAAAATTCTGCATGTATTGGAACATTTGATCCATCTACAAATATGATTAGAACACATTCGAATCTAAGCAGTCCACTACAGAACATTCAGAGCAAAGCAAACAGACTGCAGGCGCAGATCCAGTAAAGAACATGGGTGTGCACATGTATGCATGATAATCTTTGGAAGGAATCGAAGTTAGCAGGCATAATACATGTGCGCACAGCAGGAAGGGAAGAGAAGGGGTTGGCACACCTGGTTGTTCTCCTCACCGGAGAAGTGCGGCGACGTGGCGGGAACGGTGTCGGTGCGTCGCGGTGGCGGTGGTCTGGCGAGGTCGTCCGACGGCTTCACAATCGCGGGCGGGGCAGGGCGCTGAGGGCGGGACGCGCCGGGGGCGGGGCGGGGCGCCGAGGGCGGGCGGCGCTGGGGGCGGGAAGCGCCGGGGCGGGCGGCGCCGGGGGCGGGGCAGCAATGCCACGCCGGTGGCGGGGCGCGGTGGGGCGGGGAGGCGGTGGGGCGCTGTGGGGCTGGGGTTGGCGGCGTGCGGTTGTTTGCGCTGCGCGAGGGTGAGGGCCGGGGGCGCTAACCGGTGGGTTTTTTTAAGGAGTATGCCGAGTGCCAAGATCTGGGGCACTCGGCATTATTTTTTAAAATGTTTCATTACGGCCCGATACTGTGCAGTGGGCCCAGTCGACGGATTTGCCGAGTGTCCCCTATATGACACTCGGCAACTGTTCTTTTCGCCGAGTGTCAGGTACAAAACACTCAGCAAAATAAATCAATATTTCATGCTCCACCATCCTCCTTCTTCATAGCGTGTTCTACTAAATTTGTTACGATGTAATTTAAAAATACCTTGTCAAATTCACTCAACAATGCATATTTGATTTTTCTATGAATATTAATCCATTATTTCATGTTGTTATAGCTCAAATTCAATATATATCAATTAAAATTCTATAATTGCTGTTAATAAATTAAAATTATCAAACGGATCTAAAAAATTACCAAAATTTAACGTGAACCAATCTATGTTGTCTATTACTTATACAAAAAGTTTTAAAGTCAAACCCCGATTTGGCCGTCACTTTGACTCCAAATCTTATCGAATCCTTCTAAACGCTACGATTCTTGTACGGAGATGCTTCTGTTTGTAAAGGTCATACGTGACAAATTGTGCGAAACCTTCTCAATTTTTTTTCACAGTCTCCACATATGATATCAGGAGATCTTGACAAATCTCGTCATTTTCAGACTTCGTTTGCTTTTTTTAGAATTTAAAAACCATTCGGCCACACGTTTGTGGACGTGTTTCCTGAATAAAATGTTCGAAAATTCTTTTCATTTACCGAGTAAGGCCCCAAAATGGACTCAATAACATGAATATGATTTCTCCACTCAATTTATTCCATTATTTGTATCACTTGCTGTTCAAATTTGACTTAAACCAAAAAAATTCCTCTAAATGCAATAAATTACTTAAATATAGCAAACTGAAGGAGAAATATATCAAATTTTAACATGTAGTACCACTTGTTGTATGTGGATAGTAGAAAAAGTTTGGAGGGCAGGAGAGAAAAAAAAATTATTATTTTGTCGAGTGCCACTAAAAAACACTCGGCAACAACATTACTTTGCCGAGTGTAAACAAAAAACACTCGGCAAAATTATTAATTTGCCGAGTGTCAAGAAAAAACACACATCATACTTTGTCTTTGCCGAGTGTCTCTAACGGACACTCGGCAAAGTTCTAACGGCATGGCGGCGCACCCAACGGCCGTCAGATGTCCGCCGCACGCCCAGTGCACGTGACCCATTTTGCCGAGTGTCCGTGGTTGCCGAGAGTTTTTTTTTTTGTATTTTGCCGAGTGTTTTATATTAGGCACTCGGCAAAGTTTGCTTTTGCCGAGTGCTATGTGTTTGTCAAGTGTTTCACTAAATACACTCGGTAAAGTGGACGTTTGCCGAGTGTCCGATGGAATGCACTCGGCAAACTCTCAGGCACTCGGCAATTCTTCTGTTTCCCGTAGTGACGACCCTGCCTTCATCATCTCGGATGACATAACCCCAACCTCCATTCTTGTCAGTCTCCCTGAAAGCACCATCCACATTGATTTTCAACCGTCCAGCTTGGGGTGCTGCCATTTTCTGACCCGTCTGCACTCTGCAGACGCTTCCTTCTCGCTGCACAGGTTTGTTCAAATCTTCAATTTCCTGTGCTTGCTTCCATCTGAGGCTTGCTATATATGCCGGCTGTCTCCTTTGCTCCCCTTCTCTGACTGAATTGCGCTCACTCCACCAGTTGCATAGCAGGAAAAGCACCTTCAGTCGGATACCGCTTCGCAGAGCCAGCAAAGATCTCAGAGTCTCCATCGCTGTGTCACAGGTGAGCAGCTGCTGGCGTATTTCCTCCATGCCAACACAACGCCACAGCTCCTTCACCTGCTTACATCGGAAAAATAAATGGCAGCCATCCTCTCCAACTTTATCACACATGACACACCTTACAGCAATCTGCATTCCCCGCCTTTATAAGTTTGATCTCAGCGCCAGTGAATTATGAGCCAATCTCCATATAAAATGCTTCAATCGGTTCGGTCATTCCAAATTCCAGATTTTTCATCATCACCTCCATTCCCGGAGCTGGCTGCACCCAAACCATTGACACTGCTCCTTTGCCGGTCGTCACAGAATAGTCTATATGCCGATTTTACTGAAAAAAGGCCCTTAGCATCGAAGTGCCATGCCAACACGTCCGGCATATCAACATGTGTGGGCAGAGATAGGATGGCCGGCACATCTTCAGACCAAAACAATTCGTGGACTAACTCCTCACCCCACTTGCCAGTACTAGGATGTATAAGTTCGGCTGTGAGTCTTTAAAGCAGTCACTACATAATTTCTTTTTCGTCTTTTGTGACATTTTCGACCCGAGCCGGCCCTCCCTAGAGCCCATACACCTGGGTGGCTCCGCGCACACCCGGCTGTACTGTCGTCCATAACCCCGCGCCTGCCTGGGCAAAATCCGACCTCCGTGTGCACTGGGGCCCACTGGTGCTAGTGGGAGCTAAGAAAAGCTGCTATTTTTAGCTTCATTCAACACCCACCCCGGCCCCTTTGACAACAGTAGGGACTCCACTTGTCGAACTATTTAAAAAACACTCGTTCGTAACAAAACACAGGTCCAAATAGCACCTACGGTTGCTGGAGAAGTTTGTGCGAAACTAGTGCTTATACTCTATGGAAAACAAAATAGCAATGTCCAAACCTCGAGTAAGTCCCCTTCGAAATCCCCTTCGAAAGTCATTCGTGCCTCCCGTGCGGTGCCCTTTGAAGAAAAAAATTCTCACCTATACTACACTAAACTCAGGGATCACACCCTTAGGTCTAAACCTAGTATCACTATCAAAATTGGGTTCGAAAAAGGAAATTGGCAATAATAGGGCTCACCTATCACTTTTGAGTCTCTCTCAACATACACTATGGGATATGGGAGCTTTGCCGAGTGCCAGGGCCACTCGGCAAAGCCCTAAAAACACTCGGCAACCTCTTTGCCGAGTGTTGCACTTGGCAACCGACACCTAGCAAAGATTTTAACGGCAAACGTTCTTTGTCGAGTGTTTTTTGTCGGGCACTCGGCAAAGACTTTGTCGAGTGCCCCAAAATACTCGGCAAACATTTTTCGAAAAAAAATAAAAAAAAAACAAGCACCACCGGCAGCCACCACCCGCCGCCGCCCACCACCGAGCTGCCTCCCGTCGCCACAACCGAGCTGCCTCCCGCCGCCATGCCACCACCGAGATGCCTCCCGCCGCCACCACCCAGCTGCCTCCCGCCGCTACGCCACCACCGAGCTACCTCCCGCCGCCACCATGCCCGAGCTGCCGGTGTCGAAGCTGGGGCCCGCCTCGACCACGACCACCTCGTGGCCGGCCATCGCACCCACCACCACGGAGTCCGCCGCCTCTCGTGGGGCCCCCGACGCGAGGCCTCGCCCGCGAGTCCCCGCCAGATCCGGGGAGGAGGGGCGGTGCGGCCGGATCCGGCCGGATCTGGGGAAGATTGGAGGGGCGCCGGCTGGAGAAAGGGAGAGGAGGGGCGGGGCGGCGGCCAGAGAGAGGGAGAGGAGGGGCTGGGGTGGCGGCCGGAGAGGGAGGCAGGGCGATGCGGGAAAGGAGGAGGGGTCGAGCGCCCGGATTTGGAGAGAGGGAGGCGGGGCGGGGCGGTGCGGGAAAGGAGGACGGCCAGGGAGTTATAGCAAAATTTCTTAGCCGAGTGTTCTAGATCTGAGCACTCGGCAATATTTTTTTTTCATTTTTTCTTCTCCTTCTTTTCCAGAAAAAAGATTTTATTTCTTTGCCTAGTGTTTTTTTTGACACTCGGCAAACCCCCTCTTTGCCGAGTGTTTTTTTGACATTCGGCAAACTCCCTCTTTGCTGATTGTTTTTTTTGCCGAGTGTTTTCACTATCGAAAACCGGTTATTTGCCGAGTGTCTTGGTGTTTGCCGAGTGTATTTCCTCGGGCACTCGGCAAACAAGCACTTTGCCGAGTGCTGCGAAAAAAACACTCGGCAAAATAAATGCACTCAACAAACGATGCAAAAACACTCAGCAATGTTCGACACTCGGCAAACTAGAAAAAAAACACTCGACAAAACTAGACACTCGGCAAAGAAATATGTTTGCCGAGTGTAATTGTCTGGCACTCGACAAAGAAATATGTTTGCCGAGTGTAACTATTTGGCACTCGGCAAATAATTTTATTTTTTTCTCTTCTGACATTGAAACTTTTTCTACTCTCAACGTACAACATGTGGTATTCCATGTTAAAATTTGGTATATTTGTGGATCTATTTGCTATATTTAATTAATTTATTGTATTTCTAGGAATTTTTTCGTATAAGTCAAATTTGATCTGTAAGTGATTCAAATAATAGAATAAAATGAGTAGAAAAATGATATTCATGTTATTGAGTCCAGTGTGAGGCGTCACCTGGGAAATGAAAAGAAATTTCGAATATCTTGTTCAGGAAACACGACCACGAACGTGTGGCCAAATGGTTTTAAAAATCTAAAAAAAGCAAACGAAATCTGAAAATCATGAGTCTTGTCATGATGTAATGATATCATACGTGGAGGCTGTGGTAAAAATTGAGAAGGTTTTGCATAATTTGTCACGTACGATGTTTACAAACCGAAGCATCATAGAAGAAGAATCGTAGCGTTGAGAAGAAATCGGTAAGATTTGAAGCTAAAGTGACGGTCGAATTGGGGTTTGACTTCAAAACTTTTTATATAGGCAATGGAGAACATAGATTGTTTCATGTGAAATTTTAAAAAAAATTTGGATCCGTTTGATAATTTTAATTTATTAAGTGCAATTATAGAATTTTAACTAATATAAATTAAATTTGAGCTGTAACTGCATAAAATAATGGAAACATATTCATAGAAAAATCATATATATATTTTTGAGTCATTTTGACAAGGTATTTTCAAAGTACATCGAACAAAAAAGGAAAAACACGTTATGGAAAACAAAGAAATAAAAAAATAAATAATATATTTGTTGAGTGCCCACACCCTAGACACTCGGCAAAGATTAGTTTACCGAGTGCTGTGATCTGACACTCGGCAAAGCCAAATTTGCCGAGTGTCCTCGATCCAACATTCGGCAAACGCGGCACGTTATAAAAGCACCCAGCCGCCGCCCGCTCCCTCCCACCCTCTCCCGGCGCCGCCGCCCCCTCCCCTCCCTCCCTCTCTCGCCACCCCCTCCCCTCCCTCTCCCGGTGCCACCACGGCGGGCAGTGTGACTATCTTTGGTGGGCGGTGTAGCTCTCTCTCTCGCGCGTGCCGGATCCGGTGGGAAAGGGCAGACGTGGTGGTGGCGGGCGTGGTGGCGGCGGCGGGCGTGGTGGCAGCGGAGTGGTGGTGGCGGACATGGCAAAGGGGTGGTGGTGGCTGAGTGGTGGCGGCGGACATGGTGGTGGCGGTGACGGGCATGGTGGTGGCATGGCGTGGTGGGTGGCGTGGTGGTGGTGGCGGACGTGGTGGTGGCGGGCGTGGTGGCGGGTGTGGTGGCGGCGGCGGGCATGGTGGTGGTGGCGGCGTCTTTGGTGGCGGCGTGGTGGCGTCCTGGTGGCAGCGGGCGGCGGCGTGGCCGAGCCACGTGCGGGGTTGGCGTCTTTTTTTATATTTTTTGAAAAAAAAAATTGCCGAGTGTCGGTTTTAGCACTCAACAAAGTCTTTGCCGAGTGCAAAATAAAAAACACTCGGCAAAAAAACCTTTGCCAGCACTGTGTACGCCGAGTGAGGTTTACCGAGTGTAACACTCGGCAAAGGCTTTGCCGAGTGTTTTTTGGGCTTCGCCGTGTGTCTTGGACACATGGCAAAGCTAGGCATTCCGATAGTGTTTTAGCGCAGCACTCGGCAAAGAACTTATTCGCCGAGTGTCTGAGGGAATACACTCGGCAAACATAAAAACACTCGGCAATTTTGAGGATTCCGGTAGTGATACTAGTAAGAGTATCCTATAACTGTCAGTTCAGGACTAGACCCGGTAGTAATTAATAGCATAACGATCACTGCCTAGTAGACAGCAGACCTGTCAGTGAATTGTAGGGGTCACTGCTGGTTCAGTTGTTTCAACTGATAGTGACCTTTATTTTCTTTCTTTTTATATACAAAACAGAGGTTGATGTCTAATATTTTACTTTTGATGCTATTGCATCACATCTCTCACAAGATTTGATAATGAATACATCCACTACAAAACCAAAGTCATGTCAAACCATATATACATACTTAATGCAAAGTCTTATTGCTACAAAATATGTGGAGCACACTCGGTACTACTAGTTATTTTGTGCTATGGGTAGTCCATGTAGTGAACATCCCTTATAGCATAACCAAGCACATCATTTAAGTACAACAACACATGAATTAGTGTACTCTCTTTTGCTTCACAAGTCTAATCTTATGGTCTACCAAAGATTGAACAAACGATTGGTGTTGCAAATGGGCTAAGATCGAAAGCAAAATGCAAATACCCCTCCGTTGGGCCTTCAACCTGCATAGTACCAGCTGTAACCAAGTTGCTCCACCCCTTGACTTAGAATGGCGGGAACCAAGTTGCTCCGACCCTAGAATGCCTCGACCATCACGTGCACTACTAGAAACAGTAGCTTTACCGAGTGTCACAGGCACTCGGCAAAGCCCAAAAAACACTCGGCAAAGTATTTGCCGAGTGTAACACTCGGCAAAAAGCACACGGCATCTATAGTGCCGGCAAACGACTCTTTGCCGAGTGTTTTCTATCGGGCACTCGGCAAAGACTTTGCCGAGAGCTGAAACCGACGCTCGGTGAAAAAAAGTAACGTGACGGAGTAGAGACGGTCACAACGCGTTTGCCGAGTGTTAAATCTCAGGCACTCGGCAAACATTCCTAATTTGCAGAGTGTTAAATTCTAGGCACTCGGCGAACTTTATTTCTTTGCCGTGTGTCATAGCCCAGAGACTCGACAAACTTTGTTTCTTTGCCGTGTGTCACAGTCCAGGCACTCGGCAAACTTTGTTTCTTTGCCATGTGTCATAGTCCAGGCACTTAGCAAACACTTCCTACTTTGCCATATGTCATATTCCAGGCACTCGGCAAATCTTCCTCCTTTGCCGTGTGTCACATTGGAGGCACTCGGCAAACCTTCGTCCTTTGCCGAGTGTTGAATACCAGACACTCGGCAAACACATCCTAGAATGCATAGAATTTTGGCTTCTTTGTCGAGTGTCATAGCGTAGACACTCGGCAAAGAAGTCATTTTAGTCCCAGAATGCACAGAATTTTGCCACGTGTACACTTTGCCGAGTGTTTTAACCCGGGCACTCAGCAAGAGGCATCTTTGCCGAGTGTTACACTCGGCAAAGCTGCCACAAATAATCAGTTTATTAGGTTCGGTCACAGCCACGTACCACATTCAAATAAACATCACATCCATCACAGATAGTTCACAATAGACATCACAGGCTGTTCACATAGATATATCCACAACACATAAATGCAAATAAACTTTAGAATCACAAGTAGGTTCATTCACAACCACAAGTAGTCACAGGTAATCCACAAATGCAAATACAAATAAAATCACAAGTAGTCACTTAGGCCATGAGTTCCACTGCGATAGGGCTGGGTCATGAGGCTCATTCGATGCCGCCGATTGATGCTGCACAAAGGAGAAGAGATTGCATGTGTGAGACAAGATTAAACAACATGTATGGTCTCTCTGCTGCCTAACTAGTATAACCCTTGCAACTATCAGCAATATCTTCTCAGTTACATTGTACTCTAGTATGATTGCTTAAGTACTAGTTGGTAACAAACATATAGCATTAGTCACTATATTTCTAGTGTCTTCGCATTTTTATAAGATTGATGCTGCATAAACTAGATTATAAGGTTGTAAAGTGACTCACAGTGCCTGAAACAGTATTTGGAGCAGGTTGAGGAGGAAGGACTGGAAACGGTGGTGGAGGTTGACCGATTGCAGCATAAACACCCGTCATATATTCAAACATCTGTAGCTCCATCCTCTGCCGCTCTGCCTCCATCTTCGCCTCTAGCTCCTCCCGGCGCCTCATTTCTTGTTCTAGCTGAGCCTACAATATTTCATCCCAATTTTACAATATAATGCAAAAGTATGTAAAATCAATGAACGATAAATAAAACTGAAATAACCTAGAGTGCGTTCATCTGGAACCATGTAGAGTCCGGCCGTGGGCGTATCGCCGAACTAGAACTCGTGCTCCATGCTCGAATCTAGGAGAGAGTGGAAGTATTGGCCGTGTCGATGGTGCCGTCGCCAATCCAGAACCAGCCATGCTTCTTGCCTCCTCCTGCCCTCATAACCACTTCTCCATCAAGGTCATGGGCACTCGAATCGTACTCTAGGCCATGGACCAGCCTTGCCATTGATGTATATCTATCAAGACGGCTGTGGACGGACTCGTTGCTGTACGCCGAGGGCGGGTTCTCCGGGTTGTAGGTGACATCGGAAATCGCCTTCCCCTTATGGCCCAAAGCATATGCCACGAACTAGGAGCAAGGCTCGCCACCATGTGACGCCGACCGCAAAAAAAACAATATGATTAGAAATTATACAGAGTTTAGCGTTAGAATAAAGAAATAAATTCATGTACCCATCTAGCCACGTATTCTTAGAGGTTGAGGGTTGCCTTGATGGTGTGGTGCACCCAGCGTCAGCAAATGCCACTCCTAGCAAGCGTTGTGATTCTCCTCCCACGCGGCAATGAGGTTGGAGAGGGTGGTGTGATGGCGAGCAAGAGGGGCTCCTCGTCCTTCTCTTGGACCTCTTGGTTAGGCGTCGCGGCGTTGGGAAAAAGCAGCTCCTCAGATCAGCAACACCTTCTTCAATCAACAACAGCAGTAGCTCCTCCACGGTGACCGAAACTGGGGAAGCGGCGGCGGGCTCCTAGGGCGACGAAACGGCGGCGGCGGGCTCCTGGGGAGGCAAAACGGTGGCGGCGGGCTCCTGTGGTGGCGAAACTGCGGCGACTAAACTGCAGCCAACGAGGGGTGCCGGCCGCCGACCGCGCGCAGAGCTGGAGGGGACGGCAGTGGTGGCGGCATCGGGCTTCCAGGATGGTGGCGGCGTTGAGCTTCTGCTATGGTGGCGGGCTTCCACGGCGGCGTAGTGTGGGCGGGTGTGGGCGGGTGTGGGCGGGCGGTGCCGGGGGCTGCTGTGGGTTGGCGGCGGGGCCGGCCGACGGTGTGGGTGGGCACGGGACCAGCGTCGTAGGCGAGTGTGGGCGGGCGACGCCGAGGGCTGGGCGGGCGGTGGGGCCGGGCGGCGTTGTGGGTGGGCGCGGGCACACGGCTGGTTTTTGTGTGTGTGTGGGTGTGCGGCCGGGTGCGGGATTGGGGTAGTTACGAGAGGTTTGTCGAGTGTTCGCGATCTAGCACTTGACAAACCCCCATTTTGTTTTTTTAATTTTCAATACCTAAACTGCGTATGTGTGGGGCCCTTAAAGTTGTTTGCCGAGTGTCCTAGATTTGACACTCGGCAAACCCATCTTTGACGAGTGCCATATTAAGGGCACTCGGCAAACCCACTTTTTCATTTTCCTTTGTTTCCTTCTTTTTTCATTTGATTTTTCTACCAATATTATTCCATTATAATATACCAAATCTTCACATGGAGTACCACATGTTGTATGTAGAGAGTAGAAAAAGTTTCAAGGCCAGAAGTGAAAAAAAGTTATTATTTCATGCAGTTTGTCGCTCAAATTCAATGTATATCAATTAAAATTATATAATTGCACTTAACAAATTAAGATTATCGAACGGATCCAAAAAATTACCAAAATTACACATGAATCAATCTATATTCTCTATTTTCTATACAAAAAGTTCTAAAGTCAAACCCTAATTCGACCGTCACTTTGACTCCAAATCTTACCGAATCCTTCTCAACGCTACGATTCTTCTTCTGAGATACCTCGATTTGTAAACATCGTATGTGATAGATTGTCTGAAACCTTCTCAATTTTTTTACCATGGCCTCCATGTTTGATATCACAAGATCTTGATAAATCTCATGATTTTCAGACTTCGTTTGCTATTTTTAGAATTTAAAAACCATTCGGCCAAATGTTTATGGTCGTGTTTCCTAAACAAGATGTTCGAAATTTCTTTTCATTTCCCGGGTAAGGCCTTACACCGGACTCAATAACGTGAATATCATTTTTCTACTCATTTTATTGTATTATTTGAATCACTTGCGGTTCGAATTTGACTTATACCAAAAAATTCCTTAAAATGCAATAAATTAATTAAATATAGCAAACGTATCCAGAAATATACCAAATCTTCACATGGAGTACCACATGTTGTATGTAGAGAGTAGAAAAGGTTTCAAGGCCAGAAGTGAAAAAAAGTTATTATTTCATGCAGTTTGTCGCTCAAATTCAATGTATATCAATTAAAATTATATAATTGCACTTAACAAATTAAAATTATCGAACGGGTCCAACAAAAGTTACCAAAATTACACATGAATGAATATATGTTCTCTATTACCTATACAAAAAGTTCTAAAGTCAAACCCCAATTCGACCGTCACTTTGACTCCAAATCTTACCGAATCATTCTCAATGCTACGATTCTTCTTCTGAGATACCTCGGTTTGTAAACATCGTACGTGATAGATTGTCCAAAATCTTCTCAATTTTTTACCATGGCCTCCACGTATGATATCACAAGATCTTGACAAATCTCATGATTTTCAGGCTTCGTTTGCTTTTTTTAGGATTTAAAAAAACATTCGGCCACACATTCGTGGTCGTGTTTCCTGAACAAGATGTTCGAAATTTCTTTTCATTTCCCTGCTAAGGCCTCACACTGGACTCAATAACATGAATATCATTTTTCTACTCATTTTATTCTATTATTTGAGTCACTTGCAGTTCGAATTTGACTTATACCAAAAAAATCCTTGAAATGCAATAAATTAATTAAATATAGCAAACGGTTTCAGAAATATACCAAATCTTAACTTGGAGTACCACATGTTTTATGTAGAGAGTGGAAAAAGTTTCAAGGGCTGAAGTGAAAAAAAACTTATTATTTCATGCAGTTTGTCGCTCAAATTCAATGTATATCAATTAAAATTCTATAATTGCACTTAACAAATTAAAATTATGAAACGGATCCAAAAAATTACCAAAATTACACATGAATCAATCTATGCTCTTGATTGCCTATACAAAAAGTTCTGAAGTCAAACCCTAATTTGACTGTTACTTTGACTCCAAATCTTACCGAATCATTCTCAACGTTACGATTCTTCTTCTAAGATACCTCGGTTTGTAAACATCATACGTGACAGATTGTCCGAAACCTTCTCAATTTTTTACCATGGCATCCATGTATCATATCACAAGATCTTGACAAATCTCATGATTTTCAGACTTTGTTTGCTTTTTTTAGAATTTAGAAACCATTCGGCCACATGTTCGTGGTCGTGTTTCCTGAACAAGATGCTTGAAATTTCTTTTCATTTCCCTGGTAAGGCCTCACACCGGACTCAATAAAATGAATATCGTTTTCTACTCATTTTATTCTATTATTTGAGTCACTTGCAGTTCAAATTTGACTTATAACAAAAAATTCCTTGAAATGTAATAAATTAATTGAATATAGCAAACGGTTCCAAAAATATACCAAATCTTAACATGGAGTACCACATGTTGTATGTAGAGAGTAGAAAAAGTTTCAAGGGCAGAAGAGGGAAAAAAGTTTAGGCTTTGTCGAGAGCCAACACTAAACACTCGGCAAAATGATTAATTTTCGAGTGCCATAAAGAAACACTCGGCAAATAATGGCTTTGCTGAGTGTCACTAATGGACACTCGGCAAAGTGCTAACGGCCGGCGCACGTGCTGCTATTTTGCCAAGTGTCTGATGTTGGCCGAGTGTTTTGTTATGATTTGCCGAGTGTTTACTTGACGGCACTCGGCAAATAGGGTTTTTTACCGAGTGCAATATGTTTGTCGAATATTTCTACGGTGGCGCTCGGCACACAGCAGGTTTGCCGAGTGCCTGATAGAATGCACTCGGCAAACCCTCAGACACTCGGCATACCTATTGTTTCCGGTAGTGGTGGTTTGTAGGCTGCCGCCACTGCCACCGAGGATGGGGTCAGAAGGGACAAGGATAGGTCTGGGCATTCGGTTCTACTAAATCGAACTGATCGGTTCTTCGGTTTTTCAGGAAGTTCGGTCCTCAAGAAACTCGGTACCGATCGGTTCTTCAAAAAACTCGGTACCGACCAAGTTCGGTTTTGGTTAGTTCGATTCGGTTCTCTGTTCCAACCGAACTAACCGACCAATTATTACATGTTACATTAGAAAAATTCAGCAGCAGTTTGGCTGTTTTTAAGGCATAAATGACATGGCAACATATTCAAATCAATAAGTCACAACCAAATAACCACAACCAACACATCAGCACATTCACAAATTACAAGTTCACAACCCAGTTACTGATCTCTTGGTACAGATTTACAAGTTCCTCCCATCGGTTTTGGTTATTTCGGTTAACCAAGGGGAGGAACTGATTTAACCGAACAAAGTTTGGTTCCTAAGAACTGAGAACTGAGCAGGTAACCGAAATTTCGGTTCTCGGTTAGTTCGGTTTGGTTCTCGGTTAGTTCGGTTCGGCTCTCGGTTCTCGGTAAAATTTGCCCAGGGCTAGACAAGGATCAGGTTGGTGAGCTAGATGCTAGTTCCTTCGGAAGAAAAGAAAGCAAGGAAATAAATATCTAAACTTAATCAATTTGGTGATGAAAGAAAGGAGGGAAAAGAAAATTGGGCATGCAACCTGTGAGGGTATGAAACATGGTAAAAACCAGTAGAGGCATGCGATGCTTTGTTAGGCAGTGTTTGTCCAAGTGTAAAGGTCTTATTGTCTCTGACCCCGCTCCCCGCGCCGCACCCATGGCGACCAGGCCCAAATTCGGTGCCGCGCCGCCCACTCCCACCACCAACCCAGTCGCCGGTGCACTCGGCCACCCTCCAGAAGCTTCCCCTTGCCGCGAAACTTCCTTGCCCACGCCCATGTACACCATCCAAATCCCCGTCGACATGAACTAAAGGAAGCTGATGCGTGTGCTTGTGACTGAGCTAGCGGGAAGTCTGAGCAGGGGCCCCATCGCCGACCCGTGGCTGGCCGTGCTAACCTCCCCACACCACGGTAGACCTCGCCCGCCCGCACCGTGGCAGAGCTCGTGGCGGCGTGGTCTGCCCCAACCACGGCCGCGCTATGGAGATGGCAGCTCCCCCCAACTTGCCCCCTCCCCCCAATGACGCCACACCACACACCCCGCAGATCAACCACTCAAGCTCAAATCCCTTCAACCTGCTCCCAGATCCGTGTTCACCAGTTGCTGATCTACCATTCCATGGCGAAATCGATGTCGTTCTGTCCTAGTTTGGGGAGGACGCAGTGGCTCCTTCAACCACGTCGGTGGCGGCGGATCCATAGCCTCCGCTGCCTATTCTGCCTTCCCTTCCCATGCCAGTCGTGGAGGAAGAACCGATCAGCCCTGGGAGGACCCGACATGGGTCTGCCTCAGCTGGCGGCCACCGTGGTTCTCGTCGCGCGTTGTGCGGCTCGGGCCTCATCGTCCTTTGGCCTAAACCTGGTTGCGGCACCGTTCAGCATAGCTGGTGTAGGTTCATCCTTGGTGCTAACGCCGGCAGCCAGGCTTTGCTACAGTGACTCAGATGCTGCCTCAGATGGGGGCTCCCCCGCCCCGCTAGCTATGGGGGTCGTCCGAGGAAACTAGTCTCAGAGGGCGCGCAACTGCTCCAGCGGACGTGGTCTACGCCGTCAAGCCCAATTTCCTCCTAGGGCTCCTGCTACTTCCTTGGCAGACGCAGGGCGGGCCTGCACCGGCTTTGAAGCGGGAGTGGTCGCACATGCTCCCTCACTTGCCCGGCTTCGGTGGTTGTCCACACACCTAGGCTGATTGGACAGGTTGACGCTGATGACTTTCAGGAGATCGCCAGCCGTCATCGGCGTCATACGCGCTTGGACACGCGTTGTCCCGTGCCTTAGGGCCTGGAGGGCAAATGCTTCAACTGCCTCGCCACCAACCATCTGAAGGCTCAGTCACTACATGAAAAATGGTTTGTAGCAACGGGACAAATTTTTTGTAGGGACAGCTGGTGATGGAGCCACCCCTACAGTGGCATGCTTGGGAGCCCAGACACCAGGCGCCCCTACAAATGGAATGGTAGGGGCGGCTGGTGATACGAGCCGCCCCTACAAATGGGTCTGATTTGTAAGGGTAGCTCACTCACTAGCCGCCCCCGATGTTGCTATTTGTAGGGGCGGCTGGTGATTGAACCGCTCCTACAAATGCCCCGCATATAAATACCTGTTATTTGTAGGGGTGGCTCAATCACTAGCCGCCCCTACAAATGACCCATATATAAAAAAAACTACAGCATCTTTTTCCTCCATGGGTCACTCACTCCAACCCATGAAAGAAAGGTGCGGAGGCCTTGGGCACCTCCCAAAAATTGCTCTATTAGGGGAAAGGTTTTGGTCTCAAATCCTTTGATGGAGAGGTTGTAAAAGTTAAGAAAATGCTATTCCACACTTTTTTTGAAGTTTTAATGGTTGGTTAGTGAGTAATTAGAGTTTTATTTTTCTCTCTCTTCTATGGTGCTTGAGCTACTTATGAAGTAAATTAGACCCAAGTTTTGAATGTACTAGGGTAAACTAGGTAGGGGAACAAGATCATACCCTTATTTGGTCCATGTTTTTTGACTTTAGTGAACAATTAGTTAGTTTTATGGATGTTTCATGTGCATGTAGATCTAGATCTAGGGTTTGGTTTTTTTATTAATTTCGTTTTTGTAAATTTGTGTTTGATGAAATTGGACGAGGGTTTGCATGAAAGATATTGGGTAAAATATAATTGTTGCTAATTGTTGTCTTTGAAATTGTTTATTGTAATCAATAAATATGTATTTTAATTATTTATGGATAAATAGGTCATTAATTAATTTTCCTCTACCATGGTGTGTTTGTATGCTTCATGTAATTATATTTGATTTATATTCATATATATCTGAAGTATATACAATTATTCTCAAGTAATTATTAATTTGATTGATTTTTATATATATCTAAATAAGTAGTCCTCTAATGTTTCTTTTGTTGTTGTAAAAGATGGAGTACATGAACTCTTGGATGTATGGTTTGTTAAGGTTCAAGGCAGGTTCCCGTGAAGAGGTGGATAAATTTATTGAAGCCACAAAGAAGCATGCAATGAAGTTGACAGAGAATAAGGATACAATTATTTGTCCCTATAAAGATTGCAAGAACCGTATAGCATGAATAGATGTGACAATCATCATATCACATTTGATTATGCGAGGATTTCTTGAGGAGTACACAGTGTGGATTCATCATGGTGAAACAGTTATTGTTAATGATGAGGATGAGGAGGAATACGACGACGAAACCCTAGAATCCCTGTCCCAATATTCAGCAGAGCTTGATGCATGAATGGATTCCGGGTTTGGCAATGAACAAGGTGGTGATGCTGGTGGTTGGGATGATAACGATGAAGGTGGTGCCAATAATAATGGTGGAGCACGTGTCGGGGATGAAGATGATTTGGAGGACATGATTCGAGCCCTTGGACTAGAGATTTTACTAAATAGCCCAAAAGGTCTAGAAATTTTGGAAAGGGTGACAAAAGCATCGAAGGAGACTGTGTATGGTGTTGAAAAGGGTTGTCCAACACATTGGACATTGCTACGTTTTGTGCTTGAGCTACTCCTCCTGAAGGCTAAGTACGGCTGGTCAGACTATAGTTTCAATGATCTATTGCATCTCCTGTCATGGGTGCTGCCACCACCAAACTCAGTTCCCGCCAACACATACCAAGCGAACAAGGTCATAAGTCCATTGACAATGGGGGTTGAAAAAAATCCATGCATGCTCCAACCACTGTATACTTTTTCATAGCGAAACGTTCAAGTCACTGGACAAATGTCCTCGGTGTGGGGCCAGTCGGTACAAGAAGAATGACCTTTACGGTGGGGATGAAGCCTCCACGGGGAAAAAGAGGAATAACAAGGGTACAAAAAAAGTGGTACAAGAATCTCAGCCCCTAGAGGACACTCCATTAGGCAACGATACAAAGCAGAGAAGAATTCCAGCCTTGGTAATGTGGTACCTGCCAGTGACCGACCGCTTGAGACGTATCTTCCTAAACCCTAAAGAAGCCACACTCATGACATGGTGGGATGATGAGTGCAAGGTGGATGATGATAAGATTGCACACCCAGCTGATTGTAGTCAGTGACAAAGATTCGATGAGAAGCACAAAGAATTCAGCAATGACCCAAGGAATGTACGGTTTGGCTTGAGCACCGATGGAATGAATACCTTCAATGAGAGGATGAGCGACCACAGCACTTGGCCAGTGATCTTGACCATGTACAATATCCCAACGTGGTTGTGTTAGAAGAGAAAGTACCTTCTCCTCACTATTCTTCTTTCTGGCCCTAAACAACCAGGCATTGATATAGATGTGTTCCTTGAGCCTTTGATGCAAGAAATGGAGAGGCTATGGAGGCATGGGGAGCCGATGTACGATGCGTTCCGAAAGGAGGACTTCATATGTAGAGCAATAATATTTGTTACTACCAATAATTACACCGCGCTGTTTGCTTTGTCTGGATAGATCAAAGGGAAGACGGGATGCTTGGTTTGCTTGGATGGTACTACATGGGTGTACCTAGATGCATCCAAGAAGATAGTTTGCCTAAGGAACCGACGCTTCTTAAAGACAAGTCACAAGTACCGCAGTAAATTGTTCTTTAGATTTTATGACAACACCCCTGAGATTGAACCCCCTCCGAAGAGACGTCATAACGGAGAACACGTGTACAGAATGGTGAAAAACATATGCGTCGTCTATGGAAAGAAGAATCCGGATGGGACGAACAAAGATAGAAGCATACCTCCTATCGAAGGCGTACCTTTCAAGAAACAATCAATCTTCTTTTAGTATTTGCCTTATTGGCCAGACTTGGAGGTCCCCCATGCCATTGATGCTATGCACATGCAGAAGAATGCCTTTGAGAGTCTCATTGCTACCTTGATGGACACAGGCAAGTCAAAGGATGGTCTGAAAGCACAGAAAGACATGGTGCAGCTAAACGTGATGCCACAGCTTCACCTGGTACCTGAGGCTAATGGAAAATACATTCTGTCCATGGCATGCTTCAACCTAACAGCAGACGAGAAGAGAGCTATATGCACTTTCCTAAGGGGGGTCAAAGTCCCGACTAGGTTTTCAGCAAATGTGAAGAAGCTAGTATCGATGAAGGACTTATCAATAACACACTGCAAGGCTCACGATTGTCATGTGATGCTGACAGTGTTTCTACCTGTTGCAATCAGGGCTATAAAGCCAGAGTTCTTGAAAATGGCCATCACCAACATGTGCTACTTCTTTTCGAAGATCTCACAGAAGACGATTGGCAAGCAAGAGCTGAGTGACCTACATAAATTTGTGGTGGAGACACAAAACCAACTAGAGATGTGTTTACCTCCTACTTTTTTATATAATGCCACATCTCATGATTCATATGGTTCATCAGATACAAGCACTAGACCCTTGCTACTTGCATGAAATGAGGTCCTACGAGCGGTTCATGTCGGTTCTAAGTCGATACGTGCATAATCGAGCATACCCAAAGGGCTCCATGATAGAGGGTTACTGTACTGAAGAAGTCATCGAGTGCTGTCAAGAGTACCTAAAAGTACAGAAAGGGATTGGTAAACCCGATTCTCGTCACAAGGGTAGGATGGCTGGGAAGGGCACCAGTGGTAGAAAAGTGTTCATCAACCATGATTACAAAGAGGTGAGTCGGGCGCATTACAGTGTCTTGCAGAGTACACAACTGATGCAACCGTACATTGATGAACACTTGGCTATCATTATGGCGGAGAGAAATGGTCGTTCGAATGATTGGGTCATGAAACAGCACAAGCAACGACTAACTACATGGTTGAAGGACCAAAACATACCGCCTGGAGAAACCATGGACTCTATTACCATCAGTAGGTTAGCAGAGGGGCCATCGAGACAAGTGATATCTTGGAATGCTTATGACATCAATGGGTATACGTACTATACCCACGCAAAGGATAGTAAATATGTGAACCAAAATAGCGGCGTTCGAATAGAGGCTCTCGATGGATTGGGGAGAAAGATCCAATACTTTGGCATCATTGAAGAGATATGGAAACTTGACTATGGAAGGGATATAACGGTGGTCCTATTTCGATGCTGCTGGATCAAACAACACCAACTGAACGAGATCGGATTAAGAGTCCTGGACCTCGAGAATCTAGGCTACCAAGATGACCCTTGGGTGCTCGCTTCATATGTCGCACAAGTTTTCTATATGTCTAACCCATAAAGTAACCTTCCCCCGAAGAAGAAGACAAAGCACGTGGTTGCCTCTGAGAAACAACACATTATCGGAGTTGATGGCGTGGACAATGTTGAAGCTTACAGTAACTATGATGAGATGCTGCTATTCACAGACTTTCCTAAGAAGATCAGTATTGTGGAAAAGAACCTACCTAAAGACATATTGCCATGGGAACAAAAAGGTGTCAAGGGGAAAGTCGTTACAGCGGGCTAGCTAGTTGTTGAACGTGGAGTGTTTCTGTAAGTGTGTGTTTATAAGACTTCATTTATGCATGCGTGTGAGACTATATATTTATGTATGCATGTAAGACTATATATTTATGTATGTGTGTGAGACTACATTTACGCATGTGTGTGAGACCACCCTTTGCAACATCCAGATGAATCTATTTCAACATCCACTCTATTACTACTAAAACTTTATGAAATCACTTAACACTTTATGAAATGAAGAAATCGCCAAAATAAAAGTAGGAGATCTTGACAAGTTATACAACTTTTATATTCATCACCTTTACAGCTGAAATCATTTAGTGGTTGAAAATCAGGTTTGAAGCTGTTATTTTTTGAAATTCAAAATTTGAACTGTTCAAATTTTGTCAAATAAAAAGATGACCAAAATAAAAGTTGTAGATAGTGACGTGTTCAACAACTTTTATATTCATCACCATTACAGCTGAAATCATTTATTAGTTGAAAATCAGGTTTAAAGTTGTTATTTTCTGAAATTCAAAATTTAAATTGTTTAAAATTAGTGACAAAGATAGATGACTAGACTAAAATGATAGAGTATGATTTTAGAAAATTTTAGGAAAAAAACCATCACATTTGGATTTAGTATGAGGGAGAAAAACTAGTTACAAGTTTCAGCCACAGATTAAAAAGAGAAATCACACTTATTCATCATTGATCATCATAAACAGTTGTGATTTTTCTTTTTAATCTCCGGATAAAATTTATAACTAGTCTTTCTCCCTCGTACTAACTCCAAATGTGATGATTTTTTCCTAAAATTTTCTAAAATCATGCCCTATCAAGTTACTGTGTTGATTTGGTCATTCTTTTCATTTCATAAAGTTTGAGCAATTGAAATTTTCAAATTTAAAAAAACGACAAGTTCTAACGAGATTTTCAACCATTAAACGATTTCAGCTGAAAAAGTGATGAATACCAAAGTTGTATAACTCATCAAGATCTACAACTTTTATTTTGATCATTTCTTCATCTGACAAAGTGATAGTAAACATTGTTCACAAATAAACATGTTTCTCGTATAGTTCATGAAACTATGAGTCATATGTGAATTTGTGAACAATGTTTACTAATAATTTGTCATATGAAGAAGTGACCAAAATAAAAAGTTGTAGATAGTGATGAGTTCAACAACTTTTATGTTTACGACTTTTATTGTTGAAATCATTTAAGGTTTTAAAATCTTGTTTAAAGTTGTCATTTATTGAAATTCAAAATTTCAACTGTCAAATTTGGTCAAATGAAAAGATGATCAAGATAAAAGTTATATATATTGATGAGTTCTACAACTTTGGTATTCATGAGTTTTTTAGCTGAAATCATTTACTCTTTCAAAATATTGTTTCAAGTTCAAATTGTTTGAATTTCAAATTTTGAATCGTTCAAACAAAGTCACATGACAAGATAACCAAAATAAAAGTTGTACATGTTGATGAGTTATACAACTTTTATGTTTACAACATTTTCATTTTCGGTCATTTAATGTCCTAAAATTGTAATCCAAGTTTTAAAATTCAAATTTTTAATTTTTGTTTTTTTGTTTTCTATATTGTTTTGACTACAATTGTTTATATATATATTTGTGCATATATAGAATAATACAAAATATTATATTTGTGCATATATACAATTTTTTTATCTTACTTTGTGTTTTTGTGATATAAAAATACAAAATTAATAATTTAATAAAATAGAAAATATTTGTAGGGGTGGCTAGATCAGGAACCGCCCCTACAAATGCATGTGTAGGGGCGGCTGGATCAGGAACTGCCCCTACAAATAGTCATAGGTATATAACCACGAGCGCTCGGGTCAACAAGTGTTGGGCGCTCTCTTCTTCCTCCCGACGCCGTCAGGCTGCCCAACTGTTTCCCCGATGCCCCCGCTGCTCCCGCTAGGGTTTTAGAGCCCGAGCGCCTCGCTCCGCACTGCCAGCCCCACTGCCCTCCCCCACCTGGACTCAATCTCACTCTCCACCGTCGAGGTCAAGGCCGGCGGATCGACGGCGGCTCCCTTGCCCCAACCCCAGTGGCCCCACAACCCCAGCCCTGGCGCCCCCGCTGCTCCCAGCTCGACCGCTCCATCGCCGCTAGAGACCACTCCGCGCCTGCATCAGCACCTCGCCACGTCGAACACCGCCGGAGACCCCGTCGCGCCACGACTGCCCCCTCCCTTGCCGAACCGCTGCCGCAAGAGAGCGTCGCCGCCCAGGGCAATAGGACGACATCAAAGCACCACGACTGCCCCAGCCATCGACCGCCGACTAACCCTCCGCACCTTCGCGTGCTCGCCAACGCCGCATAGACCGGCGACGTTGCCGCCCTAGTGGCGGCCCTCGGTACTGGTTTGATCCATCCCATCCTTTTGCAATCCTTGTTTATTGGTTGATTTTTGATGGTCGAATAGATTGCGCCTTCTAGATTCGAACTACCCCGTCTGTGAATTGTATTGAATTTCACATGTCAGTTGCTACTTTCTATGGTATTGCTGCAAATATGGTGCTATTTCTATTCGAACATCTAGCTTAGTGGCTTAGTGGAGTATGAACGTATATCCCTGTAGAGATGTGAATGCGGCTTGTGTGTGCAAATTAATCCATGTGGCTATGTGTGCAAATTAATCCATGGATATAGAAACACTAGATGCTGCAATAGAGGAACCGCCATTTTGTTTTTTTTTCTATTCAGTAGCCTATATACAGTCGTGTAACAGCATCTTGCTCATTCAGTTATTCACCCTGCTTTGCAATGCTTTTTATAGATGTATAGTCCTGCATGAATTAATTAATTACTAGTAGGAAACTTCATTCTCCTGCTGGAAGCCGGGAAGGAATCAGCTGGCCTGGCTGTTGTTTTCCTGAACCCAGTCATTTCTCAGTGAAAGAATGATTCAGAAATGTAGTTAAATGCTTGAAGAAGTTAGGAATTTTTTAATTATGATGAATTAATGGTTAGTAGTTTCTTATATAGGGCAATGCTTATCAGTCCTACATTAGTTCCTTCCAAAAGCAGCTTAAAATTCTTCCTGTGCTTAAAAGTCTTTGAAGGCTTCATCCATGCTATCTCATTTATATAGGAATAGGATATATTGCAAAGTTGACCTTGATGTGCTATGCATACATTTTTGGTGCTCGGGCTCTGCTACCTTGATTACTTTGCTTCCACTAGTGCAGTTCTGTACATGTCTCTAGCACACTTGTGGTATTCAATCAATTAGTGGATTACCTGGAATTTAATCACAAACATATCCAAGGGGCTAGTGGTCTGTACTTGTATGACACATGGTCAGTTTGTTGGTTTCCAGGTCTCTGTCATGATGCATCTATAGGACTATAGGACCCACAAAGACTTTTTTTTCCCCCAAACATAGGTGCTCAATCATGATGCATCTATAGGACTATAGGACCTTGCTAACCACTGGTCCTTTAGCTAAATGCTGCTACTATTTTTTATTGAGATCTGTTACACGACTGTTTTAGTAATGGATTTACCTAATAGCAATCCATCTGTTAAGGCTTGGTTAGACAAAGTTTTACCTATGCTATCAGTACTCACCTTGAGTTGCTGGACAATGAATAGCTCATCACCAGAATTTTCAGTAAATAAGGTCCTCAAAGTTTGTAGAGTATGCATGCAATTTCTTTGCAATAACTGATATTGTAGAGCGGTGTATTGTGCATAACTGGAGGCCTCTCCGTGACGTACAGAGCTCCAGAGACATGCTTTGTGAGTTCTTTGTCAGTTTGTCTTATGGCTTCATGTGTTCAGCTACTTGGTGTGTAAGACATGACCTACAGACTTGTTTTTGAAAGGTCTGCAGCCTTGCTAATATTGGCCACTACTTAAGTTACAGAATAATTTGCAAATAGTAATCCTTGGCTGGTTTATTCTCTTGGTTCCAATATGAGTTCAGATAATTTTGTTATAGGCATGATCGGATAGTTCTACACTAGGATCATGTGGTATAAGTAATTGCTCTATGGTTGACGAGAATAACAAATGCAAACAAGTTAAACCTAAAGGGTATGGTGATGACGGTTCAGGTTGTCGGTCAGTTCAAAATTAGTGTCATGTTCATATCATTTAGGAGAAAATGTTTGGACGACAGTGATTTTTAAAAAATATATCCTCATGACCTGTATATTGCTATGGGCAACAAAAATCATTAAGAGCACATGGTGATTTTGAAATCTTCCATTTGTCGCAGCAAGATGACAACTCTCACATGTATTTCATCATCGGTCTTTTATTTCAGTTGCTCCACCATCTCTCCAGTTACCTAAAACAAATTGTCAATGTCATCATTAATGCAAGTGATGAGGACCGGACACTGCACTTGGAAACTCTCAACCCACAGTCCAAGCAGTTCCACAAGTTGATCGTCAGGGGCTGCTGGGCTGCCGGAACACTGCAGTGCCCAATATTTCAAGGCCATGGGAAAAACCTCAAGTATCTAGCTCTAAGCTGGTGTGGTCTTCAGGAAGACCCGCTACTGCTTATTGCTCCACATGTACCAAACCTCACCTATCTGAGTCTTAACAGGGTGAGCAGCACAGAGACAATGGTTATTTCTGAAGGGTCCTTTCCACAGCTAAAGACACTAATACTGAAGAACATGCTCAATGTCAAGCAGTTGACAGTTGGGAAGGATGCTCTTCCAAATATTGAAGGTTTATATATTGTGGCGCTGCCGAAACTGAATAAGGTTCCTCAAGGATTTGAATCCCTTGTGTCTTTAAGGAAGCTGTGGTTACTGTCTCTGCATAAGGATTTCAAAATCCTGTGGGAGCTAAGTAGAATGCGCCAGAAGATGCCAGAAGTGGTGGAGGTTCGCGTCGAGTGATCGCCTGCTTCTTCATACCGCAATACTTCTGATTATTTATGCATATAGTCCTTTGTGTTTGATTCTTCCAGTAGATCTGCAATTCTGAATGCTTTTGTGCTTGTGTTTTTACTTTCAATAAGTCCGGAAGAAACAGATCTCCTCACCAAGAATGTGCCTGATAGTTGTGTGTATGCCATGTTATTGTGATTTCTTTGTAGTTTGATTTTCCTTTTTTATGTACGAACCTTGTCATTGAACTGGATTTGACAATAACGTATTTTCTGTCACCATCTTGCTGCCATGTTCAGTTCTGAAGTAACAAGGTCTCATGATTTTTATTTCCCATATGACATTTGACTATCTTAGGCAAGCCAGATTTCTTCATAGTGAACGGGTGACGATTCAAGAACAGACCTATCATTGGGGTTCTCATAATAAGGCTTGTTTCTCCGAGGCCACTGGGCTGTAGTGCCCAAGATTTCATGGCCTTGGGAAACATCTCAAATACGGGCTTGGTACCACCCGGACGCCTGTGCGCAGTCCTTTTCTCACATAGTTTCGCGTGCCCACATGAGGCCCGCGCCGCCCCAAACCTCACCAGCATCGATAAGAGAGGGAGAAGGCGGCAGAGGAGGAGACATCGAGGCGAGGCAGCAGAAGACGAGGAGGGATATGCAACACCCGATCTACTTTTAAAACATTCACATGCAACATACGTTTGAAGCCAGATAAAATACTTAAAACATGCATCTGAAACACTTGCAAAAACACATGAAAAACAATTGAAACCATTGCAAAAACATAAGCAACATCTAGATAAAACACTTATAAAACATATTTCAAAAACATATGCAACATCCAGACAAACACACTTACAACATACGTCAAAAAAACAGATGAAACATTTAGAATAAAAGCTTGCAACATATGGGCACAACCATTGCAACATATGTAATATTTCGATCTACTTTTGCAATAGAGCACCTGAGTAGAATTCAGCAGGCCTGGGTTCGACTCCCCGTGGGAGCCAATTAAACAAGTCTAGAATAAAAAAAATATAAAAAAATAGGTTGGGGTTTGTCCTACTGACTTCGGTCGAAACATAATATCTGAAACACTTGAAACAGACTTGCAGCAGCGCTTTCAAGATGCTACGGACTGGTGCAGAGGTCGCCGGTGTAGACCTCGGCGGCGGCACGGACATCAGCAGGGACCGCGGGAGACGCGAGTCCAGGGGCGGCACGAGGGCGAGGGCAGGTCCGTCCCGCGAGCAGGGCGCACAGCGCGCAGAGCAAGTGGCAACCCACTCCGACTGCTTGTGCCACACGTGCCAAACCTCACCTTCCTATCCTAAACAAAGTCAGCAGTGCAGACTCACAACCTTCACACTTGCACGGTATCTCCCTGTTTATCTTTTTATATATATTGGTCATGTTCGTTTCTCTTATAATTCGTTTTTTTAGCTTATTTTTTCAGCCGGAACATTATTTTTCCCTCACAACAAATCAGCCAGAACAGTGTTTCGGCTGATTTTTCAATGAAGCGAACGGGGCCATCATTATTTTGTCCTTTTATATATATTAATATTTTATAATCTTGTATTAAATATTCTGGCTACTTGATGAACTCAAATGAAAATAATTTTAACTACAAAGTTTTAAATCTTATCAAACATTATAACTTTGGTATAAGATGTGCATCCATACGAGATTGTTTGAAAATTTCAAAAATTAATCTCAAAACTATAAATATAAAATGTATATTTAAGACTCTAAAAGACTTGAATAAAATACTTATCTACAACAAACTTGTAGATTGGGTCCGCCCAATTAACAATGTGAACATTCAAGGTGGTTTCATAATTCTAAATTTTGAATTTCAAAATCTAAAAACATAAAACACATATTTGAGACTCTAAACAGCTTCAAATAAAAACCTTTTCAACTAGTAAATTGTATATTGTATTGACAAAATGACAATACATCTTTAGTGTAGAGCATGTCAACATCAGAGATTATTTGAAAATTTTAAATTTCAAATATCAAAATCCATGGACTTAAAACAATATTTTGGGAAACTATAAAGTTTCAAATCAAAATCTTCTCAAATTCAAACTTGTAGGTTGTGTCAAGAGTTACAACTTTTTTGATATATCTTCATTTGATTTCATATGAAAAAGTTATAGTTTATTCTTGATGCAACTATTTGAGAGATGAATCTCTTAAGACCTGTTAATAAAGATTTTTAGAATGGACATCTTAAAGATACCCACCTCTTTTAACCAATTTACAAAGGTGGACGACCTAAAGCAACCGTCTTATTGTAAATTGCTAATGATTAACAGAGGCAAATGCCTTAGGATGCTCACCTTTATAAATGATTAACAGAGACAGATGTTTGCCTGGAGGCCGCTTGACCATTTATAGGGGCAGTCCCTAGATATGCCCGCATTTGTTAATCGGAGAGGTCTTCTAAAATCATTTTGCTAGTAGTGAAGATTTGTTGTAACAAACCAAGCAATAGTTAGTTATGATTGACAAATTCAGCCACAAATATCAAATCATTTACTACGGGTGTTTTGGATCTATTAGTCCCTACCCTATTTGGATGGAGTGGCTAATGGCCACACAAAGACCAAATTGCCCCTAATTCACACAATGTTCTCGAGGGAGTCCAACTCCTCCTTCGCCGCCGCTGGACCTGGAGCGTGGGCCCGCTCTTGCCCATGGCAACGCATCGACCTCCGCGGTGCCGGGGAACACTGGGAGGGGAGCCCCACACACGCTTGTTGTAGCCCGCATCGCCGAGGGCAGCCACGCTGCGCGCACACGAGCAGGACGATGCGCCCTGGCCCGCGAGTGCATTAATGAGGGGTAGGGGTGTCTTTTTTGCTGGTTTAGTCCCTTTTAGGCCCCGTTCGCGTGCCCTTAAACTCGGCTTGACCCGCTTATTTTTTCATCCAGAACAGTGTTTTTCTCTCACAGATTTCTCCAAACCATCCAGATTCCTTCAGAATTCAGACAAGCGAACAGGTCCACCCCAAAAGATTAATGGACTAATTGGTTTAGTCACACTGTTTGGATCTTTAGGGGCTAAAAGTGACTAAATGGGGTCACCCCATCCAAACAGGCCCTACGTATCCGTACATGGCAAATGTATGTTTGTCATATAATGTAGTTCCCCTAGAGATATATATTAAATCAGAGCTTATTTGATGCCATATGAAGTAGTCTTACTAGATTTTTATTGTTACCATGAAGTTAGGCATGATGTTAGCGATACGTTAATTTCCTTGGCATTAGTGGTGCAAGTATGTGTTCGACGGTAGCATGACGCCTATACTGAAAGAAACTAGGTAGTAATAGTACTTGCAAGACTGCTTATATAGTTATAATTTTAGATGTGTCATGTCTGGTAAATTTGGCTAACACATGCGCGAGCTATTGCACACAAGCTCATAACATGATATTTATTAAGATTTCCCCAAGGATTTTGTCGAAATGGCTGAGGCGCGAGGGCTAGTTCTTCTTTACTTTTTGTTTTTCGGGTGAGTGAAGCTATTTTGTAACTAGATGATCTTGAGCAACAAAAGCTTGTGAACGCTCCACTTGAGAAATGCAGTTTATTCCTCTTTGACTTAGCTTTTTACTCGATCTGACCTATTTATCACCTGTATTTTGACATTTAAGGGGGGTGTTTGGTTGCACGGACTAAATTTTAGTCCATGTCACATTGGACGTTCGGATGCTATTTAGGAGAACTAAATATGAGTTAATTATAAAACTAATTACACAGATGGAGACTAATTTACGAGACAAATTTATTAAGCCTAATTAATACGTCATTAGCATATATTTACTGTAGTAGCACATTGTCAAATCATGGACTAATTAGGCTTAAAAAATTCGTCTCACAAATTAGTCACAATCTGTGCAATTAGTTATTTTTTTCGTCTATATTTAATACTCCATGCATGTGTCCAAACATCCGATGGGACAGGGACTAAAATTTTCCTGTAGGAACCAAACAACCCTTAAGGCTCTGTTCGCTTGAGCTCATCAGCCAGAATCAGCGAGTCAAAAAACATTATTTTTCTCTCATAACAAATCAGCCATATAAATAAGTCAGAGCCAAAATAAGTTCTGCCGAACAGAGCCTAAGCACATTTCCGATAGCCATGTTAGTTTGAGAGAGTGACCATGGTTCGAAACTGTGTCCAATACAGTCACGGTCTGAAACTGTCCAGAACGAACACGGAAGTGTGCATAGTTGTTTGTTTCCCATTCGAAAAGGGTCACCAAGTCAGTGTCGCTGAGTTCCATAATTGAATCGTCAGCTTTTGACTAAGGCCTGGTTTGGTAGGGCTTCTTCATCGACTTCAGGAGTTATTTGGAGTTGTTTTCTGTCAAACAGGATAAAATAAAATAGTTTCTTTGGAATGCCCTAAAAACATACTCTCACGTAGCTTTGAAGTGGGATGAAGAAAAAAAATGATGGTTTCACCTAACTTTACTAGTGAACTAGAGCCTCGCCAAACGGTGCCTAGTTAAGCACCACAAAAGTGGATTCGGTTAAGTTCTCATCAGAGTTATGTCAAGTCAAGATGCGTAGGCCACATCCGTGTGTGAACGGCACTAGCGTAGCTGCCATAGAGAATCTTTTCCTCGATCATTGGTGGGGCTCCCACTTTCCTCGTTCCAGCGGCTGCATCGAATTAAGGCCCCGTCTAGTTTTCAAAAAAAAAAAATTTGCCTCCTACAGAAAAAAAAAGAAGTATGTTTGACACATATATGGAGTACTAAATGTAGAAAAAAAAAACTAATTGCACAGTTCTCGGCAATGTGCTATAGTAACCCACATGTGCTAATGACCGATTAATTAGTATCATTAGATTCCTCTCGCACTTTCCTGATGGGTTCTGTAATTTGTTTTTTTTATTATTATCCATGTAACACCCGGTTTCAAGGACAAAGCCGAATGCACACCATATGTGAGCCCTAGAAATCAAATCTCACATATAGCTACAAATGAAGGGGCAGTATCAATTCAGAATGCTTAATATATAGCGAACTTAGCAAAAGAGATAACCTTCGAAAACAATCACCAGATAGACAACTCTGATCTCCGGGTGCAGACTTCACTCCACTGGATCCAACTGACTGGTTGATCACAAGCCTAACTACTTTGAAAACTAGCCTTCTGAACTTCGTCCTGAGGTGTGGAGGAAATTGCAAGAGTGAGTCCATGTCGAACTCAACAAATATAACAACAACGTAGTGTATTCCATAACCACATGATCAATGAACATGAATAATCAATATCTTAAACAATTAACATAAATGATCATCTTAACAAGTAAAAGTCATCATCCCTTATGTAAGTGTTCCAAGGCCGCTCGTATCCGTGAGCACGGCTAGTATACTAGTTTGTTAACTCTGCGCAGAGGTATACACTTTCACTGTGAGTCATGATTCTCGTATGCCCGGGTTAGCTAGGCCCAAAGCACATAGAACCATATAAAGCCACCCAAGAGCTTGTCTAACCGGCCAGGACCGCAGGGTCATCAGATATAGGAACCCCCCTTCCAAAAATAAAGTAAAAGGCCGCTTCTAAAGCTAGGCTCAACAGGACAGAGGCTATCCTATACCCAACTCGCAGACCTCTAACCAGCTAGAAAAGGGTTTCTCAAGCGACTAGAGCCAGAGCCATATAGCCCTCACAGCTGTACGTTAAATCCCGGATAATCAGTTACAAGACAAGTCCTTATATTGCTAAAAAGTCATCTTGTTTACGTTTATAGCATATTCATTAATCAAGTTTCAAGATCATGGTCACCGAAAGAAAACCCAAGCTATACTTGCCTTAAACTCTTATCTTCTTTTCTTGCAGCCAAAACCTTCAGTAAACTTCTTCTTGATCTCCAACTTCTTATAGATCACCAACGCAAAACTCACCGACTGAGACCGATCACAAGACACCACACAAGCATTCGAACAAATATGCATTGCAAACATAGTAGATTAGAACAATACACCAATCAATAAAAATGTTTGAAAACCAACATACGCATTGCTACGATCACACAGACGGGAGAAACACTCTAACCGGAACTACGATGAACAAGAGACGATGGCCGAGAGTTTTATATTATAAAAGAAAAGACTAGGCACATGGTTTACTTTTAATTACATAGGATCATGTGCAGAATATAACTTAGTCAATTTATATTATTATTTTTAATTAAAATACCGAGTTCAGTCTAGTCATATTTTATTTTGAAGAATCGTTATAAGCAAACAAACATTATTCGTGATAAGAATTTAAACGAGATTCATGCCTAACGTGTTTAGACCAAGCGGGGTATAAATTAAATATATTCATGTTCTAATAAATCAAATTAACATTTGATATATAAAAGGGGAACGTTAAACCTATATTTTTTTTATTATAAAACTAATAACATTTAATCAATTTGGTATGTAACTATATATGGAAGAACAAGCCGAAAAGCTACGGTGTGAACATGCTAACTTTAGAAGAATTTTCAGCGAGTGAAAGTACATATTCGATAAGTCAAATTTATATTTGAATAAAGAAAACTAAAGTATAATTAATTATATTTTAATTATAAACACGCAATCAAATTATTAAACTTTAACTTAGCGAAAGACGAGTGCACGTGAAACTATCCAAACGAATATGATATGTCCATGTTTAGCATAGGCATAATATACTGAAACACATTTAATTTGACTTTAATCAAGTTAACAGTTAAATATAAAATGATCGACCTCGCCCTAAATTGGTTTTATTTAGAAACATGTTTGCATAATCATTAACCAATTTGATATTCAAATAAATATATTACAAAAGCATGTGGCACATAAATATCGACACGTAGACCACGTCGTCTCAAAGCTATGCTACTGGAATGGACGTCTCACGATGAGTGTTTATATTTATGTGTATTTCTATAGTATTTCTAGATTTATTCTCGTAATGAAAAACGGCCACAAAACATACATGATGTCATCGATTGATGTCATCAAGCTAATCGGATTCAGCTACGAACATGCAGAGCATTGCACCGTGCTGCCATGCGCCACGGCCGGTGATGTGAATGAACAGATAAAAAAAATACAGAGATCCATCGTGCACGGTTTCTTACCAAAGAAGAGCAATGCTGCAGTCGGAACAGATCGGGCGATAGAACTCCAGAACGGGTCGGACACCAGGTTGCATAGAAACTGTACGTAGGCAACAGCATTGAATGAAGCAACAAGCTGCCGAACTCCATGTCCGATGAACTGCAGGTGGGTTGGACGGCAGCTATGCTGCTGGGGCTCGCAGGGCAGTGGAGCAAGGAGGTTGCCGATCCCATGGACAGAATATGTCTGCAGCGAAACAAACAGAAGCTGCATGCCAAGATCTGGGTTCAGGCAATGTATGATGAAGAATAAGATACAGAGGTTTTTATCTTTAAATGTGCTCACCCACGTTGAACGACAAAGGCTTAGCCTTGCTGAAATCGACGTTGACGATGGACGTTGGCAGTGTCAGCGCGTACGCACAGTGCGGCACCATCAACGAGTAGCTGCTTTGCCACGGAGCGACGTCGGGGCCAACCGGGGCTAGGACTTCGGAACCAGAAGCTCCCCATCCATTCGGTAGTTTTGATGGAATTTTTTCCAAGGGATGGATTGGTACATATAAATAGGGAGGAAAACTCCTCACATTTACAACAACTAGTAATATGGTACTAATTGACGTTGCACCATCCACCTTTGCTAATAGGCCTAACTGATTATTAAAGCCCATTAGTAAATAAAGACATGGGCCTTAAGGCATTAGAAAAACTTAGGAATTTTATTATTTTCGGAATCAATTGTTTTCATGGATAAAATAATTCTAGAAAAGTCCAGAATTGATTTTTAAGTCACGAAAAATACTCTGAAGGCTCCGAATATTTGGGAAAAATTCTCAGAGATATTTTAGAATATGAGCAACCTAAATAAAATATTTAAGGCTCACCAGAAGATAATTTAGAGCATCTAAAAATTAGACTATGCTCATAAACAAGTGGGAACAAGTTCCGGAAAAAGCCAAAGAAATTCCCGAGGTATCCATGGAGACAGGTTGATGAATAGTGAGCAGGAAGGAGTGATTTGGATTTCATGGAAAAGATTTTAGGATACTTCTCAAGCAAATATTAAGTTGGAAAACAAGGAATTTGATCCGTGAGAAAGACTAAGAATTGCTGGAGAAAGAAGATCGACTTACTAAGCGCATTTTAAAAATCTTTTCTCACAACATGAAATAAATCAACAACCAAGCATCACATCAAGCAATAGCTCGTCAAATTGATTTGGAAAAGCTCGAAAATTCACATTTTTCCTATAACTAAATTTACGCTAGTTGAAACTAAGATTGGTAAATTTTATCCAAATATCAAAACATTTATTTTAATTAGTGTTTTCTAGCACAACCCAAAATTGGAAATTTTAGGGTGTGACAATCCAAAAACTCCTCCCGACATCCTTCCGACATATCCAATGTGATATCAAAAATTCTCACCTCCCCAACTAAACACACCCTAAAGTTTGCAGTAGCAGTGCAGATCGCAGAGAATCTCGGTGCTTTCTTCTCTTTTCCCTGTTCCCACTCATAAAGTTTGAAGCGACGCAGGGCAGAGCGCGCGCCCTTCTCAACCTGTTATGTTCACACGCCCAAGGTAATTAGTGGATCATATCCGTTGCAACTTGCACGGTCATTTCCAAGTATAAACTTTAGATTTAGTTAATAAAATAGTGTCATTTACTCTTCATTCTGTAATATTGTGCATTCTAAAAATTTTAAGACAACTTAAGGGAACTCTCAAATGATGTATGTACTCATGGATTATTCTAATTAAGGAGTTTCTCCTCAAATTATTATTTTCTTTTTAACAAACTTTTTGCCAAATCTAGACATAATCATTGCATAGAATGTACTATATTTCATTACAAATTTTTAAAGTCGTAATGCACTATATTTTAGGACGGAGGAAGTATGTCCTATTATAAGATAGAAAAATGAGATAAGAGGTCAAGCGAATCTGAGCTATTGATTTTTCTAAATCGAAAGATTTGACAAAATAAAATTCAACATTTAGGAATTATCTGTTCGCTCCTTAACGTGCCATCAACAAATGTTTTTTTGAAAAACAAAAAAGAAAATGTTACATATGTATGATGCACCTCATATAATCGCTACAGAGAATAATCATGTTTGGGCCAAGGAAAGTCATATATAATTGAATGAAGTATACATGTTTCACATTTACATATGCCACGTTAAAAATAAAGAAATTTCATCCAACCTGCACATTGAGATCCATCACATATGTGATGTCATAATAAAAAAACCTTCGCGAAAACCTCAAGAATGGATGCAGCAGATTGTTAGACGGTCATCATGGAGGTTTTCGTGTTCGGCTCTTCTTTCTTTTATTTGTGGGGGTCACTCCTAACCTCCCACCCTCCCTAAGGATGCACGGTTAGAGGTCGAGGGTTTCTCACCGGTGGAAAGACGGACAAATATAAGAAGGCATAGACGCTTGGGCGAAGGGGTCCTGTAAGGGATGCAAAGGATAAATGCAGATTAATAGATCATTTAATTGCCCCAAAAAACCTTGTCTCTTACACGGGCGCCCTAGGATATTTATAGACCATACCTGGGGCCATGGTGAAATTACACTAGGGTTGGCGCAAGATAGTTTGTCACAGTCCCGCTGCCAAGGGCAGGGTGGTAATTCCTCGTACCCTAAGTTAACCACTCCAAACCCTAACTACGTCGACGGGGCCGTGCCGGTTTCGCGCTGGTCCTCCTTGGCGGCTTGCGACAAACCCTCGCCCATCCCACGACGGTTCACTTCCCGTCAGTAGCCGTGCCTCCCTTGGAACACTCCGCGGCCTCCAAATCAGCACCTCGTGTGAAGATACCTGAAATGAGGGACAATTGGCAAAGAACACCCTCGCCGCGGGGGTTAACGTCAGTCACGGGACCGGTTAATTGATCCAAGGCGGGGGTCGTGGGCCAGAGCCGCCTTCCCCCAACATTATTGTAGTTTGAAGTCTTGTTGATTTGGAGCCTATGTGTTTGGGATTGTAACGATTGTTCTTTATCCCTTTGGAAAGTAGAAGTTGGAACCTTGTTTCATTATCTAAAAATAAATAAATGTCAGGTTTCAATAAAAAATTTATACCCACCATGCACGTCCGCCATGTATAAGATCCATTCATATGCATATCTATTTTTTTAGATCTAATAAAATATTTTACATGTTTCTCCTGTCTTCCAAAATAAAAAGAACATATAAAATATATTTCTTCAAAATAAGAGACCAAAATTTTAAGCTCTACTTATAGACTAGCACTCAATATTTTTATATTCCCTTCATCTGGAAAAAATAAAGATAGTACTATGTCAAAGTATCTTGAATTTGACCAAACTTTATATAAATATTGTTAATATAGGAAAAAATAAATATCCTAATACTACGATCCTTCAACAGCATACAATAATTCATATAAGTGACTTTTCAAAGATTCGGCTGTGATAAAATACTATTTGAAGTTAAGAGGTGTTGAGAATAATGTCAAGAAATAATAAAATTTCTCTTAATTAAATGTAGAAAAGGTGAAATAAATTAGCCAAAATCAAATAGTATATCCTTCAATCTATACAACATATTACTAATTTTACATAAAATATAATTTGTAAAATTCGATAGGAAAAAAGAAGAAGATAAATGCCGATCTGAACAACCTTGTGCACCGCAATAATTGTAACTGCTTGTTGGCTCGGCCTCAGCTCTTGCTGGAACAGCACAAGCACCGCAAGTGAGTCAACTGTGGTCACTGCTCAGTTAATTAGCAAGTCTTCTTCCCAAGGCCCAAATGCAGAGGTCCGACATACTTTTGTTCGGCTCTCAAAAGAACATACTTTTGTTCGCATCAATCTTGATAAGCATCATCTACTATATACCTAACTAGTACCTGTGCCCTCTCCTTTCCTCTACTCGCCATCCCTCCAACGAGGATACATTGCCCCGGAATATAATTTGAAGCTAATGTGACCCAGAGGATACATTGCCATGGAATACCATTACAGAGGAGAAATATCTGTAAAGTCGGACTTATTCAGTTTGGGTGTTCTTATTCTCGAAATAGTGACAGGACTGAAGAGGGACCTCAATATTCAAGACATTTCTTCTAAGTTGCTAATTGATAATGTAAGCAATGCTTTAATATAAACAATCTAGTCTCTATTCAGGACTGTCATTATTCAGTCTGCTGCTTTACTTTACAATTTCATTATCTAATTTTTCTAATTCACACAGGTATCTAAAAATTGGACAAAAATATCGCATATAGAATCAAAGTATCCATCACTGGAAGAACAACACATGCTACAAGTAAAAAGATGCATTGAACTTGGTTTAAACTGCGTGGAGACGGATCCAAAGAAAAGGCCTACTGTAGGATCAATAATTGGTAAACTCGAAGGTAAAGGAACCGGTTCATAAAACCATTTATTCATTTCAGGATTTAAGGATTTAATCTAGAGGCTTTGTCGAAACATAGTGATAATTCCACTGCTGTCGTAATCTCTACCTCTAGAGTAAAATATGCATTCTCTTGTTTAAAATGGAATATGTTCAAGCAGAAATCAGTCATGAAGCTAGCATACACAAATTCATGGAGAAGAAGCTGCAACTGATAACTGAGTTCCCAAGGGAACCAAAGCTACACTTTGTAGAGGAAATCACATGGAACTTTGCCAATGAACGTGAAATTGGTAAAGGTTCTTTTGGGGTAGTTTATAAGGTATATTTTAATTGCCATCACCATCAATTTGAGAAAAAATATGGGAGAAGCTATCTAAATATTTTTCTGTACTAATGATATTAATTAATCAGGGAATGCTTCAAAATGGAGAAGTTGTTGCGGTAAAAAAGCTTTTGGTAGTTCCAGAAATCAATCTGGATAAGCAATTTATGAATGAAGTATTTAGTCTGATTGATCTTAATCATAGAAATATAGTGAAGCTAATAACCATCAACATTGATTTATTTGAGCAGTCAAGAGCGTGACTACAGCTCCAACCGGCCCCCGGGAGCGCAAGCTCTGCCTTGCCCGACCCCTGAGGGCGGACTCTGCCTCGCCCGACCCCCGAGGGTTGGCTCCGCCTTGCCGACACCGAGGCCATGGGCTCCGCCTCGCCCGATCTCTGAGGGCGGACTCCACCTCCACCGACCCCTGAGGGTTGGCTCTGCCTCGCCCGACACCGAGGTCGCGGCCTTCGCCTCGTCCGACCTCTGAGGGTTGGCTCCGCCTCGCTCGACACTGAGGCCGTGGGCTCCGTCTCGCCTGACCTCTGAGGGCGGACTCCACCTCACCCGACCCCTGAGGGTTGGCTCCGCCTCGCCCGACCTCTGAGGGCTGGCACCGCCTCGCCAGACACCGGGGCCGTGGGCTCCACCACGTTCGACCTCTGAGGACTGGCTCCGCCTCGCCCGACCTCTGAGGGTTGGCTCCGCCTCGCCCGGCACCGAGGGGGGACTCCGCCTCGCCCGACCCAGAGGCCAGGGGATCCGTCTTGCCCGACGGAGACCCATACCGTCGCCAACCACTCCAGGTCCAAGCGAATGGGCCTGGGTCAAAGCTCTAACACTAGGGAGGTGATCGGCATGCCCCGATATAACCTGTGGCCATGACAGGCCATACCTAATGATTCACATCAGGAACAGCGTCGGGCGTACCGGTGTTGTTCTGCCTAACCCTCATACGAACACTGAGAGGCGCATCAGTTCACCATGCCGTCCGTCGGGATGGAGTGGAGTGCCACGATCGGGAGACGATGCCTGCGCATGGCGCAAGTGACGGATAGGGCCACGACGTGGAGCTATCCCTGTTGACATCTACAGGGTTGGCGGGACCCGCATGAGGGAAAAGAAGGACCAGATGATCCTGGAGGACTTCCTCTCCTCCTCATTCTCCTCTTTTCCTTTCGCTGTAACCCGTGCTTTCCCTTGGCCTATAAAAGGGAAAGCAGGGCGTCCCATGAAGGGGACTCGAACCCGATCAACTCGAGCGCATCGAACCCATCGAACCCTGTAACCGATTAGAACACAGCACACAGCTGAGCAGCAACCGAGCTCTCAGCACTCATTCGCTCCTTTCACCAGAGACTTGGGACCTGTCCCTCTTTCGACCGTTTGTAACCTCTACTGCAAACTTTTAGTGCTAGTAACACGAGCAGCAGCAACGGACTGGACGTAGGGACATTCTGCCCGAATCAGTATAAACCTCGTGTCCTCTTAGCACACCATCCGAGCTAGACGCGCAATATTAGAAATTTACTAGTCGGTGGCAACTCAAAACACCGATAGTTGGCGTGCCAGGTAGGGGCCTTTTGCGCATCTCGACATACACACCAGGCCTTGGATGGCTAGTCACAATGTCAGCTGGGTCCCGGGCGCGCATGTGTGCTTCGGGGACCTGGACTTCATCGTCACGACGGAGGGAGAACCGGCGCTGGCACCCGCAGCCGTCCAACCACTCCACTCCACCAGCCTTGACACGATCATCAAGGCGCTTGTGGAGCTGCAGCTGCATGCACCGGAGGCCCATGCCCCTAGGAGCGACAGCTCCTCTGGTTCGACTACAGGAGGTTAGAGCGCCAGCTCGACGCCTTCCTAGGACCCCGACCGTCCCAGAAGGACTTGCACCACCTCACCTTCTTGTTCGCCAACGTCATGGCGCAGCTTGCCGGAGGAGAGCCCCTCTCCCTGGAATACCTCATCCGGAGCGCCCCTACAGCGCTCCCATTCGGTCTCCACAACGCTGCAGAGACCATTGGCCACCTTGTGGCACAACGCGTGCCTCCATTCCCCGCAAACAACGAGTTCATGGGGATGACCGAATATGTCGTGGAATCTTTCCATGACCTCCTCATAGGAGAGTTGGAGTCGCCCTCCGGCTCTGACTCCAACAGGGGAAGCCATCACCCCTCTCATGAATCTTTTATGACAGGTACCCCCGAGGGACACGTCGAAAGCATTCGTGAGGAGGAGGCTACCCTAATGAACGACCTCTATGACGAGGTCGAGGGGGATGCAACCACCCCACCCCGTCTGCGGGTGGAGCAGCTGAAGGCCCGGCACCAAGAGCTCGAGGAAGCGTGACTCCAGCTCGAGCAGGAGTGCACGAAGCACGATCGAGAGATCGAGCGCCATAGAGACGGTGGGCGCGTGTGCGCCATGGCTTGCGACGTGAACCGGAGGATCATCGAGGACGATGAAGCCCTCCCTCACTTCACCTACGTGAGCCAGAACATCACTGCTGTGGCAGCCTTGCTCCGGGGGCTTCCGGGGCCCATGACGCCCGAAGACCGTCGGGCCCATAGCGAGATTCGCACGCTGCTCAAGCGTGCGGCGGTGCAGCAGGCCGAGAGCTCGCTGTCTCAGCGACACGAAGTCGACGCCAGCCGGTGCACGCCCTTAAAGCGACCCGACAAGGATGCGTCAGTCCACCAGGCGTCACAAGGTAGCAAGCAGCGCACCACGGTCCCATGCATGAGCGTCATGGCCACAACCGTGACGCGCGCAACACCCTCGACGCCCATAGGCGCACCTACGACGATGTGGGGGAGGGGGCGAGCCGCATGATGGGTCGCAGAGCTTCCCATGGTGCTCTGGAGCTTGAGGACGACCCCTAGTCGGGCCGCTGGCTACACGCCATTCTTCATGGTCTACGGTTCTGAGGCTGTCCTCCCGACTAACCTCGACTATGGAGCGCCAAGGGTCAGGGCGTATGACGAATAGGGAGCCGTGGCGTCCCTCGAGGATGCCATGGACCAGCTGGATGAAGTGCGCGACGTCGACCTCCTCCGCTCGGCCAAGTACCAGCAAGCGCTGCACCGGTACCATAGCCATCGAGTGCGGGGTCAGGCCTTCAACGTCGTCTAGAGCAACAAGGACCGCCACAAGCTCTCCCCTGTCGTGGGAGGGACCGTACGTCATCATGGAGGTGCTCTGGCCAGGTGCCTACAAGCTCAAGACCATCGACGGCGAAGTCTTCATCAATGCCTAGAACATTGAACAGCTACGTCGCTTTTACCCTTAATAAACACACACTTTCTCTTATCAGTTTCGCTATCGAACTCCCCGATCTTTAGTGACACCCGACCCCAGCAACGGCAAGGGGTCAGGCCTTACTTGGGGGCTAATAAGAGCGTATCTATCTGGTAGACATTCTATACGCCCGACCCTTTCTCACGTTAAGACCCAGAAGTGAGGTTTGCGAAAACAAACGCTGAGTAAAAACTGGTCGGACTGTGAGAAACCTAAGCCTCGGCGGCTACGACACCTTTGCTCACCAGCGTGATCAGAGCTTTTTCTGCACCCCGGGCTTTTTGGCCTTAGCTACAAAAATGTCGGTGCGCATCTAAGAGTTTATCCACCTAGCCAACTTTCTCTGTGTTCGACCCCCTCTCACGTTAAGACCTAGGAGCTAGGGTTGTGAGAACAAACTCTGAGTATAACTGGTCGTACTGCGAGAAACCTACGCCCTAGCGGCTATGGCCTTTGCTCACCAGCGTGATCAGAATTTGCTCACCCGCACCCCGAGCTTTACGGCCTAAACGACGGAGAGGGTCACAACACACTAACCTTTTTATATGAAAAGGGGAGAAGGGCTAAAAATCTGTTAGGCTATAATGAAATTTAAGAGCTTGTCCATTTATTACAATTTCACAGCCTGGCTTATCTGCCTAACTGAATTCTTGCGCGAGATGTTCTCATCCTCTATCTCCGTAGGTAAGTCCTATTCCAGCGGGTCTTACAAGTCGACCGGACGGCTTAGCCGCTGCCAAGGAACGGGTAGGGAGCAGCAGGATACCCCACGCGGGTTATGCCGACCCCGTCATGAACGACGGACCTAGATTCTGCTCGAACTTATCCGGTAAGAGCTCCCCGAACCCATCACTTGTGCCATTAAGGTAAGTCTTGTGCCCAAGTCGATCGAACGATTCGGGCCACTGCCGAGAGACGGGTCACCCTTACTTTACGCACGTTTTCTCGTATTAATTTCGCTATCGAGCCCCTGAGCCCAGCAACGGCAAGGGGTCAGGCCTCATTCAGGGGCTGGCAGGAGTGTCTATTCGATAAACATTCTCTATGCCTGAACCCTTTCTCACGCTAAAACCTAGAGGCAAGGGGTGTAGAAACAAACTCTCGAATAAAGCTGGTCGGACTATGAGAAACCTACGCCTCGGCGGCTACGACATTTTTTACTCACCAGCGTGATCAATGTTTTTGTCCCCACACCTCGAGCTTTAGCCTCCGCCTTCCTAGGAAGGATTTGGAGAGACCCAAATATGGAATCTCCATCGAGGAGAGGACAGTAGGTCGCCCAAAGCCGGTCGAATAGCTCGGGTCATGGCCGTGAGACGGGTAGGGAGCAGTGGGTTGCCCCATGCAGGTTACGCTAGCTCCATCATGAACGACTGACCTATCCTGTAAGAGCTCACCAACATACAAACTAAGATCGTAGAGATTCAACATAACCAGTCACATGTTACATCACAGTTCACAAATATCTCACTTACATCGGAGTTCACATAGTTATTACAAACCAAGTTTAAAAGTAGCAGAAGCAAAGTAGTTTAACATCGACATCACACGTAGTTTAATACATAGCCTGTTTCATAGTCATCTCCAACCAAAAGCACAAGGACGAGATGATATACAGAATGACCATTGCCCATGGTCCAAGTCCTCATCCACTATAGGAGCAAAGCAGTTCTTGCAGTAGCCGTGATACATAACATTATCTGCAACAATGGGAATAAAACCCTGAGTACGAGAAGGTACTCAGCTAGACTTACCCGTCCAACTAAAATACTAAGACACTAAGGAGTATGCAAGGCTTTATCAGTAGAGCTGGTAGACATTATTTGCATAAAAAGCATAAGTTGTCTAATATCTCTTAAATTCTGAATCACCAGTTATTAATCCTATCTTATACTAGATTAGCAACTATCCTATGCCAAACATGTTGGTACCATTAAATCATAACAATAATAACCATATCTAGTTGAGTTCTTTCATAATATCATAACCAATACTTTCATCAATTACTACGATGAAGTGTACTCCTGTCAAGTTCTCACTATCCGGGAGAGACGGTGATTCGAATCAATTCCTACCCAGCTGGGGAATTATTCCTAGCACACACCCATACTTCCGCCGTCGGGGTCGCATCAGGTCACCTTTGGGACAACTCAATTACAATCGCGGGTAGGACCAGTGCCGCGCCCTCAAAGATACAACCAATCTGCCAAGGGGGCTCGGGACTCTAACCCGCCCTTAGGCTTACGCCATTGGCTCTCCGCACATCCTTACTGCCTCCAGGGTGCGCACTTTAACTACTCATGTCCTCGGCCTGAGTTGAGCTACTCGGCTTCGCGGTCGGAATGACTTATCCGGTCAACTATGTGAGAGGCATGCGTTCAACATGATAAGATAACCTCCAACGGTCGGTCCTTAAATGACACAGACGGAATCACTACGATACCACAACATAAGACTCCGCTCGATCTCTATTTATTCAACGGTACCAGGTTATGTTCCACGATAGCACAATATAGCCAATCGTGATCAAGTTATCACCTATAGCTCGCATGTGATAGGAAATCACCCGACTTCTACTGGTCTAAGCATAGCTAAGCATAATAAGCGTTCCTGGACTTAAATAGGATTCATGGAAGATATTTCTGGTCAAGGAAAGGTAATATGCAGCAAGTGTTTCCAAACAACTCCTGTCACGTAATGCATCAATACGAGTAACTTAGGTGACATTAATAAAATAGAGAGACTTATAATGCTCCGGGGCTTGCCTTTCACGAACGTTGCTGGCTGATGATCAGGGCACTCCAAGAGATGATCAGCCTTAGGCTCGCCTTCGTCGGGAACCTCCTGGTGCTACACTTCCTGACCCTCCTCTTGTGGATCGTCGTTTAGCTCCACCAACGTGATTTCCTCGGTTGCACCTATTGCATGCATATGCATAAGTAAGTTCCATGAATGCATAACAAGGATCACGAAGGATGTGATAGGGGAATGTACATGCTGCAACAATGATGTTAAGTTACATAATGATAACAATGCTAACTCCTTGTTTACCTCGTAGGTGCATATCTCTTCTCTATCTACTTACAATATTCATCACAAGACAATTTCTAAGCTACACATGGCAGTTAAAAGTTTACATCATAACTAAAGTTCTACTTATCGGAATGCTATGATCTTAGGCTTTATAGAAAGGTATAAAATTTCCTACAACTCTTATTTAATCACTAAAAGCTAATTCACACTCTGTCCTGACCGAAACTGGCAATCTATCCAGTTCTATCCAGAAATTCCAGAGAACAAGCATTTCGGGACACTAAATTTAAATAGCTATAACTCCTAAAAAATTTGGTATATTGCCCTGAAATTTTAACACAAGATAGATGAAGAAGTTCCCTACAACTTTGTTATTAACCATTTCTACAGTAAACATCATTTTGACTATGCAACATACCCAACAACAGAATCTGTCCGAAAGCACTTCTAAATTGAATTATAGAGCAATAATATTTTTACATGTAAGCATTCAAAATTGGACATCACCAAGGATACCAACAGTTCAGGAATATCAAATAAACTCAAGAAAACATAATGATCAAGCCCAATCTATTTATTTAAATACCTTTATTAATTTAATTAGATAATTAGGGAAAATAATAAACATATACCAAATGTACGTAATAAATTTTTAGAAAATTACAGTGGCGTTCAAGTGCTCCCAATAGACTACTGTAAAATTTTCATACTATTTGAATATGTATAACATCCTCTACAAAAATAACAATCTAGCAAGGCTTATTTTAGTGAAAATAGTTCACCCCATAGAAAAGTGTTAAACAACAGATTATATATTTTTCTTAGCTTAGTATTAGTACCATACTACTGTACAAAAATTAGCATGGCAATATGTTATTTATTTTTATCCCTATACTTTTCCTCAGAAAATACCATTTATTAATAGATAAATAGAAAGACCCCACTCCAATCAAGTTTATAGCAAGTTTATTATTTTTTCTAGCTAGAGCATGTCAACACAAGACTAGCAAAATTGAAATCATAATTTTATCACTTTTTAGCTCAAGATATCTATTTTACAAGATTGCTAACATTTAAAAAGCACTTATCTAGATATATTATATTCACCTATAAAAATACCAGAACTGTACAGTTAATATTTTTTATAAAATACCACACTTCATGAGCAACACAACAAATTTTAGTTCACCAAAATTGGACATCTACAACTCAACTTATGATTTTTCAAAGTTGGCATACATTTCAAATCTACAGCCGCTGACAGCTGGGGCCCATGAGTCAGCTGGGCCCACGTGTCATAGGCTCAAAACAGAGTACCGGCGCTAATCGGCTGGAGTTTGCCGATGGCGAGCTCTCCGGTGATGGCACTGGCACCACGATGATCCCCATGACCTTTCCGCACACACTGGGCTCGCTATCTAGGTCGATTACAGACGCGAAGGGTGATGGCGGCGCTCGTGGCGGCATGGCAGACGCAGGTTGACGGTGAGCCACCAGAGTTGGCCGAGACGGCACAATCTAGGGTTCAGCTTAGCTTCTATGTACTACGGTGAGTCTAGCGTGCACTCGAGTATGGCAAGTGGTGGTCGGAGGCGGCCCGGCCACGTGCGGCATGGCACGACGGCGAGACAACGGCGATTGCCGCGGCGCTGCACAGGAGGTCTTACCATGCACGGCTAGCTACAAGACGGGTTCGGTGAGGTGGTGGGAACATGACGGAGCTACAGCTGCAGCGATGGGGCGATGTGAGCACGGGGAGGAGCCGAGCGGCTGGCAATGGCATCGGCGGCGAGCGCTGCTGCGGCGGCGGTCTCGAAAGCGAAGGAAGGCAGTGGAGATGGAGAGAGCGCAAGGGAGTGAATGAACTGAGCTGCACGGGCTCAGCTTAAGCGCACGCCAGCACACAACGAAGGGGGCTCGACATCGGCCAATGACAGCCACACGGCGGCCAGGTCCTGCATGGTCGGCCACTGATGGCCAGGCCGAGTAGGCCATTAGAGCCTCGTTCAACGTCTGACAGTGCCATTTGACGATGCATTAGCGCCTAATCCACGACTGATTAGCGAAAACTTTCTTAACAAAAGTTGAAGATCTACATACTAGCTCCAATATTGATTACATGATCTAAGTCTAAATCTCAACGGTTAGGAAGATACATCACTCCAAAGTCAGGCATGTCGAACTGTAAACAGGTCATGACTTAGAAAATTTCTAAGTGTGGAAAAATTGTGTTTTGCTGATTTTTATGAGCTCAAAATGACAAAGCTAGGCACTAAATTAGCTCATGACCCAAAAATAAAAGTTGTTGCTCTAATCAAGTACTACAACTATGCTTAAGGGTACAGTGCCATGCAAAGACTCTATGACATAGTTCAACCTAGGTCAAACATACAACTTGAAATTGATGACTTACACAATAACTATGACTTAGAGACCAAACTAGCCTTAGTCATGAATACCAAAGTTGTTCCTTGTGACATTCTAAATATGTTTAAGGTATTCCTAAGGTTCCATAATCATTTTATACATTTGTTACATGTAAACCCTAACATAAGTAAGGCAATTAAGTAACAACACATGCAATATAAGCCAACATAAAGATAATACTTGAGATGCTCATGCTTATAAAGGATCAATGATGCTTGTGCTCATGCAATGTCAAGGTTAAATGCATGCTTAACACCTAGGGTGTTACAATAGCCAGGCGCAAAGCCATGGCTCGTTGTCTCCAGGTCGATGTTGTCTCTATAATGAGAACGAGCAATCGGGAAGGATTGATTGACCCCAACGTGAAAGGCGTTCCTCTCAAGCTGGCGCACCTAAGCCATGATCTCAATGGCATGGGCCGCGAGTGAACTAGTCCCCTCTGACACACCACCTCAAGGTCATCGCATACCACTCCAAGGGCGGCGCTCAGGATACCGACCTCGTCGCTCTCCGCCTGAAGATTCCTCCTCACCTCGGCGAGGTCCATGGCCAGCCCGGCAGAAACTCTTTCGGCCTCTAGCTTCTGGGTCCTCACATTTCCTAGCTCTGCCTAGAGGGAGCCGACCTTCTACTGCACGTCGTCGCGCTCCTGGCAGGCCTAGTCATGCTCTTGGAAGGCCTGGTTGCTCTCCTCGCGAGTCACGCCGCGTTCTGAGCGGAGCCTCTCCGTGGTTTGGAGTAGCTCATCCCGCTCCTTGCGCAGCCAAGTGACCATCATGGCATCTAGGCTCGCCTTCTTCTCCAGGGCCATGAGCTTCTCATCGGCCCCCAGCTTCAGCTCCCTTTCCTTCTCAACCTTGGCCAGAAGGTTGAGGATCTTCTGGTGGGCCTCGGCGTCCTTCTAGAGCAGCTCGAACCTCTCCTTCCTGACCTTGGTGGCCTCCTCGTTGTCCCTCTATGACCTCGCCAACAGGGCCTCGAATGCCTTCTCGGCCTCAGCCACCCACGACCGAACACTGTCCGCCTCCTCGACAAGAGGAGTCAACTCGGCCACCCTCTGCTGGGCGACAACAAGCTAAGCGATCACCTCCTAGCGTAGCCGTGCCTCCTCGACGAGGTGGTCCCAGGTTTCCTTCTACTCATGAAGGAACCGAGACTTCCCTCGGCTGCGAGCTATGAGGGAGTGCAGGGAGACGACTGTCAGAATACAAAAAATGTATAGAGAAAGAAAAGGGCAAGAAACAGGATCAAGCAAATCCCCGACCGGAGGGAACGACAACGTCACACAAAGCACCCCTGGCGTGGTCCAGGGCTTTGAGCATGGACACGATCCCCACGTTAAGGCTCTCCTGCTCCATGCTCTCGGTGGCGTCGCCGAGGGTGAAGAGCGTTGATGCCGGATCCTGTGGATTTGTCCACCGGAACAGGGGCTCGCCCTATGCAAGCGAGTCGCAGCCCACTAACATCAGGGCCAGGGATGACTCCTCGCTGGCTCCAAGCACCGCCAACCCCTCTCGCAGTGAAGTCCCCGCTAGGACACCCCCTTTGGTGATGAAAGGGGTCAGCGGTACGGACGCCGACCCCTCTTCCAGCACCATAACCTCCAGGGACCCCTCGATAGCGTCCCCCTCCGTTCAGCCCACGCCAGACGTCATCGCCTGGGCCACTGATGGGACGGGTCGCGCCAGTGCCTTAGGCGCCACTATGATCGTGCCTGGCTATGACCTACCTGTCATAGCCGCCGCCACCTCCACCTACATCGGTGGGGTCATGACAGGCTGCGTCACGCCTGCCACGGTCGGCACCACGAGCGCGGTCGGTAGCCCCGTCTGCTCGGTCATCGGCAGCGGTATCGTGGCCATTGCCGGCTGCTCCGTGACCTCCAAAGGCGTCCCTTGAGCCCCTGTGTCTGCCCACCTCACTGACGGCACGGGTGGCACCATGGGCAGCGTCCGACAGACCGACAACATGGTCACACTAGCGCTAGTCCCGCCAAAATGGGCGTGATTCCTGCCGGTGGCTGTCGCCTCAATTGGAGGGCCATGCGCTAGCGCCAAAGGATTGCGCTGCCTACCGACGCTGCAAGGGACAAAAAGCATAAGTCACGATGAAATCTGTCCAAAAAAGAGAAAACAGGGGAACTGATAACTTACCTCAACACCGTCGGGCGGCATATACATTTGGGGTTGAACCCCTCGACCTCTGCTCTGCCTCGTCAGGGCGAGGCCGTTTCAAGCCCTCCCCCTACTCCTGGGTAGAGGGGCTCACTCCCCTTGACTCTTGGGGCGTGACGGTAGAGCCGCCCACCTCCATCAGCATTTTAGGCGCGTCGGTAGAGCCGCTCACCCCTGTTGACTCCTGAGCAAGGCTGACGGTACGTCCTGCCTCCGCCAGCTCCCTGAACATACCCTCCCCTCCGTGGAACAGGAAGGGTCCCGACTCCTGCAAGGATGAACCAATACCTATCAGCGCATCCTCGTTCTCCAGGATGTCCCACTTGACATCATTGGCTACCTCGTCGTCGTCACCATCGTCATCATCGTCATCGCTATCGGTGTCATCCCCCTGTTCCCGCGCCTATAGCTTCCACTGCCTCTTCTTCTTCTTGTCCTCCTTCTCCTTCCTCAGTCGCATGCCCTTGGCGTGATTCATCGCTCTCATGGATGAATCCCTCGGCAATGGCGCCGAGTGATCCATGAAGATGAGGTCCCTCGGTTGGTCCCGCCCCTCTCAAAGTTAGTATCAAGAGGTCAGGAAATCGATTGAAGAGAAGGCATGAGAAGGGGAAACTTACGAAGATGACATGGCTTGGTTCCGGTCACATCGAAGGATGTCCCGACATCGGGTAGACAAAATCGAGGGGGGCACCCATGTCATCCCGCGAGGGCTCCATTGCCTCATTAATGCGTTGCGCGATCTCAGAGTTGGGGAGCGCCCCCTCGGTGAGTGTCGTTCCGTCGAACGATGCCTTGAGCACCATTGCCTATAGCGGGAGCGCGCGCATCATCAACATCGCCACCCTCCTTGTGTGGTAGGACCTGATGACACCCGACCCCTTCAGGCCGCTCTCCTTCAGGATGTGGATGGCGGCGATGTGGTCCCGGATCTTCTTCTTGTCCTTTTTCGGGACACCCCACTTCCTTCACGACTCTGGGGCCTCTTCGATCTGACACCCAGTGAACTCCGGGAGAAGGGCGATGGCATTGTTCTTGAGGTAGAACCACTATGAGTGCCAGCCCTTGTTGGATGTTGACAGCCGCATCGATGGGTACTCACCGACCCGATTGTTCTGGAGTTGGATGCCGATGCACCCCATCGACATGTGCAGTTCCTGCCTGCCGCTCTTCTCCCTCTTCTTCTAGAGGGTGATGGTGAAGAAGTACCTCCATAGATCAAAGTGGGGCTGATCCCCAGGAATCCCTAACATAGGGCAACGAACGCCGCCATATGCTGGATCCCATTGGGGTTGAGGTGCTGCAGCTCGATCTTGTAGTAGTGCAGCAGCCCCTGGAGAAATCTGTGGGCGGGGGTCATGAACCCACGCTCATGGAAGTGAGTGAACGACACTATGTAGCTGTCGGGCGGTGACGATAGATCCTCCTTGTCGGGCAGCAGCCACTCCTCGGCCGAGGTCTGCGCGCAGAGAAGACAACGATGGATGAGGCCCTCCATGTGCTAGAAGGTGATGTCAGAGCGGCACCATGGATCCATTGGAGGTGGGGACACTTGGATGCGGGCTCGATGGCGGCAGGGATGCGGAGACAGGGAACCCTAAGCGATTGGCGGTGGCAGTCGTGGCTGTGGGGGCAAGGATGCAAGGTATGGAACCCGGGGGGGCGAACCCTTTGGTTTTATAGGGGCGACGGGTGCGAGGAAACCAACCGCCAGCCTAGATCTCCGCACCTACCACGATCTGCCACAACGTCTTGCCGCAGGACGTGCGCATGCAATCTCTGTCCGTTCCCTCGGAAAACTCACCAGACATTTTGCCTCTCTGGACGGGCCACGACTCGTCGCGGGTAAGAGGAATATGGATCTAAAAGCGTCTCTATAGCCCAACTAGGCCTAGGAGTTCGTAGGTCGGCCCATCGACAGGTTTGACAACCGCTCCAGGCACCTTTAGAGTGAGAGGTGGAAAGGGATGGGCCCGCTAGCAGCCAGTACCTGGGTGCACGAGTGCCGCGGGCATCGCGGCCCATGTTCGAGTCTTGGCCGGTTGCGATCCATGGTTTTCCCTCGAAGAAAGGCACATAGACTTCAGGACCAGACAAATGGACCCAAGAACTATATGGATTGACCGCTAAGAATCTGGAGTCGACCACCAAGCTGACGCAAGCCGGATCCCCATGGATAGGAGCCGGGGGCCCCACTCAGACTAGCCCATTAATAGCTCACCGGGTGCCATGATTCGTCCTTAGAGGAAAATCGTGGCACGGCTCGGCCCCTCCGTTTTTATCAGAAAAAACGCTTGAGGGAAGACAATCGCAAGGATGAATAAATCCTCAACCAGGCCCTGCTACAGGAGGGGGCTCGAGGAAAGGGAATCGCCATCCCCAAGTCACACTGTGGGCGACACGAGAAGGCCAAGGCCTTTAGAGTCCTCCCGTTCGGAAAAGCCTTCGAAGGAATATTCTAGTCCTCCGCTGGCTCGGGGCTACTGTCAGGGACCAATACTAGGGTACCCAAAGAGGAGCTAATAACCATCAACATTGATTCATCCGAGCAGTCAAGAGAGCGACTACAGCTCCAACCGACCCCTAGAAGCACAAGCTCCGCCTCGCCCGACCCCTGAGGGCGGGCTCCGCCTCGCCCGACATCGAGGCCGCGGGCTCCATTTCGCCCAACCCCTGAGGGTTGGCTCCACCTCGCTCAACACCGAGGCCGCGGGCTCTGCCTTGTTCGACCTCTAAGGATTGGCTCCGCCTCGCCTAACACTGAGGCCACGGGCTCCGCCTCACCTGACCTCTGAGGGTGGACTCTGCCTTGTCCGACCCCTGAGGATTGGCTTCACCTCACCCGACACCAAGGCCGCGGGCTCCGCCTTGTTTGACCTCTAAATGCTGGCTCCACCTCCCCCGACCCCTGAGGGTTGGTTCCGCCTCGCCTAACACCGAATCCGCGGGCTCCGCCTCGCCCGACCTCTGAGGGTTGGCTCCGCCTCACCTAACCCTTGGGTTTGCGCTCCGCCTCACCCGGCACCGAGGGGGACTCCGCCTCGCCCGAGCCCAAGGCCGGGGGATCCATCTCGCCCGACGGAGACCCATATTGCCGCCAACCACTCCAGGTCCAAGCGAATGGGCCTGGGTCAAAGCTCTGACACTAGGGAGGTGACCGACATGTCCTGATATAACCTGTGGCCATGACAGGCCATACCTGGGGATTCACATCAGGAATAACGTTGGGCGTACAGGTGCTGTTCTGCCTAACCCTCATACGAACACTGACGGGCGCGTTAGTTCACCACGATGTCCGTCGGGATGGAGTGGAGTGCCACGACCGGGAGACGATGCCTGCGCATGGCACCAGTGACGGACAGGGCCGCGACATTGAGCTGTCCTTGTTGACGTCTACAGGGTCGGTGGGACCCGCATGAGGGAAAAGAAGGACCCGATGATCCTAGAGGACTTCCTCTCCTCCTCATTCTCCTCTTTTTCCTCCGCTATAACCCGTGCTTTCCCTTGGCCTACAAAAGGGAAAGAAGCGTCCCATCAAGGGGACTCGAACCCGATCAACTCGAGCACATCGAACCCATCAAACCCTATAACCGATCAGAACACAAGCACACAGCTAAGCAGCAACCGAGCTCTCGGCACCCATTCGCTCCTTTCACCAGAGACTTGGGACCTGTCCCTCTCTCGATTGTTTGTAACTCCTACTGCAAACTTTCAGTGCTAGTAACACGAGCGGCAGCAACGGACTGGACGTAGGGACATTCTGTCCGAACCAGTATAAACCTCATGTCCTCTTAGCACACCATCCGAGCCAGACGCGCAATATTATAAATTTACTAGTCGGTGGCAACTCGAAACACCGACACGTACACTCACTTCAAATGTTGTGGGATCAAGGTAAGCTTGACGAAAATTAGTGAATAATTCTCTGTTTGTTCATGATCAACTGTATTGAAGGGTGGGCCTGGTGCAAGCGGTAGAGTCTTACCGCCTGTGACCGGAAGGTTCCGGGTTCGAGTCGCGGTCTCCTCGCATTGCACAGGCGAGGGTAAGGCTTGCCACTAACACCCTTCCCCAGACCCCACACAGAGCGGGAGCTCTCTGCACTGGATAGACCCTTTTTTTCATGATCAACTGGATTAGACTGCATGTACTGCTTCCACTGACTTTCATGTAATGCAGAGGGTACATGACTCCAGAGTATTATTACAGAGGTGATGTCTCAGCCAAATTAGACACATATAGTCTGGGTATCCTTATAATCGAGATAGTAACAGGGTTAAAAGTCGATTCTAACACCGAAGACTTGTCGTTTAAGAACCTTATCGACAATGTAAGTCCAACATATTTTGTATTTTTTATCCATAAGAATATTGTTCTGACAAATAGAGGTATTGAACCGTACTTTGAACGGTGTAATTGGTGTTCTTTAATGAAACTTTGCAATTACAGGTACAATAGACTTGGACAAAAATGCCGCAGATAGCTTCTAAGTACACAACGTTGGAAGCAAGCAGACTCCAACAAGTTAAAAAGTGCATTGATGTTGGGCTAAATTGTGTGAGCGAAAATCCAAAAGAAAGGCCTTACATAGGGGAAATTATCAAGCAGCTTAATGGAAGCAGCTTTCCATCTAGCAGTTAGACGCCTAGATCTTGAACTTGAGCTGAAACAAATTCCCAGGAAGCAATAGTGGAGGGGAGCAAATAGAAAAGGCTCTGCATGTCTCAAATATTACAGGCAGTCAGGCATCCAATGCTTTATAAATTATTACACGTATCAACTGATCCTCTATTGTGCGCTTTCTTCTGAAGAGTCCGCGTGGAGATAAGAAATGAACAGCTTTTGCTGCTACCGCTCAGCGGTTGGAACTTGGAAGCGATAAAAAATGCTGAACGTGTAAATAGAAGGAGCAGATGTCATCCCGGATTTATTCTTGGTACCAAAATAGTGGTCGTCGGGGTAACATCAGTCTAAATTTCTTGTGACATAGTACATAACTGCTGAATTTGGCTTGAGGCTGAGAGACGGCGTCCCTTCTGGCCAGATAGAGAGATTGAGTTAAGATGGATGTGTACCTGTTGAAAGATCTATGCATTTAGGGGCCGCTTGGATTCTTTGGGCATGCTTGGTTCTTTTACCAGCTTGCCTCGCCTTGCTTGGCCTGGCAAAGCTAACCTTGCTAGCCAGCGCAAGCCAAATTGGTATGAGAATCTTGCTGACCTTTAACAAAACACATGTCTCCCTCTAGTTCCTAGCTCTACGAACTAGAGGGAGACGTGTGTCCGGTTAGTGGGCAAGAATTTTCTCGTAGTTTGTGCGGGCAAGCTATTTCCTTGCTTTCATGGGAGAGCCAATTTCGCTTGCTCAGGCTGGCGAGGCTAGCTTTGCCAGGCCAAACAAGGCGAGGCAAGCAGGTAAAAGAACCAAGCATGCTCTTAGCCATCGATCAACGGCAAAATATGAGTTATAAAAAAATGGCAAAATATGTAGTACTATTAGAGCATCTCCAAGAGTTCCCTAAATCTCCTCCTAATTCTTGGTTTTTAGAAAACTGAGAAAAAACCCCTCTCCAACAACTGCTAATCTATCATCCTAATCTTTTATGACTTGACAAAAACTCTCCCAATCCACGTAACTTTACGCGCCGAAGACCTCGCGCGTATCGTAGCATCCCGCGTTGTTTCCGTCTTGGCCCGGTGTTTTGGCGCGGCTCTTCCCCTTCGCGCTGAAGCAGAGGGTCGCCGCCGCCGTCTACTAGAGTGTAGTTGGTCGCCGGCGTCGTCGTGTGGAGGAGGTAGCCCATCGATGGCTACGGGCTACTGCTACTTGATGGCCAGCAACCTGTTGATGCCTACTGGGAGTTGGTGCCGGCCTACATGAAACTACCGATGACTTTAGCGGGAAAAAAAAGAATCGCAAAAAAAAATCCAGGTGGGACCAAATTTGATCTTTTAGAAGTCAAATATTAGGTACTATTGGAGATGGTCTTTTTTTCCTCCCAATAACTTTTTAGGAGTTGGGAAACATGAAGTTTTAGGAGAAATATTTAGGGAACTCATGAAGATGCTCTTAGTATATAAATGGACTTGTTTAGGAAGAGAGTCGGCTAATTAATTATAAGTCTAGTTCCAAGCAAGCGGCCATGCTAGCGCATGGATGTCCGGATGCCCACGCACCCCGGCTCTGTTTGACGTGAGGTGGCCTCAAGCCCTTCGCGGGCCGGCCTTTGAACCTCGGTCGGTCGCTACTCATATCGAATGAGACGACTATCGCTTTGTGACGCGACGCGAAGCGTTATGATGCAATAATTTGCATATGCAATGCTTGGATGTATGGGATGAATGTATGGATGAATGTATGAATGCATGCATGAGAATGGATGAATGAATGATCATGCACTAGAAAAGTAGAATGGGGGTTGGTAAAGTTACCTTGATGGCTCGAGTGACGGGTTCAGGGAGCTCTTACCGGATATGTCCGTGTGGGGTCCGGGTCTATCATTCATGACAGAGTTGGCGTGGCCCGCATGGGGCATCCTGCTGCTCCCCACCCATCTCTCAGTAGTGGCCCGAGCAGTCCGATCGACTTAGGAGACCTGTCGGCCTCTCCTCAATTAAGATTCTGTAGGTGGGCCCCGCCAAACCCTTCCTGGGAAGGCAAAGGCTAAAGCTCAGGGTGCGGGGACAAAAACTCTAATCATGCTGGTGAGCAAAAACATCATAGCCGCTGGGGCATAGGTTTCTTGCGGTCCGACCAGGTTTTCTCAGAGTTTGTTTCCGCACACCTTGCCTCTAGGTTTTAGCATGAGAAAGGGTCGGGCATAGAGGATGTCTACCGAAATAGACACTCTTGCGAGCCCCCGAGTGAGGCCCGACCCCTTGCTGTTGCTGGGGTCGGGGTTCGATAGCAAAATTAATAAAAGAAAATGTGCATAAATTAAGGGTGACCCATCTCTGGGCAGCGGCCCGAACCGTCCGATCGACTTGGGTGACCCGCTAGCATAGGACTTACCTCGATGCCATGAGTGACAGGTTCGGGGACCTCTTACCGGATATGTTCAAGTGGAATCCAGGACCGTCGTTCATGACGGGGTCGGCATAACCCGCATGGGGCATCCTACTGCTCCTTACCTATCTCTCAGCAGCGGCCAAGCCGTCCGATCGACTTGTGTGACCTGCTGACATAGGACTTACCTATGGAGATAGAGGATGAGATCATCCCCCCTAAGAAACTAGTTAGGCAGATACGCCAGACGGCGAACTTGTATTAAGTGGACAAGCTCTTAAATTTCATTATGGCCTAACAAATTTTTAGCCCTTCTCCCCTTTTCGTATAAAAAAGGTTAGTGTGTTCCGACCCCTTCCATTGTTAAGGCCATAAAAGCTTGGGGTGTGGGTGAACAAACTCTGATCACACTGGTGAGCAAAGGCGCCATAGCCATTGGGGCGTAGGTTTCTCGCAATCCGACCAGTTTTACTCAGCGTTTGTTTCCGCAATCCTTGCTTCTAGGTCTCAACGTTAGAGAGGGTTGGGCATAGAGAATGTTTGCCAGGTGGATATACTCTTAAACGCGTACCGACTCTTTCCTAGTTAAGGCTAAAAAGCTTGGGGTGCAGAAAAAACTTTGATCACGCTGTTGAGCAAAAATGCCATAGTCGCTGGGGCGTAGGTTTCTTGCAGTCCGACTAGTTTTACTCAGCGTTCATTTCCATGACCCTCGCTTCTAGGTCTTATTGTGAGAAAGGGTTGGGTGTAGAGAATATCTACCAGATAGATATGCTTTTATTAGCCCCCAAGTGAGGCCCGACCCTTTGCCGTTGCCGGGGTCGGGCGTCACTTAAAGATCGGGGAGTTTGATAACGAAACTGATAAGAGAAAGTATGTGTTTATTAAGGGTAAAAGTGACGTAGCTGCTAGATGTTCTAGGCGTTGACGAAGACTTCGTCGTCGATGGTCTTGAGCTTATAGGCACTTGGTCGGAGCACCTCCGCGACGACGTACGCTTGAAAGCTCTAGTTTGATTTTGGTGAATTGATGAAACCCCAAGTGCTAACCCTAGTTTATCAAAGTGATTATGAGATAGGTAGCACTACTCCAAGTAATGAAGCATTGGTGAAGATCATGATGATGGTGATGGCATGGTGATGATCAAATGCTTGGACTTGGAAAAGAAGAAAGAGAAAAACAAAAAGCTCAAGGCAAAGGTGAAACTTGATAGGAGCTTTTTTGTTTTAGTGATCGAGACACTTAGTGAGTGTGATCAAATTTAGGTTCGATAGCCGTACTATTAAGAGGGGTGAAACTCATATCAAAATGCGGTTATCAAAGTGCCGCTAGATGCTCTAACTCATTGCATATGCATTTAGGATTTAGTGGAAAGCTAACACCCTTGAAAATCCTTGTGAAAATATGCTAACACACGTGCACAAGGTGATACACTTGGTGGTTGGCACATTTGATCAAGGGTGGTGAAGTTCGGGGTCAAAAGGAGAAGTTTCGTATTGACCGGACTCTGCCTTGGGCAGTGACCGGACTCTGACCCCACGTCCGGTCAGTGGCGCACAGCGAAGGCCGCCCTCAGTCCCTTGACCGAACACTGAAGAGAAAGAGGGACTGGACGCGCAGGGGGTGCATCCGGTCACCTAGTGACATACGCTAACGCAAGCAATAGAGAGAGAGGCTGAGTTGACCGGACACAGGCCTGGGTCTAGTCATGAGCCACCAGACGCGTTCGGTCATGAATTTCAGCCTCTGAAACCTTACTAGAAATGACCAGAGTCCAGTGATGGAGCGTCCGGTCACTTTGAGCAGTGCGTCTGGTCGCAACATAACACGTGGCACAAAGCAAACTAGTCGTTAAGATCGAGCGCTCAGCATTTGAGGCTGATGACACATGGCGAACATCGGGTGACCGGACGTTGGGGTCCTGCGTCTGGTCAATCTAACCGACGCGTCCGGTCAGATCAAATTTCAGAGGACAGAGGAGCCAACAGCTCGATTAGTGGGGGCTCTCTATTTAAGCCCTTTGGCTGGCTCAAGCTCATTCTCTTGGCCATTTTGCATTGATATAGCAACCTTGTGAGCTTAGCCAAAGCCCTCCCACTCATCTCCATCATTGGTTCATCATCTTTGTGAGATTGGGAGAGAATCCATGTGCATTGCTCGAGTGATTGCATCTAGAGGCACTTTGTGTTCGTGTTTCACTGTGGGATTCACTTTTTACTCTTGGTGGTTGCCGCCACCTAGACGGCTTGGAGCAGCGAGGATCATCGAGTAGAGGTTGGTGATTGTCTCCGGCTCCGATCGTGGTGATTGTGAGGGGTTCTTGACCTTTCTCCGGCAGAGAGCCAAAAGGTACTCTAATAAATTGCTTGTGGCTTGTGTGATCCTCATCTTGTGTTTGTTGTGCAGCACCCTATTAAGGGTTTGGCATGTGATGCCAATTAGCATGTGAACCTCCAAGCGAGTGAATCGCCACAACGAGGACTAGCTTGCCGGCAAGCAAGTGAACCCCGGTAAAAAATCATTGTGTCATCATTTGATTCCGAGGTGATTGGTATTTATTGGTATTCATTCTTGTGATTGATTGGTTCATTCCTCGACTTGGCGGTACAACCATCTTGCTCTCTCTCTTTACATTACCGTAAACTAGTTGTCAAGCTCTTTAGTGTAGCTAGTCGTGAGAGTTTGTTAGTTTTTTAGTGCGGCTCTTTAGTTAGCCTTTGAGAGCACACTAACTTAGTGTACTGACATAGCCATTGTGTGGATAGAGACTATAGAAATCAGAATTGTGGTAGGTGGCTTGCATTTTTAGTAGGCTAGCGCAACACTCGCTTTGTCTCATATTTTTGTAACCGGTTTGCTAAGTGTTTTTGTAGAAATTTTTAATAGGCTATTCACCCACACTCTATCCATTAGGACCTTTCAATGGTCCCTCCCATAGCAGAGAGAGCTTGTGGCAGTTCTTGTTGCTCTAGACGAGGCAGAGCACCAAGTCCCCGACGTTGAAGGCCCGACCCTGCACTAGACGGCCATGGTACCGGCGCAACGCTTGCTGGTCTTTGGTCGAGCAGAGGAGGGCGACATCACGCGCTTTTTCTAGCTGGTCCATGGCATCTTCGAGGGACGCCTCGGCTCCCTGTTTGTCATACACCCTGACCCTTGGTGCTTCGTAGTTGAGGTCGGTCAGGAGGATATCCTCAAAACCGTAGACCATGAAGAATGGTATGTAGCCGGTGGCCCGACTGGGGGTCATCCTCAGGCTCCAGAGCACCATGGGAAGCTCCATGAACCATCGTCCGCCAAACTTGTTCAATCGGTTGAAGATCCTAGACTTAAGGCCTTGTAGGACCATGCCGTTTGCACGCTCGACCTACCCATTCATGGGGGGTGCACCACAGCGGCCCAATCGACGCGGATATGGTATTCATCGTAGAATCGGAGGAACTTCTTTCTGGTGAACTGCGTGCCATTAATCGTGATGATGGAGTTTGAGACCCCAAAGAGATGGATGATGTCAAGGAAGAACAGCATGGCTTGCTCGGACTTGATCATGGAGATCGGTTGAGCCTCTATCCACTTTGTAAACTTGTCTATGGTGACAAGCAAGTGCGTATAGCCCCCGGACACCCTCTTGAGAGGTCCAACCAGATCGAGCCCCTAGACCATGAACGGCCACGTGATGGGGATCGTTTGGAGTGCTTGGGCTGGTAGGTGGGTTTGCTGGGCGTAGGACTGACACCCTTCATAGGTGCGTACAATATGTTTGGCATCGGCTACTGTGGTCGGCCAGTACAAGCCTTGTCGGAATGCATTTCCAACTAGGGTTCTAGGAATGGCATGGTGACCGCATACCCCACCGTGGATGTCATTCAGCAACCGCTTCCCTTGTTCGATTGGGATGCGGCGCTGTAGGATCCTGGTGTGGCTTCGCTTGTAGAGCTCGCCTTCAATAAGGACAAAGGACTTGGCATGATGCGTGAGCCACCGAGCCTCTGACTTGTCCATCGGCAGCACCTCATGGAGGAGGTAGTCAAGGTAAGGCATCCTCCAGTCATCCAGAGGGTCAGGCTCTGTCGTTGGATCCTCATCAAGCTCCATGACCTCAAGGTCAGATGGAGTCGATGGCTGGTCAGTACCCAAGCCCAAGGCAGGTGACCCATCACCGGCTTGTTCTAGCTCCGCGTAGCAGACCAAAGGATTGTGCTGATCGTTGGCGAAGACGCCTATTGGCACCGGCTCTCGGCCGGACGCTATTTTCGCCAGTGCGTTGACCGCCTCGTTGAGACTCCTCAGGATGTGATTGAGCTCAAGACCGTCAAACTTGTCCTCCAGCTAGCGGACTTCTCAGCAATACGCAGCCATCTTGGCATTGTGGTAGCTCGACTCCTTCATGACTTGGTCGATGACCAGCTGGGAGTCACCCCGGACGTCGAGGCGTCGGATACCCAACTCGATGGTGATGCGCAGGCCATTGATGAGCGCCTCATATTTGGCCACATTGTTGGAGGAGGGGAAATGGATGCGAACCATGTACCTCATGCGTACCCCGAGGGGCAAAATGAAGACTAGCCCTACGCTGACGCCTTTCTTCATCAGCGATCCATCGAAGTACATCATCAAAAAAGTACTCCTCGGTCTACTCTGCAACAAAATTAGCTAGCACTTGGGACTTGTTGGATGTCTAGGAGGCATACAAAATGCCTTGACCCATCAGTTTGAGTGCCCACTTCATGATTCTTCCCGTGGCATCCTGGTTTTGAACAACCTCGCCGAGGGGGAAGGACATCACGACCGTCACCGGATGTGACTCGAAGTAGTGACGTAGCTTCCTCTTGGTGATAAGGACGGCGTATAGGGGCTTCTCTATTTGGGGGTAGCGGGTCTTGGAATTGGACAAGACCATGCTAATGAAGTACACGAGATGCTGCACTTTGAGGGCCTATCCCTCTTCTTCTCGCTCTACCACCAGGGCGGTGCTAACCACTTGCGTGGTGGCCACGATGTAGAGCAGAAGCTATTCCCCGTCGGTCAGAGCAACCAGGATTGGGGCCTTTGTCAGAAGCTGCTTGATGGTGTCAAGTGCTTCTTGGGCCTCGGGCGTCCATTCGAAATGGTCGGCCTTCTTCAGGAGCTGATAGAGGGGGAGACCTCATTCGCCGAGGCGCGAGATAAAGCGGTTGAGCGCGGCGAGGCACCCTGTAAGGCATTGTACCCCCTTTATGTTCTGAATCAGGCCCATCCTTGTGATGGCCGAGATCTTCTCTGGGTTGGCTTCGATGCCACGCTCGAAGATGATAAAACCCAACAACGTACCCCTTGGGACCCGAAAACACACTTCTCGGGGTTGAGCTTAATGTTGTTTGCTCGGAGCTTCATGAAGGTCTGCTCTAGGTCAGCTATGACCTGGTCAGCCCATTTGGATTTGACCATGATGTCATCCACGTAGGCCTCAACGGTTCACCCGATGAAGTCCCCAAAACATTTGAGCATACAACGCTAGTACGTTGCCCCCACATTTTTTAGACCGAATGGCATTGTGATGTAGCAGAACGATCCGAATGGGATGATGAAAGATGTCACGAGCTGGCCAGACTCTTTCATCGTGATTTGATGGTACCTAGAGTACGCATCAAGGAAGCAAAGGGTTTCGCACCCTGAGGTTGAGTCGACTACTTGGTCTATGCGTGGAAAAGGAAACGGATCCTTTGGACACATTTTGTTGAGACCCATGTAGTCAACACACATTCTCCATTTCCCACTCTTTTTTCATAGAAGAACAGGATTCGCTAACCACTCGGAGTGGTATACTTCCTTGATGAACCCGGCCGCCAAAAGCTTCACAGTCTCCTCGCCGATCTCCCTGTGTTTCCCCTAGTCAAAGCGAAGCATGCACTGCTTCACTGGCTTGGAGCCTGACCTGATCTTCAAGGCATGCTCGGTGACTTCTCTCGGAATGCCTAGCATGTCCGAGGGTCTCCATGCAAAGATGTCTCTATTGGCACAAAGGAAGTCGATGAGCGTACTTTCCTATTCGGAGGAAAGCGTGGTGCCAATGCTCACCACTTTGCCCTTGGAGCCGCTGGGATCTATGAGGACCTCCTTGGCGCCCTCTATAGGCTCAAAAGACCCGACCGATGGCTTGGGGTCGGGTGCTTCTTCGGCGACCTCCTTCCTGATGGCCGCAAGCTCCTTGGAGGCGACGATTGCCAGGGCATGTTCGCAGCACTCGACCTCACACTTGTAGGCGCACTGGAAGGAGGTGTCGATGGTGATGACCCCGCACGGTCCTAGCATCTTTAGCTTCAGATACGTGTAGTTGGGGATGATCATGAACTTCACGTAGCATGGACATCCCAGGATGGTGTGGTAGGTTCCGTGGAACCCAACCTCCTCAAAGGCGAGGGTCTCTGCCCTATAAGTGGTCAGATCCCCAAAGGTGACGAGCAGATCGATCTGCCCAAGCGGCATGGCCTGCTTCGGTGTACATGATGTTGAGGTCGTTACCTCTATCCATCAGTACCTTGGTGAGCCGCTTTGTGCTGATGATTGGGTCAACCACAAGCGGATATCGTCTCGTCTATGGGACGCTTTCCGGGTCAGTGGTGCGCAGTGAAGGCCACCCTCTGTCCCTTGACCAGACACTAAAGATAAAGAGGGACCGGACGCACAGGGGGTGCGTCCGGTCACCTAGTGAGGTACGCTGACGCAAGCAATAGAGAGAGGCTGAGTTGACTGGACACAGGCCTAGGTTCGGTCATGAGCCTCCAGACGCGTCCGGTCATGAATTTCTGCCTCTAGAACCTTACTTGAAATGATCGGACTCCAATGATGGAGTGTCCAGTCACTTTGAGCAGTGCATCCGGTTGCAACTTAACACGTGGCATGAAGTAGACTAGCCGTTAAGATCAGGCGCTCAGCATTTGAGGCTGATGACACGTGGCGAACATCGGGTGACCGGACGCTGGGGTCATGCATCCGGTCAATCTGACCGGTGCATCTGGTCAGCCTGAATTTCAGAGGACAGAGGAGCCAATGGCTCTATTAGTGGGGTATTCATTCTTGTGATTGATTGGTTCATTCCTCGACTAGGCGGTGTAACCATCTTGCTTTCTCTCTTTATATTACCGCAAACTAGTTGTCAAGCTCTTTAGTGTAGCTAGTCGTGAGAGCTTGTTAGTTTGGTTAGTGTGGCTCTTTAGTTAGCCTTTGAGAGCACACTAACTTAGTGTAGTGACATAGACATTGTGTGGATAGAGACTATAGAAACCAGAATTGTGGTAAGTGGCTTGCATTTTTAGTAGGCTAGCACAACACTCGCTTCGCCACATATTTGTCTAACCGGTTTGCTAAGTGTTGTTGTAGAAATTTTTAATAGGCTATTCACCCCCCTCTAGCTATTAGTACCTTTCAAGTGGTATCGGAGCCGTGGTCACCGTGATTTGAGGCTTAACAACCTTCAGTGTCAAAGTGGCTCAAATCAATAACACAAAGAAGCCACACCAATTTGATGGCTCCAACTATCCCTATTGGAAGGCTAAGATGAGAACATATATCAAGTCAATCAATAGGAAAGTTTGGAAGGTGGTGGAGACCAACATTGAGATAGAGGATCCAGAGAACCCCACCGCCGCCAAAGAAGTGCTTCTCTAAAACAATGACATTGCTCTTAGTGCCATTCATGATGCTATTGATGAGAGAACATTTAAGCAAATCAAGAACATTGAGATGACTCATGAAGCATGGAACAAGTTGGAGGAATCATTTGAGGGCACTCAAGCCATGAAGGGTGCAAAGGCATACATTCTCGAGGAGAAGTTTGCAAGCTACAAGATGAAGGAGGATGAGATTGTGCCGGAGATGTTCCATAGGCTTCAAGTGCTTGTCAATGATCTCAAAGCACTTGAAGAAGAGGTGAAGGACAAGAACTTCTCCCACAAGTTCTTGAGATGCTTACCCTCAAGATTTGGCACATTGGTCACTATTCTAGTGAGGAGTGGTTTGGACACCATGACACCAAACCAAGTGTTGAGAGATATAATGACTGATGATACATATAGGGATGATGATAAGAAGGAAGAAAAGAAGGAGAAGAAAGATGAGAAGAAGGATGAGAAGAAGAAGAAGAGTGTGGCATTCAAGGCCACATCATCCAAGGGCAAGGCAAAGCAAGAATCATCAAGTGAAGATGAAGACTTCAGCTTTGATGAGATGGATGATGAGAAGATGGCTCTCTTTGTCAAGAGATTTGGCAAGTTCATGATGAAGAAGGGCTACCATGCTAAAAGAAAGAAGTCTTCATCCAAGAACATGGAAGAGTCAAGAAGGTGCTTCAATTACGGAAGCAAAGATCATCTTGTTGCTCAATGCCCATACAATAGTGACAATGATAATGACAAGAAGAATAAGAAGAAGGACAACAAGGAAAAGAAAGAGAAGAAGGACAAGATGACCTTCAAGAAGAAGAAGAAGGGTGGTTCATATGTAGTCACTTGGGATAGTGATACTTTCTCAAGTGATGATGATGATAGTGATGATGACAAGACCACCAAGAAGAAGGCACTTGCAAGCATTGCTATCAATGAGAAGTCTTCTCTCTTCGACACTCCATCATGCTTCATGGCTAAGGCCACTAAGGTACAAACTTGTGATGATGGAAGTGATGAGGAACATGATAATGAAAATGAAAATGAAAATGAAAATGAAAATGAAAATGAAAATGAAAATGAAAATGAAAATGAAAATGAAAGTCATAGTGATGATGATGAACCAACTAAGGATGAATTACTTGACATGCTAGATGATGCTAAAGAACACTTTGACATTAAGAGAAGGGAATGCACAAGCTTGCATAAGGAACTAAAAGCCCTTAAGCAAGCCTTTGATGAGCTCAATGCATCTCATGAGAGGCTAGAGGAAGCCCATGAGAAGCTTGGCAAGGCTCACAAGAAGCTTGAAAAAGCTCATTCCTCTTTACTTAATGAGCAAAATGAGAAGAAGCATGTTGAGACATGTAATGTAGGCTTAACTTGTGACTTAATTGATGAATCATTCTATAAGCCTATCATTGTTGCTCCCACTAACCCTTCTTGTAGCACATCTACTTCTACCTCATCTAGTAGTGATGGTTTCACATGTGATGCCTCACTAATGGTTGAGAATGAGACTCTCATGAAGGAGGTCAATGAGCTCACTCACACCTTGGCTAAGGCCTATGGTGGTGAGGACCGCTTGCTTATGTGCTTGGGTAGCCAAAGAGCTTCTCTCTGCAAAGAGGGATTAGGCTATACCCCAAAGAAAGGAAAGGCGGACTTTGCTCCTCACAAGACTAGTTTTGTGAAGAACAATGGTCGGTTTTGCACTAGTTGCAATCAAGTTGGTCATGTAGAGCAAAAGTGCATGAACAAGAAGTCACAAGCTAATGTATCCTCCATTAAGCTTGATTCTTTCTATGTGCTTACCAACGGTGCAAATGGTGTAAAGGATAAGTTCATTGGTGCACCATGGATGGGCTCAAAGAGGAAAGCCATTTGGGTACCAAGGAGCTTAGTGACTAACCTTCAAGGACCCAAGCAAGTTTGGGTACCTAAAAAGAATTGATCTTCTTTTGTAGGTCAATTACAAAGCCGGGGGAAGGCATTGGGTTCTTGATAGTGGGTGCACTTAACACATGATCGATGATGCAAGAATGTTCAACTCGATCAATACCAATGGCAATGATGGTTATGATAGTATCACATTTGTTGACAATGGCAAAGGCAAGGTCAAAGGGCTTGGTAAGATTGCAATATCCAATGACTTGAGCATTTCCAATGTGTTGCTTGTTGAGAGCTTGAACTTTAATTTGCTATCCGTGGCTCAATTGTGTGATCTTGGATTCAAATGCATATTTGGGGTTGATGATGTTGAGATCATAAGTATAGATGGCTCTAACTTGATCTTTGAGGGCTTTAGATATGAGAATCTGTACTTGGTTGATTTCGATGCTAGTGAAGCTCAATTATCTAGATGTTTGTTCACTAAGTCTAGCATGGGTTGGTTATGGCATAGAAGGCTTGGTCATGTTGGAATGAAACAATTAAACAGATTGATTAAGCATGACTTGGTCAGAGGCTTGAAAGATGTTGTGTTTGAAAAGGATAAGCTTTGTAGCTCTTGTCAAGCCAGCAAACAAGTTGGAAACACCCATCCTAAGAAAAGCATGATGAGTACTAATAAAGCATTTGAGTTATTGCACATGGATTTGTTTGGGCCAACTCAATACACTAGCATTGGTGGCAACAAATATGGCTTTGTGATAGTGGATGATTACACTAGATACACTTGGGTATTGTTCCTAGTGGACAACAGTGATGTATTTGCAACATTCAAATCATTTATCAAGGGCATTCACAATGAGTTTGAAACATCCATCAAGAGAGTTAGAAGTGACAATGGTAGTGAGTTCAAGAACACTAGAATTGATGAGTTGTGTGATGAATTTGGAATTAGACATCAATTCTCATCAAAGTACACTCCACAATCAAATGGCCTTGTTGAGAGGAATAATAGAACACTCATTGATATGGCAAGGTCTATGCTTAGTGAGTACAATGTGAGTCAATCTTTTTGGGCCAAAGCTATCAACATGGCTTGCTATTGTAGCAACCGCCTCTATTGTCACCCATTAAAAGAGAAGACACCATATGAACTCTTGAATGGTAAAAAGCCCAACATTGCATATTTTTGGGTCTTTGGTTGTAAATGCTATATCGTGAAGAAAGGCACTAGATTGGGCAAGTTTGACAAGAAATGTGATGAAGGATTTCTACTTGGTTATTCCACTACAAGCAAAGCATATAGAGTTTGGAATTTGGATAGTGGTACTCTTGAGAAAGTTCATGATGTTGAATTTGATGAAACCAAGGGTTCACAAGAAGAGAAAGAGAACTTGGAAGATGTTAGAGGCATTCAACTTTCAAATGCCATGAAGGACATGGATGTTGGTGAATTGAGGACTAGGCAAGTGAATGATGATGAAGATGATCAAGTGCAAGTGCTCTCTAACTCAAATGTGCAAGATGATACAAATCAAGCTAGTACAAGTGGCTCTCATGATAATGAACAAGATCAAGTGGCTAGTGCATCATCTCAACCCAATGATCAAGCAAGTGTAAGCAATCAAGCTCCAATCCTCCAACCAACCAATATTACAAGGGATCATCCATTGGACACTATAATTGGAGATATTTCTAGAGGTGTACAAACAAGATCAAGACTAGCTTCATTTTGTGAGCATTTCTTATTTGTGTCATCCATTGAACCAAAGAAAATAGATGAAGCATTAAAGGATGCTGATTGGGTGAATGTTATGCATGAAGAATTGAATAACTTCACAAGAAATTAAGTATGAGAATTAGTAGAGAGACCAAAGGGACATAATGTGATTGGAACCAAATGGGTCTTTAGAAACAAGCAAGATCAAGATGGGATAGTAGTAAGGAACAAAGCAAGATTGGTAGCACAAGGATATACACAAATTGAAGGTCTTGACTTTGGAGAAACATATGCCCCAGTTGCTAGATTGGAAGCAATTAGAATCTTATTAGCCTATTCTTGTGCCCACAACATCAGGCTCTATCAAATGGATGTCAAGAGTGCATTTCTCAATGGTTACATCAATGAAGAAGTATATGTTGAGCAACCTCCTAGTTTTGAAGATGACAAGAAGCCCGACTATGTGTACAAGTTGAAGAAGGCATTGTATGGCTTGAAGCAAGCACCAAGAGCATGGTATGAGAGATTGAGAGACTTTCTACTCTCTAAAGGGTTCATGATGGGCAAGGTTGACACCACTCTTTTCACCAAGAAGATTGGCACAGACTTATTTTTGTTGCAAATCTATGTTGATGACATCATATTTGGATGAACCAATCAAGACTTTTGTGAAGAGTTTGGTAAGATGATGGCTAATGAGTTTGAAATGTCCATCATTGGAGATTTAAGTTACTTCCTTGGTCTTCAAATCAAGCAATTGAAGAATGGTACATTTGTGAGTTAAGGCAAGTACATCAAAGACATGCTCAAGAAGTTTGGCATAAGTGATAGCAAAGTCATTAGTACACCAATGGGAACAAATGGCAACTTGGATAGTGATGCAAGTGGCAATATGGTGGATCAAAAATTGTATCAGTTTATGATTGGAAGCCTACTCTATGTGACCGCATCAAGGTCGGATGTCATGTTTAGTGTATGCATGTATGCAAGATTTCAAGCCTCACTAAGAGAAAGTCATTTGAAGGCTAAAAAGAGAATATTGAGGTACTTGAAGCACACACAAAATGTTGGTTTGTGGTATCCCAAAGGAGCAAAGTTTTAACTAGTTGGTTACTCTGACTCGGATTATGCAGGATGCAAGGTTGAAAGGAAGAGCACCTTGGGTACATGTCAATTGTTGGGAAGATCACTTGTTTCATGGTCATCAAAGAAGCAAAATAGTGTTGTATTATCAACCACCGAAGCCGAATACATATCCGCCGGTAGTTGTTGTGCACAAATACTTTGGATGAAGGCCACCTTGAATGACTTTGGAATCAAGTTCAAGAAAGTGCCATTGCTATGTGACAAAGATAGTGCAATCAAGTTAACCAACAACCCGGTTCAACATGCAAGAACAAAGCACATTGATGTCCGCCACCATTTTATAAGAGATCACCAACAAAAAGGGGACATTTGCACTGAGAGTGTGGACACCGAAGATCAACTTGCTGATATATTCACCAAGCCATTAGATGAGAAAAGATTTTGCAAGCTAAGGAATGAGTTGAACATATTGGATTTCTCAAATATGTGTTGATGCACCCCCCCCACTTATATGACATGCCTCTCCTTCGAGCAATCCAAGGTAAAAGTTGATTGGCATGTCATACATCCTTGCTAAGGACATGTTTAGAGCATCTAGTCATCTTTCATATTTAATAGGCTCATTCATAAAAATCAAATGATTTTGATGTTTGTATGGTACCACTATTGCTTCTATGCTTAATTTGGTCTAGTGGTAGCATATGACATGTTTGTGGGCTTATAAACCTAGTGTTTGATCTAGAAAATGAGTTGTAAGTATTTAACTCAACATGGTACAAGATAACCCTTGTTTGGAGGTGTGAAGAAGCTTGTCCTTGGATCAAACCGAGTTAAATATCTTCGGCAAGTGATCTAGATTGGACCAAAATTTGGGAAAATGATCCTCACCCCATTGATTGACAATGATAATCTCAACCTATTTAAAATTAAACCTTTGTGGTCATTGATGACAAAGGGGAAGAAATAGTGTACAAAGATAGTGAAAAGATAACAAAGAGGGAGAAATTGACATAGGGGGAGAGATATGACAAAGGAAGGGGATCAATTAAAATTTTAAGCACACAAGTAGGGGGAGCAAGCTCATGAACTTGTATGGTGCATTTGAATGTGCATTTCATATATTTGCTTGCACGGCACAAGTTTTAAATTTCAATATCCATGCTTGTGTGGTATATGCTAGTTGTAGGATTGAATGATGAAATGAAAAACTAGCATGCATAGGTTAAGAAACTAGACTTATGTTCATTTTATGGAAACTAGACCTTGCTTCTAATATTGATCTCATGGGGTATTCTAGTTTTTGTGTATGTCTAGTTACTAATGGTGCTAAGGATGGTATATTGATACACTCCGATTGGTATCACGCTTCAAAGGTCCATCTTTTATACCTTAGCATCATTTGGTAGACATTGTCTCCTATATTTCCTATCTAAGCATATATGCAAGCTACAATCCAAACTCTTAGCACATATATAGGGGGAGCAATTGCTACCATATGGGATTCATGAAACTTGTCCATATCCTTTTACACATGGTAAATATGCTTGGGCAAGCAACATGGATTCAAATGAATTTCAGTTCATATCTTTGTGAATGGGTTGTCATCAATTACCAAAAAGGGGGAGATTGAAAGCTCTAGTTTGGTTTTGGTGAATTGATGAAACCCTAAGTGCTAACCTAGTTTATCAAAGTGATTATGAGAAAGGTAGCACTACTCCAAGTAATGAAGCATTGGTGAAGATCATGATGATGGTGATGGCATTGTGATGATCAAATGCTTGGACTTAGAAAAGAAGAAAGAGAAAAACAAAAGGCTCAAGGCAAAGGTAAAACTTGATAGGAGTTTTTTTGTTTTAGTGATCAAGACACTTAGTGAGTGTGATCACATTTAGGATCGATAACTATACTATTAAGAGGGATGAAACTCGTATCGAAATGCGGTTATCGTAGTGCCGCTAGATGCTCTAACTCATTGCATATGCATTTAGGATCTAGTGAAAAGCTAACATCCTTGAAAATCCTTGTGAAAATATGCTAACACACGTGCACAAGGTGATACACTTGGTAGTTGGCACATTTGATCAACGGTGGTGAAGTTTGGGGTCAAAAGGACAAGTTTCATATTGACCAGACTCTGCCTTGGGTAGTGACTAAACTCTGACCCTGCGTCTGGTCAGTGGCGTGCAGTGAAGGCCGGCCTTAGTCCCTTGACCGGACGCTGAAGAGAAAGTGGGACTGGATGCACAGGGGGTGCATCCGGTCACCTAGTGACGTACGCTGACGCAAGCAACAAAGAGAGGTAGAGTTGACCGGGCGTAGGCCTGGGTCCGGTCATGAGCCACCAGACGAGTCCGGTCATGAATTTATGCCTCTAAAACCTTACTAGAAACAACCAGAGTCCAGTGATGGAGCATCCGGTCACTTTGAGCAGTGTGTTCGGTCGCAACTTAACACATGGTGCAAAGCAGACTAGCTGTTAAGATCAGGCGCTCGGCATTTGAGGCTAATGACACATGGCGAGCATCGAGCGACCGGACGCTGGGGTCCTGCGTCCGGTCAATTTGACCGACGCGTCCGGTTAGCTCAAATTTCAGAGGACAAAGGAGCCAACGGCTCTATTAGTGGGGGCTCTCTATTTAAGCCCCATGGCTGGCTCAAGCTCACTCTCTTGGCCATTTTGCATTGATATAGCAACCTTGTGCGCTTAGCCAAAGTCCTTCCACTCATCTCCATCATTGATTCATCATCTTTGTGAGATTGGGAGAGAATCCAAGTGTGTTGCTCGAGTGATTGCATCTAGAAGCACTTTGTGTTCGTGTTTCGCTGGGGGATTCGCTTGTTACTCTTGGTGCTTGCCACCACCTAGATGGCTTGGAGCAGCGAGGATCATCAAGTGGAGGTTGGTGATTCTCTCCGGCTCCGATCGTGGTGATTGTGAGGAGTTCTTGACCTATCCCCGGCGAAGAGCCAAAAGGTACTCTAGTAAATTGCTTGTGGCTTATGTGATCCTCATCTTGTGTTGGTTGTGCAGCACCCTATTGAGGGTTTGGCGTGTGATGCCAATTAGCGCATGAACCTCCAAGTGAGTGGATCGCCACAACGATGACTAGCTTGCCGGCAAGCAAGTGAACCTCGGTAAAAAAATCATTGTGTCATCATTTGATTCCGAGGTGATTGGTATTCATTCTTGTGATTGATTGGTTCATACCTCGACTCGGCGATATAACCATCTTGCTCTCTCTCTCTTTACATTACCGCAAACTAGTTGTCAAGCTCTTTAGTGTAGCTAGTCATGAGAGCTTGTTAGTTTGGTTAGTGTGGCTGTTTAGTTAGCCTTTGAGAGCACACTAACTTAGTGTAGTGACATAGCCATTGTGTAGATAGAGACTATAGAAACTAGAATTGTGGCAGGTGGCTTGCATTTTTAGTAGGCTAGCGCAACACTCGCGTCACCTCATATTTGTCTAACCGGTTTGCTAAGTGTTGTTGTAGACATTTTTAATAGGCTATTCTCCCCCACTCTAGCCATTAGGACCTTTCAACAGTCCCTCCCATAGCGGAGAGAGCTTGTGGTGGTTCTTGTTGCTCTAGACGAGGCGGAGCACTAGGTCCCCGATGTTGAAGGCCCGACCCCACACTCGACGGCTGTCGTACCGGCGCAACGCTTGCTGGTATTTGGCTGAGCGGAGGAGGGCGACATCGCGCTCTTCATCTAGCTGGTCCATGGCATCTTCAAGAGATGCCTTGGCTCCCTGTTCATCTTACGCCATGACCCTTAGCGCTCCATAGTTGAGGTCGGTCGGGAGGATAGCCTCAGAACCGAAGACCATGAAGAATGGTGTGTAGCCGGTGGCCCGGTTGGGGGTCGTCCTCAGGCTCTAGAGCACCGTGGGAAGCTCTGTGACCCATCGTCTGCCAAACTTGTTCAATCAGTTGAAGATCCTAGGCATAAGGCCTTGTAGGACCATACCGTTTGCGCGCTCGACCTGCCCGTTCGTGGGGTGATGTAGACACGGACCGATCTTCCAAAAGGTATGATTGCATCGATTGGTGGAGACTCGACGTTCACGATCTAGGCTTCGAACCAAGACTGATTTGGACCCCCGCAATCATTACACCACTGCTTCGTTGGTTATCAACCACGCGAACGCGATTGACCTCGGTGAGAAGGCTTTCCTGCAAGCAAACCGAGAACACAAGCAAGAACAGGATGAACGCAATCTGAAATTGCAAATAAATATGAGGCTTATGATAACAAGAAGGAGTTCAAGTCTTTATTCAAAAGGACAAATCACCACAGGTGTTCAAGATCAAGAACTGGGGCCCTGGTTCACAGCAAGCAGCCTTGGCGGCACAGTTGCAGCAAAATGACGTCTGTTTCACGAGAAAATCAAGAACTGAATAAAACCCAAACCCTAAGGAGAGCGACAGCTGCTAATTATAGAGTCCTGGATGTTACCCCCCTGAATGCGCCCCATAATGGGCCCAAAAACAATACACGGTCCAACAGACCAAAAGACGGTGTCGTAGCACCCTGGCAGATTCTGGACACTGACTTGTTTCGACGATTCCCATTTATTCCGAAGGGCTTTTGACATGAGACCACTTGCATTGGCTTCCTTATCTAATTAGCTTTCCATCCATATGTAGATCGTCGAAAATGGAGCCCGGACGCACTCGTGTGACCAGTTTTATGACAGATTGGTCCTGGAACCCGAGATAGGCTTGAACTTGAGTTGCTTTGGGCCTCCACCTCGGGGACTCGAACCGAATTAGCCTCGGGCCTCCTTCTTGACTTGGACACCCTTGCTGGCCTCCTACCCCTCCATACCATGTGCCAAACATGGTTGTATGCATGGGTGTCATGTCCTCATCATGGGGGGGTGCACCACGATAGCCCAATCGACGCGGATGTGGTATTCATCGCAGAATTGGAGGAACTTCTTTCCAGTGAACTACATGCCATTATCCGTGATGATGGAATTTAGGACCCCAAAGCCATGGATGATGTCAAGGAAGAATAGCACGGCTTGCTCGGACTTGATCGCGGAGATCGGTTGAGCCTCTGTCCACTTTGTAAACTTGTCTATGGTGACAAGCAAATGCGTATAGCCCCCGGGCACCCTCTTGAGAGGTCCGACAAGATCGAGCCCCTAGACCGCGAATGGCCACATGATGGGGATCGTTTGGAGTGCTTGGGCTGACATGTGGGTCTACCGGACATAGTACTGACATCCTTCATAGGTGCGTACAATCTGTTCGGCATCGGCTACTGCGGTCGGCCAGTAGAAGCCTTGTCAGAATGTGTTTCCAACCAAGGTTCTAGGCACAGCATGGTGACCGCATACCCCACCGTGGATGTCGTTCAGCAACCGCTTCCCTTGTTTGATGGGGAAGCAGCGTTGCAGGATCCCAGTGTGGCTTCGCTTGTAGAGCTTGCCCTCAATAAGGACAAAGGACTTGGCGTGATGCGTGAGCCGCCGAGCCTCTGTCTTGTCCATCGGCAGCACCTCATGGAGGAGGTAGTTGAGGTAAGGCATCCTCTAGTCATCCAGAGGGTCAGGCTCTATCCCTAGATCATCGTCAAGCTCCATGACTTCGAGTCGGATGGAGTCGATGGTTGGTCAGCCCCTGGGCCTAGGGCAGGTGACCCGTCATCGGCTTATTCTGGCTCCACGTAGAGGACCGAAGGCCTATGTTGATCGTTGGTGAAGATGCCCGTTGGCACCGGCTCTTGGTCGGACGCTGTTTTTGCTAGTGCATCGGCCACCATGTTGAGACGCCTTGGGATGTGATTGAGCTCAAGACCGTCGAACTTATCCTCCAGCTAGCAGACTTCTTGGTAGTACGCAGCCATCTTGGCATTGTGGCAGCTCGACTACTTCATGACTTGGTCGATGACCAGCTGGCAGTCACCCCGAATGTCGAGGCGTCGGATACACAACTCGATGGTGATGCGCAGGCCATTGATGAGCGCCTCATATTGGGTCACATTGTTGGAGGAGGGGAAATGGATGCGAACCATGTACCTCATGCGTACCCCGAGGGGCGAAATGAAGACTAGCCCTACGCCGGTGCCTTTCTTCATCAGCGATCCATCGAAGTACAACGTCTAGTACTCCTCGGTCTACTTTGCAACGAAATCAGCCAGCACTTGGGACTTGATGGCCGTCTAGGAGGCATACGAAATGCCTTGACCCATCAGTTCGAGTGCCCACTTCATGATTCTTCCCGTGGCATCCTTGTTTTGAACAACCTCGTCGAGGGGGAAGGATATCACGACCATCACCGGATGTGACTTGAAGTAGTGACGCAGCTTCCTCTTGGCGATAAGGATGGTGTACAGGGGCTTCTGGATTTGGGGGTAGCGGGTCTTGGAATCGGACAAGACCTCGGTAATGAAGAACACGAGACGCTGCACTTTGAGGGTGTATCCCTCTTCTTCTCGCTCTACCACCAGGGCGGTGTTGACCACTTGCGTGGTGGCCATGATGTAGAGCAGAAGCTATTCCCCATCGGTCGGAGGGACTAGGATTGGGGCCTTTGTTAGAAGCTGCTTGACGGTGTCAAGTGCCTCCTAGGCCTCGAGCGTCCATTTGAAATGGTCGGCCTTCTTCAGGAGCCGATAGAGGGGGAGACCTCATTCGCCGAGGCACGAGATAAAGCAGCTGAGCACAGCGAGGCACCCTGTAACTCATTGTACCCCCTTTATGTTTTGAATCGGGCCCATCCTCGTGATGGCCGAGATCTTCTCTGGGTTGGATTCGATGCCATGCTCGGAGACGATAAAACCCAACAGCAAACCCCTTGGGACCCGAAAACGCACTTCTCGGGGTTGAGCTTAATGCCGTTTGCTCAGAGTTTCATGAAGGTCTGCTCTAAGTTGACCATGACCTGGTCAGCCCATTTGGATTTGACCACGATGTCATCCACGTAGGCCTCAACGGTTAACCCGATGAGGTCCCCGAAACTTTTGAGTATACAACACTGGTACGTTGCCCCCATGTTTTTTAGACCGAACGGCATTGTGATGTAGCAGAATGATCCGAATGGGGTGATGAAAGATGTCGCGAGCTGGTCGGACTCTTTCATCGCGATTTGATGGTACCCGGAGTACGCATCAAGGAAGCAAAGGGTTTCGCACCCTGAGATTGTGTCGACTACTTGGTCTATGCGTGGCAAAGGAAACGGATCCTTTGGACACATTTTGTTGAGACCCATGTAGTCAACACACATTCTCCATTTCCCACTCTTTTGTCGTATAAGAATGGGATTGGCTAACCACTCGGGGTGGTATACTTCCTTGATGAACCCGGCCACCAAAAGCTTCACAATCTCCTCGCCGATCGCCCTGCATTTCCCCTCGTCGAAGCCAAGGAGCTGGTCGCCCTAGGGGTGTGGGCCTCTGGTGCGTGCAGCTGTAGCTCCTCAAGCACCACGTCGATCGCATCGAGGCCGGTGGAGTGGAGATGTCAGACAGCGATGGGAGCCCACACCAACTCTCCCTCCGTTGTGATGATGGAGTCTAGGTTCCCAAAGCGCACGTGCGCGCCCGGGACCCAGCTGACGTTGTGACTAGCCATCCAAGGCCTGGTGTGGATGTCAAGACATGCAAAAGGCCCCTACTTGGCGTGCCAACTGTCGGTGTTTCGAGTTACCACCGAGGAGTAAATTTCTAATATTGCGTGTCTGGCTAGGATGGTGTGCTTAGAGGACACAAGGTTTATACTGGTTTGGGCAGAATGTCCCTACGTCCAGTTCATTGTTGCTGCTCGTGTTACTAGCACTAAAAGTTTGTAGTAGGGGTTACAAACAGGGCAAGAGAGGGAAAGCATCCCAAGTCTCTGGTGGAAAGAGTGAGCGGGTGCTGAGAGCTTGGTCGTTGTTTGGCCGTATGCTCAAATCGTGCTTTTGTGTTGATCTAGCTTGAGTCGGATCTCGGTGAGTTCGTCCGATGCCCCTCATGGGACGCCCTGCTTTCCCTTTTATAGTCCAAGGGAAAGCATGGGTTACAGCGGAGGGAAAGAGAAGAACAAGAGAGAGACAAAGGTCTATAGGATCACTGGGTCCTTCTTCTCCTTCATGCGAGTCTCACCGACTCTATAGATATTAGTAGGAATGGCACCATGTTGTGGCCTTGTCCGTCACTAGCGCCATGCGCAGGCGTCTTCTACCGGTCATGGCGCTCCACTCCGTCCTGGCGGACGTCGTGGTGAACTGACGCGCCTGTCAGTGTTCGTACGAGGGTTAGGCAGAACAGCACCGGTACGTCCAACGCTGTTCTTGATGTGAATCCTCAGGTATGGCCCGTCGTGGCCGCGGGTTACATCAAGGCGTGCCAGTCTCTTCCCTGGTGTCAGAGTTTTGACCCAGGCCCATACGCCTGGACCTGGAGTGGTTGGCAGCGGTATGGGACTCCATTGGGTGAGACAGAGCCCACACCCGAGGGGTCGGGTGAGGCGGAGCGCAAACCCAAGGGTCAGGCGAGACGGTGCTTATGGTCTCGGGGTCGAGCGAGGTGAAGCCCGTGGCCTCGGTGTCGGGCGAGGCGGAGCCCGTGGCCTCGGGATTGGTGTCGAGCGAGGTGGAGCCTGCCCCCAGAGGTCTGGCGAGGCAGAGCCCGTGGCCTCGGTGTCGGGCGAGGAGGAGCCCGCCTCCAGAGGTTAGGCGAGGCAGAGCCCACGACCTTGGGGTCGGGTGAGACGAAGCCCGAGGCCTAGAGGTCGGACGAGGCAGAGCCCGCGGCCTTGGGATCGGGCGAGGTGGAGCCCGTGGCCTCAGGGTCGGGCGATGCAGAGCCCGCTCCCAGAGGTCAAGCGAGGCGAAGCCTGTGACCCTAGGGTCGGGCAAGGCAGAGCCCGCTGCCTCGGTGTCGGGTGAGACAAAGCACGTGACCTCGGTGTTGGGCGAGGTGGAGCCCACGGCTTCGATGTCGAGCGAGTTTGAGCCGGCCCGCAGAGGTCGGGCGAGGCAGAGCCCGTGACCCTAGGGTTGGGCGAGGCGGAGCCCGAGGCCTAGAGGTCAGGTGAGGCGGAGCCCGCGGCCTTGGGATCAGGCGAGGCGGAGCTCGTGGCCTCGGGGTCGGACAAGGCAGAGCTCGCCCCTAGAGGTCGGGCGAGGCAGAGCCTACGACCTAGGGGTCGGGCGAGGCAGAGCCCACAACCTGGGGTCAGGCGAGGCGGAGCCCATGACCTCGGTGTCAGGCGAGGCGGACCCCGTGGCCTCAGGGTCAGGCGAGGTGGAGTCCGCCCCCAGAGGTCAGTTGGAGCAGTAGTCGCGCCCTTGACTGCTCGGATGAATCAGTGTTGATGGTCATTAGCTCCTCCTCTTTGGGTACCCTAGTATTGGTCCCCGACAGTGCTTCACACACCGCACCTGCTGCTGCTGCTGCTGGGTCTACGCGTGCTGCTACTGCGCCTGCCCTATGCTTCGCACCCCGCGCCTGCTACTGCTGTTGGGTCCACGCGTGCTGCTGCTACGCCTGTAGGGAGAGCATGTGCATGGGGCCCGCCTAGCTACATGCGAGAGAGAGGGTGGGAGCATAGTGCGCGTACTCGTGTTGCCCTGGCTGCATGCTCCACCCTAGGGGACCAAGCCTGGTGGTGTAGGGGCATCCGGTTCTACATCGCTGGCTCGCTCTGGCTCTCTACATGTGCGCATGCACTTTGACCAGGGAGTGCTCGGCCATTTGGGCACTGACCGCCCGTTGCGTGCACGTCCGACTATTGGAACTAGCCTGCATGATAGAGATAGGTAGCGTTGGCCCGCATGACAGAGATAGGCAGCATTGGATGGGTGCGTGCCCGCGAGTCAGAGCGTGTGGGGAACAGCACCTACTGCAACATATTGAAACCAGGTGAAACAAATGAAACATATGTTTGCAACATATGTGTATTACTACCGCAACATATAACAACATCCAGATAAAACACTTGCAACATACGTATGAAAATAGGTGAAACATTTGGAACATACACTTGCAACATATGTGTATAGCCATTGGAACATATGCAACATCCAGATGAAAACAGCTGAAACATTTCGAAAACAGAATTGCAATATACGTATATAGCCATTGCAACATATGCAACATCCAGATGAAACACTTGCAACATACATTTGAAACAGCTAAAACATTTGAAACATACACTTGTAACACAAGTGTATAGCCATTGCAACATATGCAACACCATATCTACTTTTGCAACATCCAGATGAAACATATACAACATACATCTGAAACGCATGAAACATACGGTTGCAACATGTGCTCATCTACTTGCTACTGCCCAATAAAGGTTGACACGAGGCGCGGACGGCGCGCGGTGCGAGGCATAGGTGGGGTGCGCGGCACGAGGCGGGTCTGGCGTGAGGCGTAGGGGCGCATGGCGTGAAGCGGGTCCGGCGCGAGGTGCAGGGGCGCGCGGCACGGGCGGTTCCGTCCCGATGGAAGTGTCCAGATTTTTTAATATATGATGGGCCGGTCAGACCTGATCCCCAGGCTCAGCGAAGGCACGCGTCCGGCCAGACGGACCCTCGCTCGATAGCATTACCGTAACAGGAAAGAACCACCGGAGGCCCGAGCGTCTCGCTAGTGGCAAAGGGCTAGCGCTAGCCTCCGGCGCACGCACCCCCGCTAGGCCAGGCGGCGGCTGGGTGGCTGGAGGCCCCGCGCGCGCCTGTGCCCCCGCACGCTTGTCAGCTAGGTCAGGTAGCGGCCGGGAGGTTTGGCTGCGGCCACTAGGGTTCTGCTCCGAGCGGTGGTGTTCGACCACGAGCAACGTAGGATAGAGGCGGGGGAGCAGGGGTGGCCGCTCTGGCATCGGCCTCGTATGCGGCGGGCTTTCTAGCGACAGGGGCGTCTCCCTCAACTCCACATGCTCGGTGCTATCTAGATCCGAGTGTCTCGACCCCGCTCTTGCACACCGGCTAGGCCAGGGGGCAACCGGGTGGTCGGGGTAGCGGCCAGAGGCCCGCACGTGCCCGTGCCCCTGTGCGCTCGCCGGCTAGGGCAAGCGGTGGCTGGATGGCTGGGGCTATGGCCAAAGCCGCGTGCGCCTCTCCTAGATCCTAGTGTCTGGCCCCCGCACACGCACGTCGGCTAGGCCAGGCGGCCGGAGGCCCGCGCATGCATGTGCCCTCGTGCGGTGGCCGGCTAGGCCAGGCAGCGGCAGGGTGGACGGTGCTGCAGCCGAAGTCGCATGCACTCGTGCGTGTCTGGGTCTGTGCCCGTGCTTGCTGACCGGTCGGCGGCCTAAACGTCGACGGCCAGTCCAAGCAGTTCCACAGATTGATCGTTAGGGGCCGCTGGGCTGCCGGAACACTGCAACTGCAGTGCCCAATATTTCAAGGCCATGGGAAAAACCTCAGGTATCTAGCTCTAAGCTGGTCTGGTCTTCAGGAAGACCCGCTACTGCTTATTGCTGCACATGTGCCAAACCTCAGCTATCTGAGCCTTAATAGGGTGAGCAGCACAGAGACAATGGTTATTTCTGAAGGGTCCTTTCCACAACTAAAGGCACTAATACTGAAGAACATGCTCAATGTCAACCAGTTGACAGTTGGGAAGGATGCTCTTCCAAAAATTGAAGGTTTATATATTGTGGCGCTGCCGAAACTGAATAAGTTTCCTGAAGGATTTGAATCCCTTGTGTCTTTAAGGAAGCTGTGGTTACTGTCTCTGCATAAGGATTTCAAAATCCTGTGGGAGTTAAGTAGAATGCGCCAGAAGATGCCACAAGTGGTGGAGGTTCGCGTCGAGTGATCGCCTGCTTCTTCATACAACAATACTTCTGATTATTTATGCATATAGTCCTTTGTCTTTGATTCTTCTAGTAGACCTGCAATTCTAAATGCTTTTGTGGCTTGTGTTTTTCCTTTCACTAATTTCGGAAGAAACAGATCTCCTCACCAAGAATGTGCCTGATAGTTTAGGGTCTTGTTTGACGGTCCTGCAAGAGATTTCTCGTATGAAAGGCCATGCATGGTTGGAAACTGTCTAATGTAGTCATGATTTGAAACTGTCCCGGGCGAACACGGAAAGCGTGCATAATTGTTTGTTTCAAATTCGAAAAAAAAGCAGGGGTCGTCAAAAGAGTGTCTGCGAGTTCCATAATCTAATCGTCAACTTTCGACTAATTAATCACCAACACTACAGCAGCCACACGCTTTGCCGAGTGCCCCATGCACTCGGCAAAGCCACCCATGCACTCGGCAAATTCTTTGCCGAGTGCAACACTCGACAAAGAGGCTCCGTCGAATCTTTTCACGGTAAAGCCTGCTTTGCCGAGTGCTAAATCTCGGACACTCGGCAAAGGCTTTGCCGAGTGTCAAGCTGGCACTCAGCAAAGGATTGACGGCCGTTGGTCGAAGGCTCACGCCGTCTTAAAAAAAATTTAATTTCTTTGCCGAGTGCAACACTCGGCAAAGAATTTTCTTTTTTTTCAAAACTCTTTGCCGAGTGCCATAGCGCCGAGGCACTCGGCAAAGCCTGTTTTTATTTTATTTTTTTAATTTTCTTTGCCGAGTGCCACTGCCAAGGCACTCGGCAAAGCATTTTTTATTTTTTTTTTTAATTTTCTTTGCCGAGTGCAATGGCCATTGCACTCGTCAAATCTGGGAAATTGTTGCTGCTATTTTCCCAGCTTTGCCGGCAAAGCCACAGCAAAAAAAAAATTGTTTTTTGCTTTTCCATGTAAACAACAGTCCATATATATATATCATAAACCACAATTCAACACAATATATCAGAAACCACATATATATATCACAAATGACCAATTATGTCCGAAATCCACAATATATTACAAACCACAAGTTCACAAGTTCAATACATAAAGGCATGCCTACATAAAACCGACTCCGGAAGCGGCTCACGGCGAATGTGAGGGTTGCGACGCCCTAACTTGCGATGCCGGCGACCCTCCGAGATGGTTCGACGCCGCCCCTGATTGATGCTGCACAAAAGAGAAGAGATTGCACGTGAGTGACAAGATAAAAATGTAAGCAGTTTAAAGAAAAGTTGAAAATTTCGGCAGCACCTCCCCTGCACGGGGAGGTTTCCAAAACCTCCAAGAAAAACGTCGGCACGAAGGCCGACAACCACATTTCTGGCACGAAGGCCGACACGTCAACAAACCCGGCACGAAGGCCCACACATCAACAAATCCGGCACGAAGGCCATCACTAGGTTTGACACTAAGCATGAGCATAGAAAGTAAAGCATCCGAACTCATACTCACCGGAGTAGAATCTGGACGATGTGGTGGTGGTGGTGGTGGTGCAAGCAGGTTGGCTGGGATCTCTCAACCTTGTTGCAGCCCAAGTTGTTGCACTGAACTGGAGCAAAACCCGCTTTTGGGCCTCCAAAGCTTGTAGCCTCGACGCTCGGCCTCCCACTCGGCCACTGGGCCTCCTCTTTGGGACCGAAGTCGCTGCAGCTTCTACCTGCAACATTTGACACCAATGTTTCAATAATGCATAGCTAAGGAATGTAAATGACAAAGAACGATTTAATGAAACTGGAATACTTACGGAGTGCCGCCACCGATGACGGCCGTTGTTTTATGGGCACGCTTAGAGCTCGTGCTTTCATTGCTCGGAGGCGGTGGAGAGGAGTAGAGCCCGTGTCGAGGATGCCATCGCCAATCCGAAACGCCCATGCTTCTTGCCTTTCCCCACCCTCATCACGAGCTCAGATCAAGGCGCCTCGGTCCTCGGATCGTAGTCGGGCCCGTGGGTGACCTTGTCGCCTCCGTGTAAGAAGTGAGGCGGGTGTGGATCTTTGGAGTTGGTGTACGCCTGGGCCCACATCCGGGTTGTACTCGATGTTGGACTTTGCCGGGCCCATGTGGGCCGAGCATACGCCGTGAGTTGGCCAATTGGCTGGCCACCACCGTGCGCCGCCGACTGCGAGAAAGACAACAACATGTGGTAAGAAATAATGCAAAACTGAGCGTGGCTAGATAAGACAAATGGTGGAGACTTACATATGTCTTCGCATACTTGCTGAGGTTGGTGCTGCCCTGATGGTGAGGTACACCTGGCATCATCATACGGTGCTCGCTTTTCTCTTGGTGCGCCCTCTGCCAATCCGCGTCCAACCATTTGTCCACTATAGCAGCCTAGCAATCGGGGTGGGTGGCGCACCAGTTTGGAATCACCTACAAGCCATCATAAGATCAAATTAGGCATAGTTAATCTCAGAAGAAATCAATAGGAGATGTTTCTATTTACCTGTAGGTACTGCTCCCTGGTAAGAACCTCTGTCTCCCTTCTTGCCTGTGTCTTGTTGATTCTTCTGTTACGGAAGGTGGCGTTGTAGTCTCTGTGCGCCTGGAGGCGGGCCTCGTAATACAAGTCCGAGACACGCCTTTTATAGGAAGCGTAAGCCACCTGATACGCCCTATCCTCCTATCCCGGCTAGCATCTGAAGAAGTCATGCATAAAGACACGAGGTATCCATTATTTTGTTTAAAGAATGTGCATTGAATGCAATGAATTGAGGGCCGTAGTGCAAGAAAGGCTTACCCACAACTCCTGAATCACCCGATCCACCAAGTTTCTATGCTCAGTGTCGGTGGCGACGAGGGCGTACTGGTCAAACGAGGGTACCACTGGGTCCTCATCCTCTGACGCCCACACCAGGCCAGGGAAGTGTTCCCTGCACAGAAGTCCCAGGATCCCATTGACATTGCGAGCCTCGATCCCCTCCTCCACAAGCATCTAGTTCTTGCACAAGTGGTTAACAATAGTTATTATTAGCTCTTACTATCATTTTTCAACATATCAAATGAAGAACATATGAAGTTACTTACTTATCCCCCTCGGGTGCAATCAGTGGGCGGCGGTGAGGAGGAATCGGTCGCTTCGAAAGCTGGCTGGGACCTCGCAAGTAGGGTTTGGAGGTCGAGAGGAAGTCGAACCCCGCCCCCTCCTCTGGACGTGTGCGGAACCACCTCCTCGTCAGACATCCTGTGGAGCCACCTCCTCGCCCACCATGGGCGCAGGCCGTCGTCGTCGTCCCTAGAAGAGCGCGAGGAGCCAAGCGTGGTCGGCCGATGGCTCCGCCTGGGCCTCGCCTCGGCCTCCTCTACCTCTCTGTGACGCCTCTCGCCTCCACCTCCGTCTCCTCGCCATGGCGTGTCCCTCGATCTCATGTAAGTCGAGTGATGACTCCTCCTAGTGGGCCCCATCACCGCAAATAAAAAAAGAATAAACCAAAGATTAGTCAAGATAAACGAGAAGTACTTAGCAAGGTATGCAAAAAAAGAAAATGTAATTACAAAATAACATAGTATTATATGTATTTCTAATATTCTTCATGATCGGGATTATCTGAACGATAGGTATCGTCATCACTATCAAGAGCCTCCAAATTGTCAACAGCCTCATCCTCATCGCTGTCGTTGCCTAGTTGTAGTCCGTTAAGCATTTTCAAGTCTCTCAGATCATGCACCTCATCTGCAGCTTCCTCATCAACAACCCATTCCTCGTCTACTTCCATTTCAATCTCTCCTGTTAAGTCTATCTCAAGCATTCCTGGTAGCTCCTCGTCTTGTTGATAGAACTCCCCGTCATCATGCGTGGATGGGTTCAAGTTGTAATCATCATCGTTTGGGCGAGGTAATTTACCATGTGGTGATACCTTGTGCACAATATACTAACCCTGAAGACGTGGGTCGGTTTTGCAAGCATATGGACAATAATAAACTTGCCTGGCTTGTTGAGCCACAATATAGACATCATCTCCTAGATAGAAGGAATCCTGTCTAGTTTCGACTATCCCAAGTTTAGGGGCCTTTTTAGATACTGCAGGATTAAACCACTGGCATTTGAATATGACTGGCCTAGGTGCTTTTTCACCATGGTATTGGAGCTCGTATATTTCTTCAACTGTGCCATAATAGTCCTCCTGCTAAGCGCCGGGCGTAACTACTCCGGGCGTATATACTTCGGTATTCATGGTCTTTGCATTGGGGTGACTCTTCTCGTAGCTTGTTGTGTGAAAGCGATATCCATTCATGTCATAAGCGTTAAATGACGAGACCTTATAGTCAAAGCCTTTGCCCACTTGTCATAATTCGGCACTTATAGACAAATCACTTTGGCACTGCAAGGTAAAGCAGGAGAGAAATGAAATTAGGTAACTAGGAATGCCAAACTTGGAATGGGCTAAGTTGGTCAAAAGGTACCTGAAACATCCTCAATTTTCCGCGAAGGGAAAATCCACAGAATGAATTATAATATGATGAAACCAATAGTTGATTCCATCATATTATCATATATCAGTCGATATCACCGTCAAACATCGTAAGATTACAAGAATACAAGATATTACATCACTGGGGAATACACCTATTACCGAGTTAATCTAGCGGAAGTCTATCGAGTGAAGGCTTCTCCTTCATGGGTCATCATCAGAGTTGACGTAGTGCAACATAGATTCCATCTCCGAACCAAACTTGAGCGTAGGCACGAGACCTCCTAATCCTTCTATAGTCAGCATCTCTGAGAAGCAGGAAATCTGCACACCGCTAGATGTGTGCAGGCCATGGTCAGCACCGATGAGCTTTAGTGGAAAAGATAAAACAAGAGGATCTGGCGATCCTAACATTTGGCTATGGTTTGCATCCTTAGCGCATGAGAAGTAAGTAACAGTAGTAATGTAATAATAATGTCCAGTTTTTTAACACATTCCTAGCCACACACATCCACATCCATCCATATCCATCCACCAACCATCCATCCCAAACCATCTCCACACCACCACACCTTATCTCATCTCACACACTCAGGTCGACAGGCCAACTCCCTCTCGGCACTTGTCTCAACGGCCCACAGCCCCTGGCTCATGACCGGAAAATACCCCAAACCCTGGAGGGAGAATAGAAGGACTCATCTCCTATCTAGTTTAAGCAAAACCCAGGAAAGGTCCATAGCCGACAAGTCGGCATATGTATCGATCGATCAACCAAACACTCTGTAGAGGTTTCACATACCCACAAGATAACCATCCTCAATGGTGCCCCGTCTAGGCAGATTCCGGCCGCTTGCTAGCCTAGAACGATGCCACCCTACCTCTTAGCCCCTGAACATCCCAAGTCCAGTCTGGGATGGGTCGTCATGTGAGTCGAAGCAGAGCCGGGCCCATCGGATATCAAGAGCCGGTCCACAAGGCCTCCCAAGTCTCGGAAGGTGTGGGGAAACCACGCACCCGTGCACCTCCTGCACACGTTCGCCTAGCAGTGAGTGGCATCGCTCTACCAAGTAGTCCGATTGTCCCGCACCATATAGGGTGAGTGGGATGTAAAGGATTCGGTGAATCTGAGTACTAGTAAGTCCTTAGGGGTGACCAAGCCGTAATGTCTTCATCGGGGTTTCCATTTACCGTGCCACCACAAAGACTCTCCACCACTGGCTCCACCTCTCCGAGGTTCACACCCAAGGCCACCTCCAATTACCATTTACCCGCCATGTATTCCATATCCAAGTGCCTAGGTAGCACCACATGGCAAGACTTGCCCTAGGCTCGTCGTTATTCCAGCTTAGTCGACACAACCCTCACTCTCCACGCACCCAAGATACACGCAAAGACGCCACACACCACCAAGTCCAAGCACCCATAGCCAAACCATTCCGGGGTTCACCACCAAACATCACATCCCCGACATAATGCGAAGTGGAGTTAATAATAAGTATAGTGGTGTAATATGCAAGCAAGCGGGCAAGTAAGCATATATAAGCGGCGAATCGCGCAAGGCGTGTGGTGACGTGGTAGAGTGGGTTGCATCAGGGTAATAATGGCTCAGGTAGTAGCATGCATCAAAGTACTAGCAAAGGACTAATTTATAAAGCGCTTGCAGTTCTAGATATTATGCAATGTCTAATAGGATTCTCTAAAAGAGGGTGCTGCCATGACACCTGCGATGTAGAGGTAGTAGTGGTACAATTCTCCATTCGTTGGTGTTCCATTAGCGGGGTCTCCTCCTCCTGTGTTGACTCCATTCCACAGTCCTTGTCGTCGTCCACGTTCTCTTGGTCCGATCGTCAGCTACTCCGTGAAGCGACACGCAAGGCAAGCGAGCACTCAACACTTGAGAAGACGACGAGTCACAGGAAATCCAATAACGCCATCGAGACAATAAGAGATACACGGCTTAGCCCTCTTGGTGGTTGTCCGATTTCCTCGGGCCAAAGAATCACAAGTGGTGGTTTGCTAAGCACAAGCTTAAGTCATGGCCAAGCCAGTATGACTTTACGATAAATGGTTTAAGCCAGAGCTTATCCAGAGCAAACGCCATGGCTCACGATCTTTCGATCCGGTGTCATTGGGTTGACGGGGATTGGAAATCAGGCCCCAAGAAAGAAGATCGACGGGGTTCGGCTCTTATAGCCTTATCCCGCAAGTCTCAATTAGACACGAGTAGCAAACATGAACGATTAACACTATTGTAACTTGGCTCCAACGTACTTTGGCTTGCCCGCCTTGGTAGAAAGCGGTAGCGCAAAGAGATTGGACATCAACGGTTCCCCTCGATCCACACGACACAATAACGTCGGGAGCCGAGAAGAGAGTCGCTCAACACGGCAAAAGATGCGGGGGTTAGCTAGGCACATCCATGTTATGTTCTCAGACACATCTTCAGGAAAGATGGTTTTAGACGGTCGATCGGGTCGACACGCTTGGGTCCGAAGTACGACATAGACCATAGCTTCGCTAACCCAAAGGGAATAGTCCGGTCTTTGATCCAATCGTCGTGGGCAAGATGAAATCGAACAGAGCGGGCTAGCGGTGCATCAAGAGCAAGAACAACAAGAAACAAGGTCTACTTCTTCCAACCCTCGCGCCACGACGAAAGACGGAGCATTGGGAGGAAGCGACAAACACCAAGTGCGTAGACCACTCGTAGGGTACCCGACCTGGGTGCACTGGCACTAAGTCATCTCTCAGATTCGTAGCGGTGCAGTTGTCACCGCGGGAATCAAGGAGATGCGATGGTCATACACGGTACAAGCATACGGGGGTTTTGAGCACGAAGAGGCAAGTAAAAGCAAAAGAGTGGCGTAGCTCCATGGTCATGGCGAGGCGAACTCGCGGCCACAAGCTATGCCAATGAGTTGGCATTCATCATTCCACGATTGTTTACTCCCAGGTTTTCTCCCATAGAACTTGGTCACGAAGGGCTCAAGGCGCGCGGGTGATATCCGCATCGATATCGATATCGATTTTGAATCCATCGCGGCCATGTCCTAGGGCCAAAGGTAGGAGTTAACACTCATAGTATTATGAAGTCAATTAAAGAGCGAGGGGTCAAGTTACACTCGGCATCACGGTCACGGCGAGACGGATCCCGCGATCGTAACGTCCGAACGAGGTACGATCCCTCAGCCGGCTCGAAGGCTCGGCACACAGGTAACAACACCAACAAGCAGCGATAAGAACCAAACATGACCAAAAGACGCAACAACTCGACACGACTATGGAGTAGCACATTCCATAGCTGGGTGATGGATAGATCCTGTAAGACAGTCATGGACAGACAGGTCGTAAGAATAGGGCCCAACAAGATAGATATGCGTATATGGAAAGATGCGAGATGGGGCTTCCCATGGTCTCGGTAAGACATACGTCTAGGGTTCATGGTCCAGAGGGTACGGCTTGCGATAGATGGGGTCATGGCAGTCTCGGCAAGCGAGGCCATGGTGGTCTCGGCAACGGTGGTCTCGGCAATGGTGAAGTTGGTGAGATAGCGGGGGTGGTCGGAGAGATCGTTGAAGTGGTCGGAAAGATCACCGTCGTGGTCAGAAGGCTGGCCAAGGTCGGAAGGCTGACCGAGGTGGTCGAAGTGGTCACAGAGGTGGTCGGAAAGGTTGCAGTGGTGGTCGGAGGGATCGCTGAAGTCCTCGACGCTGGCGCGGCCTCATCCTTGGCATGACGTCAGCATGGCGTCGTCAGGGCTAAACTGCGGCTGATAGGTGGGCCCACGGCACTGGTCACTGACATGTGGGTCCTGTCAATGGTCAACGCTGACCGGTCAACGGTCAACACTTACCGGGCTCAAGTGGGCGCCGGAGGGCCGGGTCAAGGGCCGGATATGGGCCGATTTGGGGGCTGTCCATGGTGGACGACATGGTGTGACCTAGTGGAACGTTGGGAGGGTTCTTTGTGGACCACATCCACACGGGCGCAGCCGAGCGCGGTGCATCGTGCACCCTGTGCATGTAGAATGGGGAAGAAAGGGCGCTTGGATCCCCTGTTTCTACTTCGGTATCCCGCCGGCGGCAGGACGTGCAGGATTGGTTCCGGTGGGGTCTTGTGGCTGGATGGAGCATGTTGTGCGGTTTAAAGGCGGCCTATAGGTGGCGGCTCCGGTGACCAAGTTCCACGGAGGAGTCCACTGCGGCGCGAGAGACACGGCGGAGCTCCGGTGCAGTCTGGTCGACGGCGACGAAGGGGTTTGGGCAGGCTAAGGACTCAACCAGCTAGGTGGCTAAGTGCGGTTGGCCAAGCTGGAGTCCATCGGCGCGACCATGTCGAGCGAGGCGGCCGGAGACAAGCGGAACGTGCACGGCACGGGGCGCCCTGGAGCGCGTCAGCACCGGCGAGGTGGAGGGTAGTCGGGGTTCTTGGGCTTATCTTCGGCTAGGGGCTAGAGCGGGGTGTGTCCCACATCAAGGCGAGGACGTAGAGGCCGATCCTAATGCCTAGGTCTTCATGGTAGGGCCGGAACGGAGCAGCGCCATGGTGGGGTTTGGCCATGGCGAGCGTGACGGGCACAGAGCGGTGGCGCCGGTGTTCGAGGGCTCGCGGTGATGCTCAACGGCGCAACCCCGACGAGTGAGGTGGTCAGAGACGGTAGGAACAGCTGTGCCATGGTGGCGGCATGTGGGCGCAATGGTCCGGCGAGGCGGACGCAGACGACGGCCTCCGAGGCTCATCGACCAAGGGGCGAGCACGGGATATGTTCAACGAAGAGGCGAGGCTAGCATAAAGGGTCTCCGTGTACTGCGGACATGGGAGAAGGCCGGGGAAGCTCACCAGAGGTGCTGGTGAGGTTAGGCTGGTGGTGCGGTGGTGATTCGGTGCCGTGTCGAGTTGACGTAGTGCCGTGCCGAACCGCAGCGGCGAAGAAGGCGTGCTTCCACTTCATCTCCGATGACCACGACGGCTTGGTGGCGTCGGGGCTCATGGCACTGGTCACGGCCGTAGACATGGTGACGCGACGCCGGCTTGATGGTGGCGTCGTCACAGCGCAGGCGCGCTGCTCCGAGGAGAAGCGGGCTCGGCGCCGAGCTCGTGATGGCGTTCCCGTGCGTGGGCACGACGATGATGGCGTGGGTGCGAGGGCACGGCGTGGCTGCTCGACGTGCAGCGCGACGAGGACGTGGCCACGGCGGTTGCGGTTCCGTCGAAGACCGTCGAGGCACGGGCGATGTTGCACTGTGACGAGGAGGAGATAGCGCAGTGGCCGGCTGGAGGGTGCGGTCGTAGTGCTGTGGCTCCGCCTTGGTGCACAGGTCGGTGCAGCATCGAGCAGGCTGTGCTGGCGTCGATGGTGGCGGCACCGGGGGGGTGCTCCGGCTCGGAGACGGCTCGTGGTGGCGGCGTCGCAGTGCAAGCGTGCGGCTCCGAGATGACCCGAGCTTGGCGCAAGGCGGTTCCGCGACGACGGCGACGTCGTGCACCTGCCTCCAAGGCATGGCGTCGGCCTGAACGGCTCCTCGAGTCTTTGCCGCGGCGCGCTAGCGGCTGTGTGGAGGAAGGGTGAGGGCGAGGCGTGGCGGCGGGCATGGCTCTTATAGCTCTTGAGCTAGGGTTCGCGGTGGGCGGGGCTTGCTACGGGCGGTGGTGATCTTCGGGGTGTGGCCAGCCGGACGCGTGGCGCCCATCCGTGAAGCGGGGTAGGTGAGTAGAGCTAGGAAGCTTCTGGAGTGCTCCAGAACGGGCGCCGGGCTCGCCAGCTTGCGATACGGTTCGAGGGCATCTACGGCTTGCGATGCGGGTCCGTGTCCTGGTGGCGTCGCGGCAGGTCTGTTCATTCCAGGCGGGGTCCGCGGCTAGGCTCTCGTCACGCGAGGCAGGCTCCAGGGCGGGGTGCAAGGAGCATCCGAGGGCTACGCGGTGGCCTGCTTCCTTGCTCTGGATGCCAACAGAAGAGAGAAAAAGCGCTGGACAGAAAAGGTAGATGGAGGCTTCGGTTCCTTCTGTAGTGTGGCTGACATGCGGGCCTAGGGGAAACAGCGGCATGCAGCTCGGCGTCGCGTGCAGGGCGCATGCGCGCATGTCCGAGCGAGCGGCGGTGGCTGAGAGCGGCTGGGAGCGCCTGGAGGCCAGGGCGCTGCCCTAGGGTTGGCAAGGGGGCGCCGGTTGGGCTGCTGGCCAGGCTGGGCCGCAGCTTGCTAGGCCGGCCGGCTGGCTGCGCCGGTTGGGCCAAGGCGCTAGCGGGGCAGGCTGGGTCGAGGCCAAGGGCGAGTAGACGGGCCGAAGGGGAGGAGCCAGGCCAGGCTGGCTGCTGCGCCAGTTGGGCCAAGGGAAAGGGGATGGTGGGCTTGAAGGTATAAAAGGAAAAAGATTTTTCCTTTATTGTTTCAAGGAATTTGAATGAGTTTTTAAGAGAGGTTACAATGAATTTCAAGGGAAGTTCCAAAATAATCAGAGAGGTGTGATTTTTATGATTTCGGATTAAATGAGTTCAAAGAAATGTGACGGGGATTTATGAGACATTCCAAAAGGAAATTAAGAGGGGTTGCTACGAATTTGTGCACTCAAACAATAATCAAGACTCAAACATAGGACAACTCGAAAACTCCGGCAATCACCTACAAGCAACACTATATGTATGCAACAATTTATTTATAAATGGTTCCTTGTTTGACCTAGCATCTACATGCTCCACATATCGCAGGAAAAAATTTTAAAAGTTCGTATTTTTGGCTTCTCAAAAACCCGGGTTGTTACAGTACCTTTCTTTGGAACCATATAATGAAATCAGGCGAACCATGTTCAAGAAGGGTCTCTCGTTCATGGTCAGAAGGTGGCCTTGGATGATGCTAGTATTGGTCAAAAAATTCCCTGCACCGACAAGCAACAAGGTTGTTGGATGCAGAAAAGATGACTGGCTATGTAACAAGTTCGTTGAGAATTTACCTCTGATACTTGTCGACTTCGTCAAGGTTCATCAACACGTAGAGCATGATCTTGCGCCACTCTTCATTGGTCAAGAACTTTTTGGATGCTCCACTTGATCTCCCGTGTTGCCCTTTGAATAGGCTGAGGGTCGATTCATTTTCGTCCTCGTTGTAACGAGGGGGTGGATTATGCACGCTAGGAAGGTTGTCACTATAGTATAATGTTGTGAAGTTTGACACCTCCTCACGAATGAATGCCTCTGCTATGGAAGCCTCAATCCTGCCTTTGTTTCCACATTTCTGGCGAACAGTCTTTAGACATCTCTCGATTGGATAGCACCAACGGTTCTGCACGGGCCCCCCATTCGGACCTCGTTCGGGAGGTGCAAAATCAAATGCTGCATCGACAAGAAAAAGCCAGGTGGAAAGATCTTATCCAACTTACAGAGCAACTTGGGTGCCGTTTTTTCCAACTCAACCACTTTCAGAGAGATCTCCTTGGCACAAAGCTGGCGGAAGAAAAAGCTCAACTCTGCCAGCACCTTCCAGACATGCTCAAGGACGTAGCCACGAACCATCGACGGAAGAAGCCACTCAATCCATATGTGGAAGTCATGACTCTTCATCCCTAACACTCGGCCAGTATCTGGGTTCGCTCCCCACCTCAGATTTGCTGCAAACCCATCAGGGAAACTTAACGTCTGCATCCATTGTATCACTTCCGTCCTGTGCTTCTTTTCCAAGACGTAATCGGCCTTAGGCCTTTTCCATGGTTTGTCGTCTCTTGGAGGCAGCATCTGTAGCTTTGGTCTGTCGCATAGTGTTGCCATGTCTACTCTAGCCTTAGGGTTGTCCTTTGTCTTGTTAGGAATGTCCATGAGTGTTGCCCAAAGTGCTTCGACGACATTCTTCTCAGTGTGCATTACATCTATGTTATGTGGAAGGAGAAGGTCATCAAAATAGGGAAGCCTCTCCAATTCCGGCTTATGAGTCCACATATGTTCCACACCATAGCCCACAAAGAGATCTTTGTTTGGATTATCTTTCTTTGGATTAACATTCTTTCTTTTACCCTTCTTTGGATTATCTTTCTGCGTCGGGACCACGACAGCATCTATCTAAGCATGAACCTAGCCACCAGTCATCTTCTAAGGTGCAGGGTCGGTCACCGTGACACCTTTCGTGAAGTTCTTGGTGTCTTCTCTAAATGGATGGTCAAGAGGGAGGAACTGTCGATGCTTGTCGAAAGACGAGAACTTGCCACCCTTCTTCAACCAAATGAACTGTAGAGCTACCTTGCATACCGGGCATGGAAACTTCTCGTGGACACACCAGCCGGCGAATATCCCATACGCCAGGAAGTCATGCATGGAGTACAAGTACCAAACATATATTTTGAAGTTCTTCTTTGTAGCTCGGTCGTAAGTCCATACGCCTTCATTCCAAACCTTGATCAATTCATCATAAACCGGCTCCATGTACACACCCATTTTGTTTCCCAGGTGTCTGGGAATTATCAACGTCAAGAATATGTTTTGCCGTTGAAGTAGGGCCCCGGGGGGGAGATTGAGGGGGATAGCAAACACGGGCCAACAAGTGTATGGGGCCGACATAATTCAATAAGGATTGAACCCATCCGTTGCCAGTGCAATACGTACATTACGGGCCTCTTCATCTTTGCCACGATGGTTGCCATTAAAGCTTTTCCATGCTTTACCATCTGCTGGATGTACCATCTTGTCAGGATTGTATCGAACGCCATTCTTGTGCCATGTCATCTGTTTCGCGGACTCCTCGGACATGAATAGCCGTTGGAGCCTCGGTATGATCAGAAGGTATCGTAGGACTTTCATGGGGATCCCCTCATTCTGCTCCTTCTTGCCATCGCCTTTGTCTACCTCCACATACCTAGAGGATTTGCACTTTGGACAGTACTTTGCATCCTTGTGATCTTTTCTAAATAGGACGCACCCCTTCAAACAACAATGTATCTGCTCATACGGCATCTTCAGTGCCCGAAGGAGTCTCGTTGACTCATACAAGCTGCTCGGCAGCTGATGACCCTTCGGAAGCAAATTCCCAATAATTGCCATCATAGCATCGAAGAAGGCTCGAGTCATGTTGTGCTAGGACTTCAACCCCAGTAGGCGCCCAATGGCATCCAGTTGAGAACCTGTTGTCTTCTCATGTAGGAACTTTTGTGCCGATTCCAACATGGCCAAGAACGCCTTAGCGCTTGGCTCTGGCTCCTCCTCCTCATCCTCCTGCTCGACCTCCAGAGGTCTTTTAGCGAACATCGCATCCTCATAGTCACCTAACCATCCTTCTACCCCGCCATCACCATCAAATGCCTCCAAGCGTCGTCTCACGACCTCCTCTCTAGGACGATAGGCTTCACCATGGTACACCCACCGGGTATAGTTTGGCATAAATCCAAACTTGCAAAGATGCTTCATCATGACTTCTCTTGTTTTTCTTTTCTTGTTTTCACAATCGCTGCAGGGACAGAACGTGTCTCTCGCTCCCTTAGCTTCCTTAAATGCATGGTCCAAGAATTTCTCGGTCTTATCCATCCATTCATGGGTGATTTGAGCCTGACTTGGGCGTCCCATGTACATCCACTCACGGTTCTCCATCCTCTACCATATACACATAACGGAGCAATATCATATACACATAACGGAGTAATATAACCATCAGTTGCATCTACATGGCGTGCCTGTTGTCTAATAGGTGAGGATAGGTCCTAATCCCACCCGCGGATGCGTAGGTGAGGTTAGTTTCCATGCTCTACTCCGATCCGAGACAGAATTTTGGTAGCACCTCCCCGCTGTTCTCCCGATACACATCCTGGAAGGGAGAGTGTGTATCCGGAGAACAACAGGGAGGTGGTGCCGAAACTCCGTCTCGGATCCGAGCAAAACATGGAAACTAACCCATCTACGCATCCGCAGGCTGTCCAAAAAACGTGGACAATCCAAAACAGATATGGTCATAGATATGCAAAGATCCGCATACCTCCAACCGTATCTGTTTCGGATGGGAGACGCCTAACTGGGTTTCGTACGACAACTGTAAGCAAGAGAGGTCAATTATACCTACAGTGGCGGTGGAGAAAGGCTAGCGGCGCAGTGGCGAGTCGGTGCAGTGGCGAGACGAAGTAGTGCAGGCACGACCACAGCGTCGACGAAGACGATCGGGATCGCCGAGGTGCTCTGGGTCCCCTCCGAGCGACTCCCCGCTCTTCAAAAGAAGAAACACATCACTATTACTTGAAAATTTGGCAGAACCTCCTGTCATGACGGGAGGTTTCCAAAACTGCAAGAAAAAAAGCCGGACGATGACCGAGCGTCCACATTTGGGGGCACGATGGCCCACACATACACAAACCCAGCACGAAGGCCGTCAACACATAAATGGCACCAAGGCCGACACCCCCGAAGCCTTTACCTTTTCTCCGGCGAGGGACGGGGACGACGGCGTGGACGAACGGCGATGTGCGGGGATGACGGAGTGGACGAACGTCGTCGACGAACGGCGTGAACGGTCGTCGGACCGAGGTCCGTCTCCTCCTCCCCCCTTCTCCTTCTTCTTCCTCCTCCTTCTTCTTCTTCCTCCTTCCTCCCTTCTCCTTCTTCTTCTTCCTCCTCCTCCTCCCTTCTCCTTCTTCCTCCTCCCTTCTCCTTCTCCTCCCTTCTCCTTCTTCCTTCTCCCTTCTCCTTCTCCTCCCACCTCCCTTCTCCTCCTCCCCTTCTCTTTCTCCCCTCCTCCTCTCTGCAGGGATGGTCGGGCCGGGGGCAGGGCACCGCGGCCGGGCTCCTCCTCCTCTCTGCAGGGACGGCCAGGCCGGGAGCAGGGACGGCCGAGGGGTGTGGGGGCTGAGGCGTCCGGGCGGTGGCACGGGCCGGGCGGGGCCGGGCCAGGAGGGCGGGCCGGCCGCCGAGGTGGGGCGTGGGGGGCGCAGGTGGGCGGCGGGGCGTGGGGGCAGTGGCAGTGCGGGAGTGGCGGTGTGGCGCTGGGTGGTGGTGAGGGGGCGTGAATGAGGATAGGGTTGGAGGAGGATGGGCGTCAGGCCCTTATTCCGAATTTTTTTTTGAAATATCCTTGCTTAGAGTCTGCGTTGGCACTTTCGGCAAAGGCCCTCTTGCCGAAAGTGCAGCCGCATGACACTTCGCCAAGGGCCTCTTTGCCGAGTGTCAGGTTAAGCGCTCGCTAAACATTTTTTTTAAAGATGGTAACGGCGTGGGCGGGGTAGGCGGGCAACTGACGGGCATTTTGCCGAGTGCGCTCTTTGCCGAGTGTTGTGCTCGGCAAAAAGTGCCTTTGCCGAGTGGCGTGCTTTGCCAAGTGCCAGGCACGCTGCGGCACTCGGCAAAGCTACTCTTTGCCGAGTGCAATTCTTTGCCGAGTGCAACACTCGGCAAAGAGTGGCTTTGCCGACTGCCCTATTTTCGGCACTCGGCAAAGCATGCGGCACTCGACAAATTTTGCTTCTCCCGTGCTGCAAGGAAAGTGGATTCGGTTAGGTCCTCATCAGCATTCCACTGATCCGCGCGCTGATGCCAAGTCAAGATGCGTAGGCCACACCCTTCAAAAAAAAAAAAGACGCGTAGGCCACGTCCGTGTGAACGGCACTAGCGGCTCCCACTTCCCTCGTAAGTCCCGCGGCTGCAAGAAATTCCAATTTTCAGTGGTTGCAAAGAATCTCGGTAGTTTCTCTACACTTTCCTGCTCCCACTGTCAAAAAGTTTGAAGCAACGCAGGGCAGAGCTAACTAGGGCAGAAACCTGTTTTGTTCTGCTAACCTCGCCCAAGCTAGCTAAACTAGGGGATCACATCCGCTGCACGAACATTTTGACTTTCGAGGTATAAACTTTATTTAACAAAATCGTGGCACCTATGTATGATCATATGTCACTATTAAGTACTCATGTTACACATCTATAAACGTTACAACAAATAATCAAGTTTAGGTCAAAAATATAATATATTAATCAAGTATACAGGTTTCACATTAATTTACATATGCCACGTTATTACTAAGAAAAAAGAAGTTTCATCCAATATGCACATTCAGATCCATCGTCACATATGTGATATGTCATTTCAAAGGGAAAAAAACTCTTACATCAACTATGCACATTGGGATCCACCACATATATCACATTCCAATTAAAAATTACACCAACTGTGCACGTCCACCATGTATGTATACATACATTCATATGCATACTTTTTTATTAGATTTGATTGCCCTATCTTATAGACATGCACTCAATCTATAATTCTCTAAAGTAGGGTCCCAAAATTTTAAGCTATGATTATAGACATGCACCCAATCTATATTTATATTCTTTTCATCTAGAAAAAATTTATATAGTACCAAGAAAACATCTTAAATTTGATCAAAATCTATATAAAAAAGTTATTAATGTTTATGATACCAAAAAGTATGTCAGTAGATTATCCATTAAATCTATTTTAATTTCTAGTAATATATATTTGCTATCATAAATAATATATTATTCTTTAAAAGATAATTAAGATTTAGGTAATTCGATGAAACTAAAATTACATTAGTACTCGCTTTGATATTATTATTAGAGCATCTTCAAGAGTGTCTTTCTAAAAAATTACTCTCTGAATCATCATGTGGAGAGTCATTTGAGTAAAAATCATTTTCTATATCTTTGTATCTTCCAACATCTTTTATATATCTTGTGCGCACTCTAGACAACCATCCTCGTTATCCACTTGGGCTAGCGAGAAATACGAAATAGAAGATGTCTCTGTTTGGTGATCCAATTGAAGATGCTGTTGGAGGGAATTTTTTCCTATAAATTAGGAAGGATATATAGTCTCTTGGAGTTGCTCGTAGCACTTACTGTGATGAAAACGAAAGAAGTATTACATTACTCGCTTTGATATTATTCTTTACAAATTTAATTAAGTATCTTCCATCCTCTCACATTCCAGCAAATCCATCATAAGCGGACCGGCCGATTTGCGCGCGGGCGCTCTCTCTCTCTCTCTCTCTCTCTCTCTCTCTCTCTCTCTCTCTCTATAAAACTTCGTCCCTCACCTTCACTTCACGCGTGCAGGTGACCCGGCGCATGCACCGCAATTAGTGTACCTGCTTCTTGGGTCGGCATCAGCTTTTGCTGAACCAGCACATGCACCGCATTGGAGACTTGGAGTCAACTAGCAGGTCTCCTCCCTTGGGCCAAATGCAGAGGTCCAACAACCAACATACTTCTGTTCGCATTAATCTTGAATCTCGATAAAGCATAATCTACTCCTACCTCACTGGTTGCTGCCCTCTCCTTTCCTTTCCTCTGCTCACCATCGCTTCAAGGAGGGTGGCCATTGCAAGATTGCTTCAGGCTAGTGACCCTGATTCTGCTATATATTTAATTCTGAAAAGGTTTTAGGGAAGTTTATTTGCGCCAGGCTGCCAGCTCGATGATCGTAGCTCTGTGTTTACTACCAAATCTAACATGGCGACTCTGAGCATATACATGTGGATTTTCATCACATACTACTAGTTGTTGCCTTGTTGGTCCTCAGATACTCTTGTGTGCTCATCGTTTCTAAGGAGGTTGATTGGTGTTGTAGCAAACAGCAAGGTGACAAAAAACCAGTAAAACCTTTTCGTGATACTATATTCTCTCTGTTAGTCATGTTTTTTTTTTCTTACCAGGAGTCATGTTAAATAGTTCGTGACCCTTTTGTTGGTACTCTGCTATTTTTGTAATTTTGTCTCTCATATTTTGGAATAGTAGAGAGACGGATTCTTTCAGTTCTCCTCTCCTCTAGTATTCTTGTAATATCTTAGCTTATGCTTAAACTTACTCCACACAATCCTGTCAGCCAGCACACCCCCCACAACAGTAGTCTTTAATTTCAGTCTAATTGAACAAGTATTCTAAAGTCATGCATGTTTTTTCTTTCTTATACTACGTATATATTTCGGTTCTCGAAGAAAAGCTTTCTACCAGTCGTCCAGTAGTATGTTTACGAAATACTCCTTTTCATACTGTGAAACTAGTCCTTCCTATGTTTCAGATGAAATTCCCGTTCACGATCTGTGTTTATGAAAAGTTTTCCTTGATAACATGCTCGTGGAATATTTCGTTGCTGTCCGACCTCTGCTCTCAACCAATCCGCTGTCCAAATCGTATAGCAAGTTGGTACCACTGAATTCCATAGTGACCAATATGACATTAGTTTCCCTAAAACCTTTCAGAATTTCTTCTGAAATAGTACTTGAAATGCCAGCCTTTTTGCAGTAGAAGACAATTGCTTTACTACCAGGTTGCAGCATGATTTTTTTTCTATATTTCAAATGTTTAAAATGTTTTGATGGTCCATTGTCCATCCAAAGATGACACTTTTTTTCTTGAACATGCAGGAGAACCACATATCATTGCATTAAGAAGAAAAAAAGGGGACCCTTAAAAAACACCACACACCCACAAAAGGAAACTACAAAATCCAAAGATCTGGAATTGTGTAAATATTGAACCTTCATCCTTTGAAAAGTTCCTCTAGGTGACTGCATGAAATTCCTTTTGTTTGGTTGTCTTTCAAATTGGGCATATGATGCTCAAGATAATTCCTGCCCATTCCCATATTATCATAATTTGAGTAGTTGCCAGATTGATTCTTTATTTACCACCATACTTCTCTGAAATCCTTGGATGTGAAACTGACATGGTGGGTTTGTTGGTCTGGTCCCACATAGCAGAGTACAACAGATGCTGCTTAAGGGTTTCGAAACTCTGGACCGGAAGATAATGAATTTTGTCCATGTTTTGTTAAATACAGTAAAATGAGAATAATATGTGAGTGTTAGTATTTTATTTTTACACCTAATGTTTATATGAGTAGATTCAGCAAAAAAGTTCATAAGGTAGGTTAGTGTGAATCCAAAAATCGCCGAATTTTTTAGTACTGGAGGATGTATATTTAATTGTTCATTAGTTGCTCATTATCTTAAGTTAATTTTTTAAAGTGACACTAAATGTAACAGATATATGAATTATGAATAATGAACGATACAATACAAGGGAGGTGCCAACAGATTTCCCATGGAAACTAATAGAAGACATTACAAATGGTTTTGCACTAGAGCAAAAAATTGGTAGCGGTGGATATGGGGTGGTTTACAAGGTATGGTTAATGACTTTTGCTTCATCTTTTCAGTTTCATCCTTCAATAATGAAATGCCTGTAATCAAATATGTGAAACAGGGAGTACATCCAAATGGACAAGAGGTAGCTGTAAAAAAGTTTTACCACATGCCAGGATTAGATGAGGATCAGTTTCAAAATGAACTTCGAATCCTTACTAGAATTTGCCATCCAAACATCGTCCAGCTCGTTGGGAAAAGCTACATAGAGCAAGATAGATGTGTCGAACACCAAGGCAGACTAGTGTTTGCTAAAAAGATAGAGAGGGCAATATGCTTGGAGTTTTTGCCTAAAGGAAGCCTTGAGAAGCATCTCTCTGGTATGAGGTAGTTTTGTTTAGTATGCTAGTTAGTGTTGATCTCTAAAAAAATGCTAGTTACATTTGATAGAATAATTCTGTAAACATGTGTCATTTATTTTCTTCTACAGATGAACGGTCTGGACTTCGTTGGCATAGTCGCTACAAAATAATAAAGGGGATTTGTGACGGTTTGAAATACCTTCATGGAGAAAGAATTTTCCATCTTGACCTCAAACCTTCAAATATATTGCTTGACAAGGATATGGTGCCAAAAATTGCAGACTTTGGCCTATCAAGGCTCTTTAGTGGAACTCGTCAATCGCATACTACAAAAAACCTTCTAGGGACTCTGTGAGTTAAATGACTCATTCCTTGTATATCTGTTGGTTTTCTTTTTCTTTTTTTAAAATAGTGGTATGTTTGCATTGCGCTTAAACATGTGATATTTATGATATAGAGAGTGCCTTTATGATTTCGATTTAGTGAAAATCAACCACTCAGTTGAATCATTAAACCCCTCCATATATAAGCTTTGGTTCTCATAAAAATTGTAAGGCATCCCATAATAAGGTTGTTTAGAAGCCGATTCACTAGTAGATGCATCAACATAATCGACTTTCTTACCCTCTAGTCTATCAAAATGAGACATGATCATATTAACAGCAGTTATAAGGTTGTTCCCAATCATAGTTTTATGATCATGTAATATCTTAGCATAATCAGCATTAGTAGGGGAGAAATCATCAACTTCTTTATGGATCTTTACCTCAGGTGCATCAGATGTAGAGGTAGAAGGCTTACCGAAGATGGCCTCACGGTATTGAGTAATATTCACCCCCCCTGATCTTTGGAGTAGCTCACAAGGAACACTTCTAGATCTTCTGAAAGCTTGCCTTTGTACCTTTTTTTTTTGGCAAAGATCATCGGGAAGCTCATCGATCGATGATCGAGTGATGATGTGCAATCACCCACCGTCTTCTTGCAGTCATTCTAAGACATGTTGCTCGTCCTCTTCCTCTTCTTCTTGTTCTTCTTCCTCCTCTTCTTCCTCTTCCTCTTCTTCCTCATCCTCTTCCTCTTCCTCTTCTTCCTCAACATTGATGATGGAGTCTATTATACTTGTCCATTTTTTTGTAAACAGTTTCCTTTCCTCTAGAGGCAGCAACATTGATGGTGATAGGAAATTGCATGAATTAGCAATCATGGTTGAATTTTAGTCAAGACGACATTTTTTATCTTGATTGCAATTTTACTTTTAATGGGATCTTTTCTGTAATAAACATTGGAAATAGTAAGTTACCTTTTGGTCTTTTCTATGTAATGTTTTCTGTTTTTCTTATTGTATATTAGGAAGGAGATTATCTTGGGCCATCTTTTCTATAAAATAAATTATTTAGGTTTACATCACTGTTACTTACGCGATGCTTCAAATATATTTCAGCGGATACGCCCCACCAGAGTATGTAGATATGGGAAAAATCACAAAGAAGTTTGATGTATTTAGTTTGGGGGTCATAATCATAAAAATATTGACAGGATCAGATGGCTACTCCACATATTCTGATATGTCCTCTTCCCAAGACTTCATTGATTTGGTATGGGAAGGTTTTTTTTTCTTATGAGGACTATAATGTCCATTTTCTTGTAGTTTTGGCTCGAAACGTTTTCATAGTGAGATACGGCGTTTACTGATTCACTTCAGTTGCAGGTTCAACGAAACTGGAGGAACATGTTACTGATGGTAGCATGGAAAGGTGCATTGTATCTGGATGCTTATTGCAACCAAGTGAAGACTTGCACTGAGATCGCAGTGAAGTGTGTGGAATCCAACAGCCACAAAAGGCCCAGTATAGAGGATGTCATCTCTATGTTGAACCAAACAGAAGAAACTATTGATAAGCTGTACAGGCAGCTATTTGTTGTCCAACCTCTCAATCTCTGCTTCCCCTTCGAGCCAGATAAGCTTATTCCATGCCCACTGCACCTAACAAATAACATGGATCATCCCACCGCCTTCAGGATTCAGCCAAATATCGACATCTTTGCCGGTTCGCTCCGAGGCATTGTGCCTGCAAGATCCACTCAGACTTACATTCTGACGATGCAAAAGCAACAGAAACCACCCCCAAACCTGAGCACAATTCACATCCAGAGCGTTGCAGCCAACTTGGACTTATCGTTGTACATGTTTAACAAAGCAGAAGCAGTTCATGATGTGTTGAAACAGGTGAAGATAACGAGTCTTCATGAGTGTGCAAGCCAGCTAGCATTCAAGGTGCGTTCTGTAAATTTGCTGCTCAAGGGTTACAATTTTCGAACTTTGGAGAAACATCTAATTTCTCAAAAAAAAAACTTTGGAGAAACACCATTACTATTCGTCTATTTTGAAACATACCATTATAATTCTTCATTTCCCACAAGAATGCCACAGAATTCTTCGTTTCCCACAAAAATGCCACAGAATACGTATAGAGACGACTTGAGCCTAGCTGCAGCATATACGAATACGTATACTTCATTACAGCCCCTCTTCTTGTTACCGACGCGTGAGCCCTACATGTCATCTTCTTTTTCCTCTTCTCATCTCTCCTTGGTGAGCAGCGCATCGGTCGCCATCCATGGCGAGCAGCAGCAGCTAGCACGCGGCCAAGCAGCAGCAGCAGCACGCCGGCTGGGAGCCACGAGCTTGCCAAGACAGGGCCACGAGAGCAGCAGCTCGCCATTGACGGGGCCACGAGCTCCACGTCGGCTGGGAGCGCCTGGGCTGCGAGCTCCGTGTGCCGCCCAAGCCGCGAGCTCCGCGCGCCGTCCAGGCCGTGAGCTCCGTGCCGGCCACGTGCGCCCCACCGCCGTCCGCTCGCCGCGTGCTGCTGCTGCTCGCCTGCGTGCTAGCTGCTGCTGCTTGTGGAAAACAGGGGAGCTCGCAGCGTGCTGCTGCTGCTCGTGGCCCGGACGGCACACGGAGCTCGCGGCTTGGGCAGCGCGCGGAGCTCGCGGCCCAGGCGCTCCTAACCGGGGTGCTGCTGCTCGCCATGGACGAAGATGACCTGTGGGGCTTGCGCGTCGGTGATAGGGAGAGGGGCTGTACCGAAGTATAGGTATTCGTTTACGCCTGCAGGTATAGGCCAAGTCGTCTCTATACGTCTGTGGCCTTCTTATGAAAAATAAAGAATTATAATGGTATGTTTCAAAATAGGTAAATAATAATGGTGTTTCTCTAAAATTAAAAAATTGTAATGGTATGAAAACAATAGCACTATTTCATGTGATATTATGCCCCTCTGACAAAAGCTAAACCACAGAACTTATGGCATCCGCAATGGTCGACTCATAAGCTAGCTCTAAGCATTTTTTTTACATTTTAATAGAAGAGAGAAAAAGCTAGCTCTTCATTAAGAGCTAGGCTCATACACACATTTAAAAACATGTGAGAGTGTCGTGGGGCTATCCATATTATGAGTTATATGCTAAAAATTAACACTCCTGAAGAGGTTGGCTTAGAGCCAGTAACCAGCTTATACTATTACGGGTGCCTTTATCGCTCCCATCCTAACCAATGGATCGAGATCACGTCATTTTTTTTCAAAAGTGAATTTTATTTGTAATATACTTTTTCTCTGTTTAATTTGTCCTTTGGCATCATTGTGCAACTGCTTGATTTCGTGGCGTTGTTACACCAATACAGCCCAGAATTCAGGTATATACATAATTTTATTTTTTCTTATTTTGCTCATAGTAATATGTGATGCTTAAATCTTTTGGCGCTAACTAGCGTTTGTTTGATTTGATCAGGTATTATCCCTCAATCCTACTGATAGCATAGACATCCATCCATTGGAGCCATGGTGCGTGCAAAGATTTACTCTCTTGAAATGATACGGATTAGCATTGATTATTCGTTCATCGAGTTCTTTAACGCAACTGTTTTTTGCTCTCACGGAACTTCTTATGCGGTACACGCAGGGTTCTAATAATAAAATCTGATTGGGGTGAGGCACGTGGCATTGAAATTTGGAACTGCAGGACCAGGGTAAGTGCTGCACAGACACTAGCTAGTCGGTACTACATCCGTCCCAGCAATGATATAAATTCTACTGACTAGCTATGTTTAATTTAACTAAATTTATGGAAAATAGTATCAACATTCATTACTTCAAACAGATACTATAAAAATGTATTTCCATGGTACTTGGAAAAATATTCGATGCAAACCACTTTCTCGGTGGAATCATGAAAACCCTTTACAAAAATATACTTAGAACTATTAAAAAATAGAAACAATGTCCATTCGTAGTGCATTTATATATGTATGTTGTCACCAAATTTGAGATTTAAATTCGTTTTATAAAAATTCATAGGAAAATAGCAAATTCCGGATACATATGCACTATACTATAAGTCTAGAATTGCATCCAAGGTACGACGGAGTGAGTGCGTAGTGGTTGAGTGTATAGAGGCATATATGTAATTAAGATATGTGGGTTATCTATTCTTTTGAGTTAAATGCATCATATGTCTATTAACTTATGTATGGTTTTCAGTTTGGTCCATCAACTTTAAAAGTTAAATTTCGGATCTCTAAACTATTTATATTTAAGTGGTTCACCATGGGTCTATATTTCTTTGTTCGGCCCTTAGATTCAACTTTTGTGCCATAAACTTTTAACCGTAGGTCCATACCACCCCTTTATTTTGGTCACGTAGCACGTAGAGTCAACATTCACCATGGAATGAAATCTAAGAACCCAGAAGTTGAATCTAAGGCCAAACGAAGGGGTATAGTCCTACGGTCAACCGCTTAAAAGTTAATGAATCTCTAGTGTATTTAACTCTATTATTTTTACAATCTCGCCAACCCACAATTAGAGACTTTGTTGTCCCGTAGTATTATAGCTAGATTTATTTTTTTAGTAGAATCTTAATTTATGTATTCATCATTACTATAATTGACTCGATCATTCATGTTAGAGCAACAAGATTAGAAAAGCCGGTCCTGATACTACATGGCAAGAGCCAGGACTGACCCCTGAGAAGTACAATTTATCGAAGCCCAAATAGTATGAACTAAGGGCCAGGAATCTGTCTACAGGACACTAAAACGTTTTGATTTTGCTCAAAACACGCACCATCTTGTTCAATTTTGGCTGTTGCATATAAAAAATGCATTATTTTAAAAAGAGACGCTACAGCAGATAAAATGATTATTTTTAGCCCACATGTTAGAATATAAGGCTTTCTTTTGGCCATCCTCAGGATAGATCTAGTTTCGCCTTCACCTGCTACTCTGGTAGCAACAGCTCTGGCTCCACCAACCGCCTGTTCGTTTGTTGGTTTCAGCCAGCCAACAGTGTTTTTCTCTCACAGAAAATCAGCACCAGCCAGCTCAAACCAACACCAGCACCTACCAGCGAACAGGCCCCAACTCAAAACCAATTAACAAAGAGGAGCCGTCGAAGTTTGGTTTTTTAAGACTTCACTGACTCCTACAAAGTAGGAAGATCAAGGTCAAAGTCGTTTTTAAATTATTATTTAAAAATAAACCCTTGACTTAAATGGATTTTGGTTCAGGCCTTGTTTAGATTGAAAAAAAATTCAACCCGATGAATAGTAGCACTTTCGTCTTATTTGGTAAATATTGTCTAATCGTGGACCAACTAAGCTCAAAAGATTCATCTTGTGATTTTCAACTAAACTGTACAATTAGTTATTTTTTTACCTACATTTAATGCTCTATGCAAACGGCTAAATATTGATGTGATGGAGAGAGATTGAAAAAACTTGAAATTTTGAGGGTATCTAATCAAGGTCTCGATACCAAATCGTTTGTTTGGTCGTAGATAGAATTGGTAGCTAGAATCTAGAAAGGTTATAAAGTCAAAATTCTGTTTGGATGGCCAGGCATTGAAATGGCCCTCTGTCTCCCTTGTCCCTCCCCCCTCGGTCCCTCTTCTCCGTCCTACATCTGCACCAGGGCTCTCCGCCGGCAAGTCACCCTCAGCCCGAGCTCTCCACCGATGACGGGCGGTATGCGGAGGCGGCCTCGGCCACGACATGCTCGGGCGCGGAGGCGGGAAGTTAGAGATGGGGTGGTCGCTGCCGACCCTCGGCCCTTCCTCTCCGTCGTCGACAAGAAGCAGTGGGGGAGGACGCGAGTGGATCTCGCCGCTGCCGAAGATGGAAGAGGAGTTGCCGAGAAGGGGAGCTCGATTGCAGCCACGGGGGAGCTCGCGACGCCGTCCATGGTGGATCTCGCGCTGTCGGCCATGGGGAGAGGAAGAGGAGCTCGTGCCGCCGTCCATGGTGGATCTCGCCGCCGGCGGAGATGGAAGAGGAGCTGCCGAGAAGGGAGCTCGACTGCGGCCATGGGGGAGCTCGCGACGCCGTCCATGGTGGATCTCACGCCGCTGGCCATGGGGAAGGAAGAGCAGCTCATGTCGCCATCCATGGTGGAGCTCGCGCCGCCGTCCATGCTGGGAGGAAGAGGAGCTCGCGCCGCCGTCCATGGGGGGAGGAAGAGGATCTCGTGCCGCCGTCCTTGGTGGAGCTCGCGCCGCCGGCCATGGGGAGGAAGAGGAGCTCGCGCCGCTATCCATGGGGAAGAGGAAGAGGAGCTCGCGCCGCTATCCATGGGGAAAAGGTTTGTAACCAAACAACCAGACACACCAACAAAAATTACATGCTTACCTGTAAACTTAAACCTAAAATGATATTAACAAAACATCAATTGTCACTTGGCACAAGGGCGAGGAGATGAGAGACCCCTCGAGCCCCAGCCAAACACCAAAGGTGTAGCTCCTCCCTGATGAACAACATAACCTCATTCAAGCTTGGCAAAATCCCATAAAAAATACAACGATTGTGGTGATTCTAGATTGTCTAAGCTCCTAAAATGATGATGGAATTAAGCCCTTTTTGAACTGGGCCACTCACTCTATCATTTGTTTGTGCCCACCAATCATCAAAGGAAACATCATTGGGCTGGGGGTTAAGCCTTCCAAACTCACTTGCTGCAAGAGGAGGTACCACGCTGGTCAAGTGAAGACACATGACACAAGCAAATGGACAATTGTTTCTTCCTCCTGATCACATAGCAAGATCTGATCACATAGCAAGCAATGTTCATGATGCTGTAACCCCCGTTTGGCAAGGCGATATGCAGTCCAACACCTATTATGAGCGACCAACCACATGACGAATTTGCACTTACCAGACACCTGACTTTTCCAGATTCTCTCCCTAGGTCGACTGAAATGGTCAGCCCCAACAATCAAACTCTCATATGTTGATTTTGTTGAGTATTTTCCATTAGAAGAGAAACACCATGTGTGGGAATTTTCACTCTCGGCCTACAGTTCTACCTCCGAGAAAAGGTCACACAGGTCAAGAAATTCAGCAATGATTGTAGCAGTGATTGCACCTTGAATATCTGGAATCCAACTCAGTTCAGTCAAAGCATCGCAAACTGTTCGTTGCGTTGCTCGCCTTGGTACCAGTTTCTTGAGCTAACATAACAAGTCTCTGAAGCCCTTACCAGACATACTATGAGTAGATTTCAGCTCTAATAGCCTGATAACTTCTAATTTGCTCACCTTGCAACCCTTATATAATGGTGTTTTTCCATCCTTCCTCATTTTCTCTAACTTTTTCAATTGTTTTGGACTAAGGAATCATGACTACGCATCACATAGCATCTTAGAGAACCCATCGTCCACGGTGTCATCAGCTAACGTATTCCTAAGGACATTATTATTAACCACATCTTCGCCAGGTATGCTCTCATCATTGCCACCTTGGTCATCCGCTACATTGTCACCCTCTTCACCATGCATATTCCATATCTCAAAACAGTGGCGGAGCTAGAGAAAATTCAAGGGGGGTGCACTTGCCTTGTGGGTGCATAGACTTTTATTTTGAGGGTGCGAATATGGTGAAAATTTAGCTATAATCACTGTTTTTCTATTTTTGCGTGGGTGCGGCCGCACCCACTAATGACTATATACATCCGCCCATGTCTTATAATCTTCCACAAAACCTTGGGTAACCAGGTGACATCCTATCTTCTTAGGCTTGCGAAATTGCCTCAGATTCTTGCAGACCCTGCATGGGCAGCACACGTCCTTCATTCAGGGGATCACCTGTGACATAAGCTTTGGCGGCCTTGATAAATAAGTCGATGCCCATCACAAACTGCAGGTCCATAGGACCCAGACCGCATATCCATCCTTGATCCATCTGTTAGCAAAAAAAAAGTACAGGGCACTGGATTTAGTTTAAGTTTCAAGTTTATGAATGCACGCCCTATGAATAATAAATGCTCACTAGGTAAATATAATGTCCAATAATAATAAATTTCCAAATCCTATACCAGATATAATTCAAACATGTCTAAATTAAATGTTTGGTAGGTAATAAATGCTATTCTGAAAATAAATACTTGGTAGGTAATGTAGCCTCAAATTAAATTATGTGTATCTCATGGGTGCATCAAGAACTGGTCACCCATATGACAAAAATCAAAACCAATATTCTAACAAAAGCAAACTATCTAGATACATATTAAGTGAGTACACAAAGGTACTAACATTGTATTGCCAGTCGCAAGTGGATTCACCAAAATTCAGATGCCTTCACGAAAAAAGCTCTGCAAATTTGATAACGATCAAGAGCATGAGAATCAAAGACAATATGACCAACAAGACTAGCTACAAATTCAAAGGACTACTAGTTTACCACCTTACAACAAAGGGATCATGTCAATCCTTCAAAATCAACCGCCTCCATGAGCAATTTGGTGAGAAATGGCCGCAAAAGAGGAAAGCGAAAAGACGCCTCCTTCCATGAATGTGCTTGGGTTGGGCGGGAGGAGGAAGAAGGGGCTTGGGTTGGGGTTTTTGCATTGTATCAGTAACACTGTCGGGTTAAGCAAAAATCCGGTAGTGATACTGACACATCACTATCGGTTTCTTTTAATAAACGGCTGATGATCCAATATCACCGGTGGTTCATAATTTCAACCGGCAGTGATGGGACCTTCCTGCCACGTGTACACAATCCTAATCATTTTTCGGATAGTCCATACAGCATTGCTGGCATGTCTCGGACCTAGCAGTTGGATACACCTACCCATACATGCATGAGTTGTCCACCATTGGATATATACACCTACTGATACCGGAAGATGTGCTAAAAGTTATTTGCACTTACTGTATTTTTCTTGGATGCATGATTTATATACCTGTGTTTGAGACCCTTACATGTGGTGTATCCAATTTGTGAACGATGTATATGTCATTCTAGAACAACAACATATATGAATTTATAAAGATCTAGAGTACACAAAAGATATATATGATAACAAAGACCTTACAATAAATTTACGTATACAATAATAAAGATCTTTTCAGAAAAGAGGTAAATGTTTTACCGACTAGGACAAAATCTATAAACACATTATAATATAACCCCCTCACAATCATTCTTGTAACACCCGAGTGGGGGTGTCAAAAGTGTAGGAGCATGCTAGGGTGGAGAACCACTATGGCTGCGAGCCATGATGAGTCTATGCTGCCTCTGGCTCAACGCTGACTGTTAGAATGTAATAATAACAGCCCATATTGGGTGTACGGCCCATTGGCCTTGTACATTGTAACCCTAGCCTATTAGGCTATATAATGAAGGTCACCCCCCTTGATTAGGGTGTGCGGTGTTACTCTACACTGACCAACAGGCAAGGGTTTGGAGCTGTGATGAACCCATGCCTCTAGCAGTAGGCCACAGAATAACAACAAACTAAGGAATGGTTGCACTGCTGCCAACACACCTTGGCTTTGATGTGGCTTTATCTTTACAAACATTCTTATAGTACCTCTCATGCTTCATCTTGACTACAAAACGGAAGGTGTATATGGAGAGACTCCTCCCACAGAGAACACATATTGAGACTATATTCAAATGACTGGCACACATGCAGGGGACCTAGCTCCTCTGTACGTGGAGGTGTACGGACGCCGGTTTTATAACAAGAAGTAATGGTGGTAGATGGATCTAATGGTGGAGAAGCTCAACCAATTGATGGTTTGGTGGATCCAGCGGCAGAGAACATCGGGTCAACACCGAAGCTCATGGCTTGACCCGGCAGTGATATATCACTCCCGGTTCATAGCCTTTGCCAGCATTGATATGACACCTATCACTGCCGGTTTATGGCTTGAACCGGCGGTGATATGTCACTGCCGGATAGTGGTTTGAGCCAACTGTGATAGGTGCCTTCACTGCTCGGTGAATAGCTTCCCTAACTTTTCTGAATCCTAGGCTTATGAACCGGTAGTGTTAAGCAAACACTGCCGGTTCTAGCATAACCGGCAGTGATTGTGTGTTCTGGCCTCATGTAAATACCACCGGCTACTCGGAGTACTAAAACGAACGGCTTTTTCTGTCTACGTGCAGGCAAAGTTGGACCTGTCGAATAAGCTTCCACCAATAAAAGGTGTTTATTTTTACTTCTACTTCTAGCTGTTTCTCTTCCGACGCACTCACTTGCTAATAAATAGATTAATCACTACAATTTCAGGTGTGATTGAAGCCAAATTTATTGCACGCAAGCAATGGCTTGTGGCTGGAGATCGGGATGGTTACATTCATGTGTATTGCTACAAGGCAATGCAGCGACTCGCGCATTTCAAAGCACACCGATCGTTACACATACAGGACTTGGCAGTTCATCCAACTGAGCCATATGTGCTGTCAGCTTCTTTCCACGAGGGAAACGTCAAGTTGTGGGACTGGGAAAAGGGCTGGAAATGCACTCGAATATTTGAGTTTGCTGACTTTGACCATGTCTATGGAGTCACCTTTTTAAACATAATGGATACGGATACCTTTACAGTTCATGGCGATGCTGGAATAAAGGTAGTATATCCAACAGACCAATACTTAAGTCAATCTGGTAGTATAGTCTATTGACGACCTATGGACAATACTTCTTCAGGTTTGTAATCACCGGTCTGCTAGTTCTGCTGAATTCATATTGTCAGAATATAAAGATCCAGGTTTTATAACTTGCTTCGATCACTTTGCTAATGGTGGCCATCATTATCTGATTATCGGTGGCATTGATGGGATTGTCAAGGTGTGACGTCTTCTCAGTAACCATGACGTGCAACGTATGCGATGAAGCATTCTCAATTATAATCTTTTTCTTTTGTTGAATCAGATTCGGGACTTGCACACAAAGAGTCTTGTTCAAACAGTTGAAGGCGTACATCTTGATTCAGTCAAAGTAATCTATTGCCATCCCGAGCATCCAGTACTAGTTACAGGGTCACAAGATGGAACTGTTTGTCTGTGGAACTCAACTACGCTCAGGTAAAAGCACTTTACACTTTACTGCTCGTAGGACAGCTTACACATGACAGGCTGGGTATATCAGAATTCGCTGAAATATATTGTCAATGAGACCAGAGAAAATATATGTTCCTGTAAAATAAAGCGCAGCAATGCTACAGACAGATGTATAATTGCTTCTTTTCTATTGATCATCCTGTTGGAGTATAGTGATTGTGGAATGCCCAAGGACATGCATAAAACTTTACATTCATTGACATCAAAAGATTGTGATGTGTTGCTTTCTTAAAAGCAGAGGTAAAACTTTTTTTTTTAAAAAGTTTGTGATGTACCATATCACATTTCACATTCTTTATATAATGAAAACAGAGTTCTGGCTCTTTTTACTATTTGTATCACATTTACAGCTGTAGCATACATCTTGATCATTGTTACATTTTTTTATTTTGTGAATTACATTGATCATTGTTACATAATTTTCCCAAAAATGATAAAAAGGAATCAACTGACACAAATATATACTGTTTTTTACTACCATGTTTCTGCTAATTTACTATCATTGTTTGTCCACTTTCACTTAATACTATTTGAGTTGGAAAACGAGTTTTGTTGATTTCCACAAGGACAGTATGAGCCTAACTCAACTGGTTGGGTGGGAGGTGTGGTCGTGCACCCAACCACCGAGGTTCAAGTCCTATCTCGGCTTGAATTTCGGTGCCTATTTCTGCTTATTTCTCTTTTTAATAATAATGAAAAACCACCTACTTCCTCCTATGTTGGATCTCTTTTTTTAATCTTTTTAAATTATAATATGCACTACACACGTTTCAATGATTGTCTCCTTATATAACAAATGCCTTGTGCTCTACCAGGCCTGAGAGAACGTTTAACTTTGGCCTCGAAGGAGTTAATGATGTAAAAGTATGTATGGATAGCTCAAGAAGGTATGCTGGAAAACAATCCCCTGTTCTGTGGTTCAACTGTCATGAGCATTATAGACACAACCCATAAAGTATGGAAGCTTAAATAAATTACTACCTTCATCCCAGAAAATTGAACGTTATAGTTTTATCAAAGTCAAACTATCTTGTGTTTAACTAAGCTTGTAAAAAATAACAATTTTATATTACCAAATGAAGTATCATTAGATCCTTGGTTATGGTTATGGAAACCTCTTATCACTACCCTATGGCAATTACCTTCTCAACCTCTACCCCAAAAGGTCAAGTGTTCAGGTTTGAAAACTTTTGGCTGCAACAACCAGGCTTTCAAGATCTCCTTCAGAAGGAATGTACAAATGATCAACATCATGGTGATTGTACAAAAACCATCACTTCCAAATTCAAAGCCCTGAGAAAAGCTTTGAAAGCTTGGCATTCAAATCTATCAAGCCTGAAAGCAAATATAGCTAATGTAAAGCTAGTTTCAGAGTTTCTGGAGACAATAGAAGATTTTAGGGACCTTAATATGGAGGAATGGAACTTTAGAGAGATATTTAGAACAAAACAATTTCACACTCTTGGAACAACAAAGAACATACCGGAGACAAAGGGGCTCCCTGAAATGGGTTAAGCTTGGTGATGCAGGCACAATTTTTTCCAAGCAAATGCAACAAATAGACATAGAAAAAACTTCATTGCTAGATTGGCTTCTGACCCTAGCACCATTCTTCAACCCACTCAGAGAAGGAGCAACTTCTTTGGCAAGCTCTCAAATCAAGGCTTGGAACTTCTGAAATTAATGAGATGCAATTCAATTTGCAAGCTCTAATCCAACCCACTGATCATCTCCACTTTATAGAGGAAGAATTTACATAAGAAGAAATTGACAATGTGGTCAAATCCTTACCTAATGATAACTCATTTGGCCCAGATGGTTTCGCAAATGAATTTCTAAAAAAAATGTTGGCCCACCATTAATGCTGATTTCTATGATCTATGTAGGGCTTTTCATCAAAATAATCTCTGCCAACAGAGCATTAATTCCTCTTACATCACCTTGATCCCAAAGGTGGATACCCGCTTGACAGTTTCAGATTTCAAACCCATCTCCCTCCTAAACACTTCTATGAAATTGATTACAAAACTCCTGGCAAATAGGTTGCAAGGAATAATCAAGGGCCTTATCCATAAAAATCAATATGGCTTCATCAAAAGCAGGACAATCTAGGACTATCTTACATGGTCTTTTGAGTATCTACATTTGTGTCACCACTCCAAAAAAGAGATGGTGATCCTCAAACTTGACTTTGGAAAGGCTTTCGACAAAATTGAATATCAAACAATCATAAATCTTCTGGAAGCAAGAGGCTTTGGTAGGGTCTGACTTGCCTGGATCCGAAATATTTTTTATTCTGGCACATCAAAGGTTCTCCTCAATGATGTACGTGGGAAAACTATCCATTGTAGAAGAGGTGTTAGACAACAGGGACCCTCTCTCCCCCCTACTTTTTGTTCTTGCATAGACCTACAGCAATCCCTCCTAAACAAAGCTACAGAAATTGGCCTTTTAAAGCTACTCATCCCTCTCCTCTCTTCCCCACATTTTCCCATCATTCAATATGAAGATGACACTATGATCATTTTGGAAGGAGAAACCAAGCAACTCTTCTTGGAATCTGCCCTATACATTTTTGCGGAATGAACTGGACTTAAGGTCAACTACAGAAAATCTAGGATGTTCCCCCAATCAACTTGACAGAAGAAAAATTAAATCACCTTGCAAGCACTTTTGCTTGTGAGATTGGGTCCTTGCCTTTTACTTACCTAGGCCTCCCCCTTGGCCTTACCACACCCAGAGTTGAGGAATTTGTCCCTTTAGTAACCAAATGTGAGAGGAGACTAGCTAGCACTTCTGCTTTTGTCTCCCAGGCTGGAAGACTTGAAATCACTAATGCAGTCATATCTGCCCTCCCAACTTTCTACCTTTGCTCCCTCTGGAAAACACTGTTTATGGAGAGTTGCTGACTTGAACTCAAAAAAAGCACCAAAGGCAGCTTCGGACTTAGTTTGCTTACCCAAAAATGAAGAGGGGCTTGGAGTTCTGAATTTGAAAAAAAAAAACACAATGAAGCTCTAATGATGAAGAATTGGAACAAGTTCTTTAATAAGCAGGACATCCCTTGGGTCTCTATTGTCTAGGAAAAACATTATCCAAATGGAAAGCTTCCCAAGCATAAAAAAGGATCCTTTTGGTGGAGAGAAAATCTAAAACTCCTGGAATCCTTTAAACCTTTAGCCATGAATCAAATTCAAAAAGGACAAATTTGCCTCTTTTGACAGGATAATACTGGACGCAACAACCCCTCAAAGATGAATTTCTAGAACTTTACTCCTTTGGTAAGACAAGAAACATCTCAGTGCATAGCTTCTATGCCAAAGACCCCATAACAAGTGAATTCAACTTGCCCCTGTCTGCATAGGCATTACATCTGGGGACAAGACTTCTCATCAGCAAGAGCGTATGCAAATCTCATCGGGCACATACAAATTCATGAAGGATTCATTTGGCTTTGGAGAAGCTTTTACCAGCCTAAACACAAGGTTTTTTTTTCTGGCTCCTCATTAGGGATAGATTGAGCACAAGAAATATCCTCAAAAGAAAAAACATGTAGTTGGAATCCTACAATTGTGTGCTCTGTTAGGTCAATTCGGAGGAAACAATGTAACATTTGTTTCTAGAGTGCCCTTTTGCCAAAAGTTGCTGGAGACTGCTTAACATTAACTTCAGCCATGATTCAATATTCCCGGAAGCACTGCTACAAATCAAGGCACAATCACACCCACAAATTTTCATGTTAATAGCCATCCTAATGTGCTGGGTAATATGGACAGCGAGGGATGATCTCATCTTCAAAAACATACTGACAACAGTTAATGCAGCCAAGGAAACTTTCTTTAAGGAGTTAAAGCTACTGACGGCAAGAGGAAAAACCAAGGACTCAGGCATTTTTGGTCTATAGATTCAAAATTTGTTGTAATTTCTCTTTTATCTCTTATTTTCTTTCAGCCTTTCTTTTTTCTATTTCGTGCTGTACTTTAAATCCAACTCTTATTTCTAATAAGCTTCCTGTAGGGGTGCAAACCCCTCCAGTTTCATAAAAACACACGTCTAAAAGCAGATCAGAGCCTCTAGAGGGAGGGCGAGTTAGCCAATCTATCTCATGTTGTTCTTTTATCCATTCCCCAACCAATCTACCACAACATCTTTAGTATCAGAGACTTCGATCCTCGGTCCTGTGCCAGATCGCTCTCATTGCCGTCCTTCTGCTCTGCTAGCAACCACTGCCTTCAATGGGTGATTTCATCACCATCTCTGAGGGCCTCGACCACGTCTCTGCAGGGTATGATCGCCTTTCCACGTGGATCGGTCGTCTCTAAAAGACGTTCTTCCAACTCGGGATCTAATGAAGACTCGACCACCACCACTATCAGTACCAACCATGGTGACGCGCTAGGTTGTTCCAACTCTGGCCTTGATGTACGGTCCACCAAAGCGCACGTCCTTCTCAGTCTTGGCCGCAACGTCTACCACACTGCCATTGTCTTCTCCATCAGCAGCCTCGCCAACAGCCACTCTCCGTCTATTGTGGTGGCATCCGCATTGTCTTTGCAGCTCCCAGATATGCCACCATCTCTGCCATCACCGCAACGTTTGTCAGCTGTGGACATGCCCGCCCCATCAGTATTGGCAACCTCTATATTACAATGGTTGGTTATAACAGGCAACATTGTGCCCACTTTTTTTTTGAAAGGTTAGCAGGGCAGGCCCCTACCTAATAATTTTGATACAAATATACTAGTGTAAAGTATATATGCAAAACTTTAAATAACACGTAGTACACTAGTACTTTATAAGACAAATTTAGTTATATTTTTATAAAAGTCAAATTAACATATTCACCAATATATATATTTTTTGAGCGTATTCACCAATATATATTAATGTACTACTACATAGTTTATTTATTAAACATATGCTGATTGCATGCAACCTGAAATGGCATTTTTTTTACTAGAGAGGGAGTGTTATCAGCTAGGTTTGTTATGTGACGATATAAGCCAAGTGGTTGTATAGAATCAAATTGCACAAATTAAGTATGCACTTTTTGTCTTGACAGCATGTTGGCTATGATAACGAGTGCCAACTGCACTTTTTTCGAGCTTTCTTCAATATTGACATAATCTTATTTGTCATGGTCTCCTGAGTTGTTTAAGATCCAACTTCATATCAAGCTTAACGAGCTGAGACGGAGTCGAAAGTCACTCAAAATCAACTCATTTTTATTTTACAAGAAAAATGAGTTCAATCGGAGCATTTTTGGAACGAGCCACCGAGCCAGCTCAACGAGCTTTTTGTCTGGCTTTAACCTCTATGCTCACGCCTCTTTATTTAGATTGTGCTCTTTGATCACATGTAAAACTTCTAATCGGCAACATCTTAATCAGTTACAGGGTAGTGATTGCACACTGGAACGGATTGGCAATGATAGAAATCGACCAAAATGATCTAGTTGTTGTGAACACTGGCAGCAGCAGTGAAGAAAATGATTTAGTTGGCTCAAGAAAAAGAAAACTATCGGAGCCAGATCAGTCGGAGATAGAAAATGAAGAAAATGATTTTGTTGTCGATGTCATGGACACTGGTAATGGCGCAGAGCAGACGCAGGGCAATGGGTCAACGGATGAAGAGGTAGCTGCATGCACACATGTCAACACATCTTTTTCATGTGGGTGCATGATACTGTATATGTTTCTGATGTCCTGTATCCTTACCGATCTTTTTTTTTGTCCCTTCTTGTAGATACATTCTGTGTCCAGTAACCTGCTCGATGTTTACCCTGGGAAGCTTCAGCTACCATTTAAGCCCAATAAGCTGACCTCTTGTTCAGTAAAGCTGAGAAACACGACGGATGACCACATTGCTGTCAGGCTTCTGACGAAGTGCCCGAAGAGATACATGGCAAAGATGCCACTTTGTTGCATTGTGCCGCCAAATTGCATGTACACATTCATAGTGACAGGTAGCGATCAGAAGAAGAGACCCCTGCTGAGCAGGGACGAGTTTCTCACCCTAGAAAGCACCATTTGCTTGAAAGAAGATATTGTTGGGCTGCAGAATGCTAATGTAGACTCAGCGGCCATGGAGTTTACCAACTTCTTTAAAGAAGCCAAAGAGATGGCAGCTGATAAGCAGGTGCATGAGCTAAAGTTAAGTGTTGTTTCTGACCCACTAAAAGAGACAACCTCTATTCAGGTAAACACTTCCACTATTTATGTAGTACTTCCTCTGTCCCAAATTATAAGATGTTTTGGCATTTCTAGATTCATAACTTTTACTATATATCTAGACATAATATATATCTATGTGTATAGCAAAAGCTATGAATCTAGAAAAGCCAAAACATCTTATAATTTGGAACGGAGGGAGTATATATATGTTAGACTTAAGCACCTAATACATGTATTCGTATTGTATTCCTTTTTTATCTTTTAATGGTGGTGAACTGGTGATGTGGTAGCAGCAACAGTCAGAAGTTGAGGTAATTTGCCTCCATTTGTTTCAACCATTGCCTCTTTGTTACAGCTGTTGACATTTTTCACCAATTAATGTTGCTCTGTGTTTCGGTTGAATCAGGTCGTATCCAATAGGAAGTTTTCACATGTGCTGTCTGTGGACGTGCATCCGACGGAACCATGGTTACCTCCTGTCTTACAACATAGCGACCGAGATGATTTATTAAGTCTTTTTCACTTAACATTTCCTTTGTGCGTGCAGGATTCTGACGACCAATCAAGCCGGAGAGGTTCGCATTTGGGACTACAAAGCGCAGGTAAGTAGTAGGTTGCTGCTCGATCTCATCTGCTCATCTCTACAATGGTGGCAAGTTCTGTTGCTTTGTAAATTTTCAATTGGTTACATTGAATATGCTCATTTATGTGCAGGCCATAGCTATATCCTTTGACTTCACAGAGGAACAAGGTATCCTTTATGACATTACTATTTCCATTTATACTTTTTCTTTTTTTAAAAAAAAAGAGAGAGAAGAAACATGATTCTCTCGTGAAATAAGAAAACATTTAAGTTCCGTTTACTCCATGACAAATAACACATATGCATAATATTATTTCATTGCAAATACAGTTTACTCTGCTAAATTCATTGTGGGAGAGGAATGGATTGTCGCTGGTGATGGCTACGGGACTATCTATGTATACAGTTACCAAACAGAGGAGGAAGTTACAAACATCGATGCTCACGATAGTTTGATCACGTCTTTGGCTGTGCATCCCACTGATCCTCTTGTGCTCTCGTCATCCGAGGATCGCCTGATAAAGCTCTGGGACTGGAAGAAGAACTGGGAGTGTACTCGAACATTTGAGGGACACTCCGACAGAGTAACACATGTAAATTTTAACCCAGTAGGCACCAGCAGTTTTGTATCTGCTTCCTTGGATCACACAATCAAGGTTTGACTTCGATTTTGATCTTATCTACAAAAAAGGTTTTCCTGCATAATCAGTGCCTATGCACAAAACAAATATTACTAATTCAATCCTTGGAGAGTTCAACAGATTGTTCTATGCTTTGCTTTGCAGGTTTGGAACATTTCTTCTCCTGAGAGCATCATCACGACGCTGTCTGATCACCCGGATGGCCTGGTTTGTATTCACAGTTACAGAAGTGATATGAAGCAGTATTTGATTGCTGGATCTTGTGATGGGACTGCACAAGTATATCATCTTTACTGAAGAATACACTCACTGTGTTGTTTAGCATAAAAAGTACTACAGTACTTCATTGACATCATCTTTGCTAATTAGATCTGGGACATGGAGACGAGAAGACTTGTTCAGACACTCAAAGGGCATGCACGTCATATTAGTTGTGTCTACCATCACCCAGAACTTCCAGTAGTAATCACAGGTTCACATGATGGGACTGTTCGTTTATGGAACTCCACTACCTACAGGTACATTGAAATACTTGTTTTTCTGTCATTTTATTGGAGGGTTCTAGGAAGACGCTTCAGCAATACTTCCGCTGTGTACATGTTGTTTAGGTGTTTAGTTCATAATATGTAGATCTAAGTAGTTAGTGAAAGGTTGGAAGTTTTTTCTTACAGTTTTAGTAGTTTCACTTGTGAGATGCAGGTGACAGACCAAAGAACATGCAAAAATTAACTTCTTATGATAGATATATTGATAGAAAGTAAAATATTATGTGTTATCTAGATAAATAAAATTTCGTAAACCATGGATCTTAATATGGTGCATATAGTTGGTATTATCCTTGGTGTAGTTGGTATTAACAATCCCAAAGTTGCAAGTTAATTTTTGTAGTTTTCATAACAGCTATCTTTTTAATCTTGCAGGCTCGAAAGTATAGTTGGTATTAACCTTGGTGTAGTTCATGCTCTTGGATATATCAAAGACTTAAGAAGGTAATGGATTGTTTTAGTTTCTTTTATATTACTATATATCACCAATTGAAAAGAAAAATATAATTTAATGCTTTCTACATTTATGCATTGCTTCAACAACTTCATATTGTAGTATGCTTGACACCTCATTAAAATCAATACATATATTTGTAACATTTTGATAGAAACATTCGCAAGGTATGAATGGCTAGGATTACAATCATTAATTAATATGCTTTGATGTATCATTTTTTCAAAGAGAGTATCTATAAACTAAAACTTTCAATCATATTTTCGAAGGAACCATGAAATGATAATGTTCTAACCCACAACACTCCTTCAGTTAAAACCGGCCACTGAACTAATAAACAAGAAAAATTCTTAATCTTTTTGCAAAGTTGTATGTTTGTACTCCTTTTTATTAGACAAATTTGGCGAAGATTCTAATGTGAAATCATATGTGCGCCCAGTTAAAGTCCTAGACTCTATAGTAGCACTGACCTTCCTAGGAATTTTAATTCCATGTTGGATGCATTTGTATGCATATAGCATTCTTTGTGTTAAAGCATCTGACTTATTTTTTTTCTAAGAAAATAAAAAAATAATATTTGAATATTAAATTGACTTGTTTTTAGCTAGAAACTATCCAAGAAGAATGAACTATTTGCACCAAAAGTTTAGGTTCTAAAAAGAGGTTGAGATAGCCATTGCAAAACGGTTGCCAACACGTAGCCTTAGCCTGTTAATCTATTTTTTTGTAACACCATACATCTAAAGTTTGCTCTGAGGCTAACCCTGCATATGTATAGCATTCCTCTTATAGTGTCATCCTAACTTCATATAAAAGTATTAATTTTTGAATACAGTACATTTGTAACGACATCGATCATAAACCAGCTAGTACCTATTTAGACAACCAAATTACCACTATTCATCTCACCATACTAGAACATTTGTGCGATACATGCCAAGACTAGAGCATTTTTTTTTTTTCTAAGCAATGCAGAGAAGCAACAAGCGTCATTTCATTAAGGTAGAGAAAAAATTACAAAGGTCCAAGTGACCCACCACACACACCCCACTCCCGTAACTAGGTTACAGACTCGCCACACAAAAAAGGAAAAAGGACGACCAAACTTTCCAAGCATTAAGCTCCGTAAGGCATCAACTCCGAAAACCAGCTCACGGAGTTTGGAGGCCCGGCCGAGCACCAGAGCCCACCCTCCGAGCTAATAGCCCTAAGGACTTCTGAACACTTGGCCTCTTTTTATCAAAGACACAAGAATTGCGATGCTTCCAAATCTCCCAAGCCATCAAAATTATCAAGGAGTTGAGGCCTTCACGCAAATCCTTAGGGACACTGCATGATTGTTCTCTTCCACCACCCTCGAGAAACGAATCACAAGAGGGTGTGGTGCCAACTGTAGCATTCCCAACTCGATGCAAAACCAGGGCCCAAATTTTTAGGGCAAAAACACACCCACTAGCAAATGGTTTATTGTTTCATCCTCTTGATCACATAATGGGCAAGCCTCAGATGGGGTGATTCCTCCTTGCAAGTCTATCGGTGTCTGCATCTTGCCAGAAATACCAACCGGATGAAGAACTTGTGTAGAATAGACAGAAAGGAGGAATCACCACACACTGAATGTATACAAGGAAATTACACATGGAAAGCTATTCCCTGTACAAGGAAGCAATCCTAGGCTATACATAGAAAGAATCCTAGGCTATATATGGCAGCTAGTCTATCTATGGGATTACACTCAATCTATGATTAGTGCAGGATTATACATATCCTAATACCACCGCAATCAGAAGCGGAAGCATCACGGACGCATGATCGGTCCGAAAGTCGTTGAAGAGTCGGGACGGGCGAGACCCTTGGTCATAATGTCGAAAGAACCGGGTGTGTGAAGGAACATGGAGAACCTCGAATCGTCCCAGAGCGACCTTCTCGCGGGACGAAGTGGATGTCAATCTCGATATGCTTCGTGGCGGCGGTGGTGGATGTGGTTGGCGACCATGTAGACGGCGCCACATTGTCACGAAGAGACAACCGTCGCTAGCGGAATGGAGATGTGGAGCTCTGGAGGAGTCGACGCAGACCAAAGAAGACTCAAAGAACCGCATGGGCCACCGACGAGTACTCAGATGACCAGCCCAGATCGAGCGACGGCTATACCGTCTGTCGCTTGGAAGACCATGAGACCAAAGTTGTCGCCGAGGTAGACGCAGAAGCTCGAGGTAGAGCGACGTGTATCCGGCACCGACCCGGTCGGCATCGATCGAGTAGGTCGGAGTCGATCTATGTGGCCGGAGCTCAAGTGAAGGCTCGCAGATAGCGAGCCCTTGACATAGCGCAAGATGCGCTTGATCAGCGCAAGATGCGGCTCACGAGGGTCATGCATGAAGAGGCGCACTGCCAGACAAAGATAGGCCGTGTCGGCCTCGTCCAGAGAGAGGTATTGGAGAGCTCCCGCCAGCTCCCCAGACTCAGGGGTTGGCGACGGAGCGCCCTCGGTGGAGGACAGACTTGGTCCGCATCCACCGGTAGTTTGCGGGTGGCATTCGACATGCCAAAGACGCCGAAGAAGCTTGACGGCAGATCGCCGTTGGGATAGGAACAAGCCACTGCTGTCCCTCGTCACCGAGATGCCGAGGAAGTGCTGGAGGTCACCAAGGTCCGTCATGGCGAACTCCAGAGAGAGTCGGGAGGCGACGTGCAGGAGTAGAGCCGGTGACGACGCGGTGACAATGATGTCATCAACGTAGAGGAGAAGATAAGCCATGTCATCTCCAAATTTTGTAGATGAACAGGAGGCATCCGACTTGGATGTGGTGAAGTCGATGTCATTGATGAAGGCGGAGAAGCGGTTCCAAGCTCATGGGCTACTGCTTAAGTCCATACAAGGACTTCTGCAGCAAACAAACGGAATTAGGAGCAGCAGGGTCGACGAAGCCTTTGGGCTGCTCGCAGTAGACCGTCTCCTCGAGGTTGCCGTGGAGGAAGGCATTCTTCACGTCGAGTTGGCGGATAGGCCAATCCCGGACGCAAACAATGCCGAGCACGGTGCGGATCGTGGGCGGCTTGACGACCGGGTGAAGGTCTCGTCGTAGTCGACCGCCGGCCTCCTGGGAGAAACCGCGGACGACCCAAAGGCGCCTTGTGTGCCGGGCGAGGGAATCGTCTTGAGTGGAATTTGTGCTTGAACGACCACTTCCGAATAATAATGTTAGCACCGGGGCCGAGGGACAAGGCGCCAAGTGCCATTGTCGATCGGCGCCTTTGTACTCATCGGCCATCGCAGTCACGCCTAATTGGGGTCGGGCGAGGGCTGCCAGGATAGTTCGCCGACCGGCGAGGCGACGGAGGTGGTGAAGCCCAGCGCCGATTTGCTGTAGAGGAGCTTGTGCGTGACCGTGTCACACAGCCGGGTCGGTGGTGCAAGAAAGTCTTTGGTCGCCGCAGTGGTGGAGCAGATGGTCTTTGGAACCGCGAAGACATCCGCAGGGGCGACGATCGCGGTGGGTGGTGCAACAGCCACAGGAACCGGCGCCATGGGAGCCACGGGGTCAGCCGCAGGGGCCACGACCTCAGTGGCTGGTGCATCAACCGCAGGAGCCACGTCAATGCCGCAGAACTCGATTATGGGCGAGTGAAGACGATGCCGAAACGCAACTGGCGCCCGGTGTGGAGCGGTGGCGGTACGTTGCCCGTTCGCCTGGGAGGAGAGCAGCGGTGGGTGCCCGCCCAGTAGAGGCAACAGGGGGCCCAGTGGATAACAGTGGGTCCAGAGCGCAGGGCTGGATCTCGGCCTGGTTTGTGGGGCGGCGGAGGAGTGCTCCTTTGTTGTCGCCGAGGAAGAAAGTCCCCATCGAGAAATTCAAGTGAGGCGGCACGGAGGTCGCCGATGGTGTCTGCCGCTGAATGGGAACACCGACTCGTCGAATATGACATGGCGGGAGATGATTATCCGGCGAGTATTCATGTCGAGGCAGCGGTAGCCCGTGTGAGAGGATGGGTATCCGAGGAAAACACACGGGGCGGAGCGAGGAGCGAGTTTGTGGGGGGAGGTGGCGGTGAGGTTTGGATAGCAAAGGCACCCGAAGACACGGAGGGAGGAGTAATCTGGGAGAGTGCCATAGAGAATTTGATGAGGTATCTGGTGGTGGATGGAGGAAGAGGGACGCCGATTGAGGAGGGTGGTGGCTGTGGTGAGAGCCTCAGCCCAGTAAGGAGGAGGCATGAAGGCATGGAGGAGCATGGTGCGGATGGTGTTGTTGATAGTGCGGAGTATGCGTTCGGCCTTGCCATTTTGCGGGGACGTATAGGGACAGGAGAGGCGTAGGGTAGTGCCCTTGCTGCTGAGGAGTGTGGCGGTGGCGTGGTTAACGAACTTCGGTGCCATTATCTCGCTTGAGAGGATTTGGGTGTGGTGCCGAATTGTGTTGTAAGCGTAGACAAAGAATTCGACAAGATGCCGGTGCACCTCAGATTTGTGGCGCAGTGGGAATGTCCAGCAGTAATGGGAGAAATCATCGAGTATGACGAGATAATATTTAAACCCGGAGTTGCTAGGCACGGGAGATGTCCACACATCACAATGTAGTAAATCAAATGGGGCACTCATTACAGAGGTGGAATGGCTAAATGGGAGTCGCGCGTGCTTGCCAAGTTGACATGCATGGCGAGAGGCAAGGCGAATGCTTATTGTAGGAGATGGCCGACATGTTCCAGAGAGTGGCGAGGTGGATGGGCCGGGTGGCCGAGGCGGTGATGCCACAGGACGACGTGGTGGCGAGGCCGCAGGAAGTGGACGGTGTGGTGGGGAAGGTGTAGAGGTCGCCACCACTATTGCAAACAAGAATCACGCGCCTTGGTCTGCCGGGTCCTCTTGATGAAAAAGCCACAAGAGTCAAATTCAACGGAACAAGCATTGTCACGGTGAATTGATTGACCGAAAGGAGGTTGCGTGACTAGAGCAGGGCAACCGTAACATCATGAAGATGAAAGGTAGAGTGCGGGGAGTGTAATCTAGATGGTCCATGACGGTGATGGGAATGGTAGTGCCATCGCCAACCATGATGCCGAGAAGGAGGAGGGAGGCGGGACAGGAGTATACCATCCGAGGATGACATGTGGGCAGTGGCACCGGTGTCGAAGACCCAGGGGGAGGAGCCCTCAAGCGACATCTGGTTCTGTAAGGGGCTGATGAGGCTCACTGCGATCGGCCCACCGCCTTCTTTGGTGAGGAGGCAGAGAGGAGTTTGTGGCGCCGGAGAACTGAGCGGGGGCAAAGGCCGTGTGAGCCTGGGCCGGGGGAGGAGCCCCGAGCACGCCAGAGCCGCCCCACGTTGGTGGACGCCATGGTCGCTGGCGCGCGCAGCGATCCAGTGGCGGGTATGTGAGCCACCGAGCCGCCGATGCAAAGAGACTTTTGGGCGCCGCCCTTGCCCTTCTTCTTCCAATGCCATTGCCGCCGCTTCTTCCCACTGCTGCCGCCGCATTGGCCGCTGGAGCCGCCACCATAGCCGGTGAAGCCGCCACGGAGGCGCTGGAGACAAAGGCGGTGAGGAGTGCCGCACGCGCGTGGAACGCCGTCTGGCTGCCATCGTGCCCTCGCTGGCAGGCGGAGCTCCTTGAGGACGAAGAAGCTGCGTGGTGGCGAAGTCCGAAGAACGGGTGCGAAGTCGGCGATGTTGTCGGCGGTCTTTGGCGAAGCGGGGTTGAGCAGCAGAAGTTGAGGACAAGCTCGAAGTCGGTGATGACACGACCGACATCACGGGCGCGTCGGCGGTGGCCTTCATCTTTTGGGCGTAGTCATTGACGGAGTCGCATACAGGTCATGGAGTAGAACTTCGTGACCTGTGAAGATGGTATGTGAGGCCTTGTTGGCCTCGAAGAGGCGCCTGATGGCGAGCCAGAGGGCACGCGCGGTCTGATCTGGCGCCGTCGCTAGGCCGAGGACATCCGCCCAATGAGCTAAGGAGCTAGCTGCGGACCTTGGCGCCGGGCGATGTTCCTGTGGGGTCGGGAGAGCCAGCTTCCTCCGTGATGTGGGAAAGAAGGCCGAATTTCCCGCAGAGAGAAGTGAAGAACGGTTCCCACTGGTTGAAATTGGGCCTCGTCAGTTCCAGGGTCACCGGGATGTGGTTCTTGACATTGATCGTTGCATAGGGGGCAACGAAGACAGCAGGGGCAGAGAGGGAGCCCAGGCTGGTCGTGGTGCTGGAGTTGGAGGAGGAGCTGGTGGCAGATCCAGTCGTCATGGCGACCCTGATGGGAGGAGGGAGGGACAGCAGAGGGGGGGCGATGGGAAGGGGAAGGATGTCCGGTTAAGCTGATACCATGTAGAATAGACAGGAAAGGAGGGAATCACCACACACTGAATGTGGGTGGGGTGCCTTTCATATATAGCTAATATGCATACAAGGAAATTACACATATGGAAAGCTATTCCCTGTACAAGGAAGCAATCCTAGGCTATACATAGAAAGAATCCTAGGCTATATATGGCAGCTAGTCTATCTATGGGATTACACTCAATCTATGATTAGTGCAGGATTATACATATCCTAATAACTTGCAGCGCGGAGGAGCCCAAGTTTTCCAGATCCTTCTCCAAGACCCAAACTTGATGGTTCCCTCAAAGAAGGCTGCATAAGCGGATTTACTGGTGTAGGAACCATCCTGAGTTAATTTCCATCTATATTGATCTGGAATCTCCGGATGCAAAATAAATCCATCCACAATGTCCCAAATACGAAGGTACTCAAGCATGACCACAACTGTACGTGCTCCTTTAATATCCTGAACCCAACTATTATGATGCAAGGCTTGCGCCACCGTCCTTCTCTTGGCTGTTCGATTTGGGACTGCCTTGAACAGGCTAGGAGCTATTTCAGCCATGGTATGCCCCCCCAGCCATCTATCTTTCCAGAACAATATCTCCTCTCCATTTCCTACTATGGCATCGACTGCAACATTGAAGAGAGCCTCGGCTTTATGAGGAACAGAGATAGGAAGGCCGGCCCAAGGCCTTTCAGCATCTGTCTTTTGCGCCCACAGCCACCGAATCTTCAGTGTACATCCCAGAAGTTCAAGATTATGAATCCCAAGACCTCCATACTCAAGTGGTCTTTGCACCTTTTCCCAAGCTACTAGGCAATTGCCACCATTGGCCTGTTGGTGACCCTTCCAAAGGAAGGCTCGCCGTTTTTTGTCAATAGCCTTAATCACACATTTTGGAAGGTCCAGGGCAGTTAAAAGGTATATTGGGACAGCAGTCAGCACAACCTTCACCATGACTAGCCGCCCAGCTCTGTTCATAAGAGAAGCCTTCCATCCAGGGAGATAATCTGCCACTTTATCCACTAAAGGTAACAGCACCTCTTTAGTTGGTTTTCCAATTGAGAGCGGGAGGCCAAGATACATGCAGGGAAAAAACTTTATAGAACATGAGAGGATGTCTGCCGTGAGAGCCAATTCCTCATCAGTACAGTGAATAGGGGAAACTGAGCTCTTAGCTAGATTAGTTCTAAGCCCAGAAGCATGTCCAAACAGATCTAGGAGGTGCTTGATGGTGATCAGATCCAAAATATATGGTCTCAGGAAAATTACCGCGTCGTCAGCATAAAAGGAGACCCGATGCCTTGCTTGCTGAATGGCCAGAGGCTGCAACAAACCCATCGAAGTAGTGTGATTGACCAAAGAATTTAGGACATCCATAACTAGAATAAACAACATTGGTGACAGCGGGTCACCCTGTCTGAGCCCACGGTGATGGAAAATAGAGTCCCCAGGCTCTCCATTAACCAAGACATGTGTCGAAGAAGTGGACAGGATCAGACAAATGAGGTCCCGCCATCGCTGACCAAACCCCACCTTGCACATGACCTCCAAGAGAAACGACTAAGACATAGAATCAAAAGCCTTGGAGATGTCCAGTTTAAGGAGGATATGCGCCTCTTTCTTCTTATGCAGGGTTTTAACCATCTGTTGGACCAGCATGAAATTGTCATGGATTTTCCTTCCTCTCACAAAAGCGCTCTGATTTGCAGAGATCAAGGAAGGCAGCATTGGGGCTAGCCGATTAGCCAAGATCTTCGTCACCAACTTGGCAAAGCTATGAATCAGGCTTATAGGTTCAAAATCCTTCACTTCCACTGCATCCACTTTCTTTGGTAGCAGGGTTATAAAGGCTGTGTTCAAGAGCCGAAATTTGAAGACATGGCCTTGCTGGATGGCCTCCAACGCCCTCATCACATCACCTTTAATAATGCTCCAGCAGGATTTATAAAACCTTCCTGTGAATCCATCCGGCCCTGGGGCCTTATCCAAGGGCATATCCTTTATGGTAGCCCACACTTCCTCCTCAGAGAAAGAAGCATCCAGCTCAGATAAATTATGATGTTGAATGTTCAAAATATCTAGATCAAGAGTGTAATCTCTTTCTTCAGCTGTTCCAAGAATGCTCTCATAGAAATAAATCCCTTCGCTTTCATTTCTCATCTTGTGTGACAACCACCTGATTACCAACTTGCAATTTTGAGATGAAGTTCTTCTTCTTCCTGTATCTAGCTTGTTGGTGGAAGAAAGCGAGATTAGCGCCACCTTCCGGAGATAAAGAAATCTAGAATGTAGTCAGTGCAATGGTTCTCTCAAGGGAAGCCGCAATCGAGACAATGAAGTTTGAGTTTCTTTTCGAGCCATTCCTCACGATCCGAGAGTGCCCTTGAATCTCTTTCAATTTCCAAACGGTGAAGTATTTCCTTGGCCAATTCTAATTGGGCTTTAATATTCCCTACTTTCCGTTGTCCCCATTTTTTTGTGTTTCATCGAGTCATTGCAATTTAAGGAAGATGCACTCCATAGCACAAGTAGATTGCACCGCTGACCTCCCAATTACATTTAATAAACATCAAGGAAGCCAGCAATTTGGTCCGTAAGCTTTCAAAATGGAATCTCGCTTGCCATTGTACACACCTTCAAACCAAGGATAAGTGGGCGTTGGTTCGAAACCCATTTCTTTGTGCTTTTGAGTACAAAGATCGGGAAAAATATTTTCCCAATCACCACAACAAAAGCCCGATCCACCTCACCAAAGTAGGCGATCTCCTCTCATTGGACCAAGTATATTTACGACCCAAGAGCGGAATCTCCTTGAGATCATTGTCATCTAGAAAACGCCTGAATCTTCCCATCATAGCTCTATCTAAATTTGCATTATTCTTGTCGTGACTTTGATAAATCAAATTGAAATCTCCGCCTAAGAGCCAAGGACCATTGCAAAGAGCCACGATATTCCTTAATTCTTGCAAGAACAACACTTTCTCATCATCCCCTTGTGTCCCATAGACGCCATGAACCACCAATTGCGACCCTCTTGCTCCATAAAATGTAATAGAAGTGAATAAGTGTCAATTCTTGATACAACCGCACCTGGCAAGAACACCCCTTCCAAGCAATCAGAACCCCTCCTCTAGTCCCATTGGCCGGGAGCGCAATGAAATTATCGTACGCAGAGCCACAAACCGAAAGGAGAATATGTTGGGACATGTTAGCGACCTTGGTTTCTTGTAAACAGATGATGTCAGCATTACTAGATATAACAACATCTCTGACATAATTCCGACGATCCCTGTTATTAAGACCTCGGACATTCCAAACTAGAATGGTAGAAGGATTCATTTGAGCAAAGAAATAAGATGACCATAACAAAGAGTCTAACCTTACAACATTGTAAGGACATCTTCACCAAGACCCTTTTGCTCACCCTCTCCCACTTCCCACCAAAAATAGCAGCTAAAAGCACGACGTGGGAATCAGAGAGTAATGGCCCAAGAGCTTACTATAAATGTCTTGAGCTTCGGGTGAATGATCTCCCTTTCTTCAAAGCCAAGCCGCCAGATCACCCTCATCTCGAGCCATCGAAAGCACCGGTCCCCATGAGCATGGAGCGGCACTAACGACCACTGCTTTGCCATGCAGTAGAGACCCCTTGAGGAGCAGCCTTTTTTCGCCGCTCGGATTACAGGCAGAGGGGACGAGCTCATCCCGGCGGGCGCATGACCTTGTCGAGATTCTCGAGCCGGGACTTCGCCCCTGAACCTGTGGAAGGAGCATCCGCAACGGCCGGGAAGTAGGGAGGGATTTAACACGGCGCCTACCGAGTAAACTTCGGACATGCGCCCCAAAGATGTAGAGGTTGAGCAAAGGGCGAGGCGTAAGACTAGAGCATTAATAGTCTAGTCTACACACACGATATGTTTGTTAGTTGTTTAACTTTTAATTGGTTCTAAGATTGTTTGGAACTTGTAATACCGTCGTATACTCCAATTTATCATGAATATTTGGCTAGCATAATGTTCATCTAATGAAGCATATATTAACTGTGTGTAGGATTGCGATCGGTTGTCGCAAAGGAATAGCCATCATGGGAGTGAACTACAGTTAAGACCATTATGTGTGCAGAACACGACAGAGATAATAACTATTGTGACGCATAAACACTATTAGTTTTATTAGTGTTTGTTTGTAGAAAATACTTATGGCGTGACAATAAATGTATAACATAATTTTATTTGAGTGGACATAATTTTATTTGAGTGGTGGATGTGGTCTTCATCTTTCTTTTGATTTTTGTGTGGTTAAAGAGGGTATCGATCTCTATTGTTATAGTAAGTAGAGTTTTTTCCCCGCCACGCATTATGCACATTGAACCAGCAAAAACCTGGCCAAGAAAACTATGTGCCTTGTCCTCGAACTAGATTCTAGACATTTGAGCTGGCTGTGAACAGCTATGTCTGAATTGGAGCTGGCCGCATGGCCGCTCAATGATCACTCGATAGTGGAAAAAAGTAAAAACAATATAAGACGACATCGCCATGTCTAAATTGAAGCTGACTGCATGCCCGCTCGATGAGCACTCGAAAAACTAGAAAACAATATAAGTCGACAAAAAGAGGTTTGAAATCAATTCTTGGAAAACACGGTTTCATACCACCATATAACATGTTACTTCACAATTAAATAAAATCAACAATGTAGACATGTTACAAATGCTTGGAGACAGCAAAGCTTGATCCTAGCTCTTCCACCTCATCTTGTCTTTTTTTTTTTGATAAAGAAGAATTTCATTATTGTTTTTAAAAATATTACATCGAGATGACACAAAACCTTGAAAAAAAAATAGTTGGTAGCCCAGCTTTCCTTAAAGGTTTGTGCTAGTGAGAAATTCCTTGCTCTAAGCCTCACAGAAGCTGGTAAGGTTAGGCTGGCTTTGCTGGTAACTTAAGAGCATCTCCAAGAGTACCAAATTTATTCCCAAACCATTAAGTTTTCTAAGTCACCAAAAAATTTTCGGAGCACCAACCAGTAAAGAATAGTTTCTCCAACAGTTTACAAAAAATCACTCCTTAAAAATATAAAAAAACTTGGTCCCACACAACTTCCACTGCGACGGCAGGTTTTATTTTGCGTGAGATCGCGCGTGCCGCCATTACACACCACCTCCCCGGCCGCCGCCCGACACAGGATCACCTTCGCGTGCCCTTTGAGCGTGCCAGTAAATCCCGGATTGGGAGAGTGTTTTGGGTACTCTTGAAGATGCTCTTAGAACCCAATAGTCTCTCTCTCCATTAGTGGTTGCCGAGAAGATACAAAATATTAATAAGGAAATTGAAAAGGTGGAAAAACAGCCAAAACAGAAAAACGATCTACAGTATGAGTATCGTGCAAGTAGAGTACTCTGGTGAAAGAGTAAAATTCACCGTCGGTCCTTAAGCTTGGCCGACGATGTCATCCTAGTCCTTGAACTTTCAAAGTGATATATGTGGATCCCTAAACTTGGCCAACGGTGTCGTTCCAGTCCATTAACTTCTATGGTGATCATCGTCGGTCCCTAAACTTGGCTAGTGGTGTCATTAGAGACCCTAAACTTGGTTTTGAATCTCATCCGAGTCCAAATGGGGCTAACCCACTCTATACACTGACGTGGCATTCTGACTTTTCCAGAAAACAATTATAACTTTTCATATGAACTCGGGTGAAGACAAATTTTATATAAAAATTGCAGCTCTCGACGAGATCTACAACTTTGTAGCTGAAATGTTTTTTAATTGAAATTGTTTAGGGTCCCAAAATATTGTTGTAATTTCACAGATTTTGAAATTGAAATTTAAAATTATCAAACAATCTCAGATATTGACATGGTCTATATGAAAATTACAGTTTTCAATATGATTTTACAACTTTGTGGTTGAAAAGTTTTCATTTAAAGTCGTCTAGTGTCCTAAATATGTGTTCTAAGTTTATAGATTTTGAAACAAAAAAAACTTAGAACATATATTTGAGACACTAAACGACTTCTAAAAAAATCATTTCAACTACAAAGTTGTAGATCGTATTGAGAACTATAACTTTCAAATAGACCATATCAACATCCGAGATTATTTAATAATTTTAAATTTTAAAATAGTTGCCTGTAAAGAAAATTAAACGACTGCTATCTACTTGACAAGTGACTAGTTTATAGATTCTTTGTACTTAATATATTTTCTCAGTCTATTGCATGAAATTCAAGAAACACTTCAATCTATCAAAGATAGATCTAATCTCGAGAAAATATGAGAACTGGGTTAGGAATTATATTATAATTTTTAGTTGTTCTGTCCAAAACTCCAAATCTCTCCTAGTAACTCTTGGATTCCTCCTTTCTCTCCTTAACTGCTTCGTATTTTCAGGGTCCTCAGGGCAAGGAGACTGGAAGAGTAATGTCAAGCAACAATGAGATATTAATGGAGGATGAAGTGAATCACGGGGGAGGTCTTACTTCCTATCACAGGATTCCGACCTCAAGAAAGGATGTAGCCATTAGCTGGTTTGACCAGTTTAGCCTTTTTGGACGTGAGTCACAAATGAATGAACTTCGTAACTATCAGACCACAGCACGTTTCAATGATTGGCAAGTGATGTCTGTGTGTGGGGTAGCAGGTGTTGGGAAATCAGTTCTAGTCAGAAATTTGTATTATGAAAGAATGCTTCAAAAGGACCCAATATTTAACAAGTATGGTTGGGTTCTGGTATCCCATCCATTCAATCTGAGGGACTTCTCTCGGAGCTTAGTTTTGGATTTTCATTCAGAACCTATTGAAACCTTGGGAATCGAAGACCCTATTCAGGAATGCCATAAGCTTCTAAAAGAACATCCGTGTCTTGTTGTTATTGATGATGTACAGTCTACAGAAGAATGGGATTTAATACAACCTTCCCTGGTATCTAGACATTCCAAGAGTGTTATCGTTGTCATCACAACCGAAGAAAGCATTGCTACATATTGTGCAGAGAATGAAGAGGTTGTGTTTAACGTGAAGGGCCTAGAAGCTCAAGCATCCTTGGATCTCTTCAGAAAAGAGGTATTCTTAATCATAAGAAACATTCATGTTTTCTAGATACTTGAATCTATTGTCCTGCTTGAGTCTTACCACAAACATAGCATCTCATTCGCAACTACCAGTTGTTTCTCATTCACCCACAGTTACGGACATTAAGAAATAAGGAGTGATTACAATCTCATCCATATCATGTTGGTCGATACTCAATAATCTTTTATTCACGGCTGCATCCTAGATAGATGGTTTGCCATTTTACAGGAGTTTGAATGTTGTTTGCAAAAATAGTAAAAAAATTAAACTTAGTCCACGCAATGCTGAGGAATGCAGATGGTTTTTTCTATCATATTGCCAACAATTCCAAACATGTTTCACCCAACAGTTCCAAGTAATCTATCTAGTGGAAGTATGAAACTGCAATTAGTTTGCCCAGAAGTATAGCATGTAGGAGAGCAGTGCTGGCCCTAGGGGAGGGGCACGGGGTGCGACGGCCGAGGGCCTAGGCGAAGGAGGGGCCCAAGCCTAGGTATACAATTCCCCAAACCCTATAGTCCAAAATCCATTAGCAAACGTCGGCCTTTCTATTCTTTGCAGCTTCCCCACGTGGCCACGCGAGCAGCCGAGAAACTGTGACGTACGTCCGCGAGACTGTGACTCGGAGAGGAAGAGTCGCGCCGCAATGGAGACACGGACACGGTGGTGGGCCGGCGGCAACCAGGCTCAACAACATTGACTTCTTGCGGTTTTGCGATCCTGATCAGTCGATCAGTTCATTAGAGTCCAGACCCTTGGTATTTTTTCCTTGATCGTTTTTAATCCAAATTAATTATTTTTATTGAATTTTAGCCGATTAGTTCATCAAAGTCCAGGCCCTAGGTATTTTTTTCCTTGTTTGTTTTTTATTCTAAATTAATTATTTGTATTGTATTTCAGACTTCTAGTACTCTGACGAGGTGTTAGAATTTTAGAATGTTATCTAAGAAACAATTGTCGGGGGCTGAGAAAAGAAAACGAAAAAGACAAGAAAATCAATTTGTTCAATCACAAAAAGGTGTTATACATAAGTTTTTTTTTTTTGCTTCTAGCAGTGTTGTGCCTGTACATATCATTGGATTTGTTTTCGTTTTACAAGTAAAATTAGCGTCTATATATATTTTAAGATAAGATTGTATACATGATCTAGAGGGCCGTAGCGACGAGTTCGCAAGAGGGTCCTCAAAATCATAGGACCGGCACTGTAGGAGAGTAAATCAAAACAGGGTGCTCTATCTTTTTCTTAGGTTTATTGTCTGCCAAGGGATGATATGCTTTTGCACCATAAAGCTCATAAGTTTGTCTGAAATCTGCCACTTGTGTTTCAATTTTCTGCATCAATTTCTTTCCAACAATAATGTCTAACAAATAGATTGTTATTTGGAACTACTAATCTGGAGAGCACCTTTTACTGTACACCGTACTACTAGTTGGTAGTGGAACACAAACTGTTCTGTTCATTGATTTCACAACACAATACAGAGCTCAGACAGACATTTAGGAGGTGAACCATGTATCTGTTCTTCAAAGTGTTAAGATTAGTTCTCCATTTCACAAGTTGTTACTTTACTTTACAAAGCTTTGTTTTCCTTAACATGGGATTCATGTATGGTTTTTAGGAAGGACATCATGATGTAAAGGATTATGTATACTCTTAACCATGCTCCTGCTTGGGATATTGACATGTGCTTCTCAATTAATCAAGCATTTATAATCCAGTGCACTTATTCAAATAATTTTGAGAAACAAATAGGCGTGTCATCATCCTGTGTGGCCAAATTATTTTACTAATAATCTACCCAATGGTACACATGTATATGTGGGGCCAAATTATTTTTACTATGATTGATCACATAGCTACAAAACATTTATGTTGGCCGTGTCATGCATATAATATTTTTTAGGATTCTTATAGTCTTTAGATAATTCTATGTTTCCTCACTTGACCATTTTATTTTTGTTTCGTGTTCCATTGGCCTTTCTAATGTATCAAGCGCAATTCATCATGAAAATTCATTTTATATGACACAAATAATACCAAATTTATTTTGTGTTTACCAAAATGACTAAGATCATTCAAATTTCTTTACAACAGGTACAAAATAAAAACCTGGCATCACCTCTAAAGAATTCAGATGACAAAGAGCTAGAACAACCTATTGTGAAGTGTGGTAGACTTCCTAAAGTAATAGTTGCTGTAGCCAAGTTTTTGGCACCCAAGACAGTCACATGTATGGAGAGCACTAGAACGCTTAATCGCAGATTTATGCACGAGCTAGAGAGCAACCCTGAGTTTCATGGTCTGAGAGATCTGTTTGGTTGGATGCATTCCTACTTCCGTACATGCCCAGATTTCCTAAGGCCATGTAATATTCCCTGGGTCCCAAATCATTCGGCGGAGGCGTTTGGTGATGCTATGGGTTGCTGAGGGCTACTTCAGGGACACTAAAGACACTACTGCAGAGGAGAAAGGGGAGATCCTCTTCTCAATGCTCGTCAACCTGAGCATGATCCAGCCACCAATGTGCAAAGACATCACACACATGAGAATGATCCGATGCCAAGTCAGTGCTTTCTTCCACAAATACATCATCTCACGTCCAGACGAAGAGAATATTATATTTGCACTGGAGGTCTTTGCACTGAAGGGGCGTTGCCTTCCAACCACCCGGCGCACAGGGCGCCACCTTGTAATAGAGAGCAGCTGGGACAGAGACAGGATTGTGTTTGAAAGCATTGATTTTTCACGTCTACGGTCATTAACAGTGTTTGGGGAGTGGGAATCATTCTTCATCTCTAAAAGTATGAAGGTGCTTCGAGTGCTCGATCTGGAGAATGCAACAGGTGTGACAGATAAAGATCTGAAGCTAATGGTGAAGCTTCTTCCTCGTCTCAAGTTTCTATCTCTGCGAGGAAGCAGTGGGATCCGCCATCTGCCGAGTTCATTGGGTGAGTTACGGCAGCTTGAGACTCTGGATGTCAGGCATACCTCCATAGTTACCTTGCCAGCATCTATCACCAAGTTAAAGAAACTGCAGTACATTCGTGCTGGCACAACTTTCCCAGCAGGGGAACCATCAACACCATGCAGATCTCATAAATTAGTTGGTGTTGAGGTGCCAGTAGGTATTGACAAGCTGACTGTTTTGCACACGCTTGGTGTTGTCAATGCTGGTCTTGCAGGGGGCAAAGACTCCCTCAAAGAGCTCAAGAAGATTACCAAATTGCGCAAGCTTGGAGTGTTCGGTGTCAAGAAGAAAAACTGCACGGAGTTCTGTGCTGCCATTGCATGCCGTGTCCGTCTGGAATCCTTGTCAGTGTGGCTCAGCAAGGGCAATGAAGAATGTTTGGATGACATTTCCTTGCATCTGGAGAAGCCTCTAGAGAAAATTCAGCAGCAGCCCCAGGGGAAGGGTCTGGAGAAGCCTCAGCATAAGGCCCAGGAGAAGCCTCAGCAGAAGACTCAGGGGAAACCTCTAGGGAACCTTCAGAGCCTTAAGCTACGAGGTCTTGTAAAACAAGTGCCGTCATGGATCATAGATCTTCCGAAACTCACAAAGTTGGAACTGGAGATAACCATGTCAGAAGAAGTTGAAGTAATTAATGTTCTTGGGGAAATAAAAGAATTATGTATTCTACGTCTTTGTGTCAAGCCTCTTCAAGATGCTGATGGCAAGCTTGATTTTTGTGTCTGGGTGAATGGAATACAGCAGCGCTGCTATTTAAACTTCAAGATCCTCGAGATTACTTGCAGCTCAAAGTTAAATATATCCTTTGGATCAGAAGCAATGCAAAATCTTGAGCTGCTGACAGCTCGCTGCTGTAGTGGGTCAACATTGAAATTTATGGAGATAAAGAATCTCTCTAAACAAAAACTCAAGGAAGTCCGGCTTATCAGTTCCCATGACACTGCACTCATGGATGACATTGAGAAGCAACTAGAGGAGCATCCAAGGAATCCTCCTTTGAAGCTGGAGGAACTGGAAGGACGGTGAGCTCACAGTGATCAATGTGTCGTCCCAGGCATCTACAGAACTCTGTTCACTTATTTTTCTTTGTTTTCCCTGCCAATTGATCCAGTACTGCAATACATCCTTCATGCTAGTGGAAACTGAAACATCTGCTTCCTTCAAGGTGTTAAGATAATTGGCACTTATCCTATGTGTAACATCGCTAGGAGAAGACATATTCAGTTCAGTTCATTTACTCTGTACTCGAAACGTTGAGCTTGAGCTTATGTATCTTCATAAAGAATGCTCTCTTGCTTGTGTGCATGTTTATGGATTTGACTTTTACGTTGGTGTTGTAATCGTTTTGTAATTTTGTGTAACGATAATACCAACTGAATCCTGATTTTTCTCTTTGCTCCTTTTGTAATGTTCTTTAGATGGCTTTATTGTTCTTATTAGTCGCAAATTTTCATCTAAATATAATATTGTTTGTGAATGGAATACAGCAGCGCTGTTATTTAAACCTCAAGATCCTCGAGATTACTTGCAGCTCAAAGTTAAATATATCCTTTGGATCAGAAGCAATGCAAAATCTTGAGCTGCTGACAGCTCGCTGCTGTAGTGGGTCTACATTGAACTTTATGGAGATAAAGAATCTCTCTAAACAAAAACTCAAGGAAGTACGGCTTATTGGTTCCCATGACACTGCACTCAAGGATGACATGGAGAAGCAACTGAAGGAGCATCCAAGGGAACCTCCTGTGAAGCTGGAGGAACTGGAAGGATGCTGAGCTCACAGTGATCAATGTGTCGCCCCAGGCATCTACAAAACTCTGTTCATTTATTTTTCTTTCTTTTCCCTACAACTTGATTCAGTGATCCAGATCTGCAATACATCTGTCATGCCAGTGGAAACTGGAACATCTGCTTCCTTCAAGATATCAAGATAATTGGCACTTATCCTATGTGAAACATCGCTAGGAGAAGACAGATTCAGTTCAGTTCATTTACTTTGTACCCAAAACGTTGAGCTTGAGCTTATGTATCTTCATAAAGAATGCTCTCTTGTGTGCATGTTTACGGATTTGACTTAGTAATCGTTTTGTAATTTTGTGTAATGATAATACCAACTGTATCCTGAGTTTTCTCTTTGCTCCTTTTATAGTGTTCTGTACATGGCTTTATTGTTCTTTTAGTTGCAAATTTTCATCAAAATATATTATTGTCTGAGTATTTAGTATTGGTAGTAACTTTGCTGCTTAAGTCTAATGGTGGTTGACGTACTGTTGACAGTGAGCCCATCATGGTGTAACATAAAAGCATCAACACTGTAGTTTGTTTTTGTCATGAACTTTCTCAACTTGCCAGAATGATATGGATCCGTTTCTAATGCAAAAATGGAAGGTGGGAGGCATGTTAATTGTTCGGATGCATTGTTATTTGTTCCAAGTGTGTACTGTAGGAATAAAAGTTTTTCTTATTTCGTTGGCCACCGATTTAGCATAACTGCTTGCTAGGATGCTACCGCTAGCCCGCTAATCTACAAGATCGATGACCGATCACACCTGGATCTGTACAACCTACATGTCGTGTACAGTCATAGTGTAATAATACACAGACCAATGCATGAGGGCACATGTCTATTTCGAGTGGGAAAGGAGAACTTGAGATGCTGTCTATGGCGCCACACATGACAACGGTGTTTACTACGTCAATTGGTGAGTTGTGCTCTGTCAGCGGAACAATAGCAGTACAGGTGAAGAGCTGTAGAGGTGCTATACGTCCACTGACAGGATAAGTAGACAAGAGTATTATCAGTTGGTCTGCAATTATGTATTCGAACGGCTCCATCTCCATGTGATGTGAACCTAATTAAATGGTTGCAACTTGCAAGTTGTCGTGTCATCACTCACTGCATATGTACCAAGTCAAGTCAATAATTTTGGATTTGGAACCAACTACGTTTGTCACTTTGTCCGAGGGTATTCATTGCAGGAGAGAAACAAAAGAGAGATGCCATGGGACATGATCAACATGAGGCTTGTGGTGGAAAGAGGTTCACATTATGGACCAAGGGAGTTGGGGATGGGGTTAGAGCTTCCAAGGGATTTTTTTTTTGAAAAGTTTAAATTTGGAACGACAGTTGGGTCGTTCCAAGTTCATACCCCACATTGTTGTAAACTTTAAGCATTGATATCGCATGGTGACTGGTCTCCATGTGACAACTCTAGCCTAGGGCATTTGTTGAGCATGTTGTGGACTAGGACATTGATAAAAACCCGCTAGGGTTTGTGGACGATCTTTCGATGAGAGGCGTGAGATAACTCGATTTGGTGGATGGAGATGACGTTCACGGCCCGACTACAGCCTTCCAAGACTGCGCCTTAGCAACCGATACACCACCTCCAAAGGCCGTCACGATCTTGTGGAGCGCGACAACCAGCCACTAGGGCTCCCGTCCTGCAAGCAATCGAAGAACTAGCAAGAACAAGGAAACAAGCACTGAATTTGCAAGATGAAATTGAAAACCTCAAACTGAATCTTATTATGAGTGGGGTTCCGAAGACAAGGAGACGGGCGGCTGGATCAGCACGCGCGCCTACAAGCAAGTAGCAAAGGCTAAACTTGATCTAAACAAAACCCGAGTGTCTTGGCGGCGGCCAAAGGGTATATAACATGGGGTGGACGACCAACAAGGTGTTTGGGTCGTACTCCAACCCTAAGACACGTCCCTAGTGGACCCTAAGACGATACACAGCCCATCGGACTAAAATAAGGTGACGCAGCACCCTAGACATAAAGACCTCTCGACGGTAATTGAATAATTGCCGATGCTGCCGAACAGATATGGACGTGGAACTGGTTCCATATGAAAGTAGACTTGATAAGCTTTCCAACAAGTCCTAAAGCGCCCGAATCCGACTCCGTATGCAACCGTGGTGATGGTCACAAGTTGGTGCCTTTCTGCAGTCTGAATCCAGCCATCGCGAATCCTTCTCCCTTTCGGTCTTCTCCTTGGTTCCTAATCAAAACAAGAGTGCACGCGTTTCCAAGATCTAAACAAGATGGACAGGAGCTCAAGAGGCAACTCACTTGATAATTAATTTTACGAGCACGAGCACGAGTAAGAGGACCAGCGATAGGTACTGGTGTCGGCGCGGATGCGTCGTCGGTGTTGATGTCCTCATCATCCTCCCCTTCTTGCATTTGAGTCGTCCTCGACTCAAGCTCATCTTCCTCACCCAAATATGGCTTTAAATCTGCAATGTTAAATGTGGGACTAACCCCAAAATCTGCTGGAAGATCAAGTTTATATGCATTCTCATTAATCCGTTGTAATACCCTAAATGGTCCATCAGCTCTAGGCATCAATTTAGACTTTCTCAATGCAGGAAACCTCTCCTTTCTCAAATGCAACCAAACCAAATCTCCAGGTTCAAAATTTATTGCTTTTCGACCTTTATCACCAGCAAACTTATATTTAGCATTCATACGCTCTATGTTTTGTTTAGTTGTTTCATGTAGTTTCAACATTAATTCAGCTCGTTGTTTAGCATCAAAATTTAAATTTCCTGAAGTTGGCAAAGGCATTAAATCAATAGGAGCACGTGGTAACAAGCCATAAACAATCTCAAATGGACACATCTTTGTTGTAGAATGCATTGAACGATTATAAGCAAACTCAATATGAGGCAAACAATCTTCCCACATCTTAATATTTTTCTTTAAAACAGCCCTTAACATAGTTGATAAAGTTCTATTAACAACTTCAGTTTGACTATCAGTTTGGGGATGACAAGTGGTAGAAAATAAAAGTTTAGTCCCCAATTTAGCCCATAAAGTTCTCCAAATATGGCTAAGAAATTTAACATCTCGATCAGAAACAATTGTGTTTGGCACACCATGCAAACGAACAACTTCATGAAAAGAACAAATCAGCAATATATGTGGCATCATCGGTTTTATGACAAGGTATAAAGTGTGCATTTTAGAAAATCTATCCACAACCACAAAAACATCATCACGGCCCTTCCTAGTCCTTGGTAATCTCAACACAAAATCCATAGAAATATCTTCCCAAGGAGCATTAGGAACAGTGTAGAGGCATATACAAACCATGTGCATTTAAGCGTGACTTAGCCTTTTGACATGTAAATGCGTGAGAGACAAATCTCTCCACATCTCTCCGCATCTTTGGCCAAAAGAAATGATCAGCAAGGATGTCCTCCGTCTTCTTTGCTCCAAAATGTCCCATCAAACCACCTCCGCAGGCGCTTCTCGTAACAACAACAAACGAACGGAGCTAGCTGGAATGCATAGCTTGTTAGCTCTAAACACAAAGCCATCATTCACAACAAATTTATTCCACACTTTTCCATCTTTACATTGCAGTAAGACATCCTTAAAATCATCATCATGCACATATTGTTCTTTAATGGTTTCCAAACCAAAGATCTTATAGTCAAGTTGTGTCAACAAAGTATATCTCCTAGACAAAGCATCAGCAATGACATTCTCTCTTTCCTTTCTTGTGTTTAATTACATAAGGGAAAGATTCAATAAATTCAACCCACTTAGCATGTCTACGATTCAGCTTTTCCTTGACTACGAATATGCTTCAACGTTTCATGATCGTAATGTATAACAAATTCTTTAGGCCACAAATAATGCTGCCATGTTTCCAACGTTCGGCGCAAGTGCATACAATTCTTTGTCATAAGTAGAATAATTCAGCATAGGTCCACTTAGTTTCTCACTAAAATATGCAACGGGTTTTCCTTCTTGCAATAAAACACCACCCATTCCAATTCCACTAGCATCACATTCAAGTTCAAAAGTCTTATTAAAATCGGGAAGTTAGAGCAGAGGTGCATGTGTTAACTTATCTTTTAGCATGTGGAAAGAATGCTCTTGTGCTTTGCCCCAAGAAAAGGACACTCCCTTCTTTGTAAGTTCATGTAACGGTGCAGCAATGGTGCTGAAATCTTTCACAAATCGGGCGATAGAAACCAGCAAGTCCTAGGAAACTCCAAGACTTGTGTGATCGTCGTGGGTACAAAGCCATCCTTGTATAGCTTCAATCTTGGATTTATCAACCTCAATTCCCTGTGGAGTAACAACATAGCCAAGAAACGCTACTCGATCGGTGCAAAAAGTGCACTTTTCAAGGTTACCAAATAAACGTGCATCACGTAGAGCATTAAAAACAGCACGCAAGTGATCAAGGTGTTCATCCATGGATTTGTTGTAAATCAGTATATCATCAAAGTAGAGACGACAACAAATTTCCCAATGAAAGCTCGCAAAACCTCATTCATTAATCTCATGAAAGTACTAGGTGCATTAGTTAACCCAAAAGGCATTACTAACCACTCATACAAACCAAACTTAGTTTTAAAAGCCGTTTTCCATTCATCTCCCAATTTCATACGAATCTGGTGGTACCCACTACGCAAATCAACTTTTGAAAATAGAACAGCACCACTCAATTCATCAAGCATATCATCTAATCGCGGAATAGGGTGTCGATATCGAATGGTGATATTATTAATAGCCCTACAATCAACACACACATACGCCTGGTTCCATCTTTCTTAGGCACTAAAATTACTCGGAACAGCATAAGGACTAAGAGATTCACGCACATAACCTTTGTCTAGTAGTTCTTGCACTTGTCGCTGAATTTCCTTTGTTTCTTCTGGATTTGTCCTGTATGGCGCACGGTTTGGCAAAGATGCACCAGAATAAGATCAATTTGGTGCTCAATCCCGCCAGATTGGTGGCAGCCCTACTGGTATCTCACTTGGGAACACATCAGAATACTCCGCAAAATGTTAGCAACAACAGGAGGCAAAGAACGTTGCATATCCTCATTTGAAATCAAAGCATCCTTGCATACCAAAGCATAAGCAACAGAGGTGGATGCATTGAACTCATTAATATCAGATTTTGTGGCAAGCATACATCGTCCTTTCAGTTTTATCTCATCTTTGTCTTCAATTACAGATTTGTCATTTTATTGCTCTCACTCTTGGATTTAGCAGCCCTAGCAACATCGGTTTGCATAATAGCTTCAGGAGACATAGGATGCAACACAATTTTTCGATCATGGTATAGAAAAGAATATTGATTTGATCTACCGTGATGCATAGAATCCCTATCAAATTGCCAAGGTCTACCTAGCGTAATATTGCAAGCTTGCATAGGCACAACATCACATTCAACAATATCTTTATATGTCCCGATGGCAAAATTGATTCGCACAAGTCTAGTTACCTTGGCCTTACCTTTGTTGTTCAGCCATTGGATGTAGTAGGGATGCGGGTGTGGTTTGGTGGTGAGTGCAAGCTCGCATACCATGCCATTGCTTGCCAAGTTGTTGTAGCTACCCCCATCAATGATCATGCGGCACGAATGGTCTTTGATGACACACTTTGTTTGAAATAAGGTGTGTCGCTGATTTTGCTCCGCCTTCTCCATTTGTGCACTAAGCACTCATTTGACGATCAAGCTCTCATAGTGGTCCGCGTCATCCGCATTAACATGTTCTTCTATTTGTTCTTTCACTACCGCATGGTCACCGCAAGCAATGCAAGTGTATCTTCATCAAAATCACTAGCAGATAAACACTCACCATCATCTTTGACAATCATGACACGCTTGTTTGGACAGCCACGCATCACATGCCCATATCCCCCGCACCGGTGACATTGTATGTTGCTTGTTCTACCCGTCGATGCCACGGATGAAGTACTTGCAAAGCAGCTTTTGTATTGTCTTCATGAACTAATTTTTATGGGAGCAACTCAAGTCTTGTCACTTTGGATGATGGCATAGGAGTACGTGGGGATGGAGTTGTAGCCGTGCGTTCTTTGCCATGAACTAGCTTTCCTGCAGAAGCATTAGTCCTTGCGCTAGCACGCCGTCGTCCCCCTGCACTTCCCTTTCAGCTTTACAAGCAAGATGAAATAAACGGTTTACGCTTATTGTATTCTTTGTAAGCGAGGATGTCCTGAATTTCCGATGTAACCCGCCCAAAAATCTAGCCATAGCAGGTTCCTCATCCTCCTCTAAATTACAACGCAACATACCCGTTTGTAATTCACGATAATATTCTTCTACACTTTTAGCACCTTGTCTCAATTGTTGCAACTTATTTATTATATCACGAGCATAATAAGATGGAACAAATCTAGCTCTCATGGCTCGTTTCAACGCATCCCAAGTTTTAGATAGTTTATTAGGATTTTTCTTGCCATATTCTATCCACCAAAGCATGAAGAAAAATCTATAAACTCACTAGTAGCAGACCCTAACACGTGTAGTCTCGGGAAAGTCATGGCATGCAAACTTTTGATCAACAGCAATCTCCCAAGTAATATATGCATCGGGGTCATATTTACCATCAAAAGGAGGTATCTTAAATTTAATCTTCTTTGAAGGCATCGTCATTATTTGTGTACCTCGCGTCGGTGGTTGCCACCCATACCTCTACGGTTGTGACGTAGACGACGGCGTTCACGAGTGTCTCGATCATCATATTCAATTATCACCGGTGTAGTCAACGTCATCACCCCCATCCTCGTGACTCCGCCTCCTTTTCTTCTTTATACTTCTCTTTATCATCATTGTGCAAGGCATCAAAACGCCTTAGAAGAGCGACAAGGCTTTTGTCCACACTAGCAATGATTCCTCCAAACTTATGAGCTTGTTATTGGTGGCAATCTGCGTTGCCTCCAAGCGCCCAAGCTTTTCATTTGTCACCGCAAGTCGCTATCAAGGCCCTCGGTGTGCAGCTTCACTTTCCTTTCAAAATGTTGTATGATGCCCTTAGTGCGAGGTGAATGTGGAATAGTTTTATCATCACCGACCTGTCATGGTTCAAAGGCAAAGACAACACAAAAATAAGTGAAGAGATAAAAGCCCTACAACTACTAGGAAGTAGCTACAACAAGTCGCTCGCTCTCAACTTGTTACACAAGTTCTTAATTCAATTTTACTTTGCTCGACAAGAGGGGTCGCCTACCAACAAGTCTGCAACAATGGATGAAGTGTATCGGTGCCGCAAGACAAGACCATCAAGCTATAAAATATGTGGAGCTATAGGTGGGCTGAAAACAAAGGAACAACTAGCACCACATTAGTTATAAAAAGCAAGTTGAATAATCGTTCAACCAAGGTGATCTGTGGTTGGTCCTAGCCTAGACCGTGCTAGAGACGCGAGCACGGACACAAACGAAGGCACAACGCACCACCCGGCGAACGAACAATCACAAAACAACCCCTTTTTTCTCTTTCTTTTCTTTTGATTTTTTTTTCTTTTTTTCTTTTTCTTTTTTTTTTTTTTTTTTTGGGGGACACTCAAAACTGATTATATGAATAGAGAGATGACAAATGAGCAACTCACCACTCACATTCTCTCTCTCTCTCTAGAGTAAACTCACCACTCACATTCTCTCTCTCTCTCTAGAGTAAGATCACTCGAAGTATGGTATGACTTGAGTCGTTCGGTCAAGAACTCAAACTTGGACTTGCACACGACAAACAACTTAGATTCGAAATAACTAGATCACCGAAACCTACTCAGATTCGGAAACAATGAATCACCGAAATCTACTTAGATTGTAAACAATGGATCACCAAACCTGCTCAGATTCGAATATGGTATGACTTAAGTGGTTCGGACAGCCACTCAAGCGTGCACGGTTGTGACTAGAACGTGACAAGAACTCGAAACTCTAAAGGACTAAAACTAAGACCAGCAACTTGACACAACCGATGCAATCGATGACTCAACAAGCCCTAACTAGGTAGCACTAGCCACGGCCCAAAGGTTTATAGGATTGCAGGAAACTAATCTACTATTTTTTTGGCTTTTTTCCGGATCTGAGGAAAAATAAAAACAGCGAAGAATTGCAAGTCTCTCACCGATAAACCTTCTCTGATTACCAATTGATAAGAACCCGCTAGGGTTTGTGGACGATCTTTCGATGAGAGGCGTGAGATAACTCGATTTGGTGGATGGAGATGACGTTCACGGCCCGACTACAGCCTTCCAAGACTGCGCCTTAGCAACCGATACACCACCTCCAAAGGCCGTCACGATCTTGTGGAGCGCGACAACCAGCCACTAGGGCTCCCGTCCTGCAAGCAATCGAAGAACTAGCAAGAACAAGGAAACAAGCACTGAATTTGCAAGATGAAATTGAAAACCTCAAACTGAATCTTATTATGAGTGGGGTTCCGAAGACAAGGAGACGGGCGGCTGGATCAGCACGCGCGCCTACAAGCAAGTAGCAAAGGCTAAACTTGATCTAAACAAAACCCGAGTGACTTGGCGGCGGCCAAAGGGTATATAACATGGGGTGGATGACCAACAAGGTGTTTGGGTCGTACTCCAACCCTAAGACACGTCCCTAGTGGACCCTAAGACGATACACAGCCCATCGGACTAAAATAAGGTGACGCAGCACCCTAGACATAAAGACCTCTCGACGGTAATTGAATAATTGCCGATGCTGCCGAACAGATATGGACGTGGAACTGGTTCCATATGAAAGTAGACTTGATAAGCTTTCCAACAAGTCCTAAAGCGCCCGAATCCGACTCCGTATGCAACCGTGGTGATGGTCACAAGTTGGTGCCTTTCTGCAGTCCGAATCCAGCCATCGCGAATCCTTCTCCCTTTCGGTCTTCTCCTTGGTTCCTAATCAAAACAAGAGTGCACGCGTTTCCAAGATCTAAACAAGATGGACAGGAGCTCAAGAGGCAACTCACTTGATAATTAATTTTACGAGCACGAGCATGAGTAAGAGGACCAGCGATAGGTACTGGTGTCGGCGCGGATGCGTCGTCGGTGTTGATGTCCTCATCAGACATTTTGTCGAGCACATGTGGGCTGGGGAATTTTTTCGAGCACGTCGAGGGCAAGGTCTTGCCCACCATTGCCACTCCCCCCGTGCCTACGTGTGCTAGCTGCATCCTAGGCCACTAGAGAGCTCCTTGCACGCTTGCTGGTTGAGCACAGCACATGGTCTCGTCTGAGTGCAGGTCATGGAGGTGGAGAGGGATGTCTGGAAATCCAAATTATCTGAATCTATATCTGCTAAAACTTATATTGTGAATATTTGAATTTATATTTTCTTCTAAGATAGATACTAAATAGATGTATCTCCGAATCGGGTTTTTATTATTTTTCTCTGTCCTATTCTTCATTCATATTAAAATGGATGGATGTCCGTATCCATGAAGAATATAGTTCTAGGTGAAACTATTTAAAATTATTCCTATGACTAATGACTAATTATATTGATAATATTATTTCAATATCAATAATGATATATAATGTGAATTTTATTTGATTTTAATATACTCATTGACGTTAGTTTAATATGGATAATTATCTTGATTCTAATTAATATGACCAATGATATATATCTGTATTATAGTTTAATAATCTATCAATGATGCACAAGTAATAAAAGACCACCTAACCTCCCTTTTTTTTCTTGATGTGATTAAAAAGATTCAGATGGAAACACTAGGAAATCTTGTCTTCACCTTTTGTCTTTTTACCTGCCTTTAGTGGAAACATTCTTTTTATATATTAATTAATATTAGAGTTAAATGCATCAGGGGTCCATGAACTTGTTAGGGTGTACCACTTAGGTCCATAAACTCTCAAAATGCATTTATAGGTCACCTAACTTGTCAAATGGTGCACCACAGGTCCATATTGCTTCGTCAGCGTTTTCTTGCTTACGTGGCATGTCAACGTGGCATTTTTTTTACATCTAACCCCTTACAGCTAGGAACAAAGCGTGCGTTGTCACCATGGCCGCGCCACCGTAGCAACCGGCGGCTAGTGCCGCCCATAGGCTTGTCGAAAGTGCCTCCTGGCCGCGCTCGTCGAGGCCGCAGTCGAAGCGCCTCCTGCCGCGGCCCTGGAGCTCGCCCCCGCGGCGGCCGGCGCCGCGTCGGCTTCTGGGTCAAGGTGCGCGTGGCAGTTCTCGCAGCGATACTTGCCGCCGTGGCCACCGCCGACGTCGCGCCGCGCCATCGAGCGGTGCGGCCATGCCCTACTGCCCCCCACCTGATCGTGATCGTGGTCTCTCCCTCGCTCCTTCATACCGCCGCTGCCACTTGCAGTTTGTAGTCGCAAGTAGGAGAGTAGTTACTATATACACATACGTAGCTGGTGTTGCAGTCTAAATATCTAATAGCTGTCGTTACCATGTTTTGCATTGCTATGTTGTTGTTACAGTACAATCTTAGAATGGCTCTGCATTGCTTCATGTTTTGCAATTTGCATTCCATTCCTCTGATGAAACTGAAGCAACGTCAAAGTAATAATCCTAGTAACACAGGATGCACACATGCAGTACATGGTTTGAGGTACGGAAAATGTTCTTTGTGTGGCAACAGTACATACAGTTGCAAATTACAATACACTCTGCACAGCACACAATCGGACGCAGAGGATAAACATTTCCCTTGAGCAAACAATGCCCACCACAAGTCCACACAGCAAAGCAACAGCCAAGATGACTGACGAAGCCATGTAGGAGTATGTATGTAACTACTATCTACACGAGAACAATGAACAAGCCGAAGAATTTGGTGGCCGAGGTAGTCCCTTTGGACCGGTGCTTGGCCGCCATGTCCTCGTACTTGAGGATCGCCTCGCGCCGCCGCGCCTCCACCGACATGCGCTTCTCTTCTGCCTCCTTGTGGATGGCTGCCACCTGGTTCCTCATCTTCTCTGCGTACTCCGCCTTCTTCTTCTCCAGCTTCGCCTGTGACCATCGCCAGCCCATGGTCAGCTCCGCTCAGCAGTTGATACATGGTCATCATCAACAACAGAAGCAGCGCCCCCAGTGTGCTGTGTGCGGCCGCCGCACTTGCGCGCTTCGTCGAGCGGCGTGGTGCCCCATGCCTCCTCTGCACACCGTCCGCCATACTCGCTCTGCAGCACTCCTGCCCTCGCAGAACGCACGGCTCACGCTCGCCCTAGCTGTCCCGGCTTGCTGGCCGCGCTCAGGCCCTGCCCTCCCAAAGCAGGAGGATGACGATGCAGCCACGACGTCCTCAGTCTCCTTGGCCTCTTCCGCCTCGTCTCTCTTGCCGGCCGCCGCATCTGTTGTGTGCGTCGCATGTGGAAGGAAGAGCAGGAGCTGCGGTGGTTCCCGCCAGTGGAGGCGCGGTAGGAAGCGGCGGCGGCTGCAAGCGTGGTATGAGCGTGAGCGGTGGCGGCAGGACCGGTAGGAGCGCAGGAGTGGTGTGTGCGATGGTGGAGTGTGTTATCCTCGCGGTCATGTACATGCTCGTCACGTTGTGTCAGCGCGCGTTCTATTCGTGGCTGTAAGGGGTACCATGCCAAGTTGACATGCCACGTAAGCAAGAAAACGCTGACGGAGCTATATGGACCCATGGTGCACCATTTAACAAGTTATATGATCCATAAATATATTTTAAGAGTTAATGGACCTAAGTGGTACACCATGATAAGTTCATGGCCCCCTGATGCATTTAACTCTTAATATTATAAAAGCAGGCGTTATTAAGAAATAGTTTAGGTAGGTGGTCGCCATCATGCGCGCACATGTTCAGACTCTGAAGTCTTCCGGTCAATGAATGAAATTAGGAAGGGAGTTCAGGGGCGACCTCCTTGCTTAGCACTAGCAGTGTCCAGTTCCAATCCATGCCCTTCCTAACCAGTTTATTCATGCTGTAGCAGGTTGTGTGTACGCTGCTGTCAGTGTTATTTTTTTTCTTCTCAGTTTTCTTCTCCTGCTGTATCGATTTTCCTACTGAACTCGAGCGGATATCGATTTTTCCCAGGAACTCTATTTCTTTGCTTTGGTGCATCCCTGGTACACGTTGTGTACTTGTCTACTTGAGCAGATTCAGACTTGCAGTGTAGTCCGTTTGTGGTTTCTACATTCTACTCCCCGATTCTGTGAATTAATGTTCCCTAACGGCGAAAGTCCGTTGAAATTAGTCTGCGCTGTGAATCTGGATCGTCAAGGTTGTTTTGACCTTTGTCGATTGTGTTGCTTCCCCTCCGTCTTCCCTGAATCGATCTGCCGAGCTGCAGAGGAATTCCTCTCGCCTTCCCATAACCTACGTCCTGTTCGTTTGACTGATAAGCCATGGCTGAAAGTACCATTGGCTGATTTGTTGTGAGCAAAAAATATTGTTTGTTGGCTGAAAAAGTAAGCCAAGCGAACATGACGAATCTCCTCGCTCCGTTGACTCTGCTCAACTCGTTTGGACATTGATTCAGTTCAGCTTGAGGGTGATAGTAGTAGAACAGGATCACTAGCTATAGATCTAACATGTGTACTTGCATTTGGAGTAAACAGCGAGTCCTAGAACATCTACCAGTATGAGATTAACAGATAGAGTGAGAGGGAGAGGGGTGGAGGAGGTGCAAACCATCGGCAGTCTTCGAGGAAGACGGGCTGGCCATCGCGGAGATTGGTGAAGACTCGGTGGAGGCGCTGCGGTGAAGGGCGGCGGTGCAGTGGCGGCGTTGTCCGGTGGCGGTGCTTCCCGTCGCTGGCAACGTCCCCTCACTTAGATCGATTTAGGGTTTCAGGGATGTAGGTGGGGCGTCTGGCGGCTCAGGTGAACTTCTTGCCTTGTGCCCCGGCCCCCACCTCCCTTTTAATGACGCTGTGCGACGAGGTCCCACCAACCATGGAACGGTTGGGCACCCCGATCAGGGCGCGGATCAAGGACCCAATTGGCCGGTCGTTGGTCCAATTGGTGGAGATCACCTAATATTCTGTCCCTTGATCTCACCTTATGACTGAAATTTAACTTATTTACTTTATTTTGTTCCCATTCCATCACAGATCAGTGCATAGAGCATGTCTCGTAGTCACGGTCTGTTGCCATTAGATTAAACAGCTACAATGTACCTCTCTGTTTTGAAACAGATTCTCAACTATACCCTTATTGTCCAGGAATCATAGGCTTTCCCTTAAACCCATGCCGGCTAAGTGTTCTCTAAACACGCTAGGTGGTAAGCCTTTTGTAAGTGGATCCGCGAGCATCTTTTCTGTTCTTATATGCTCAAGACTAATCATATGATCCCGAACTTTGTCTTTCACAACATAATACTTTATGTCAATATGTTTGGCAGCACCACTTGACTTGTTGTTGTGAGCATAACATACTACTGGATTATTATCGCAGTATAACTTAAGTGGCTTATGTATGTCGTCTACCACTTTCAACCCGGGTATGAATTTCTTCAGCCAATTCACCTGCCCTGTGGCCTCATAACATGTTACAAACTCGGCATATATTGTGGACGATATAGTGATGGTTTACTTTGAGCTTTTCCATGATATAGCTCCTCCTGCGAGAGTGAATATGTATCCTGACATAGACTTTCTTTCACCTCCCGCATAATCAGAATCTGTATACCCCTCTATGTACAGGGAATCAGATCTTCTGTATGTTAGCATGAGACCCTTCGTACCTTGCAGGTAATGCAAAACTTTCTTTACTAATTTCTAGTGTTTTATTCCTGTATTACTCTGATATCTGCCAAGTAACCCGGTAACAAATGCTAAGTTAGGGCGAGTACACACTTGAGCATACTGTAAACTTTCGACAGCTGAACTATATGGAACCGCTTTCATTTGATCGATCTCATATTGGTTCCTGGGATATTGAAATTCCCCATATCTGTCGCCCTTGACTATGGGAGCTGGTGAAGACTTACAATTTTGCATACTGTATTTTTTCAGAACTTTTTCTAAGTTTGCCTTTTGTGATAATCCTAAAACCCTCTTTTTTCTATCTCGGTGAATCTCTATTCCTAGGATGAATGAAGCTTCACCGAGATCTTTCATATCAAACTTCAAGGATAAGAACTTCTTTGTTTCTAGTAGTAGATTAACATCACTGCTAGTGAGCAAGATGCCATCCATATACAAGACTAGGAAAATATATTTCTCATTCTTGAACATTGCATAAACGCAATTGTCCTCTACATCTTCTTAAAACCCAAATGAAGGGTCGAGATGGAGACTAGAGGGGGGGGGGGTGAATAGTCGTTTCTAAAACTTAATCGCGTCGGCTAATCAAAACAAGTGTGGAATTAAAACTATCGGTCTAGCCAAGATTACACCCCTCTATCTATGTTCTCTAGCACCTTGCAAAGATCCTAATTAAGCAACAAAGGTGCCGGGCTAACTAGCGCTCACCTAACCAATTCTAGGAGCAAGGTCACACAAACCTATGCCACTAGTATTTCAAGCAATGAGGGAGCTCCTACGCATGCTAGTAAGCAAAAGCACAAATCCAACTAAGCTCACTAGCAATGCTCAATAACAAGGCAACCAATGCCAAATTAGAGAGCGCAAATACTTAGCTACACAAACTAAGCAAAGTGACTAACAAGGTTACACAAACCAAATTAGCCACGCAAGGGAGCTACTTCTATGCTACACAAGCAAGAAGGTTACTAGTGAGCTACACAAGCTAACTAATTACAAGAGCAACTACACAAGCACAATGTATATAAAAGTAATCACAAGCTCGTGTAAGGGGATTGCAAACCAACGGGAAGAACAAGGTTGACACGGTGATTTTCTTCCGAGGTTCACGTGCTTGTCAACACGCAACGTCCCCGTTGTGTCGACAGCTCACTTGATGGTTCAGCGGCTAATTGGCATCACCCGCCAAGCCCGCACGTCGGGCACCGCAAGAACCTACCCTGAAAGTGAGGGTAGCTCAATGACACGCTCAACTAGAGTTGCTCTTCGCGGCTCCCGCGGGGCGAGCATAATGCCCCTCACAAAGCACTTCTCCGGAGCACCGCACAAGCTTCTTGCGGGCTTTGACGGAGACCACCACCAAGCCATCTAGGAGGTGGCAACCTCCAAGAGTAACAAGCACCACCGGCTTGCAACTCGATCACCTAGTGCCACTCGATGCAATCTCACAATCCAACGCACTAGAATCACACTCACTCGCAATCGATTCGCACTCTTACAAGCACAAGTGAGTTAGAGGGCATCCAAGCACTCCTACACAAGCCACATAGGCGTGAGGGTGCTAAGCAACCAGCCTAAGGCCGGCCACACACTCCTTTTATAGCCCCAAGGGCTAAAATAGCCGTTACCCCTTCACTGGGCAAAGCGCGTACTGACCGGACGCGCAAGTCATAATGACCGGACGTAGAAACCCAGCGTTCGGTCACTTACAGAGAGGTTCCAGCGACGTTTTTCAGCGACCGGACGCGTCCGGCCAGCCCTGACCAGACTTTCCCAGCGTCCGGTCACTTCTAGACACGCTAAAAACACTAACTGGACGCTGTGACCGGACTCGCAGGTGCCGACCGGACGCTGGACCCCAGCGTCCGGTCGTTTTTCACGCCAGCGTCCGGTCACAGACCTTTCAGCGCTTAAACAGCTATAACTCTTAGCTCCGAACTTAGATTTCGATGATCTTTGACATTTTGGAAATCTTACTCAGAGGGCTACACATCCCACATGCATACTTGATCCAAATCACAATGGATCAAAACAGTATTCCAATCCAATTTCGGAGTTCCTATAGTTCGGAGTACACCGAAAAACCTTTTTCTCTTCTCTAAGTTGATTCACGACAACTCTAACTTCTTCTCCTTTGCAAATGTGCCAACACCACCAAGTGTGCACCACCATGTGTATGTTTGTTAGCTTTTCATAGACATTTTCCAAAGGATTAGCCACTCAACTTGCCACACCACTCGATCCTAGCGATGATGCAAAGTTAGATCACTCGAGTGGCACTAGATGACCAATATGCAAACAAGTTTGCCCCTCTTGATAGTACGGCCATCTATCCTAAACCCGGTCATCAACTTCTCTACACATCTATGACCGGTGAAATGAAATGCCCTAGGTTATACCTTTGCCTTGGGCATTTCATTCCATCCCCTCCAATGTTGATGCAACACATGCACCAACATGATCAACAATGATATGATCCACTTCATATCATCACGTGATCATATTGGTTCATCGATCTTGACTTCACTTGCTTTTCACCGTTGCCTTCGTCCATCGGCGCCAAGTCTTGCTCAAGCTTCACCGCCACGCGGTCCATTGCTTCAAAGCCTCTGACTTGCCCTTCACGCTTGCAACTGGTCCATCAAGCCAAGTCTTGTCTTGATCTTCTCCACCTTGATCACATGACTCAATGTCATGTCTCATGTGCAATAAGCTCCTTCATCATCACATGTGTGAGCTTTGCAACATCTCCAAACCATTTTCACCTTCACGGCATATGTTGATCACGCACATGTACTTGTGGACTAATCACCTGTGTATCTCACATAAACACAATTAGTCCACCTAGGGTTGTCACTCAATTAACAAAACCACACAAGGACCTTTCAATCTCCCCCTTTTTGGTAATTGATGACAACTCTACAAAGATATGAAAATTAAGATCTTTTAGATTCATATTGCTTGCCCAAGCAATTTTATCATGTGTAAATGATTTTGGACAAGTACCATAAACCCGAAATGGTAGTATTAGCTCCCCCTACATATGTGCTAGAGTGTTTGTTTTGAAGCTCGCACATATGCATAGATTGAAATTGTGGGAGAGTAATTACTACTAAATGATGCTAAGGTGTATAGAGTAAACCTTTGAAGCGTGATACTAATCGGAGTTTCACCTTTAAGTTCATCCTTATCACCATGGTTAGCTAGATATCACTTGGAAATATAATCACTAGATACCTCGTGAGATCAACATTAAAACCAAGGTACTTGAATTACTTGAAAAGCATACCAAGTGTTTAGCTATCATCCTATGCATGCTAGTTTTCATTTCATCAATCAAATTCTACAACTAGCATACTTCACACAAGCATGCATATTGAATTTAAGAACTTATGCAATGCAAGGAAGCACATGAATATGCACATATCAAATGCAATCAATCAAAGTTCATGAGCTTGCTCCCCCTATTTGTGTGCTTCTCTTGTCCAAGAATTTTGATCCATCTCTTTTCTTCAATGTTGCTCCCTCTTTGTCTATGTCCATGTCCAACCTCTACTTCTTTGTTTCAATCTCTCCCAAAGCTTTCATATCTACAATCTCAATCTTAAAGCTTTCATATCTTTGTACAATCTCTCCCCCTTTGTCATCAATTTCCATAAAAGGTGTGCGTCTCATTGATACAAAGATATGCATTTGGGGTAGATGGTTGAGGCTTGAATCTTGCATTTTTTATGGACATCACTTGATTGTTGGAATGACACCACTTGAAGATACCACTTTTAACTTATACCACTTGTATCTTGTGTAGGGCTTCTTGAGATACCACACATAGGATCTTTGATCTTGATATCAATTTGTGTGACACCTCCCCCTATGTGATAGCATGGGTCATCCATTTGATACACTTGAGCTCTTGTGGGTGAGGGATGCATTCTTCATTTGATGATCACTTAAAGTTGAGGATCACTTGTGGAACCATCGTCTTGCATGATTGATGCCATGTGTAGATGTGATACCACTTGAAAGAATCTTCTAGTATGGAACCACTTGTTGGATTTATCAATAAAAACCATTTCTTGAACATTTGCTACCTTCATGAGTACCACTTATAGGATACCACTTGTGAGTTGATCTAGACATCACTTGTAGATTCTTGATGAAATACTTGAGTCTAGATACCACTTGTAACAAACAAACTAGATATCCATTTGCATTGTTGTCTTGTGCTTGTACTCTTATCACTATCATGAGCTTCTATGGTTGACTTGAACTAAATTGATTTGCTTAAGCTTCCAGGTCCGGTTTGAACCAATGACAAGCTTTTTCACACCTCTTGCAAGGGTTATCTTGCCAATGTTGTACTTGTCACTTGTTAGAAATCCAAATTAAGTCAAGTAATTGGTTTTACTAGCTCATGAACAAATTCATATACTAACCACTAGATCAATTTATCATTCAACCAATAGTGGTAGGCTATGAATTTAAACATTTCATTTGTTATGCATGATCCTATGAAGCATGTACTATATGCACTAATCACATACTAGTAAGGGATGAAATGATCATGCACATTACAATGACACCTTTGCTATGTTGGAGTAGAGGATAGTCACATAGATTCCAATTCATTACTCCAATAGCAATGTGAAGTCCAATTATAAGCTTGGTGAAGACCAATAGACACCATTTTGAATTTCACTCTTCACCCATATGAAATGAATATCACTTATGATCAAGTACACTTTCTTATTGTGGTTGGCTTGCTTCTTCTTTTCATCTTTACTTGCGTGAGAGCATCAATTTGAGAATAATACTTGAAATATCATGACTAGCTCTCTTTTAGGTGTTGCTTGCTTTTCTTGATCAACCATTTTGATTGCTTCAACTAAGCATCTCAAATGTTCCTCGGATCACCACTTCCATGTTAGCCTTCCAAGTACCACACTTGGTTCACCTACACATAGGCGGCAAGTCCCTACACTAGGGAGAAGTGACCTCTCTCCAAGAATTATTCTTGACACTCACTTGAAATAACTTGATTGATTGATCCAAGTGATGGACTTAACTTGATGAGTAACCTTGATTCCTTCTTTAAGTCATTTTCTTTCTACTTGTTTAAGTCTTTTTCTTTCTATCAAATGATCTCCAATCATCACTTGAACTTAAACTTCATCTTCAACTCGAGTTTGATCTTGATTTTCATCTAGAGTACCAAAAGTGTGCAAAGTACACTCTACAATCAAATAGCCTTGTACTCATATCTTGTCATGCTTTTAGATCATCTCAAAACCAACTTAGGTACCTCAATTACTCTTAAACATGTTTTCAATTTGAGGACCTTTCAATCAAAGTGATTCTAGATCAATCCAACATTTGTCACTTTTCTAGTAGATTCTATATCCTTCAAAGAAATAAGCATATCTCCCAAAGTACAAATCTAAATACCACAAAATTTGGTGGAGATGTGCTTCACTTAGTTATCTAGTAGCTGTAAAAATTTGAGCTTCATTTGACTTCTAGATTGCTACCAGATTTCAATTATTCCACCACTGCTACATGTTGAAAGCTGCTGCACTATAGCTGACAAGTTTCACTCCAAAACAGAGGGATCTCTTATCCAATTCTCATGAAATTTCTACAGCATCTCATAACTTAAGTCTAGAGCATGTACACCAATTTTCATGCCAATCCAATAAGTTTTGATCACTCAAACATGGCTAAGATCATAGCTAGCTCAGATTTTCAATATAGGACAGATTTCAATCACTTGAGCTATACTTCATCAAGTATGAATCAAACTTGAAACCAACTTGTTTGAATACTTTCACAAGACATAAATCCATTCAATCCACTTACTAAATGTCATCTCATGAATTTATCCAACACAAATCAATCCAAACTTGATTACTAAGCAATTATCCATTCAATCAACTTATAGCAAGCAACATTGCATATTTATCCAATTCAATCAACTCATATGCACCCAAATGAAATGATCAACAAGAGATATACCTTGGTTAGCTCATGATCATCCAATTAGCAAGTTTCAACTCAAATATTTTTGCAAGCCATCAAATATTCCAATAAATCACCCCAACTTGAATATGACACTTGTATGTTGATAGCACTTGGACTTCACTCAATTTTCACTTGGCATTGGGTTTGGATGTGCACTAGGCTTCATATCTTGACTCAACATATGATGATCAATATTAAATCAATTGAATCAAGTCTCCAATGCCAACGGTACCTACAATCAACCATCCACTTTTTGATGGTACCCAAACAATTTTGGGTCCTCTCAAGTTAGGAGCAACATACTTAGGCATAGCCTTAGTATGAGTAGCGGAATGTTTTGCAATGGCAACCATAGAGGTACCATTACCATCCTTCCTAAGCATAGAATCATCATCAATTGAAATAATCTTAGGAGTGTTACCTAGGGGACATGAATGTGCCATGTATCCCCTTTCCCGGCATGAGTAGCACTTTCTCTTTGCTTGAGCCTTTTCTTCTTTGCTCATGTTGTGCTTCTCATTGCCTTGCTTGTCCTTATTTGCTTGAGCCTTCTTCTCAAGATTGTTTGGACAACCCAAAGCTAGGTGGCCCAATGTGTCACAACTATAGCATCTCATGTGAGCAATCTTCTCCATTTTCTCTTCTTTGTTCTTGCTCATTTGCTTTGCATCTTGATTCATCCTTGGACGCATTGCTCTTTCTCTTGCTTTTCCACCCCTTCTAGTTTTCTTCTTCTTTATCATTAAATCACCACCATTTTCATGATTTATCTTGATTTGCTCTTGGGGTGTCTTATCTTGCTCAACTTGTGGCTTTGGTTGAGACTCTACTAGTTGCTTCACCAATTGCTTGGTTGGGCACATTGAGGTAAGATGACCCCAAGTGCGGCACTTGAAGCACTTCACATGCTTGAGCCTCTCTTCTTCTTTTATCTTCTTGAGCTTCTCAATGTTAGGGCAACCATTTGCAAGGTGTCCCGCTTCATGACACCGGTAGCACATGGTATGAGAGAGCTTTCTTTGTTGTAGCTTCTTCATCTCTCTCTCTCTCTCTCTTTCTTTCGCCCTTTGTCATCTTCTTCTTGAAGCCAAGGCCACACTTGTCACCATAGTTTCTTTGAGTCTTCAACATGTGCTCAAAGGTGACTTTTGAGTTGTAGCACCTCTCTAACTTATTGCTCAATTTCTTCACTTCACTTTTGAGCTCAATGTTCTCCTTCAAAATGTTAGTCTCACAATACATAGAAGTAGAACAAGCATCTATATGTGAAGACATTGGCATATCTAATAAATCATCACAAGAGGTGGATACATGCTTCTTGCCTACATCACAAGGGTTAGCAACATTTTGCAATTTATCATTTGATCCATGTGATGAGCTCTCATTATTTTTAAGTTTCTTTGTAAACACTTTAATGAGAGAAGCATGTTGTTCTAATAATTCATCATGAGATGCATGTAGTGTCTCATGATTCAATTTTAGCTCATCGTGTGAAGATTTAAAAGCATCAAGTAATTTCTTATGTTCTTCACAAGAGTTCTTTAGAAATGAGTTTTCATTTTCTAATTTTATTGTTTTAGCTTTCTCATTTTCTAAAGACATGGTCATGCTAGCAAGTCTACTCACAAGCTCATTATATGAATCAACATGATCAACCACATTATCATTTGATACCTTGGTGTCACCTTGTGACATGAAACAATGTGGTGATGTAGAAGAGCTTGTAGTAGCATCACAATCATGGCCCGAGCATGAACCATCATCATCAAGATCACCACCAAGTGTGCTTGAGGTAGAATCTTTATGTGCAACACTTGTGGCATCATCATCAACCTTGTCAAGTGAACTTGTAGTGGATCGATCATCATCATCATCATCATCACTTGACCATGAGGTGGAGCAATCTTCCACAATCACCAAATTGTGATTATGCTCAACACACTCATGTGCCTCCACCTTGTGATCATCGTCCTTGAATTTCCCATCATCACTTGTGGAGGAGTCACCGTAGAAGGCTTGGAGTGCCATCCACATATCATGAGCACTTTCAAGTCCCACACACGTCTAAAAACATCATCATGTAAAGCACACATTAGATAATAAAGAGCACGGTGATCAAGTTGTAAGCAATCCTTTTGCGCTTGGGTTAGGGTGTCCTTATCCAAAGCATCATGAGAAAAACCAACAACAATGATCCACCATGCCTTGGGACCCAATTCACGGAAATGATCAAGCATATGACGTTTCCACTGTGCATAGTGTGTGCCATAAAAAATATGTGAGTCACAAACAACTTCGAGCCCAAAGTTCGCCATCCTCTTGGGTCGATAAAGACCACAAATGAGAGACCTCGCTCTGATACCACTTGAAGGGTCGAGATGGCGACTAGAGGGGGGGTGAATAGTCGTTTCTAAAACTTAATCGCGTCGGCTAACCAAAACAAGTGTGGAATTAAAACTATCGATCTAGCCAAGACTACACCCCTCTATCTATGTTCTCTAGCACCTTGCAAAGATCCTAATTAAGCAACAAAGGTGCTGGGCTAACTAAAGCTCACCAAACCAATTCTAGGAGCAAGGTCACACAAACCTATGCCACTAGTATTTCAAGCAATGAAGGAGCTCCTACACATGCTAGTAAGCAAAAGCACAAATCCAACTAAGCTCACTAGCAATGCTCAATAACAAGGCAACTAATGCCAAATTAGAGAGCGCAAATACTTAGCTACACAAACTAAGCAAAGTGACTAACAAGGTTACACAAACCAAATTAGCCACGCAAGGGAGCTACTTCTATGCTACACAAGCAAGAAGGTAACTAGTGAGCTACACAAGCTAACTAATTACAAGAGCAACTACACAAGCACAATGTATATAAAAGTAATCACAAGCTTGTGTAAGGGGATTGCAAACCAACGGGAAGAACAAGGTTGACACGGTGATTTTCTCCCGAGGTTCACGTGCTTGCCAACACGCTATGTCCCCGTTGTGTCGACCGCTCACTTGGTGGTTTGACGGCTAATTGGCATCACCCGCCAAGCCCGCATGTCGGGCACCGCAAGAACCTACCCCAAAAGTGAGGGTAGCTCAATGACACGCTCAACTAGAGTTGCTCTTCGTGGCTCCCGCGGGGCGAGCACAATGCCCCTCACAAAGCTCTTCTCCGGAGCACCGCACAAGCTTCTTGCGGGCTTCGACGGAGACCACCACCAAGCCGTCTAGGAGGTGGCAACCGCCAAGAGTAACAAGCACCACCAGCTTGCAACTCGATCACCTAGTGCCACTCGATGCAATCTCACAATGCAACGCACTAGAATCACACTCACTCGCAATCGATTCGCACTCTTGCAAGCACAAGTGAGTTAGTGGGCATCCAAGCACTCCTACACAAGCCACATAGGTGTGAGGGTGCTAAGCAACCAGCCCAAGGCCGGCCACACACTCCTTTTATAGACCCAAGGGATAAAATAGCCGTTACCCCTTCACTGGGCAAAGCGCGTACTGACCGGACGCGCAGGTCATAACGACCGGATGCTGAAACCCAGCGTCCGGTCACTTATAGAGAGGTTCCAGCGATGTTTTTCAGCGACCGGACGCGTCTGGTCATCCCTGACCGGACTTTCCTAGCGTCCGGTCGCTTCTGGACACGCTAAAAACACTAACCGGACGCTGTGACCGGACTCGCAGGTGCTGACCGGACGCTGGGGTGACCCCAGCGTCCGGTCGTTTTTCGTGCCAGCGTCCGGTCACAGACCTTTCAGCGCTAAAACGGCTATAACTCTTAGCTCCGAACTCCGATTTCGATGATCTTGGACATTTTGGAAAGCTTACTCAGCGGGCTACACATCCCACCTGCATACTTGATCCAAATCACAATGGATCAAAATAGTATTCCAATCCAAGTTCGGAGTACACCGAAAAACCTTTTTCTCTTCTCTAAGTTGATTCACGACAACTCTAACTTCTTCTCCTTTGTAAATGTGCTAACACCACCAAGTGCGCACCACCATGTGTATGTTTGTTAGCTTTTCACAAACATTTTCCAAAGGATTAGCCACTCAACTTGCCACGCCACTCGATCCTAGCGATGATGCAAAGTTAGATCACTCGAGTGGCACTAGATGACCGATATACAAACAAGTTTGCCCCTCTTGATAGTACGGCCATCTATCCTAAACCCGGTCATCAACTTCTCTACACATCTATGACCAGTGAAATGAAATGCCCTAGGTTATACCTTTGCCTTGCGCATTTCATTCCATCTCCTCCAATGTCGATACAACACATGCTCCAACATGATCAACAATGATATGATCCACTTCATATCATCACGTGATCATATTGGTTCATCGATCTTGACTTCACATGCTTTTTAGCGTTGCCATCGTCCATCGGTGCCAAGTCTTGCTCAAGCTTCACCACCACGTGGTCCATCGCTCCAAAGCCTCTGACTTGCCCTTCACGCTTGCAACCGGTCCATCAAGCCAAGTCTTGTCTTGATCTTCTCCACCTTGATCACATGACTCAATGTCATGTCTCATGTGCAATAAGCTCCTTCATCATCACATGTGTGAGCTTTGCAACATCTCCAAACCATTTTCACCTTCACGACATATGTTGATCACGCACATGTACTTGTGAACTAATCACCTGTGTATCTCACATAAACACAATTAGTCCACCTAGGGTTGTCACTCAATTACCAAAACCACACAAGGACCTTTCACCAAACTTTCTTATTGTGCTATCAAACTTCAAATACCACTGTCTTGAAGCTTGTTTTAATCCATAAATGGATTTCTTTAGGCAGCATCCCATACGTTCTTTTCCTTACACAACAAAACCTTTCGGTTGTGCCATGTAAACATTTCCCTCCAGATCCCCATTTAGGAACTCCGTCTTTACATCCATCTGATGTAATTCTAAGTCGAATTTGTGCTACAAGCGCCATTATGATTCTAAAAGAATCCTTACATGAGACTGGAGAAAATGTCTCAGTGTAATCTATGCCTTCTCTTTGCATGAAACCTTTCACCATAAGTCACGCTTTAAACCTTACTATATTCCCTTTGGAGTCATGTTTAGTTTTGTAGACCCATTTACATCCTACTGTCTTGGCTCCTTTAGGAATTGTTTCTAAGTTCCAAACACCATTGGTTTTCATTGATTTCATTTCATCTTCCACGGCTTCAAGCCACTTGGATGAGTGAGCGCTTCTCATGGCTTCTTCAAATGAGGTGGGATCACCCTCCATTTGAAATTCCTCACATTCATAAACTTCATAATCATCAGGAATGGCTGATCTTCTAACTCTTTGAGACCTTCTAGGGGCCTCGTTAGATGATGCTTGTTCTATATGAGGTTGTTGTTGCTCTTCCTTATGTGTGACAACGGGTTCTATGGATCCTAAAGGACAGGATCCTCATGTTCATTCATTGTTGCCACAGGAGAACTAACAACAGGTGCTGTTACTATAGTGTCTTGCACTGTTGGTACAGTAACAACAGGTAGCATCAAGAATGGCTCCTGAGCCATAGGAGTGGGCCCGTATACCCGCTTCTCTTCAAAATTAATTTCTCACGCTACCATGCTCCCCCTGATCATATCTTTCTCTAAGAAGATAGCATGTCTTGTTTCTACAAACTTCATTTGTCTGTCAGGACAATAGAAGCGATAACCTTTTAATTTTTCTGGATAGCCAATGAAATTACAACCGACTGTCTTGGAGTCCAGCTTCCCTATGTTTGGATTAAATACTTTTGCCTCAGCTGGACAACCCCACAAACGTAAATAGTTTAGTGAGGGTTCCTTTCCTGTCCACAACTCATACGGTGTTTTGGGCACCGACTTACTTGGCACTCGATTAAGAATATAAATGGCGGTTTTCAACGCCTCCATCCATAAACTTATCGGTAAAGAAGAATAACATAAAGAAGAATAACTTATCATGCTTCTCACCATATCCATTAAGGTACGGTTGCGTCTTTCAGTTACTCCAATCTGCTAAGACTCGCCCGGTATAGAATACTGGGCTACTATGCCATTTTCCTGTAAGAATCTTGCAAAGGGTCTAGGAACTTGGCCACATGGGGTGTGTCAACCGTAGTACTCTCCTCCATGGTCGGACCTTACTACCTTAATCTTTAAGTTGTGCTAATTTTCTACTTCAGCCTTAAATATCTTAAATTTATCCAATGCTTCCGATCTTTCTTTAATGGGATAAATATAGCCAAAACGAGAATAGTCATCTATGAATGTTATAAATGAATCATAACCATCCACACTCTTCATAGAAAAAGGACCACAGATGTCTGTGTGAACTATTTCTAAAATTCCTATGCTTCATTTGACATCTTTCTTTATTTTCTTAACGTACTTTCCTTTTATGCAATCTATGCATTGTTTTAAATCTAAAAATTCTAAAGGCGGAAAAATTGATTTCTTAATCAATCGTTCTATTCTCCCCCTCGAAATATGGCCTAAATGTCAGTGCCATAATTTTGAAGATACATCATGCACTCTCTTCTGCTTATTTGTTGCATTCATAGAAGAGGAAGCATTCTCATTCTCAGTACTTACATCATTCACATTCTCAGAAAGTGATAATAAATAAAGCTTGTCTTGTCGGAAGGCAAGACCAACACATTTATTATTATAAACAATCTGACATTTGCCATTACTAAAATGACAATCATAACCATCGTCATCTAAATGTGAAACACTTATTAAGTTTCTTCGCAAAGAGGGTACAAATAGGACATCTGAATGCTTAAGTAGAAAACCATCAACTAATTCTAGAGAAAGATCTCCAATGGCTTCAACTTCAGCTTCAATTCCATTTGCTACTTTAATTCTTCTTTCTCCTCTTTGCAGGGTCCTCCTCGTATGGAATCCCTGTAATGAATTTGCAACATGAACAGTTGCACCTGAATCAATCCACCAAGTAGATTTTCCATAACTTAAATACAAGGATTCATCTATGAATGTAATGAAATCCTCACCTCTCTTTAGAAGGTTCTTTAGGAAGTCTGGACAGTCCCTCTGGTAGTGTCCATGCTTCTTGCACCATTTGCACTGATCCTTTTCAACTTGAGCATTGTTGTTCTTCTGATGATGCTCAGTCTGAAGGGCTTTCCCTTGAGGTTTGACATTCTTATTGAAGTTCTTTTTCTTGTCCTTCACAAGGTTAGCAGAGTCACCCTGTAAGGATTTCAGCCTCTCCTCTTCTTGAACACAAATTGCGATGAGCTTCTCTATATCTCATTTGTCGGGCTGCATGTTGTAGTTAACAACAAAGGTTTTATATTCCTTTGGCAAGAAAGCAAAAACCAAATGAATCAGGAACTCATCATTGAGCCCCAAATCCATTGGCTTTAGCTTCAAAGCCATGTTGCTCATCTTCAGTATGTGCTCTCTGATACCACCATCAATATATTTTTCATTGAACAATTTCTTGATCAATGTGCTGTCATAAGCCTTTGAAGAGCCAGTGAACTGACTCTCCACCTTCTTAAGATACTCCGTGGTGGTATCACAGTCTGGGATAGACCCCCTTATAGCATCTGAAATTGTGGACTTAGCCACCATTAAGCACTTGCGATTTGAAATGTCCCATTTCTTGCGTTCAAGATCATACTTCATCCACACTTCTGGATGATCTCGCTGTCGAGCAGTGAAATTAGCATTAGAATCATTTTCTTCCCTCACCGGGTCCACTGGCTCAGTAGGACACGGGGAGGTAAGTGCTAGGTCATTTACAGACAGCGCAAGTGCTAGTTCATACTTCTCTCGCCATACCCTATAGTTGCCCCTTCAAGAGGTGGTATGTGCGAGATGAATGCCATTGGGTTGAGTCCTGAAAAACACTGTCAGAGATAGTGAGAAAATATGACATTATAATTACATGCTTTAATTTAACGTTGGTCAAAATTAAAACATACAATATTCGTATACACTAATTCTACATCACCGTTGGGCAGAAATAGAATTAATGCATGGAAAACTTATGAACAAACATTATAATATTGCTATTATCAACGTTGGTTAGAAAAATAATAATATTACAATTTCCTGATTAAAATTGACTACTCTTCAAATTAAATTCTTCCGTTGGTTCGAATTTAATTAGAAGATTATAAACTTTAACATTGCAGCGAAAACATAAAAAAATTCGTTATCTATTTTTCAGAAGCATTTAACTTTTCTCAATTATTCTCTAAAAAATTATCCCGTTGGTTCAAATTTTGACAGAGATTTTAAGCTAGACAAATATCATCAAAATTTGCTTCTGAAAAAAAAGAATAAAACTTAAACTCGTAGAACATTGTTCATGGGGCCCAAACAACAAAACGGCCCAACTTGCTCTGCTTTCGCGTGCGCTGTGCCTTCCTAGGCCGCAACCTGGGCCTGGGCCGGCAAAGCCGCCCACCGCACGCGCCCTCCTAGGTCGAATGTTGGCCCGTTCGCTATCAGCCATTCATCGCGAATCGACGGTCGAGCGCGCTCCTCGGCGGATCAAAACCAGCGCTCGGCGTCCGTCCCTGAACCCTAGGTTCATTCGACTCCCTCCCCTTCCTCCCTCCGCGCAACAACGGTCGAGTGAAAGGGCGAGAGCGAAGAGAGGTGATGGCGCCGTCGCCGGCTCCTCATCGGCACGCGCGCTCCCAGCGGGTGATCGTGCCGCCATTGAGCGGTCTTGGTGACGGTGCCCTGATCCCCACACGCGCTGCGGTGAGAAGCTCCCGAAACCCTAGATCTGACTGGTGCTGCCGCAGGTCCCCTTGCCGGAGCCGCCGTCGAGCGGTTCTATGACGGTGCCCTCGGCCGGGCTCGCGCGCAAGGCGGTGAGCACGGCTCGGCTTCTCCCCGCACTCCGATGAGGCGGCGGCGGAGCTCCTTCCCGCGCGATGGCAGGAGACAACCCACGCAACGGCAGTGGCGACGCACGGCGAAAGAGTCCGGTTAGGTCCTCCTCTTCTTCGTCCGATCGTTTCTAGGGTTAGGGTTGACTACTATTCTTCTTCCCCGAGGTGTCTACACGGGTTAGGGTTAGGGTTTGGGTTTGAGTTGCTTTTCAAAACCAAGACCCTTTCTGACTGCTTTTCTTCACCCGATTTGGGTTTAGGGTTCGGTGAACCCTCTGCTTAGATCCGAAACGGATCTATCACCTCCTTCTAAATGCTGCTATTCGGTTTTCTACTCTGATAGGCTAGATCTATGCCTAGTTAGGCGACTAATACCATTGATAGAAGTAGAACAGGATCACTAGCCATAGATCTAGCATGTGTACTTGCATTTGGAGTAAACAGCGAGTCCTAGAACATCTACCAGCACGGGATTAACAGATAGAGTGAGAGGCAGAGGGGTGGAAGAGGTGCAAACCATCAGCCGCCTTCGAGGAAGACGGCCTGGCCATCGCGGAGCTTGGTGAAGACTCGGTGGAGGCGCTACGGTGAAGGGCGGCAATGCAGTGGCGGCTTTGTCCGGTGGCGGTGCTTCCCGTCGCTGGCAACGCCCCCTCTCTTAGGTCGGTTTAGGGTTTTGGGGATGTAGGTGGGGCGTCTGACGGCTCAGGTGAACTTCGTGCCTTGGGCCCCGGCCCCCATCTCCCTTTTTATGGCGCTGTGCGACGGGGGGCCACCAACCATGAAACGGTTGGGCGCCCCCGATCAGGGCGCGGATCGAAAGGCCCAATTAGCCGTTGGGCCAATTGGTGGAGATCACCTAACAGAGGGCTCACTTGCTGTCTTGTCTTTGTTTGTCATTTCTGATTGAACATTCTTCGCAGTTCAGATGTGTCCTGTTCCACCGGCGAGTTGACCGACCCATTGCCTTATTGCTGGGGATGCTGGTAAGTCACTCAGCTTGGATCTAAACAAGCGATTGTAGCAGGATACTAATTGTTGCTTACAGTCAGGATGAGCGTTCAGGCCTTGTGATTTCGCATCTTTTTTGTGCATGATAAAACTGAAGAGGAGAAGATTGTTCAGTCCAGAGTGTTGAGATGTTCTTTCTTTCGTTTAGCATTAACTGCCATTCTCGACATTGTGATTGTTTCCTATTAATTTGCCCCTTTTCCTTGTTCATTCACAAGATTATGTAATCTCTATACTTACTCTGCCTGTGCCAGTGCCACGGATCCAAGTGTTAGGACGTCCCCATTATATTATTCTTGGTAGTGTTGGTTATACTGCTCTAACCAAGTTCCGGTAAGTTTATCTTGTAGACCAGCTCTGTTGTTTTATCTTTCTTGACTGCATAATTATATTCCTTGTGGTTCGAGTTCGAAGCGCGCATTTACATGTAACTAGGTACAAAATTGAATGGATTATGAAGCTACTAGTAGTATGTACGATGTCCTGGAGCGCTTGCTACGTGATGAAAGCGCAGAGCCAAGAGAACTTCCACTGTCACTTCTAAGAGCCATCACAAACGATTTCTATGATGCTCGGAAAATTGGTGAAGATGGATATTTTGAGCTCTACTGGAACACTCTAAAATTTCTTTTTTCGAAATAGATATAAATTGATTTAATTTTATATTTTGTGCTCATGAAAACATAGGTAAATAATAATTTTTCATTAAATTAAAATTTATCATAAGGCTTAGCAATATTTTTGTGCATACATGCAGGTGCATTGGAATTATTGGAATGTGTGACTTTGTATAAAATTCAAATTTTCAAAAGGATTAAAATTTCAATTGAATTTCGTTTTGAAAATGTGTAAAAGAAAAAAAAAGAATTTCACTTCTCTCTCTCTGGTTTTTGGCCTGCTTCCTCTCTCCTCCGCAGCCCAGTGTGCCCGCTGGTCTTTTTCCTCTTCCAGCGGCTCACTCCAAGTCGAGGCCCGCGCAGTATTCCCCTCTCTCCCCTCTCCTCCTCCGCCTTGCAAGGCCCAACTAGGCCCAAGCCGCGCGCATTGATCCAGTTGCCCCGCACCGCGTCGCCCGCTCCCCTTCTCCTCTCCTCCCTCCCTCCCTGACGCCGTGACCCCGCGCTCTCTCTCTCTCTCTCGCTGACCACCAGGGCCCACTCGTCAGTGCCTTGTCCTTCCTCTACCGTCGTCTTCCTCTCGTACACGCACCGGACTGCGCCACCACCGACTCCACAGCCGCCACGAGTCCACCTTGCCATGCGCTCCACGCCATAGCAGCCTCATAAAAGCTGAGCCCCATTTCCGCCGCCTCCTACCGTGCCCTATCGCAAGCTGTTGCCTCGCTTCAAGCCACGCCAACGCTGCGAAACCCTAGCCACCGTCCACCGCCGCCGCCGCCGAGCACCGTGCCACCTCCGTCCTCTCCACGCCGCTGAGGATTGCCGTGGTGAGTTCGCATTGTTTTCCTCTTTCTCCTCGTGCTATTCTCGCAAGGAACCGTAGCCCGTAGGACGTATTCCAGGCTTCACCAACGAGCTTCGCCGCCGGCAATGGCAACCACCGCGCCGGATTCCCTGTTCCGGTGGCCGCACTCTATCTTTCCCTCCCTCCTCTAATCCCCACCGTCCACTCTCGATCCAACGGCCCAGATTCACCGTACCGGTTCGGCCAGTCACTTTTGCAAAAGAGCCCGTGCCCTTTTCTAGTATAGAACCCGCAGTCCAAAGCGTATTCACAGAATACATTTTCCTTTTCCGAAAGCGTAGTTTCTTTCGGTTAGCTGCAGAATACGTTTTCTCTTTCTAGAAAGCGTAAATTCCCTCTGTTAGATTCAAAATACGCTTTCTTCTTTTGAAAACGTAGTTTTTTCGGTCAGATCCAAAATATGCTTTCATCTATTTACAGTTTTGCCACTATTTTCTTTAGGCCATAACTTCTCCGATTAACTCCGTTTTGACCCGTTCAAGTTGCATTAGATTCATAATTGTGAAGTCTACATGTTTATCTTACTTCTAAATATAATTTCAAGTTTTAAAATTCGAGGTTAGATTAAATCTATTATTTTATTAAAGGAAATCTTGTTTAATTCATAACTTTTTTGTTGTAAGCTCCAATTAGAGTGCTTTTCGTGTCTGTGTGTTCATAGCAATGCGTAGATTAGTTTTCAAACCATTTTATTGTCTGGTGTGCTATTCTAATTTAGCTCTATTGTTTGGTTCATGTATGATTGCATTGATGCTTGTGTGGTGCTTTATGATCATGTCCAGTCGGTGAGCTTTGCGTTGGTGATATTGAAGAAGTTGGTGATCCAGAAGAAGTCTTTTGGAGGTTACAATTTAGTAGAAGAAGGATCTGAATTTAAGGCAAGTATAGCATGGGATCTTCCTTGTTGTCCTATATACCTTAATCGTTTAATTCATGCTGCATGTGTCTACCTTGACTACCACTAAGGATTTCCTAGTACTTTTTTACCTTGTACATTGATTCCTATGGGTTTATGCATTGGTCAGTATGATGCTAGGGCTCAAACTAAAGCCATGATCTTGTAACTTGACTAATGGTATATGTAATAAACACTAAAAGATGCTTTTTAGCAACATGGAACAAGGGGGCTAGAGGATTGGGCTATTTTTATGGTGCTCTAGATTCCTCTCTGAAAGGTCCTAATGGCTAGAGGGGGGGTGAATAGCCTATTAAAATTTCTACAACAACACTTATCAAACTGGTTAGAGAAATATGAGGCGAAGCGAGTGTTGCGCTAGCCTACTAAAAATGCAAGCCACCTACCACAATTCTAGTTTCTATAGTCTCTATCCACACAATGGCTATGTTGCTACACTAAATTAGTGTGCTCTCAAAGGCTAACTAAAGAGCCACACTAACCAAACTAATAAGCTCTCATGACTAGCTACACTAAAGAGCTTGACAACTAGTTTACGGTAATGTAAAAGATAGAACAAGATGGTTATCCCGCCGGTTCGAGGAATGAACCAATCAATCACAAGAATGAATATCAATGAAGACCAATCACCTCGAAATCAAATGATGACACAATGATTTTTACCGAGGGTCACTTGCTTGCCGGCAAGCTAGTCCTCGTTGTGGTGATTCACTCACTTGGAGGTTCGCGCGCTAATTGGCATCACACGCCAAACCCTCAATAGGGTGCCGCACAACCAACACAAGATAAGGATCACACAAGCCACGAGCAATTTACTAGAGTACCTTTTGGCTCTCCACTAGGGAAAGGTCAAGAACCCCTCACAATCACCACGATCGGAGCCGAAGACAATCACCAACCTCCGCTCAATGATCCTTGCTGCTCTAAGCCATCTAGGTGGCGGCAACCACCAATAGTAACAAGAGAATCCTGTAGCGAAACACGAACATCAAGTGCCTCTAGATGCAAACACTCAAGCTATGCACTTAGATTCACTCCTAATCTCACAAAGATGATGAATCAATGATGGAGATGAGTGGGAGGGCTTTGGCTAAGCTCACAAGGTTGCTATGTCAATGCAAATGGCCAAGAGAGTGAGCTTGAGCCAGCCATGGGGCTTAAATAGAAGCCCCCTCGAAATAGAGTCGTTGTACCCCTTGGCTGGGCACTGCTCGGGGTGACCGGACATGCCGGTCAGATCGACCGGACGCAAGACCCCAGCATTCGGTCACGTGATGCATGCCACATGTACCCTGCTTCAAATGTTGATCGCTAGATCTCAATGGTCATTAGAACATTTAAGTTGTGACCGGACGCGCTGCTCGAAGTGACCAGACGCTGGCTTGTCAATGTTCGGTCCTTCTCTTCTCTATGCTGCCTTGTCAGTGGGACTAGACGCACCCATCCAGCATCTGGTCATGAAGTGACCCAGCGTCTAGTCGAAGACCGATGCCAGCGTCTTCACTGCTTCCACTCACCGGACGCTCCGGTTCAATTGAGGCCAGCGTCCGGTGCGCTCTGTGAAACCCTATCTTTACTATATAGGGCGCCGGTGGTGTGGTAGAACCGCCTGAAATAACGCACTTACGGAGGCGCTCGTCTTCCACCAGACACTAAGCACCCCGAAAGCAAGCTACAGCGGGCGGGTTCCGTCGGGCACACCCCAAGGAAGAGCCCGAAAGATCCACATTTTTCCCCAAGGATCCAATAATGAGAACGAGTTACAATACTTAGTACATTTCATACATCCAGAGTTCTTAGAAAAATCATAATTACATTGCCAAATTAAGAGTGCGGAATATTAAACAGTGGAATGATAATAAACATCTATCGATAATGAACAAGGATCTGTCTGTGCCCACCAGAAGAATCCTTCACACAAAGGCTACTCCTCAAGTAGTACCTGCAACAGGGGTAAATAAACCCTGAGTACACAATGTACTCGCAAGACTTATCTGACTAGTGGGAATAATTTCCCGACTCCAAGGGATATGATAAGCTTTATGGTTTGCTGGGTTTCTTTTTGCAGAAAGCAATTCTAATAGTGAGTCCTTGTTTAAGTTCTTATTAGCAGTCATGATTAATTTATTATCTAGCCATTCTATGTAAGCACCTGTTCTACATTCAAGCAAGAGTTGAGCAATCAGTTCTATTTCATCACATTTCATCTTTCAGTTCTTACTTTGGTGCTAGACCGTAGACAAGCCATACCGGATTACCCGGCGATTCGCGAATCAATGCCCCCACCTGGGTACCCCGTAAACACACACCCCGCTTGTACCCCAGGCACAAGCAGGACCAACCCATCACCCTCCTGTCATGGGGTCCAGGTCTCCATCCAAACTTGGACTCCAAGCCCCCACTCCTAAGTCCCGGACTTAGTGCGGTGCAAGGACCTCCACCATCCCCGCCTCCAATCAGTTGGTCCGGAAAGAGCCAGAACCCACGACAAGAGAGCAACAAGTCTTCCCTATGCCCATACCAAAGTATGTGCTCAGGATAATAAATCTATGACTTGCCTAGAGACCAATGCAATGGCCGGTCCTTAACCGACACAGATAGGGAAAAAGTGTAACCAAGCTATGTCCTGTTGGTTGCAGGACACAACCTCTTACACCCACCAATACCCAAACCATATCCCTGCTCGGTCTCCATTTTCCTTTCCACCATTTTATCATGAGTGATCATAATTTTCACCTATTGTGAGTAACGACAGGTTACTCACGCTATCGATACCCTGAGCATAGCAGCTACTCGACCTATACTAGTAGGACTCATAGGTAAGTATATTTATGCATGTAGTTTTCATAAAATGCCTGTAACATAAATGCACATCATATATATATATATTCAGTAATCATTCAAAAATAGGGATTATGCACCGGGGCTTGCCTTGGGCAGGCGATGGGTCAACAAAGTCAGCAACGAATGGCTCTAGGGCTCCCTCCTATACGAGAACCTCCTCCTCATACTCCTCAATAATCTCCTCACAATCCTGTTCGTCCGCAGGCACGAACTCTACCAACTCGTGATCTGCATGCATGAAATAATGATGCAACACTTAGTAATATGGCAACAGCAACTCTTAAATTACGAATACATCTGTTAAGCTACTAAGCTAGTTCTACTGACTAAGGTGCTATGCTACCTATTGTTACCACTAACAAGTATGAAACAAGGCATGTACTACCTTAGCAACTAAAGGCATTCTTACTCTTAATACCGATTTACTCTATATATGATAAAACAATGAGTACTAGCTACTCTATTTATCAACCTACTCTAGGGCTACAAAAATTATAGTGAACACATAATAATCTAATGAGCCTACTGTAAAAATTTCATGGCTAAAGCTATCACCGATTTGCCACAAAAATTCCTATAAATATTAAGCTAACTAATACTAAGCTGTCTAAATTGAATTTATGAATCTATCATTATCATAGCTAATTGTAAACTAACTATACTAACAGATAGATAGCATTTTTGTGAACCTAACAATTTTTGTTTCACTATTTTTGGACATCTACAGAATTTACTATAATTTTTCAAAGTTTAGCTCAAAACTAAATTAAATAAACCTTTACTAATTCACTCGAAAATGAAAAACCGAATTCCACAGCGCGACTCGTGAGCGAGCGGCGCGGTCCACTCCCGCGCATGCGTAGCACAACGGCGTGGCCCACGCAGCTCGGCCCACGCTCACGCAGCACGCGCAAACGGTGACGCGGCCCATGCTACGCGGCCCACGACAGAACCTGCGCGCGAGCTGGCTCTTATGCTAAAGTGCCCCCCTTCTCTATCCTATTCATGAAGCTAACTCAACAATATTTAATTGAGTCACGGCCTTTGCATCTACCACCCTGCTCTTACTTGAATTCCCATTTTTCAAGGTCCCTGGCCGGAACTCAACAGAGGCCGCGGCCTCTCCGGCCAAACATCGACGAGCACGGACCTCCTTGGCAGCAAAACTCTCCACCATGACACTCTTCATCGCAAGCGCAGTTGATAGAGGTACAACACACCACGAATGGTGCTGCACAGAGGCATGGCCATGCACCACAGCGGGGTTTGGCCACGGTGACACTGACTCCGGTGAAAACGTCTAGCCCAGCGCTACCATCACTACCTAGAGTCCATGCGTAGAGTACTGATAACATTCTAGAGGTCCTAGATGTAGCTGTTCTACTCCCAAACAAGCCAGCCATGGACACAGCAGCTACACTACATCCGCCGGTGGTGGCCACGCGCTCCGGCGAGCCTTTGCCCTAACCGACTCAACCATCTACCCTAGGAGCAGGAGGGCCTCACTAGAGACATGTAGGATGGCCTAGACGAAGTCACGAGGCACGGCAAGGTGGCTGGCCACGTGCGTGGGGTCGCTCTGGTTCACAGCAAGTGTAGCGATGGCATTCCCGGTGACTCGCTGCACCCTTGGTGACACTGTTACACAGGAGGGGCAACCAAGTCAAGGAGACACAAATGCACCGCTCAATTGAGACAAAGGGGCAAGGAACGACGCCCTGGCCAAGCACCCACCTCGATAGCCATGGCGGACCGCCGCGGGGAAAATGCTCCGTAGTACCTCACTGGTGGATGACGGCTCATTGGGATGACTCCAATTGCAAGCTAACTATCAGAGCTAGTTGGGTTCATGGTTAATTGGACGGAGATGGACTATGCATGGCCAATTAGATGGATGACTCAGCTCGGTCTTATGGTGGCTGGCGATGGGGGAAAACTCAAATTGATGCCCTGACATCGTACGGCTGCAGCAGTGGTAGACTTGGCATGATGCTAGACTCCAAATCAAGCTCTCGACGTGCACAATTACAAGGATGGGGCTAGGCTCTGCGGTTTGGCCTTGGCGCGGCTTGGCCGGCCAGCGCGATGCCATTCAAGGCAACATGATGGGGAGCATGGCGTGGCATAGCCACTAAAAGGAAGAGGACACAGTGCGATGGAAGACGGCTCCACGTGCGCGTATGAGTCTGACACGACGATGTGTGATCGTAGTGCCATGACTCGCAAGACGGTGGTGGCCAGGACACGTGACGACGCAGCGGGCGAGCGCAACAGCGGCAACGACGACGCAACACAGTGATGTGAGCGCACGCGAGGTGATAACGCGATGCAGGGGCACATGCGCATGCTGGCGATGATGACTGTGCCCCAGGGATGCCACTGCACCCGAGCGGACGACGACGGTGACCGGTGGAGTAGGGCCAGCAACGACGCGACGTGGGTGGCCCAAGGTAACCAGTAGCGTTGTTGACAGGAGCGCCGGCCATGGTAGTGGGAAGGAGCAGCTGCACACCCCGGGCAGCCGACCACCGAGGCCAGCCGAGCATGGCCAGGCACATGTGTGCATGGCCAGCACGCTGACGACGGCACAGGGGAGTGGTTACCGCGTCCATGCGATGAAACTGGCTGGAAACGTCTTGCGCACGACTTTTAAAGCATTCAAAAAATCAAACTCGATGATTCAACTGCCAAACCAGTTTTTCTATACTCAAGAGGGTATGTTCAACTACTGAAACAAGGCCTAATACCACACCATTACTTAACCCAAATCTCCTACAAAAATTGTTGAACTTGGCTTCGTCAAAGTGTTTTCCAACTTAGGAAATTCGACCAAGTCTCAAACGGTTTCGCGTCAAATTCGATTTCCAAGCTATTCGATACGCTAGCTAGTGAATTTCGTTCTCGACCACCAGTATTTCACCATCACCTATGAAGCTTGTACTACAAACCCTATTAAAGTCCCACCTATGCATTCTATAGTATTCTTGCTCAATAAAAATTCATTTAGGACCCTAAGTGATATAGCGCGACATGAAATATAACATTCGTTTCATGTTGCCGATGAACGTTTCAAGTTACGTACATTGCTTTACACCCTATATTACATACATTCACATATAAATATGATGCTCATGCAGTGTTTTAGTTAAAGACTGTACAGTGTAACACCGAGGGTGTTACAGGTGGCACCGTCGGACACTCCGCCGGTGAAGTTTCGAACCCTTGCTCAAATGTGCCAACCACCAAGTGTATCACCTTGTGCACATGTGTTAGCATATTTTCACAAATGTTTTCAAGGGTGTTAGCACTCCACTAGATCCTAAATGCATATGCAATGAGTTAGAGCATCTAGTGGCACTTTGATAACCGCATTTCGATACGAGTTTCACCCCTCTTAATAGTACGGCTATCAATCCTAAATGTGATCATACTCTCTAAGTGTCTTGATCACTAAACCAAAAAGCTCCTAACAATTTTCACCTTTGCCTAGAGCTTTTTGTTTTTCACTTTCTTCTTTTCCAAGTCCAAGCACTTGATCATCACCATGGCATCATCATCATCATGTCATGATCTTTATTTGCTTCACCACTTGGAGTAGTGCTACCTATCTCATAATCACTTTGATAAACTAGGTTAGCACTTAGGGTTTCATCAATTCACCAAAACCAAACTAGAGCTTTCAGCCTCTCTAAGGACTTATCTGTAGGCGAACATCTGAGACTTACAGTACAACTGTGAGGGCTACATGGCTCTGGCTTTAGCTCAGTATGAGGACCTTTTCTAGCTTGTTAGAGATTACCTTTATGGCATAAGAATGGCTTGGCAAATCGGGTATAGGACAACCTCTACTCTTATGTGTATAGCCGTGATGGAATTGTGCCATTCGACAGGGGGGTTCCTATATCTGTTTGTCGAGTGAATCTAGCGGCCCTAACTTGTTAGACGAACCTTTGAAAGGCTTCATAGTGAACCCTGCCGACCTTTCTAGGTAGTGGGTCAAGAGGCTAATCACCTCGGGCGAAAGGGTAAATCACGACTCATAGTGAAAGTGTATAACCTCTGCAGAGTGTAAAACTGATATATCAGCCATGCTCACAGTCACGAGCAGCCTTGACCCTTATGGAATAGATGATGAACACTGATGATACTGATGATAAAGATGCTCACTAATGATTACTGTTTATGCTATTCATTATTCATGTTTACATGATCATGTGTTTATATGGGCTTGTGATAAACTTGTTGCTACTCAATTGCTAAAATCATGACTCATTAAAAGCTAATCGTAGTTAAACCATTGTCAGCCTTTTGAGCCTCATGAACCCCATGTTATATTTGTTGAGTACGACATGTACTTACGCTTGCTTTATTTTTTCAATTACTTGGATAAAAATCCCGGATGGGTACCATATTGCTAGAGATTGGAGGAATTAGGCTTGTGATCAAGCAGTCAGTTATCCCTGTGAAATTGGAGTCTTCACCCGAAGATTGGAGTTGTCTTTCCGCTGTTTGCTATCTAAGATTATATTCTTTATACTGAGTACTTTATATATTGAGCATTGTCTATTGATATTATGTAGCACCCGGTTTTAAGAACAAAACCAGATACACACCATATGTGAGCCCAGGAAGTCAAATCTCACATATAGCTACAAATAAGTGTAATATCATAAGACAATGCTTATTATATAGCGTATTAGTATAAAGAATACAACCTTAGAGTATAGACAGCGGAAAGACAACTTCGATCTTTAGGTGAAGACTCTAATTCCATAGGGACAACTGACTGGTTAATCACAAGCCTAACTCCTCCAAACTCTAGCAATCTAGTACCCATCCGTGATTTTTATCCAAATAATTGAAAAATAAAGAAAGCGTAAGTACATGTCATACTCAACAAATATATCATGGGGTTCGTGAGGCTCAAACGACTAACACTGGTTTAACTACGATTAGCTTTTAATGAGTCATGATTTTAGCAATTGGGTGACAACAAATTTATCCACAAGCCCACATAAACACAAGATCATGTAAACATGAATAATGAATAGCATAAACAGTAATCATTAGTGAGCATCTTTATCATTAGTATCATCTGTGTTTATCATCTATTCCATAAGGGTCTAAGGCCGCTCGGTGTATAGGTTGTACACTTTCACTGTGAGTCATGATTTAACCTTTCGCTCGAGGTAGCTAATCTCTTGACCCACTTTCAAAGAAGGTCAGCAGGGTTCACTATAAAGCCTTTTAAAGGTTCGTCTAACAAGTTAGGGCCATTAGATTCACTCGGCAAACAGATGTAGAGCCCTCTTCCCGATGGCACAATGACGCACAGCCTATACACAAGGGGACGGAGGCCGCACTATACCCAATTCAGCAAGCCATTCTTACACCAATAAAGGTAACCTCTAACAAGCTAGAAAAGATCCTTATATTGAGCTAAAGCCAGAGCCATGTAGCCCTCACAGCTGTACTGTAAGTCCTGGATGTTCGCTTACAAATAAGTCCTTAGGGAGAGGAATCTAGAGCACCATAAAAACCACCCAATACTCTAACCCCCTTGATTCCATGTTGCTAAAAACATCTTTTAGTGCTTATTGCATATACCATTAGTCAAGTTACAAGATCTTGGCTTTAGTTGAGCACTAGCATCATACTACCCAATGCAATACCCCATTGGTATCAAGGAACAAGGTACATAGTACTAGGAAATCCTTAGTGGTAATCAAGGTAGACACATGCAGCATGAATTACATGATTAAAGATGTATAAGACAACAAGGAAGATCCCATGCTATATGTCGACAGAATATCGTCGCCAGTCCTCCGAGGGGTATCCCACGAAGGTAGATTGATCGGTAGAGGAGCGCGTGATCAAGAACAAGAAGGCAACAGAGACACACGAGTTATACAGGTTCAGGCCGTCAGTATGACGTAATACCTTACTCCAGTGGTCTGTTGGTTTGTATTAGCTATCGTATGATATGCCATGATTTCAAAGGGGGTCCCTGCCCGCCTTATATAGTCCGGAGGGCAGGGTACAAGTCGGTTAGATCTGAGAGATAACCGGAAAGTAATAACAGATTACAAGAATCATGGCATCGTACGTATCCCAACAGATCTTGTAGTATCTTTAGGATATCTTCCTTATGTCTTGTGGGAGGCACCGAGCAGAATCGTGCCCTGCAAGGCTTCGTCTTATGGGTTGGGCCGCCCCTGGGGGCGCAGCCCATGTGGTCCGCCTTGGGTATCTGGGGTCGTACCCCCCATAGCTAGTCCCCGAGCGCCTTGGACCCATTGTGCAATGCCATCTTGAGCTTGTCCGAGCAAGTGCGAACCAAAGCTGAGCAGACCAACTCATGGTCCGACCACCGTAATGAGTCGCCGAGCAGTTGTGAGCAGTTGCCGAGCAACGTGCACCATCGCCGAGCAGTGTGAACCATAGCCGAGCAACGTATCGCAAGTACGGCTTGCCATAAGGGTGTAAGGAGCTTAAGTCCAGAATGGAAAATTTCTTCGTAGCGGACCAAGTGTGCCCACTTAGAGTCCAACCACGAGAAAAGGAGATAAACTTCTTCAACTTCAAGAGGCATGGAGTCTTCTAGAAAAATAAACACATTCACTGCAAGGTGAAGTGTACCCACTTAGTCCAAGAGCCTGACAGTAGATGACGTAGTCATGTGGTGCCAGGGTCAGAAAGTAGAAAACCAGCCGAGCAGGCAGCCAGTCCCCAGGCGAAGCCTCGAGATGAGAAAAGCGCACATTCACCGCAAGGTGAAGTGTGCCCACTTAGTCCCTGAGCCTGATAGTAGATGACGTAGTCATGTGGTGCCAGGGTCAGAAAGTAGAAAATCAGCCGAGCAGGCAGCCAATCCCCGAGCTGCAAGCAGAGATCCTAGAGCAATCAAACCATGGCAAAAAAATCAGAGTAACAGCTGTACAGTAACGGTTGCTGAGCTTCAATAAATGTCGGAGAAGTCAGTGATTATTTGGCGAATAGCAACTGATGGCCACGATAAATGGGCGACATGGGCTGAGGTTGCGTAGAAACCCAAGTAACGGCCCGTATACCGCATCATAGAAATCTGTGCGGCGCAGATCGCGAGAATGGTTCCCCAAAAACCCTTGAATGCGGAGAGGTGGGGAAAGCGCTTTATAACAGTACCACCGCATACTCCATTCCCACCTTTTCAACTTCATCTTCCTACTCGACTCTCGCATCTTCGAATCCACAATCACATTCGCATCCGCCACCAAACCCTAACCAAATCCAAGAGATGGCACCGAAGAAAGGAGCTGCAAAACCAAGGAAAACGGCCACCGGAGCCAGCCGCGATGAGGAATGGGTGCCATCGAAGATGGGAGAGGCAGAGCTCAACAGGATGGTGGTGGCGGGCGTCCTTCCAGATCGCGTTACCGCCGGATGGCGACTAGCCAGCAGTGTGCCCTATCCGACACCCCACACCGATGAAGCTGTGGTATTTGAAGATTACTTTTGGCAAGGGTTGGGGTTCCCTATTCACCCTTTTCTTAGAGATCTGCTAGAGTTTTGGGCGATTAGCCTCTGCAATCTGCACCCCAACACCATACTACACATCGCGATCTTTATCCATTTCTGTGAGGCGTTTCTGGGTATTCTTCCACACGTCAACCTCTTCAGACACCTATTCTGTCTGAAGAAGAAAGGCGGCAGCGGTTCCAAAGTGGTCGGTGGTGTGTACCTGTAGCTCAGAGATGGGATGGCTAGCGAGTACATCAATGTATCACTGAACACCTCTCTAAAAGGATGGAACGCCAGGTGGTTCTACATCAAATAGAGCCACCCGATAATTCGATGCGACGTCCACCACATCCCAGAGGGCCATAGTAGCTGGTCGGAAAGACCCAATAGCGCTGACATGGAGCAAGTGATGGAGCTTCTCGACTTGATTAAAGGCTTGGAGCTTAGAGGTGAACTAGTTGCAGCAAGCTTCATCGTGCGCCGCATCCAGCCCTACAAAGAGAGGGCTCACCTAGGCTTTGACTTCAGGGGTGACAACGACGGGACCCGAGAAAGCACAGAAAAACTAACGAAGAAAGAAGTAATAGACTAGGCCAGGGAGCTATTCACTTCCAATATCTCATTTAGCTAGCCAAAAGGAACGAAAGCCTTCAACTGCACTAACCCGCCCCCTGAGGTAACCATCTCAGTTTGCATTGTTCTACTAATAATTGCCGAGCAGGGAACTGACTTACTTATGCAAAGATCAATTCGCAGGTCAGGGCAGTGTACTTTTTGGGCGTGCCGAGAGCCGATTGGCCGCTAGCGATGGACGCCCGACCAATAGTACAACCTAAAGAAAGTTCAGTCGGTGTCTCATCGGACTCTAGAGACACGAATGTTGATCACACGGCGAGTCCTCCCCCGGTGTTGGAGAAATCTCGGGGGAAACAGGTAGTGGTAGATGAGCTGGCCCAGAAGAAGAGGAGAATGGCGACCGCTGCCCCCCGCAAACCGAGCGGCATCTCGCTTGGTGGTGACTAGACCACTCGAACGCGGAGGGCCACGGTGATCGAGTGGTCTGATGATGATGAAAATCCAGTTGCTCCTCCTCCGAGCATACAGACGCCTTCATGCATCACACACGTGGAGGAGCAATCAAGGGGGAACGAAGAAGTCCCCGAGCAGCAGACAATAGAAATGCCTGCTGAGCAGGCGACGGGCGCTCCCGAGCAGCAGACGGAGATAAATCCAGAGCGACGGGCGGAGGAAACCTCGAAGCAAGAAGTGGAGCAGAGGCCGACTTTGTAAGAGAGGAGACCTTCACCCCCGAGCACGGGGGTCGACCCCCCCGCCGTGCCTGGGGGCTCAGGCAGGCTTCGCCGATTCAAAAAAGTGCACCGGCAAACCAAACGGTGGGTATCCTCGCGTTGGAGTTACTTTGCTATCTTATCTTAGTGTTTTGGCACTCAACCAAATGATCTGATGCAGCGCAAGTCATATGGAGGGTCCGGACCCTCCGCTCGGACTGACGAGCAGCCGTGGACTGATCTCGAGGCGGAGGTCACGCCGGTCGGCCCCATGTCAGGGTCCCCGAGTGCTCGGTAGCCGGCGAAGGAGTCAACGACCACTGCGGGTGAACTTGGAGACGGTGAGAGGTCGGCATCGGTGGAGGATGGGTCGGCGACAACACACGAAGCAACGGCAAGTATTGCCGGGCCCTCGAGATCTGAAACTAGAGCTGCCGGCATTGCACTAGAGTGCGGGTCGACGGAACCAGAGGCGCGTGAGGGGTTAACAGCGCCGCCTGAAGCGGCGCAGGGTATGGTCGGACCCGCAGTCCAGCCAAAGAGTCCCCCGGTGGAGCCACCAGCTGCTGTGGAAGAAGAGGACGTGGTTGAGGAGATCATCCACGCTGAACCTCAAACCCAATCCGTCCGAATCTTCCGCAAGCGCGGTGACGAAGTGGTAGTTGTCGAGGAGGAAGATACCCCCAAGGAGATGAGGCGGCTGAAATCCGCCCTTGCCGGAGTTGTAAAATAGATCAAGGTTAGTGTTGAATCATTAGCATTCACCTTTGGAGTTTTGAGATCGAGCTCCATCATTGTCATTGTTAATTTTTAGGGGATAACTCGGACTGCCGAGCACCGGCACCACTTAATAAAGAGGATGGAACCCCTCGCCGAAGAGAATCGAAAGCTTAAGGAGGCGATGAATCTCTTGGAGAAAAACGCCCAAAGGTCCCAGCGCGAACGAGACCTCGCTGAATCCAACACGCTGGACCTGGAGTACTAGAAAGGGGTCCTATTCGAGCAGCTAGCAGCTGCGAAAGAACAACTGCGGAGCAAATCCGAGCAGCTGGCCACTGCCTCCATGCAGCTGAAGGATGCTTCCGAGCGGTTGGAACAGCTGCAAAAAATCTCCGAACAGAAGAAAGGTATGTATGATCGGCACAAGTGTTTTGCATAGTTGGATACGCTTACTTTTGGTGTCGATTGTTGTACTCGTAGAGCAAGATGTGGAGCTCAGACAACTGCGCCAGGCCCTTGAACAACTCCGGGAGGAGAAAGAACAAGAGAAAGGTTGAGCGAACAAGCTGGCCAAGGAACTAGACGGTGAGTACTCCCTGATCGGGCTTTCTGATGAAGCGACTTTCTTGCTTGATGGAATTCCATAATGCTTGCAGACTACCATCAGAGGGTCAAGGCGCAATTCGATGTACTGGAGCAGGACGCCCGGACGCAGAGAGACAGATTTGACGCCATAGTTGCTGGAATCATGCCAGTGCTCGACTGCGTCGAGCCAGAAACGGCTCCTCAGCCCGACGGCAGGCCAACACGCCCGGACGTCATCGTCGAAAGATGCAAGACAGCATAGGAAAGCTTTAAGGGCTTCAACCGCGACGGCGTTGCCTCCGCCGCTACCCATGTTCTCGCTGTGGTATGGTCCCACTATCCAACCGCTGACCTTCAGGCGATAGGGGGCGGTTATGCCAAAGGACTGAGCGATGCAGAGACCCAGCAGCTGGAGGATGATGTGGAGGACGCAGCGAAGAAGTTGGCAGGCGATATAGACTTGTTCGGCGAGACAGAAGGCGATGGCGAAGCACAATGATCTTCTTGGCTGATATAACCTGAAATTTCTTGGGAATGTAGTTAGAATGCGTGAAAGCGCAAGAAACAATTATTTATCGAAGGAATGTTGCAAAGTGCATGTATATGCAGTTTGCTTGTATTTCGGCGAAAAAATCTTCGCGGTTTTAATCCTAGCGCGATTATGCGTAGTTCAAGTAGCGCCTGGGCAGTTGGTTTGCTACTGATCTCTATGGCCTTGGCTGGCCCGCAGTCCATAACGTTGAGCGCGGAGCCCGTGCACGTGTAGGAGTAACAGGCGTGACCCAGGAACCGCAGCTGACACCCATAACACAGAGCGCAGAGCCCGTGGCACATGTAGGGAGAGATCAGTGACTGGTTCTTCTCCATAGAAAACAACGTGGAACGTGTGCTGCTTGGTGGTTGTTGAGCTAACTTGGAGATAGAGGCAGTATGAGTGGCGACCGAGCAATAAGTTCTGCTCTGAGCTCTCGGCCTTGGATAGCCCATAATCCATAACGTTGAGCAAGGAGCCCGTGCACGTGTAGGAAAAACGGGCGTAACTAAGGAACCACAGCCGACCACCCATAACGCAGAGCGCGGAGCCCATGGCACATGTAGGGAGAGATCGGAGACTGGGTTTTCTCCGAAGAGAACAGAAAAGAAAGTAGGCCGCCCACTGATCGACGAAATATCTTGGAGGTTTACGGCAAACTGTTCGGCGGTTTGGAGAAAACATGTGGCGAGACACGTTGGCGACTTGGAGGAGACTTGTTTGGTGATTTGGAGAAATCTTATTTGGTGATTTTTGGCAAAAAATTTGTCAACGTTTTGGAGAAAACTTATTCAGCGAAATCGTGGTCGGCGATTTTGGAGAAATTATTTGGCAATTTTGGAGAAAAACCGTTCGGCGATTTAGGAAATTTGGAGAAAACTTATTCAGCGAAATCGTGATCGGCGATTTTGGAGAAATTATTTGGTGATTTTGGAGAAAAACCGTTCGGCGATTTAGGAAATTTGGAGAAAACTTAATCGGCGAAACCGTGGATGGCGATTTGGAGAAATCGTTCGGCGATTTTTGGAGATTACCGTTCGGCGATTTTGTACTGGAGCTCGTTATGGAATATCGTAATGCTTGGAGACCGTATGTGGAGATTGAAACGTAATGGAGAAAAAGAATGGTGACAAATTATGGAGATCCAAACTTTATTTATCACAAAGTGAAAAGTACATATCTGGAGCGTTTCAAGGATAGAAATGTATAAGGTGCTCGATGTGCCATGAATTGGGAACATCGATTCCATCTAAGTCACATAGGCGATAAGAGCCTGGTCGGGTGACCTCTTTGATGACATAAGGCCCTTCCCAAGGGGAGGAGAGCTTGTGCAACCCGTCGGACTTTTGTTTCCTGCGGAGAACGAGATCCCCGACGGTGAAGGAACGACCTTTTATGTTGCAGTTGTAGTATCTCCGCAAGCCTTCTAGGTATTTGGCTATGCAGACATAGGTGATCAAGTGTTCCTCCTTGGCCCTGTCGACGTCCTCTGTCCGAACGGCGACGGCTTGCTCTTTGTCATAGTTTTCCACCCTAGGTGCTCGGAAGGCAACATCCGCTGGTAATACGGCCTCCAAACCGTAAACCAAAAAATATGGAGACACACCAGTACTGCGACTAGCTTGAGTGCGTAGTCCCCAGACCACAACTGGCAGTTCCTTGAGCCATCTTCCCGGATGCTTTTCTTCTTTCTGATATAGCCTCTTTTTAAGGGTGTCAAGAATCATGCCATTCGCCCATTCGACCTGGCCATTAGCTCTAGGATGGGCAACGGGGATGTATTTAACGGAGATGCATCGGTCTTCGTAGAAGTCCCAAAAATGATTGCCGGTAAACGTGGTTCCAAGGTCGGTGATGATGCTGTTCGGGAGGCCGAATCTATGGATAATGTCTTCGAAGAGCTCGACTGCTTTCTTCTCGACTGCTTTCTTTGTGGTAGCCGAGACAAGCGGTTTGTACTCGATCCACTTAGAGAATTTGTCGATGGTGACGTAGACGTACCGGAAGCCGCGCTAGCTTGAAAGGCCTGATCATATCCAGTCCCTAGCAACCAAAAGGCCAGGAAGCTGGGATGGTCTGCAGTTCTTGTGCCGGTACGTGTATTTGCTTGGCAAAAAACTGACATCCTTCGCATCATCGGACGAGGTCTTCTGCATCGGAGATGGCGGTGGGCCAGTAAAACCTGCTCGAAAAGATTTGCCGACTAGGGTTCTCGAAGCTGCGTGATTGCCACAGGAACCAGAGTGAATTTCGAAAAGTAGCTTCACTCCTTCGTCTTGGATGATGCATTTCTGCAGTATCTCTTCCTTGGCGCTTTTCCTCATCAGGTTATCGTCTACCAGCACGTAATGCTTACTTTGGCAAATTAGGCCTTCGGTTTCAGTCTTGTCGGCGGGTACTTCGGCGCTGGTGAGGTATTTGATGAACTGCTCCCTCAAATCAGTGACCGGCGAAGGTACCACAAGTACCAACTGCTCAATAGGAGGAACCTCTTCAACTTCCTTCTCTTCTTTAATGGATGGCGCTAGGAGGTCTTGAGCAAAGACCCCCGACGGAACCGCGGCGCGAGAAGAACCAATCTTTGAAAGCTGGTCGGCTGGTTGGTTTTGATCTCGTACCACGTGGTGGTACTCGATACCGTAGAATTTCCCTTCAAGTTTCCTGATTTCAGCGCAGTATGCGTCCATCTTCTCACTGGAATAGGACCAATCTTTATTGAGTTGGTTAATAACCAGCGCAGAGTCTCCGTACACCATGAGGCGTTTAACGCTGAGCTCGACAGCTATACGGAGACCATGGAGACATGCTTCATATTCCACGGCGTTATTGGAGGCCAAAAAGTGTATGCGGAGAACATACCAGAGTTTATCCTTGGTCGGTGTAATGAACAGAATGCCCGCACCAGCACCGTTGATGTTAAGGGCGCTGTTGAAGTACATCATCCAGTGCTCGGGGCAAGTGGCAGCAATGGGTTATTGGATCTCGGTCCACTCAGCGATGAAATCAGCAAGCGCCTGTGACTTAATAGTAGGTCTACTTCTGAATTCGATGGAGTAGGTGCCGAGCTCAATAGCCCACTTAATGATGCGTCCGTTGGCCTCTTTGTTGCAAAGAATGTCACCCAAAGGGAACTCAGTGACCACGACGATCTTGTAATACTCGAAGTAGTGTTGGAGCTTACACGACGTAATTAGAATTGCGTATAACAGCTTTTGTACCTAAGGATAACGAGTTTTGGGCTCATTAAGTACCTCACTGATTAAGTAAACCGGACGTTGCACCTTGTAGGCGTGCCCAGACTACTCGCGTTCGATGACAATAGCTGTATTGGCGACGCGAGAAGTGGCGGCGATGTAGATCAGCAGAGTTTCATCTGGTTGTGGCGCCGTCATGATCAGAGGTTTTGTTAAGAACAACTTGAACTGCTCGAAAGCTGTGTCTGCCTCCTCCGACCAGGAAAAGCGCTCGGTGGCCTTAAGGAGCTTGAAGAAAGGTAGCCCTTTTTCGCTGAGGCGCGAGATGAAGCGGCTTAAAGCAACCATGCAGCCTGTAAGCTTCTGTATATCCTTGACTCATGTCGGCCGTTTCATGCTGGTGATGGCAGAGACCTTGTCAGGATTAGGTTCGATGCCTCGAGCGCTGACGATGTAGCCCATCAGTATACCGGATGGAACTCTAAAGATGCACTTTGAAGGGTTCAGCTTCCATCGGTACTTGTTCAGGTTGGAGAAAGTTTCTTCAAGGTTAGCGATAAGGTTGTCGGCGGTCTTGGTCTTGATGACCACGTCATCGATGTAAGCTTCGACGTTGCGGCCAATTTGTTGGTCGAGGCACATCTGGATAGCCCTTTGATAGGTTGCCCCGGAGTTCTTGAGTCCAAAGGACATAGTAGTGTAGCAGTATGCACCGAAAGGCGTGATGAACGACGTCTTGATCTGGTCTTCTTCCTTGAGGGAGACCTGATGATAACCGGAGTAAGAGTCGAGGAAGGAGAGCAGTTCGCAGCCGGCGGTGGAGTCTACAACCTCGTCTATCCGAGGCAAGCCGAAGGGGTCTTTAGGGCAGTGTTTGTTAAGATCAGTATAATCAACACACATTCTCCATTCTTTATTCTTTTTTCGAACGAGAACAGGGTTTGCTAACCAATCTGGATGATACACTTCTTTTATAAATCCGACAGCTAGAAGCCATTTTATTTCTACCCTAATGGCCTCTTTCTTGTCTGGCGTGAATCAGCGGAGTTTCTGCTTGATCAGTTTGGCGGTCGGCGAGACATTCAAGGAGTGCTCGATCTTCTCCCGTGGTACCCCCGGCATGTCTATAGGTTTCCAAGCAAACACGTCGGCATGGGCACGTAGGAAGGAGATGAGCGTGCCTTCCTATTTGGGGTCAAGGTGAGCCCCAATCTTCATGGTCTTGGAGGGGTCATCAAGGCCGAGGCCGACCTCCTTGACTTCCTTGGACTTGGCGGAGGTGCGAGGAAGCTCTAGCTCTGGGATTTTCATGTCATCGGCGGGCGCTGTCTTGGCTTCGGCGACCACGCTAGCCATCTGGATGGAGAGATCGGTGGCTTCGGCGAGAGCGAGACTCTCTGTCTCGCATGCGTAGGCAACGGAGAGGTTGGCCCACAGAGTAAGGACTCCTATAGGCAAAGGCATCTTCATCACCTGATATGCATAGTGTGGTACGACCATGAACTTGGCCAGAGCTGGTCGACCAAGTATGGCATGGTAGGCGGTGTCGAAATCGGCGACATAGAAGTTGATATGCTCGACGCGGTAGTTGCTTGCCGTGCCGAACTGTACTGGTAGGGTGATCTCTCCAAGCGGTCTGGATGCCCTGCTAGGTACCACACCCCAGAAGGAGGAATCCGAGGGTATGAGATCTGTTGTCCCGAGGCCCAACTCCTTTACGGGCCGGGCGAAGAGTAGATTCAAAGCGCTCCCACCATCCATGAGAACTTTTCTGAAAAGCACCTTCTAGACGGTTGCGTCGAGGATGAGGGGAAAACGCCCTGTGTAGGGTATGTCCGCCCACTGGTCGGCCCTGCTGAAGGTGATGGGGACCTCGGACCATGGGCGATAGCTGGGGTTGGCGGTGGTTTCTTCTAAAGTGACGACGAGCACTCGACGGGCGGCGAGCTTCTGTTCTCTTCTGCTCTCGGTGGAGGCGAGGCCCCCGAAGATGGTGGTGACCACCTTGTCATGATCCTGGAAGGCATTTCCATTGCCCCCAGGTGGTCGGCGGCCTTCGTTCCTGCTGTTGGCATCCTCGTCGAGCTTTTTGTCCTGGAATTCCTTGGCCAAGCCGAGGCAATCTTTCATCTTGTGTTTGGCGTTCTTGTGGAGGGGCACGGGCCGTCGAGGATCGTCTTGTACTGCTCGTCGTAATTCCGCTTGGCGCGAGGCTCATTGACGGTAGCGACGAAGTGGTCTGGCCGGCGGCGGCGATTCTGACCAGGCTTGGATCCTTCTGACCGATCACGACCACTGTCCTGGTGGAAACTACGATCGTCGTAGCGGCGGTCGTTGTGGCGTCGTTCATTGGGGCGGTCGTCGTAGCGGCGAGGCGGGCGATTTATGCCTGTATCTTCGTTAAAATGCACCTTCACTTCTTCGGCGTCGGCATACTGGTTGGCAGTCGAGATCATCTCGCCGATGCCTGTAGGCGGCGTACGGTTGAACTTGGACCGGAGCTCGCGATGGTGAAGTCCTCGAACGAAGGCGGTGATGACCTCAGCTTCTCTGATATTGGGGATAGAATTCCTCGTCTCAGAGAAGCATCGGATGTAGCTGTGGAGGAGCTCGGACGGCTTTTGGGTGATGCGGTTGAGATTATGCTTGGTGCCCGGCCGCGTACACATAGCCATGTAGTTGTCGGTGAAGACCTTCTTCAGCTCTTCCCAAGACCCGATGGAGTCCGGGGCAAGGCTTGTGAACCAACTCATGGTGTGCGGCGTGAGCATGACGGGGAGGTAGTTTGCCATGACGTTGGTGTCGCCCCCGGTGGCGCGGACAGCGATGGCGTAAGCCTGCAACCACTGGGTTGGGTTCATCCTTCCTTCATAGGGCTCGACCCTAGTGATTTTAAAACCACGGGGCCACTGGAGTGTTCGGAGCGCCCTGGTGAAAGCTGGGGGCCCTTCCGGATTGTCGGCACCATGATCTGCAGCGTTGCCGACAGCGATCGGCTCCATAGCCGAGTCCGGGTTGCCGTATTCTTGTTCGTACTCCTGACGGCGACGTAGTTCTTCTTCATGGTGACCAAAGCGATGTTGCTCGATGCGACGTCGTGCATCCTGGAGGTTGCCGAGGTGTACTCGAGTGTCTTGTTCGACCTCCTGGTCGTGCTGGTGATGGTGCTCAGTGCGATGCCCCTCGACTCCCCCCTGGAGAGGTAGTGACTGGTCGGCGAACCAGCTTTGACTGGTGTGGTGATTGGATCTAGGCATAGCTAATCGGCGAATCGTGCTCATGGAACACGAAGGTCTCTGGTCCTCTCGGATCTCATTGACTTGGCAGTGGGCCGCTTTAAGCATAGCGGCGACCTTGGCGAGCTCGGGCATTTGCGGGAGGCGAGCAAGCTCGCAAGCTCGTTGGCGGCCACCGCCAAATTGGCGCTTGGAGTTTTGAAGACGTCATGGCCATCAACGCGGAGGAAATCTTCGTCGAGGTTGCGATGGAGCGGCCTTCCTTGCGAGTCAAACTAATTGTTGCGAGCAGCCTCGGCCATTGCAAGAGCGCGCTCGTTTTCATGGCGCTGCGCGCGGTTGACGTTCCTGTTTTCACGAGCGGCACGTTCTTCATCTGTTTCACCGTTCCGAGGAGGGCTGTCGATGCTGACGTTGAAGATCGCGCCACCCCGGAAAGGCGGGAGAGGGATTTGCTCGGTGAAGGTTTTGGTGAGGGTCTCCGTAGAGCCCTGGGATTCAGAGTCCGGATCCTCCTCCAGGATAGTTTGGAGGGATGCTCTGGGGCATCGACTGGCGTGCAGCATGTTGACTGTCGGTGGGAGCTAGTCGGTGATCTGGTCGGTGAATTTGCCCCTCAGGGCGTCTTGGTACGTAGCGGCGGTGTTGGTGAGCCCGAAGGGTAGGGTCGCAACCCTCGGAGTTTGCCGAGCCGCTTCCGATAGATCCGGATCGGAGGGTGGTCGGCGCCGAACGAAAGTGTCCAGGGCCGATTCAGCGATGGAGAGGCAATCGGCGAGCTTTAGGTCGACCCGATTGATGGATTCGATAAGATCATCATTGTTGATGTGCCTCCTCTGGTAACGAGGAAGCGAATGGTGAGTCGTTGATGAAGGCGACCTCAGAAGTGGATCCAAGATCGGATCTGCAGTTGCAGGTACGACGGTGGTCGGCACAGAACGGATCTGCACCCGCTCGAGGAGCTCTCTGACTCTGTCAGCGTTGATGACCCACGAGATGGATCCGACCGTGAAGATCTGGCTAGGCTATGGGAGGGACGAAGAGCCTACGGAAAAAGCCATCTTGTTCGATGAGGAAACAGCACGCACACCCCTACCTGGCGCGCCAACTGTCGACAGAATATCATCGGCAGTCCTCCGAGGGGTATCCCACAAAGGTAGATTGATCGGTAGAGGAGTGCGTGATCAAGAACAAGAAGGCAACAGAGACACACGAGTTATATAGGTTTAGGCCATCAGTATGACATAATACCTTACTCCTGTAGTCTGTTGGTTTGTATTAGCTATCGTATGATATGCCGTGATTTCAGAGGGGGTCCCTGCCCGCCTTATATAGTCCGGAAGGCAGGGTTACAAGTCGGTTAGATCTGAGAGATAACAACAAGTAATAACAGATTACAAGAATCATGGGAACGTACGTATCCTAACAGATCTCGTAGTATCTTCAAGATATCTTCCTTATGTCTTGCGGGAGGCGCCGGGCAGAATCGTGCCCCACAAGGCTTCGTCTTGTGGGCTGGGCTACCCCTGGGGGCGCAGCCCATGTGGTCCATCGTGGGTATCCGGGGTCGTACCCCCAACACTATACTTGTCTTAAACTCATATCCTTCTTCTAGGCCAATCCTTCAATGAATTGCTTCTAGATTCACCGCATATAGCTCACCAACTGGACATGATCATAAAACACCACACAAGCATCCATGCAATCATACACAAAGCAAACTATAGAAATAAATTAGAACAATACACCAAACATAATAAACAACAGGTAACAAGGTTTTAAAGATATTCTACACGTTACTACGAACACATAGACGCGAAAAGCACTCTGATCGGAGCTATAACGAAAAACTTATGAATTAAACAAGATTAAATCTAACCTCGAATTTCAAAAGTTGAAAATATATTTAATAGTAGGATGAACATGTAGATTATTACAAATCTAGCGCAACTTGAATGGATCAAAACGGAGTTAAAACGAAGAAACTACCCATAAAATAAGATCAGTGGCAATTCTATAAATATTTGGAATCAATTTCATATTAAAAATAATTAAAAACTGAATTTAAAATGCCTAATGGACCTGGCCTCATTTTTGAAAAAACACAGGGGCCAAAACAGATAAATCAAGGGCATATTTTGAATTATTTCTAAAAGGCAGTGGACGGTGGGTTAATTTCATAGAAACTCAGGGGTCTTTTTAGAAAAATGTTCGCAGCTGTCGGCGCTGACCAGGTCGATGCTGACGTGGCACCACATGTTAGCTAGGTGGCTTGCTGACGTGGACGGTGCGCTCGGTCCACACTGCCGTGCGCCAGAGACAAAGGGGTACGCAGAGTTCTAATGTTGGCCGCAAGTTCTTAGATGGACGGCTGTGGTTGATTTGGTCGCCGGCAGGAAGGATCCGGCGGCGGTGCCATGGCCGACGGCGAGGAAGGTTCTCTAGCGTTCGGCCGAAAGACGATTCCAGTGGCCACAGCTAGAAAGAAGAGCATATGGATGGAGATGAGAGGTCGCGAAGCATGTCCAAGGGGTCAGTGAGGGCAGCAGAGTGCTGGTGAGGGTGATTCATGGATGCCGGCGACGTTTCTCGCCGGTGAACGAGGAGGAGATGGCCTACGGAGTCTAATCAAATGAGCCAATAGCACGGGAAGGGAGTGGGGTGCACGGAGAACTCATCCGAGTAGTCGGAGGGGATACATATGGCTCGAAGACGGCAGTGTGCTCATTTTGGTGGCTCGGCTGCGGTGGCGCAACTTCGGCGAACATGCGCGCTCAATCAGAGAGTAAGAGGGTGAGGGAGATTGATACCGGCATGATCCTTACCTCAGCGCGAAGCTCGACAGTCCGCGAATTGACAACGGCGACCACTGAGATGGCGGCACAGGGATGGCGGGCGACGGAGCTGGATCTCCGGTCTCGACAAGATCCAAAAGTGGCAGCGGCTGGTGCTAGGCGAAGCTAGGGTTTGGGCTAAGGCAGAGCGATAGCAGGGGGGCGGCTTATAAGGGGACGATGGCTTGTAGCGCACGCCACAACTAGGAGTCGGGGCATGGCAGATTCCTTTGGCGGCCTCGGAGTCCAGCGCAAGGACGAGCGCGAGGTAAGGGAAGGGACTGACAAGGCGGGGCCGGGCAGCTGCCATGCAGCTGCGGTCTGGGGCGAAGTTGGGCCGTGCGCGGAGGAGTGGGCTGCGGAGAGGGAACGGGCCGTGTGGGAAAGAGGAGGGGTTGGAGGCTGGGCTAAGAGAGAGAGAAGGAAAGGAAAAGGCTTATGGGCCAAAGAGAGAAGAGGAAGGAGGGAGTGGAGTTTTCTATTTTTCTAAATCTTTTCTATTTTCCTTTTTCAATCCAAATTCAAATATTGATTCAAATATACTTTCAATTCAAATAAAAATGATAAATTTTGGTAGACTTTCAAAAATAAATTTTACAATTTTTTTAACCCTTTTATTTTCCAAATTCTCCTTTTCTTTTCTTTTACTTCAAAGCCATTTTCAAATTCATTTTCAAAAGAAATTTAAACCATTTTGAGTCTTGATTCAAACCACTCAACCAATAAATCAAATGCACCGGCATGTATGCACAACCATGTTGCTATCTTATGATGAATTTTAATTTAATGAAAATATTATTTTTCCTATATTTTATGAGCACATAAATTCAAAATTAAATCATTTTATCTCTATTTCAAAAAGAAGCAAATTTGAGGGTGTTACATATTACCCTTATTTGTAGCTATACGTAAGATTTGACTTTCTAGGCTCACATATGGTGTGTATCTGGTTTTGTTCTTAAAACCGGGTGCTACATCAGTACACTCTTTATGTGTCACTGCAGACTGCACTCTGTTTGGGTTACTGTTGGCCTAAAAGCTGCTCTGAAATGTGAATATGATGGCAGGGTGTGCTTCGAAATGGAAAAGTCGTGGCTGTGAAGAGGATATTTGGATGGCCGGAAACGATGAGTTAAGATTCGTAAATGAGCTTGGTTGCCTCATGAGGATGAGGGCGAAGCAGAACAAGAATATAGTTCGATTTCTGGGATACCACCGTGCTGATGCTGATACACAAGGGAAGGCGGATGAACGTCACGGGTTGCTCAGCTTTGAGTACCCAACTTGGAGGAGGGAAACTTGATGCGTATATCACTGGTACGAGGATCGTGTCGTGTGTGACGCGTAATAATATAATGGTCGTCCTTTCTGTTTCTAATTATCTCTCTGTTGATTGAAACAGTTAGTAGCATGCATCCCGCGCATATATATCAGCCGTACTCACGGTCACGAGCGGCCTTAGACCCTTACGGAATAGATGATGATCACTGATGATAAAGATGCTCATTAATGATTACTGTTTATGCTATTCATTATTCATGTTTACCTGATCGTTATATGGGCTTGTGATAAACTTATTGCTACTCAATTGCTAAAGTCATCACTCATTAAAAGCTAATCGCAATTAAACTAGTGTCAGCCTTTTGAGCCTCATGAACCCCATGTTTTATTTGTTGAGTACGACATGTACTTACGCTTGCTTTATTTTTCCAACTACTTGGATAAAAATCGAGAATGGGTACCAGATTGCTAGAGATTGGAGGAATTAGACTTGTGATCAACCAGTCAGTTATCCATGTGGAATTGGAGTCTTCACCCGAAGATCGGAGTTGTCTTTCCGCTGTTTGCTATCTAAGGTTATATTCTTTATACTAAGTACATTATATATTGAGCATTGTCTATTGATATTACCCTTATTTGTAGCTATATATGAAATTTGACTTCCTGAGCTCACATATGGTGTGTATCTGGTTTTGTTCTTAAAATCGGGTGCTACATCTACAAATAAGTACATGTTGTACTCAACAAATAAAACATGGGGTTAATGAGGCTCAAAAGTCTGACACTGATTTAACTGCGATTAGCTTTTAATGAGTTATGATTTTAGCAATTGAGTAGCAATAAGTTTATCACAAGCCAATGTAAACACATGATTAGGTAAACATGAATAATGAATAGCATCAACAGTAATAATTAGTGAGCATCATTATCATCAGTATCATCAGTGTTCATCATCTATTCCGTCAAGGTCCAAGGCTGCTCGTGACCGTGAGTATGACTGATATATCAATTTTACACTCTGCAGAGGTTGTACACTTTCACTATGAGTCGTGATTTACCCTTTCACCCGGTGATCAACCTCTTGACCTGTTGGCCTAAAAGCTGCTCTGAAATGTGAATATGATGGCAGGGTGTGCTTCGAAATGGAAAAGTCGTGGCTGTGAAGAGGATATTTGGATGTCCAGGAAACGATGAGTTAAGATTCGTAAATGAGCTTGGTTGCCTCATGAGGATGAGGGCGAAGCAGCACAAGAATATAGTTCGATTTCTGGGATACCACCATGCTGATGCTGATACACAAGGGAAGGCGGATGAACGTCACGGGTTGCTCTGCTTTGAGTACCCAACTTGGAGGAGGGAAACTTGATGCGTATATCACTGGTACGAGGATCGTGTCGTGTGTGTGACGCGTAATAATATAATGGTCGTCCTTTCTGTTTCTAATTATTTCTCTGTTGATTGAAACAGTTAGTACCATGAAATTCTGTTTATGGATTCTTAACCTTTTGAATTTGCATTGTTTATTCTCGCCCATTACAGATGCCTCTAATGGACTTGGCTGGAGAAAGCGCTATAAAATAATCAAAGGAATTTGTTAGGGCTTATATTATCTTCATCAAAACAGTACCGTTCACTTAGATCTTAAACCCCAAAACATATGGCTGGATGAGAAAAAGGTGCCCAGAATTCATGTTTTTTGTGGCTCAAGGCACCTTGAGGAAAAGCAAATCAAGGTTATCACACGATATATTGGGATGCCGTAAGTAAGCTTGATTCTCAAGATGGTTTTTTCCTAGTTGGGCAATAATTATGTTACGTTTCTACTACTGACAAATGTGACGGGTTTTCATGCATGCAGGGGATATATGGCACCTGAACTCAAAATGCCTGCAGTGATCACATTGAAGGCGGACATATATAGCCTTGGTGTTGTAATCACAGAGATACTGACCGGGCGGATGGCATATTCCACAGTAAAGAATGTAAGAGCAATTAAAGTATACGTGACTATACCAGACGAAGGTTCTACACATATAAATAATTATGTCATGTGTTAACATGTGCATAACAATAGGTGAAAAATCAACTAGTGGAAGTAATTTTTAGCCGCAAAAGGTGAAAATACATTAAAACATGTACCATAAGCAATAATGATAGTTTATTATTACAAGAAACTTTTCCTCTTAATACCTTCATTTTTAGAGAATCTTTGTTGTTCCGCCGGTTTGACACTTGAATTGACATGTATGATTTGCATGCCAGCATCTACTCCCTCTGTCCAAAATAACTAAACTCTTACAATGACCCAAAGTTAGACTATCGAAATTTTAACAGCAATATAGGAAAAGACTAACAATATCTAGGACACCAAATAAGTATATAATTATGGAAATATATTTCATGATTTATCTAGTGAACCTAATTTAGTCTTATAAATAATTGTGTAGTTTTTACAAATTTGACAAAATTTAAAATAGTTCGATTTTAGATGACTCTTGATACATTTTAGGATGTAGAAAGTATTCATACAGCTTTTATTTATGAATTAATATTTAATTTTCCATATGTATTCGAGATTAAAATACTTCGATTTTAGATGACTCTTGATACATTTTAGGATGTAGAAAGTATTCATACAGCTTTTATTTATGAATTAATATTTAATTTTCCATATGAAAACATATCTTCCATTCCTTAAAAGAAATTAATAATCATTACCATTTCATAGGTACTCAAAAGATGGGCTGACAGATTGGGAACATCACTAGAAGACACGCGCTTGAAACAAGTACGAGTATGCGCTGAGATTGCCATAAGTTGCTTGGAGAATGACCTTGAGAAGAGACCAGATGCAGAGCATATAATCGAGATGCTTGTTGAAACGGAAAGTGTGGACGAGTTTACTGATTCGGATGCACAGCCACAGGTCAGTTTATCCACGGTGATGCAGGTTACCGAACCACATCTCCGGGACTTTGGGCACATAACATTAATAACAAGTTATTGCACTTTGCTCCAAATTAAAGCATCACATATACCATACTCTTTGATCTGCATCTCTCTAAAAGTATCTATGGTGGCTCCCTAAACGGATCTTATGTTGACAAATAAAAAAATGTCAGTGGACAAACCTTTGTGCTATAGCTAGTCGCAGGTCACACGAAAAAAAGTTATTTACTAAGTTTATATCTTATTTGATAGCAAAATTTTTCATTAAATAATTTTCTTCTGTCAATTTCATATAAATATCTATGAACTTTCTAATACTACCTCTCTACAAACATGTAAACAGGCTCTTATTTTCTGCAACCTCAACATGAAAACTTAATCATTGCATACATTACCTTCTCATCATATAATACCTACTCTTAGACGTCAACTTTTTATCCAACATATATTTTCGTATTATTACGCAAATCTTTCAACTTTAGATTTGAGTTGGTCCACACGAAAGCTAGGGAAGCTTATATTAGTGAATTGCATATATCATGACAGTTAACATTTTTAGTACATAAGCATTGCAAGTATTATCATTTAATCGTGTTGTTAATATCTTTATCCTTTCTCATATCGTTTAGGAGTACTACATATTATCATGACTTCATGAGTGAGTCAGTAGGAAAAGAATTGTACCTCATATTTTTTTTGTTGTTATATTGAAGTAAATAAAGTTTGGCCATCTAAATAATGTCAAAAAAATGTTAATATAAATCATGATCTCGTTGAGAGCTACAATGTTCTTATAAAAATGATCTCACTATTACATAACACTTAACGACTTTGGCCTGAGGTGCTAGACCCCAACTTGTGCTATTATCAAAGCCTCAGAGCAACTTCAAGAGACTCTCTATACCCCACCTAATTGTTAGTAATAGAGATTTTGGTGAAAAAAATACCCTCCAATAGCTTCTCTAATTGATTATCTAAATATAGTCATCCTCGATTCCGTAATTCTCGCTAGTCAAAGGTAGATAGCGAGAATAACTCTCTATAGTGCGCACAAGATATAGAAAAACTGTTCGAGAGTAGAAACATATAGAAAGCGATTTTTATGCAAATGACTCTCCAAATTATGGTTTAGTGAGTTTTATAAAGACTATTGGAGATGCTCTCATGTGTGTCTTGCCAGGTAGAAATTCCTATTTAATTAGAACCTTGTAGTCCATCTGTTTGAAAAGTGCAGCATATTGGCGGTTTTTTTTTTGCATCACAGTGTTTTTTCTTTGCTTATAGCATCTGTTCCAAAACATTTTTTTACGTTGTCAACAACACTGAATTTGTATTTCATAAACAAAAAACGCACCTTTACCCTGAATTGGTACAGACGATCGAGCTCAACATACTAGAGCGTGTAGTAGCTGGAAGCGAGGAACCGAGCCATCTAGATTTGTCACTTCTACAAAGCATCACAGAAATTTTCTCTAAGCAGAGAAAAAATGGTGTTGGTGGATGTGGAGAGGTTTACTGTAACACCCTCGGTGTTATACTGTAAATCATTTGCTAAAATATGTCATGAGCATCATGTTTATGTGTTGATGCATGTAATATAGAGTGTAGATCAAGTTCCGTGACTCAAAACGATCAACGGAAATGCATAACGAAAGTTAAATTCGTAGTCACGTTATATCGCTTAGGGTTTAAAATCAATTTGTATTAAGCAAAAATGCTATAGAACATGTATGCGCTACTTGAATTAAGTTTGAAGTACAAACTTTGTAGATGACGATGAAATACCTGCGGTTGAAATATGAATTCACTAGATAACATATCTAATAGCTTGGAAATCGAATTTGACGCGAATCCGATCAAGACAGTCAAATTCCTAAGGCTGAAAAATGGTTTGACAAAGCTATGTTTGGCAATTTTTGTAGAGTAATTGGGTTAAGGCGTGGTGTGGTTTTATGGCTGGTTTTAGTAGCCTAATATTCCCTCTTAAGTATAGCAGAGGTGGTTTGGCGATGGGATCAACGGTTTAGTCATGGTTGACGCTTTAAAAAGCGTGCATGGCACGTTCTTGGTCGGGTTCATCGTGTAGGCGCGGTGACCGCGCTCCTGAGCCGTCGTCGGAGTGCCGGCCGCGCACGCGCACGTGTCTGGCCGCGCTCGGCTGGCCACTATGGCCGGCAACCCTGGCTTGCAGTTGTCCCTCCTCACTGCCTCGATGCGCTGTGCTGTTTGTGCCCCTGGGACCGGTCGTGTCGCTCTGTTGCTCGGCTCTGCTCCACCAGCCACCGTCGCTGTTGCGCCGCTGCGCGCACACCGCCTCACACATGGGTGCCATGACGGCGTCGGCCTCTCTCGCTGCTCTGGTGACACTGCGTCAGTACGAGGTTGAGGCCGCTGCCTTTCGCACGTGCGCCTGTCCCCGCTTGGGGTCAGCTGTGCCCTGTCAAAGTGACATGGAGCTCCCGTGCACGGCACCTCATGCCAAGCCACTGCTGGCCTCATCCTACGCTGCACGAGGAGTTGCCATCCTCTCGCTTGTTCTTTTTTGTTGAATGGCTACACGACGTGTCGTGCTATCCCTTCTCTGCATCTCTCGTGCGCGCGCTGTTGCGGTTGCCAGGGATGGGCAGGCGGGACTGAGCCGCGCCAATGCAAAATTCGTAGCGCCTGGTCATTGTCAACGCATTTACTTGCGCCTGGTGCTAGTACTGGAGTTCCGCTACCACCCAGTCCTCTTCGGCCTTCAATTGTGCCTGGCCAAACTCCAATAGGTCGTTTTCCCCTCCGCTGTGCCATTAAGGCCAGAACTGGCCGTGGCCAAGGGTAGCCACCCGCCGCACCACCTCTCGTCAATCCATCTTCACCATGAGTTCCGCCTTCACCTCCACTTCGCCCTGCGCACCCCACTTGCACCACCACTTCTTTCCCGGCGCCGCTGACACGGTCGTGCCACCACAGTCCATGACTGGGCTTGCCGTGTGCGTGTGGCCGGACGCACCCGGTCCGTCCCCAGTCAAGCCACCACCACAGGTAGCTTCGGGGTGAGTTGTTGATGCCCATCCATTGGTTCTATCACCTCGGTTGTGTCTAGGCTCACTGGAATATGGCTTTCGCCGCCGCAGGGTGTCCGCCGCTGTGGTGGGAGCTCCTGACCGCGTCCCCGCTCATCTCTTCATCGCCCATCGATTTGCATCTGCATCTAGGTGAGCATCGGTCCCTTAGAGGGGGCGGGGAGGGGCCCAGATGGCTGGTGTGGCGGTCCAGTGCCATCGCCACCGTGTCGGTGCACGTGGGGGTGGCCGGAGGACCCGCTCGTGGTAAAGAAGCAAATGGGGAGGCGCTTATCTGTATAAGCGCAGACTGTAGGAATCATCGGTAGCTCAAGGGCGTTGTCGCAAAAGTGACCGGCGCGCGCGGGCCTCCCCGTCGTGGGCCGTTTCCGCGCGGATGGGCCGCGTCCTGCGTGGGCCGCGCCAGTGGGTTGCGCATGCGCGCGCGCTGCGCGTGTGTGGGCCGCGCGGGTTAAATTCATTTTTCATTTCTATAGAAGATATAAATAGCTTTATATTTTTCATTCTAAGTTGAACTTTGGAAATTAATATCAATTCATATAAGTATCCAAAAATTGTGAAATAAATTCTGTTGAGTTTCTAAAAATGTTTTCTATCTGATAGTATGGTTAGTTTATATATATCTGTGTTGATGCTAAGGTCTATTAATTCATTTGGAAGTGTTAATGTTATTTAGATTAATAATTGTAGGAATTTTTGTGGCAAATTGGTAATAGCTTTAGCCATGAAATTTTATAGTAGGTTCATTAGATTATTATGTGCTCACTGTAATTTTTGTAGCCTTACAGTAGGTTGAGAAATATGGTGGTTAAGTGCTCCTTATTGTAGTATATATATTAAATTGGTAATAAGAATAAGGATGCCTTTAGTTGCTAAGTTAATACGTGAAAATGTTTCATACCTGTTTAGTGGGAATAATAGGTAACTTAGCGTCTTAGTCATTAGAGCTAGTTTAGTAGCTTAGTAGATGCATTCTTATTTTAAGAGTTGATGTTGTCGTATTACTAAGTGTTGCATCATCATTTCATGCATGTAGATAATGAGTTGGTAGAGTTCGTGACTGCGGACGAACAGGAATACGAGGAGGTAATTGAAGAGTACGAGGAGGAGATTCTCGTACAGGAGGGAGCCCCGGAGCCACCAGTGACTGACTTTGCTGACACCACGCCTGCCCAAGGCAAGCCCCGGTGCATAACCCTTATTTTGAATGATCACTGGATATATATATGTGATGTGCATTTATGTTACAGGCATTTTATGGAAACTACATACATAGATATACCTACCTACGAGTCCTACTAGCATAGGTTGAGTAGCTGCTATGCTTAGGATTTTCGGTAGCGTGAGTAACCTACCGTTACTCACAATATGTGATTATTATTATCACTCATGATAAAATGGTGAAAGGAAAATGGAGACCGGACAGGGATATGGTACGGGTATTGGTGGACGTAAGGGGTTGTGTCCCACGGCCAATGGGGCATAGCTTGGTTACACTGTTTTCCCTGTCTGTGTTGGTTAAGGATCGGATGTTGCATTGGGTTCTAGGCAAGTCACAGACTTATTATCCTGAACACATACTTGTGTATGGGCGCAGGAAGGCTCATTGTTCTCTTGTCATGGGTTTCGGCTCTTTCTAGACCAACTGATTGGAAGCGGGGATGGTGGAGGTCTAAGTACCGCATTGAGTCAGGGACTCAGGAGCGGGGGCTTGGAGTCCAAGTTTCGACGGGGACCTGGACCCCATGACAGGAGGGTAGTGAGTTGGTCCTGCTTGTGCCTGGGGTACAAGCGAGGCGTGTGTTTCAGGGTACCCAGCTCGGCATATTGATTAGCGAATCACCGGGCGATCCGGTACAGCTTGTCTACAGTCTAGCACCGTAGTAAGAACTGGAAGATGAAAGGTAGTGAAATAGAACTGTTTGCTCAACTCTTGCTTGAAATGTAGAACATGTGCTTACATAGAATGATTAGATAATGAACTAATCATGACTGCTAATAATAAACATACATAAGGATTCACTATTAGTATTGCTTTCCGCAAAATGGAAACCCAACAAACCATAAAGCTTATCAGATCCCTTGGAGTCGGGAAATTATTCCCACTAGTCGGATAAGTCTTGCGCATACATTGTGTACTCAGGGTTTATTTACCTCCGTTGCAGGTGCAGCTTGAGGAGTATCTGTGGTGTGAAGGATTGTTCTGGTGGGCACAGACGGATCCTTGTATATTATCGATAGATGTTTATTTTAATTCTACTGTTTAATTTCTGCACTCTGAACTTGGTACTGTAATAATGTATTTGTAAGAACTCTGGTTGTATGAAATGGACTAAGTATTGTAAACTCGTTCTCATTATTGGATCCTGGAGGAAAAATGTGGATTATTCGAGTTCTTCCTTGGGGTGTGCTTGACGGAATCCGCCCGATGTAGCTTGCTTTCGGGGTGCTTAGTGTCTGGTGGAAGACGAGCGCCCCCGAAGATGTGTTAGTTCAGGCGGTTCTGTCACATTTACAAGGTAACTGCTATTTTTATGGCAGCACAGATTCATGTTTCCACCTCATTTCATAGCATAACTTGACATAATGGACATGGCCTCGCTCATAAGGATATTATAAACAGGGCATCCTTGGAAATGGAATTGTTGCTGTGAAAAGGCTTTTCAACAGCCGAACAATTAAAAACAAGATGTTCCATCGGGAGGTTTAAAGTTTGATCATGGTTAGGCATGAAAATATAGTACGTTTTATGGGTTATTGTTCTTTTACAGAAGAACGCGTATTTATATCTGAAGGAAGAACAATTATGGCCGATATACGGGAAAGATTGCTCTGTTTTGAGTACATAAGCAACGGAAGCCTTGAGAACTATCTTACAGGTATGACCTTTTTTTTTCATGATATCACTAGCTCTCCAATCCACATTAGAAGACAACAGTGCAAATAAACAGCAATCTAACATGAGTGCTTCCACCCAAAAGTATGCCAAACAACAAATTAAACTGGATCATCAACAGTGAAAACTAAATTAAAGAGCACAACAGAGAAATAATCTGATCAAGAGTCAAATTCCCTAATCATGACCACTTCCTGAATTTTAAAACAAATTTGTAAATACTCAAGTAAACGCTACCAATGTTCTTCTATTCATTTGCTTGCATACAGTCCAGTGACCAAAGCATACAACTACCTTTTCATATGATCTGGTTACTTTCTTTATCGCACCATCTTCACTACATGTAATCCTAAATTTTAAATTGCATTTGATGAATAATCTTGGACAGTCTGTACAGATAAAAAAAGGCCAACATTTTGTTCAATGCACACTTACACATACACTGGGCACACTATTATTTTGAGATTTCCAGCTTCTAAAACACTCTTGATTCTTCATATACTTTTGAAGATGAATTGAGGGGACTTGAATGGCATACTCGTTATGAAATTATTGTGGGGATCTGCAAGGGTTTGCTCTATCTTCACATGGACAAGGATATCGTCCACATGGATCTCAAACCAGCCAATATACTACTAGATGATCTCATGGTGACCAAATTATAGATTTTGGTCTATCTAGACTTGACAACAATTCACAAGCAGCGACCACATCACGTCTTTTTTCACCGTAAGTTACTAATCATACATTATTGTTCCTGGCACTTGTTTTCTTACAAGGTCATAGCGTGTTGATATGTGTGTTCTTATCATGCAGAGTATATTGTACTCCAGAATACTTTCTCGAAGGCAAATCGTCCAGCAAGTCAGATATATATAGTTTGGGAGTACTGGTCATAGAGCTGGTGAGAGGAAGTAAAAAGGAGCCTGATCTTACTAAAGTAAGAATTGTGATTATGTCGCTGTTGCATGGACATGCATGCCCTCTTTTCATCATGATGCTAATATTAAAAACCTATAATGAAATTAGTTGTGCTGGTTATTTCACTGGTAAGATCAATCTAGAATGGAAGTAGCACTTACGTTTCATTAGGGTAGGGATATTTCCAATATACAAAAAACAATAAAAGTTACTGTTTGATACTTTCCTTTCTTATATAATTGTCTACTTGTTGTGAGTCCTTTTTTCTGTAGTTTTTTTTTTATTTTCAAAACAATTACTCTGTTACACTTCATAAATTGATTGTGCATCATTTCATACAAGGATCACACAGGAATTCCACTAGAACTTTATAGGTCGTTTACTGGAAACAGTACAATTCTCAGTTGCAGGAATTAGAATACTTTGACATATTCCTGTGTTAGTATAGCCAACGTTGTCTCTGTAGTTGTATTCTTAAGCTGATATCAATATACATGTCATTTGCATTGAATATTTTGGTGCCATTTGAATGTAAATGCAGGTACTTCGAAGATGGAGGTACAGGTGGATTAAATCATCGAAGCATACACCCTTGGGTTATGAACAAGTGACAAAATGCCTCGAGCTGGCCCAAAGATGCATCCAAATTAACCTGACAGCCAGACCTCACAATATACGTAATGGATGAGCTCAACACAGTAGATAGTAAGGGTGGCCAATTCCAGGTATGCCCTATGTGCTCTGGTAAAGCTTTGACAGGCTCTGGTAAAGCTAATGGATCTTTAATTTCTCCATCACAGGAGATCCCTTGCCTGGAGGACATGCTTGGGATTGAGCCGCTGGAAATACACTTCCCCTTTAAACGTGACCCGCAGATATCACACTCAATTGAGCTGACCAACGATACGGATGATTACATTGCCTTCATGACAAAGGCAAGGTCACGCCGCTTCCGCATAGAGCCAGACAAGGGCATTGTCCCACCAGGATCCAAGTGTAGTGTCACCGTAACAACGCAAGCACAGGTCAATGCACTGCCAAATAATCGCCACAAGGAGGAGATCACCGTGCTGAGCACCAGAGTAGATGGAGGTCTTGCTGCTATGGATATAACTGGAGACGTGTTCATTGAGAAGGAGGGTACTGTGGTTGATGAGGTGAATGTGATGGTTGTTTTTGACAAACCACCACCGGCTGACGAGGAATCCTGAGAGAGTGAATGGCAGAATCAACTTCTTCTCTCTGTTTGACTCTCTCTGGAGATTGGGAATTTCAAACACTTTAGGCCCGTTTAAGAATGGAGGTGAAACGAGGGAAAAGTCTGTAGATTATTTCAAACTCTTAATTACTATGTCATTATGTCCTCACATTATTAGAATATGAGTTTTACCTTATTCATCCATCATCTGGTTCATGTGTTCGCATTCCTGTGTTTTTTTCATCCTCTATTTTGCACATTCATTCATTTTATATTCCTATATTTTTCCTCGTTCCTGTCAAGGGCGTCAAGGGATAGGGTAGGAGGACCCCGGCTACGTAGATCATAGCCGCGATCCGTGGTTAGGGGTGAGGTTTTACCCCTCAGCGCCCAGTTGTTTCAGCAGAGGAAGATTAGTGAATTGGGAAATTGTTCTTGCTTGATTATCACCATACTGAAGGGCTGTTGATTCTAGAATGACTTTGAGTCATTGCTGATCTGGAGTAGGGTTCGGTATGGCCGCCATGTCTTCTGCCAGGGCGTAGACGTTGGCGTAGGGCATGGTAAAAACCCTATGACCAGCTACTTCCATGAATTCAGGCGGAGGTTACGTGACGCAGAGGCTCTGATGGTGTCACGATCTCAACGCTGTCGTTCTGCTTCTTCATCTCGTAGGCGCTGTTCATATGTTGCCTCTGCAGCCAAGCGTCGTCGTTTAATGTCTCGACCAGTCGACTAATACCGCTCCCACTCCTCCCTACGGTGTTGGGCGCGGTTGCGGCGGATTTGCCGAGCTTTATTCTTCTTTTCCCTAGCCGTTCTCTGCTCGTCTGTTTCTGCGTTGGGTGGCGCTGTGTCCGGGGAGATGTCGGACAAGGCTTCTTCCCCGTCTTGGATTTCTAGCGGAGTAGGCATAGGGATCTGGGGTGGTTGCCTAGCCATGAAAACTTTTATGGAGTGCCTCGTCGCCGAGTGTGTTCCAGATCCTGTAGTCATCGCAGTGCCCAAAATCTCTGTAGAGTCGCAATCGTTGATGTCTGCTGAAAGAGTACTGCCATCCTGATAAGGCAAGAGTTCCACCATGCCGACTAAATGAGATGGATCTGTTAAAGAGGTGTCGGGTCGAGCATCCGGCCAATGGACGATGCCTCCTTCGGGTGTGATGGATAGAACTAATCCTCTCTGGGCACCCGTAAGAGGGATCTCTTGCTCAGACTGCAAAAGGTAGCTGATTGAATCTTAATAGGTTGAAGCTAAATTGCTGAGTCTGAGTGGAAAACAAACTTGGTCTTCGAATTGGACTTCAGATAGGACTTCCAACCCGGATAGAAGTGTCGTGTCTGGGTGGGAGTTGTGGTTGCAGGTGATCTCCTGAATTCGAGTCGGATCAGAAATTGAGAGGTGTGAAAACTTCTCGGCGAGTTGATCCAGCGTGATCGTCGAGGCATTTGGTGAAGCTTGAGGCGCCGGGATCTGCATGACATGGCTTTGGAGCTTGCCGTGGTTGTCTGCCTCGCAGATCCAGGAGCCGAAGATGAAGGTGGTTCCCGCTGAGAAAATCATGTTGTCGAGGTCCGTCGAGCTCTCGACTACGAAGTCGCCGAAAGCCCCTACCTGGCATGCCAGCTGTCGGTGTTTAATGACTGGCAACCCATCACAGGGGTACCCGGGACGGTGTTCGGAGGGCTTCGGTGTACGCAGAACTCAACGGTAAACGTAAAGAGACGAACGGTTTATACTGGTTCAGGCCCTCTTGTCTAGTAATAGCCTTTACGTCTAGTCGGCGTGTAGCCTTTTGCGTTGGATTGATTGTATGATTGTTTGGGTTACAAGGGGGGTGCACCATCCCTCTCTTTATATAGGAGAGAGGGTAAGGGCACATATCTAGTCCTAGTCAGTTGCAAGAGAAGAGTCCTAGTCCTGTTATAGAACCTAGCTTTCATAGTAAGTCGACTAAGTCAATTTGGAATAGCTTGAAGTCCACGCCACCTTGTCTCGTGTCCTTCAACAGATTGTAGGCTAGCCCAGGGCCCGTCCGGGTAGTACCCCCTGGGGAACCCCTAGGACCCTGGTCCGTCACTCTTGCCTTGTTGACATGCATCGCATACTCTATCTTTATTCGAATAATGAAAAAAGGAAGCTTATGACGGCTTAGGACCTTCTGGACTACACGAGTGGAAGCATGACCTAGCCTATAGTGCCACAAGGAAGCAGACGGCTTGATGACACCGAGCGCTTATTTATTTGGAGATAACCACAACGGATAAAGCCCCCCTTCACATCTGCCTCTGTGGAGGGTTTTCCTCGTCACCTGTTCCTTGATAGAAAAATGGTCAGGATGAAATTCAAGAAAGACATTATTGTCTCGTGTGAGACAATTAACGGAACAAAGACTCTTATGTGCTTGTGGAACATGCAGAATGTTTTTCAAGTGGAGATTAGGGGAATGCAAATAGCTATGACCAACATTAGCAATCTCCATACCTATCCCGTTTGCAGCGTGAACCTGTTCCCCGCCGTGAAACTTGTCATGGACAGTCAGCCTGTCCAGTTCTCCGGTGATGTGATCGGTAGCACCGGTGTCCATGTACCAATTCGTATCAACACCATATGAACTGGTGGCTGCGGCAGCGCTCTTCTGTGGTGGTCCTGAAAATGAAGTGTCGAACCTCTTGAAGCAACGCATGATGGAGTGTCCTTTGCTGCAGAGCTGGCAGAAGATGCCAGCCTGGAAACAGCCGCCACCACGACCGCCCTTCTGGCCACGGCCAAAGCCACCGCGGCCACCACGGTCTCCACCGCGCGCGTTGTTGTTGGAGTGGTTGCCGCGACCACCCTTGGCGGCCATGTTGGCAGAGGATTGCTGCCCCCCGCCACGAATCTCCATGTGTTGTTCGAAGGAAACGAGCTGGGTGTAGAGCTCGTTCATGGTGATGGGCTCGACGCGCGCCGCCACCGCAGACACAACCGAGTCGAATTCAAGATCCAACCCGATTAGGATATAGGAGACAAGCTCCTCATCTTTCAGTTTGCGCCCAGCCGACGCCATCTCATCAATGATTTCATTTTAGTGAAATACTCACTCATGGAGGACGCGCCATTCGACGCGGTAGCGAGCGCCATCCTTGTGCTGATGACGCAGGAAGTGCCTCGATGGCGAACCATGCCACGGACGCCGTAGTCACCGCCGTGACTTGAGATCCAATCTCACGAGAGAGGCATGTTGTCGAGGCCATGGTATTGTCCTTTTACGGGCTTATGGCCCAAGAAGCTTTTACTCCAACCATGGAGGTCATTCTTGTCCTCATAGCCCAGAAGCGCACACGCACCTAGCCTAACACTGCTCATGGTCAATGAACAAAGTGTTAAGAGGCAGGCTTTGGAGCGGAAATCAATTTTTTTAACCGTTGGCAGGGGAGCACCGTACCTATTCTTTTTTTTTTAACCTAGTCTAGAAATTCGTCCCTGTGGGTATTCGAACCTGGTCTGCTAGGGTGCTACTGAGGAGCTCCAATCACTAGGCTAAAGGCCCGTTCGCAGTGGAAATCAAATTGTTTCTCTCAAAAAAATTTATTTGCTACTAATCCATCTGCACCAGTACTCAATCAGTCATGGTTGAAATTGTCAGGATGAACACAAAAGCCGTGCATCTCTGTCTGTTTTTCGATAAATAGGGCTCACCAAGGTGATTATCAATGTCAGTCCACTTGGAAAGAAACGAACGACGGTAGTTCGACGAATCGCTGATGAGGACACACAGACAAAAAGCACGTTTGCTCGGCCTCAGTTTGGCAGAGGCTCATTGAAAAATGTTGTAGGTACACTGCACTCTATTTGTTTCAAAATAAATCAATTTCTAAGTTGTCTTAAGTCAAATTGTTTTAAATTTAACTAAATTAGTAGTAAAGTATGCCAATATTTGTTACACCAAATTAGTATCCCTACATACATAATGAAATATATTTTTATAATGTGCTTATTACTTATTTGGTGTCATAAATAATGTTTTAGGAATTAATTTATTTTTGGACGGAGTAGTACTTAAAAATTACCATTTGGAGCTGTCATTGCTGGCTCATCCTCTGTTTGCTGGAACCAGCACATGTACCCAAATTATTTAGTCCGTTTGCTTAATCAACTAGAAGGTCTTCTCTACTGGTTCTTTGACCTGGATCGACCGCGCACTAGTTTAGATATTGTTCGCATCAATCTTGATATGCATCACCTACCTCACCGGGTGACTGGGTCCTTCCCTCTCCACCTCTCCTTACCTCTCGTCGCCATTTCTTCAACGAGAGCGTGGCCATCTGCAAGATTTCTTCAGGTTAGTGACTTTGGTTCTGCTAGCTATTTATGATGCTGAAAGGTTTTCGAAAAGTTCCCACCACATGGATCATTATAGTTCTGAGTTTACTACCAATTCTAGCCTGATGACCAAGTTATGTAAACTATGTATATATATGGTCCGATAATTTACAAATCAGCATGGATTTTCATCATATATCCAATATCCTCAAGGGATTCTTGGATTGTGTGTCCATGGGTGCAAAGGATGTGAATTGTGTGGTAGCTAGCGAACAGTAAGGTGGCAAACGTTGAATGGGTCAAACAGATTCGTGCTGATATAATAATCTTTCTATTAGTCATGTTACATGTTTAGTCTCGTTCGTTAAAACTGAAGATTTTTTAGTTTCATGTATTTGCAGTACAAAAAAACGTTTGGTTCTCTTCTTATTCTAACTGTAGCTCAAATATTCTGAGTGTATATATGCGTAAATTAACACACTCTACACTCATCCACTCAGTGGCGGATGCAGAACATAATTGAAGGGGAGCTGGTCTCTTCTTCTTCCTCTCTCTCTCCATTTTTCTTCTTTCCTCCACCTCTTCTTCTCCCTCACCCTCCCCATATTTTCATTGATGCACCAGCTGTAAGGGGGCTGGAGCCCCCCAGCCCCCCTTAGATCCGCCCCTGCATCCACTCACTCATGCAGCACACCCAGATGCCAGATGTTTCAGATGCCTTCAGCTAGTTTCTTTAAAGTGTAAGTGTAACTGATGCATGAAGTATGAATAATGAATGACACAGTACAAGGGACATGCCAACAGATCTACCATGGAAATTAATAGAAGATATTACGAATGGTTTTGCGGTGGAGCAAAAAATCGGTAGTGGTGGATATGGGGTGGTTTACAAGGTATGGTGTATGATTTTGCTTCCTTATTTTTCAGTTTCAACTAATAAATAATCAACTGTCAGTACTCAAATTTATATGTAAAACAGGGAGTGCATCCAAATGGACAAGAGGTAGCTGTGAAAAAGCTTCACCACATGCCAGGACTAGATGAGGATCAGTTTCAAAATGAACTTTGAATTCTTACAGGAGTTCACCATCCAAATATCGTACAGCTAGTAGGGAAAAGTTATAGAGAACAAGATAGATGCGTCGAACACCATGGCATTGCATCAAGGCCGATCTAATTGTCTTGTCATCAACCGATATGTACAACTTAAAAGGCTTACCTTGCTTAGGAGGGACCAGCACAGGTGGACACTTCATGTATTCATTTATTTCTTCAAACGCCTTTTGTTGTATGTCACCCCACTTGAATTCTTGATCATTCTTCAACTTCAACAATGAGGAAAACGGCAGGATCCTTTCCGACAAATTTGAAATGAATCTTCTGATGAAATTAATCTTGCCAAGCAGAGATTGCAACTCTGTCTTAGTAGTCGGAGGAACTGCTTCATCAATTGCTTTTACGCTTTTCTGACCAACTTCGATTCCCCTCTCGTGGACCATAAAACCCAAGAATTGTCCAGCTGACACTCCAAAAGCACACTTATTAGGATTCATCTTTAGACCATGTTTTCTTGTGCATTCCAGAGTTTCCCGCAAATCAGCTAGATGCTCTTTGTACCCTTTGGATTTTATCATCACATCATCGATGTAGATTTCAACAATCCTGCCGATCAACTTATGAAAAATATAATTCATCGCCCTTTGATAAGTTATACCGGCATTCTTCAGACCAAAGGTCATCACAACCCACTCGAACAAACCGATTGCGCCGGGGCACCTGAAAGCGGTCTTTGCTAAGTCTTCCTCAGCCATGAAAATTTGATTGTATCCTGCATTGCCGTCCATGAAGCTAATAACCTTGTGCCCGGCTGCTGCATCTACTAACATATCAGCTATCGGCATTGGATAACCATCCATAGGTGTGGTGTGGCTTTGTTCACATCCCTGAAATCGATGCAAACTCTTAATTTTCCATTCTTCTTATACACAGGGACAACATTTGATATCCACTCTACATATCGGCATGGTCGGATAAACTTTGCCTCTAGTAATCTTTCAGTCTCCTTTTTGATATCATCAAGCACGTTCGGGTTGAATCTCCTTGGAGCCTGTTTAAACGGCCGATACCCAGGTTTGATTGGTAACCGATGTTCGATAATTGACCAGTCTAGACCAGGCATTTCATAGTACTCCCAAGCAAAACAGTCTTTAAATTCCTTTAATAAATCAACTAATTCTCTCTTATACTTAGGATACAACTTGGCACTCACGTACGTCGGCCTAGGTCTCTCTAGAACCAATATCTACTTCTTCTAATTCATCGGCCAACGTGAAGCCATACCCTAGTTTGCCATCTGTACCATCTATTGGATTATCCATTAAGACAAATTTTTAAAGCCGACTACTTGGATCGGCTGTTGGCTTTCATTATTGACCCTAATGAAGCCTCCTTCCCATAACTTGCCAGAAAAGCATTCAAAGTCTCCTAGTTCCCAGAAGACTGGATCGGCTATTGCAATGCTCACAGACTCACCAGCGTGAACCAGTTCGATATCATCTCCATGCCTTTGAATCAAACACTGATGCATGGTCGATGGCACACAACAGTTCACATGTATCCAATCACGACCAAGGAGCAAACTATATGACCCTTTTCCATCGATGATGAAGAATATGGTGAGCAGAGTCTTACTCCTGATTGTTAGTTCGACGTTTATTGCCCCCGGGTCTTAGACGTATTGCCCCCAAAGTCCTTAAGCATCATATCAGTCTCAATCAAATCTCCCGGTCCTTTGCCAAGTTTATGAAAAGTGGTGTAAGGCATGAGATTGACAGAAGCACCTCCATCCACCAACATCTTGTTCATCGGCTTCCCATCAACAAAACCTTTCATGTATAAAGTCTTTAAGTGTCGATGCTTGACTGGCTTATCAAATATTGCTTGTTGTATAACTGTCAACTTGGCAACTATCTCTTCATACTATGATTCATCGAAATCTGAATAAACTTCTTGATCTGCCAGAGCTCTGAACTCTGATGGCAACAGAAAAACAATTTGAATATTAGCCAATGGTTGCTTTCTATCGGCTGTTTGCTTAGTATGCCATACTTAAGGTTTACCGGAAGCCTGAGCCTGTTCCAACACTCTATTCCTTAGGCGCTGCACCCTTCTCTTCTGGCTTCTTGTCAATCCTCCTGGACACCATTGGCCTTCCTACTAGATATATTCTCTCTCGTTGCCTTCTTCTTCATAATCAGCCCAGTTTTGATCAACAACTCTTTTTCCCAGCCGATTATGAACACTTCCATTTTTTAAGCGCCGATCCATGTTATTATGATGATATGCATCTTGAGCATGGATAGACCGGCGGTTGGTTTGAGATTGCCTAAACTCCCAATATTGATTGCTGCATTCTGGACAGTCATGTCTAGTAGGTAACTTCAAACCTTCATTCCAGCAATGTCTGAAGAAAGGACAATTCCAATGTGATTCGGCTTGTATCCTTTCATACCTCTCTTTTTCCAGTTGACGCTGGTATTCTTGATCCTTTAACCAACGCTGATAATTCTTTTCCTTCTGCCGCTGCCACTTATTCAACAAGATCTGAGATGTAACTCGCGGCTTTGTCGCCCCATCTTTTGACGTTTCCCCCTGCTCATATCGGCTCTTTTACTCGTTGTGACGTCTTTCAATTTCCCTGTACTCGTCAGCCGATATTTGCATCTCGGGATCAACTATTCCGGCTTCTTTCGATTTGGTCGATGTCAGGACCTTAGTCTTTCCTTTGAGTAGCCTAGCATCGACCATGTTTTGATCTCTTAGGAAAGGATTATCATCAACTTTCATTTTCCGAGGCGTATCAAATTTGAGCCTTCCTTGCTGAATAGCCCTCTGTATATGCTGTCGGAAAATTCTACATTCATTTGTGGAATGGGAAGTAGCGTTATGGAACTTGCAGAACTTCTTATTCTTCAACTGATCAGGGGGCAACATAACATGATTATCGGGCAACTTGATCTGCCCCTTCTCAAGCAAGAAATCGAAGAGCTTGTCTGATTTCGTGACATCAAAGTCATAGCTTTCCTCGACTCCTCTTCCCTAAGGATTTGGCACCATTACTGTCTTTTTGCCCCAATTCCATTCAGCCGCAGCAACCTCTTCTTCTTCATCTTCATAGCCATCATCGACTGAGTATGGATTATAAGCTTCGGCCACTGTGGTACTCTTCTAGAATCGTGTATCTCTGTGCATGCTCTGAAATTGGCTATTGAGTGCTGCCACTTGTTGAGCCAATTGACCCAAGTTGTCAAATTCTTGTCCCAACAGCTTTTCTTTCCACATTGGCAGCATTCCCTAAACGATTAAAGTAGCTAGCTGATCATCAGCCAAGTTTAATGAGAAGCATAAGTTCCTAGTCTCTTGGAACCTTTGAAGAAACTCAGTGCCTGATTCATTAGTCTTCTGCCTTATGGTTGTCAAATCGGTTATCTTCTTTTCTCTAGTCCCAGTGTAAAAATATGAATGAAATTTCTTCTCTAGGTCAGCCCAATTGGCAATGGAGTTGATCGGCAGTGATGAAAACCAAGTGAAGGCTAGCCCTAACAGGGACAAGGAGAAGAAACGAACTCGATGGGACTCCTGAACTGATGCCTCACCCAATTATGTAAGATACCGACTGACATGTCCTATTGTGCTTGTACTGTCTTGGCCAGTGAACTTGGCAAACTTTGGGAGCTAGTAATTTGTGGGAAGAGCGACCAAATCATATCATTTTGGATATGGGCGTTTGTACAAGAAGGTCAGCCCTTTTGGCTTCAGACCGAACTGATTCTTCATCGTCTCGGTCACATTTAGCAACAACTCATCAGCATTTGAATTTGTATTTCTCTGCACCTGCTGACCCATCTATGGGTTGAAATCCTGTGTGCCTTGATACCCTAGATTTGGAATCATGTGAAGGGTGTTGTAATCTGTGCCATAATGATACTCTTGTGGAATCTCTATCTGCTGGGTCCTTTACTGGTTTGCTGCTTGAAGTCTCTGATTATAGACATGAGGATCTATATCTCTACAGATCCTCTGAACTAATGGTGCTATTTTTTGAGCCGATGATGGTATGTGGCCTGATGTGCCAAAATTGATCACCTGGTTCTGACCTTGCCCCGCCGGCTGTTGCATATACTGTACTGATGATCCAGGATTATACTGTGTCTAATTCGTAGTAGTACCTTGAGCTTGTTCAGATGAACCATGAACTGCTTGGACATCATCATTACCGGTTGGTGCTGCTTCTTGATGGTTGGTACTGACTTGATTAGTCCCTTGGGTCGACGGATGTGGAATGTTGTAATAAGCCGGCCCAACTTGACCAACTGGAAACCCATGAATCACCTCTTTCATGGTGTTGTGGAATGTGTCCAAGAAAGCTTCATTATGGCTTGATATGGCATCACGAACAGATTTGTCTACAATTTCCATAAAGAAACGTCTGTCTTTAGCTTCTACTATATCTGTCTGCCCGTGTAATAGAACTCTTGGTAGTGGAAATTTCTGAACAATTGTGTTGTCACGTGTTTTGGAGTAGGACAACTAACACTTGTTCTGAAATTCTTCTATAGCTTTGCTGATGATATCTTTATCTCCATCAGGCAGATCTTCATAATGTACCATAAGGATGTCGATGTTGTTGTGAACTGCCATGACGATTGTGGTGTCCCACCGGGCGTGCTAGAAATGTGGAAGCTGGAAGGGTCCGCTCGATGGAGCTGGAGATCCGCCTAGCTTCAGCGCAGGGATGGTCGATCCTACGCACTCCTCCCGAGACCTGCCGGTCAATTTGACCCTACAATTGATAAGGAGAGAAAGTTTATCAGTAATTTAGAACGGAACATGCTGGTGTTGCTAGACAGTCCCGAATGTGCGGCTCTGAGAGCCGATATGAAAGGAGATCGACTAAATAGTCGATTCCAGCATATTCATAAAAATAAATCAGTTAAAGCTCATAGGGTTGTGTAATAAGAATCGGTTATCGTTCAGAATGAATATCATTATTTGGATAAATATTGGTCAATGGCAAAAAGATGTCAACAATGATTAATTTATGCTAAGCCAATGACTGCAAGTAACCAAACCCCTTTTGTGAAAGAAACAGCTCATCATCGTTAAACCATTTAATAAAGATAAATCTAATGAACATATTAGATCTCATCTATCGCCATGACCAGTGGGGCATGAGGCAGAATCATGCAGGCCGTAGAAACAACAATAGACTCGACGACCCTAACTCATTACTAATATCAGTGGGGCATGAGGCAGAATCATGCAGGCCGTAATACAATAATAAGATCATGGGGCTAACACATATTTCAATTTATCCCTACTTCAACGATCTCGTGACGTGAACTGTTCGTGAAAGCACTTGATATCGGCTAAAATAGCCGATTCAGGCATAGCGCACAGTTAAGGTCATGCCTTATTAGGAACAGCCGATAAAACATAACTCATCGTTTAAAATGCAGATTAGATCAGTTTAGATTAACAAATGATGGGTTAAACAAGATATAAGGCCGATCTAGATCAATCCCAATTGGGCGAAGTGATATTGCTGTAATTAAATAAACAATGGAAGCCATAAGCAATATCGGTAACTTAATGAATCTATCCGAAGGAACGCTACCCTTTGAGCAGTGGAGGTCGACCGGATTGATGCAGCCATACTTGAACTAGACAATAGTCGATAACTAGCTTATACCAGAGTAGTAGTGGGGGTCGACCGGATCGATGCAACCATACAAACAGAAGTATAAGCCATGACAGTACTTATAGATAAGCAGTGGAGGTCGACCGAATCGATGCAGCCGTACTCGCTGAAGAACTCGCTGAGATCTACTCTACTCCTACTCCTAAGGGGTGGCCGGAGGCAAAAAAAGTAAATGACTTGTATTGGATTAATTGTGTGTTTTTTACAATAGCCGGGGTTTGATATTTATACCCAGAACATACGCTTGATTCCTATCTAAGCATGACTCATCACAGTTGTTGGCCCTAGACAACACATTGGTAATTTAAGATAACTTGGACTCTAATCTTTCCCTTTTTGTAGAGTCCAACATGCCTTGTCCCGGCGTCGATCGTAGCCTTTGTCATTATCTGCTGGCGCTATCTGAAGAAAGCCGATTCCAGTGTTGCATTCGAATCAGCTGACACCGACCTGCACGCGATTGATTCCTTGATGACATGAACTTGGGAGCTTTCAAGTCACTGTGATTTCTTCTTCCAAATTTTGGTGTAAACATACCCCTATAATGCCATCTTCGGAAGAGGGTTTGCAAACAAATTTAATGCAGCCATCCATATGGGCTATCTGTGTATGAAAATGCCAGCCTTGCACGGAACCATCACAGTCCACAGCAGTCAGAAGGAGGCAAGAAACATAGAAAGAGCCATCTACAAAGCTCAGCGCAATATCAATTCTGTCGAAGTAGCCAAAAGCAACTTGCAGGAGCCTTCGGACATGCTGAAGGGCAAAACAGGTCTCAAAGATCAAGAAGAAACAAAGTCAGTCCTATTAGAAGATGCAGCCCTAGACAGAAAGGTCACTATCGGAGGCAACCTATCGAAAGAAGAAGAAGTAGAACTCATAGAAACTTTAGCTAAGAACAAAGACGTCTTCGCCTGGTCAGCCTCTGACCTGAAAGGGGCCAGTAGGGATATTATACAGCACTCCCTTGACATCAACCCCAAAGTAAAGCCAAGGAAGCAGCGACAAAGAAAAATGTCAAAGGATAGAATCTTAGCAGTAAAGGCCGAAGTACAGAGGCTGTTAGATGCAAATATAATCAGAGAAGTCAAGTACTCAGAATGGCTGTCAAATGTAGAACTAGTACCGAAGAAAAATAGAAAGATGAGAATGTGCATAGACTTTATAGATCTAAACAAAGCATGCAAGAAAGACCCATTTCCATTACCAAGGATAGATGCCTCCATCGACAAGGTGGAAAAATGCAAACGCTTTTCCCTCCTGGACTGCTTTTTAGGATATCACCAGATCTAGCTTAACAAAGAAGATGAAGAAAAGACAAGTTTCACTACCCCTTCAGAACTTATTGTTACATCTGAATGCCCGAAGGACTAAAGAATGCAGGATCAACCTTTGCCAGACTGACGAAGGCGGTCCTCGGCCCACAGCTACAGAAAAAACATTATAACCTATGTTGATGATATTGTGGTAATGAGCAAAAATGAAGGAGATCACATAGCAGATTTAAAGGAGACCTTCGCCAATCTAAGAGAAGCTGGGCTAAAACTCAACCCAGAAAAGTGTGTCTTCGGCGTAAGCAGATGTAAAATGCTCGGGTACATCATAGGACCCGAAGCTATAAGGGCCAACCCATACAAAACAAAGGCCATAATCTCAATGGTGGAACTATCAACCAAAACGGAAGTCCAAAAACTCACAGGAAGAATAGCAATGCTAAACAGATTTATTTCAAAGTCAGCAGAACGCAGCCTCCCATTCTTCAAAGCTTTGAGAGGCGGAGAGAAGGTGGAGTGGGGGCCAAATCAGTCGAAGGCCTTCCAATAGCTCAAAAATTATTTGGCTACTAGACTCTTGGTGACAGTACCGGATCCGGAGGCTCCATTGCTGTTATATGTTGCAGCTTCCCACCATGCGGTCAGTGGGGTGCTTGTCCAAGAGAAGGAAGAAGAGTCGAAGGTCATTCAACAACATATTTATTGCATTTCAGAAGCCCTGTCAGGAAAATTGAACTATATAGAGATGGAAAAAATAGCATATGAAGTGTTGATCGCCTCAAGAAAACTGAAGCACTACTTCCAGGCACATAAAATCATAGTACCCTCTTCGCAACCACTCGGGGATATACTCAGCAACAAAGAAGCCTCAGAAAGAATAGGAAAATAGGCAACAAAACTATCCCAATTCGAGCTCAACTATGTATCAAGAACAACAATCAAATCTCAAGCGCTAGCAGATTTTATGGTAGATTGGACACCTTTGGCACACCAAACCCCATAGCCTCAGCCTCAACTCTGGACACTACACAGACGGAGCTTGGGGACATCTAGGTGCTGGGGCCTCCGCCGTTTTGATAGCACCATCTGGCCTCCGTACAAAGTATGCAGCAAGGTTAGACTTCAAGGCAACAAACAATATAGCAGAATACGAAGACCTCACAGTAGGCCTCAACAAGGCAAAGGCACTCGGAGCAAAAATGTTACTGGCAAAAATAGACTCCCAAGTCATAGTAGGACAAGTCAAAAAAGAATACATGGCATGGGAACCAAAATTGGTCAAATACTTGGCCATAGTAAGGGCTCTTAAGCGGAGGTTCCAGGGATTCACCCTACAGTATATTCCAAGAGGAGAAAATGCAGAAGCAGATGAGCTAGCGAAGGCAGCAGCAAACAACTTGCCCATACCAAATGAAGCCTTTTACCAAGTATTACAAGCACCGGCAACGCAGGTAACAGTGAAGGCTTTCAAAACAGTCTTAGTTACTGAGTTTGAAGATTGGAGGCAGCTAATCATAGAGAACCTAAACAACGTGCATCACATAGAAGATGAGGCGAGCACAGCAAGAATGATAGCAAGAGCAAGAAGCTATACGCTGATAGATGGAATACTGTACAAGAAAGGGGTTGCCCAACCGCTGCTCAAGTGCATACCTCAGAGCGAAGGCAAAAACCTTCTACAAGAAATCCACTCAGGGTTATGTGGCTCACACATCGGTCCGAGGGCACTGTCTACGAAGGCCACTAGGCAAGGATTCTATTGGCCTACGCACATCAAAGACGCATAAGAGATTGTCAAGACATGCCAAGCATGCCAGAGCGCCTCCCCACATCAGTCAAAACCTTTGACTGTCGTACAACTCATCCCACCCACTTGGCCCCTGCAGAGATGGGGCATGGACCTGGTTGGGCCGTTACCACCATCGCAAGGAGGGAACAAGTTCGTAGTGGTAGCAATAGAGTATTTTACAAGATGGATTGAAGCTAAGCCACTCGCTATAATCACATAAGAGTTAGTGAAATAGTTTTTCTGGCAGAACATAATTTGCATATTCGGAGTACCAAGAACCCTAACAATTGATAATGGAAAACAATTCCACTTGGACAAATTCAAAGAATTCTACAAGAGTATAGGCACCAAGATAGCCTTCACTTTGGTCTACCACCCAGAATCAAATGGAGCTGTGGAAAGAGCTAATAGAGTAATATTCTCAGCAATATCGAAGACTCTATTCAACCACCACAAGGGCAAATGGGTAGAGGAACTACCGAAGGTAGTGTGGTCCCATAACACCACAGCCTCCAAAACAATAGGCTTTACACCGTTCAAACTCCTATATGGTGAAGAAGCAATGCTGCCCGAAGAAGTCAGGCATCAGAGCCTCCACGTCATAAAACAAACCCTGGCAGAAGATGAAGAGTACTCCAAGGAAACAATCGAAGGCACAAGATTGGAAGTAGTGGAAAACATCACAAAGTACCAAGATCAAACCAAAAAGTGTAGAGACAGCCAAGTGATCAGAAAACTCATACAAGATGGAGACCTAGTCCTCAGAAGGAAACCTAATGCAGAAAATGTTGGAAAGCTTCAACCAAAATTGGGAGGCCCATACATGGCGAAGGCCGCCGGAAGACTAGGGTCATTCTACCTGACTGACAGCAAAGGCAAAGCAACAACTCACACATGGAAAATCGATAGTCTACATAGGTTCTATATCTAAAAATGTAAAAAGGTGGCCTCCGCGGAACTATAAGCGAAGGTCACCGCACCTCTCCCAACTTTTATATTTTCTTTACATTTCAAGCAAAAGGGCCTGCACTCTTTTCCTCACAAAGGGGGCTCCTAACAGAGGTGAGGTTTTTAACGAGGCAGGACCCATGTAAAAACCTCTAAAAATATAAAGAGGAATTCCCCCAAGAATACCATGAAAAGCGAAGGTCGAAAGTGGCTAGCAACGGAGCCACAACATTCGACAACACAACAAAGAGGACCATCCTTTGCTTTAGCCGAAGGCTCCAAAGCAAGGAACAACCTCCACGGTTAAATTAGCCCACAACCTTGACAAAGCCTTGTCCATTTTCAGGCATCAAGGATTGATCAAAACGGCCAAAAAGGCCAAAAAACACAACAAAGACCTACCGTCGCCGTAGGCATCGGGTGAAAAACATATGGTGAAGTCCTACCCTTATCAGGCACCAGATGACTATCAGGGATTAATAGCCAAAGTACAACAGCAATAAAAACCAAAGATATGCCAGGTACAAAGAAATCCGTCGGCCTTATTACAATCTCAAAACGTACCTAAGCAATAAACATTGGCCAACCACCAAGATTTAATAAATCGTACAAGTAGAAGACTATAAAACCCAGCACCTTACCCCTGCACTAGCCCCAGTCAGGGCATTAAACCCCTACCTCTAAAAAAGCGCTAGGGGGGAAGCCAAACCAACAAAGAACCGGTTACTACAGAGCAAAGCAAGAAAAAAATGGAAGCCGGAGTTTCCTTAGAAAAGAGAGAACAGAAGGTACCGTGCGAAGACTCGTAAATCCAGCAGCTCGCGCAGCCTAGCGAAGGCCACATTGAGGTTATACACATCTTCCACCTAGTGTCGTACAACCTCCATGGGGCGTTGTATGACTATAGTCCGGCAGCAAGCAGTCAGTGTCAGAGGTTGCGGGAGGGTATCACACGAAGGCTCGTAACATCCCCCGCAACCGAAGACACCATCTGGCGCAACCTGGCATCAACTATGTTCGACGGGAGCGAAGCTGCTCCAGCATAGCCAAAGGCAAAAGCAAAAAAACCTAGGCGCAAGCGGAGACAATGTCCAAGAAATGCTTCTTCGACCTCCATTGCTTGCTCAAATTGCTCTATGGCCTCTAGAGAAGCATCAAGAATCAAGATCAGCGCCTCCGATGAATGCTCAAATTGTGCCAAAGCCTTCGTAACACCAGCAACATCAAATATGAGCACCTCAGTTTCTCCGCTGCGACGTGCTGACTCGTACTCAACGTCGACCAGAGAAGAAAGAAGCGGAGGCAAGAGCAACAAAATAAGTGCCGTCCGCTGGAGCCATTCAGCACAGGTAGCAATTGTAACCGGATTCTTCAATGAAACCAATTATTTCAAACTAACTTTATTCAAAGAAAGCAAACATATTACAACAGAGCGCATTACAAGCACAAAATAACACAAACGCAGACACAACCTTACAAAAGAAAGAAAGAAGAAAGAGCCCGAAGACAGTAACAACACAAACGCAAAAAGCGTTGAGGCTTTCAAAGCAAACATTACAAAGCCGCGAAGGCCAACCAAACAATTTGGCGTAGGTTTAAAGCTAAACCGGTGGCCAAGGCCCTCGCCAAGCTAACGACCGAGTAAATTCTGCACGTTCATCATCTATATCACGCACCACGAAACTAAACATATCACAAACCGAAGGACGAGGGAAAGTGTCACGCCAGTACTCCCACAACTCTCCGCTGACATAAATACCATCTTGCATCATAGTTAAAGGAACAATGTCTCGCGTAGGCCCCTGAGGGGTAACCTGCGCAGATCAAATTTACATTAAGATTACAAGTCTGCAAGGCAGCATGCGAAGACCTCCATCCACTAAGCCTAAAGTGACATATAAAAAACCTAGAAATTACACCTCCGGAGCCGTAGGTGCGGAGGCAGCTTCCCCGAGCTTTTGGGCGTCAGAAGCAACAATAGGAGACTTCTAGCTCGTTGTCTCACCGGTCTTCAACCTCTGTACCTCCTTAGTGGCATGTTGAGCCCTAGACTTCTGCAAATCCTACACAAGCACAACAAAAATCAATAAGAACAAAAGAAAGAGAACAACATAAAGATAGAAAAATCACGACAGATACACATATAGATAAGATACTAACCGCGGTGCGGCGAGCCTCCACCAGGGAGCGGGCATCAGCACGGCCAAATTTGAGCCAAAAGTACTTCATAAAAATCCTGACCAACTTGGCAACTTCCCCTGAAGTCTCACCAAGTTTCGAAGGCCCTTCAAACTCCCTCCGCCCTTTGAGCCCAACAAAATGCGTGCAACCTAGCTTCCCAAGGTTCTTACAAAGATTGTAGCACACGAAAGCGCACCAAAATCCATAGCGCCTCCGACAAACTCCGGTTGTTTAGCAACATTTTCCTTGAACCTGGCGAGTATGCCATAGACGGAGGCATCTGCTGGCAAAGGTGAAGTTGCACCACCATAACTAGCCAGAGCCGCCCGATACAGCTCAGCGGCCGAGACACCAGCAACCACGCCTCTTCTAAACGCTTCTGTAGTAGATCAACTTGCGCACTCAACGCTTGGCTCAAAGACTTCTCTGCATCAATCTCCTTCCAAAGGCTCTCATTCACATCGACCGCTTTCTGCAATCAGGCAAGGGCAAGCTCCTCAGCGGCCTTCGAGCCAGCAACGTCCTTCTCTAGGGCCCCCACCTAGATCTTCAAATCCTCAACAGTTTGATGGGCAACATGAAGGTCAGCCACTTCTACAGCAAGCTATTTCTTTTCATCCTCAACCCTGTCCTGCTCATTCTGAAGGGCTTCAATAGCCTTGTCCCGCTTGATAACCTCTTTCGGACGCACGCTCCTCAAGGATCTCCGACATATGATGTCCCTAAAAACAACAAACGTTAACAAAAATAGAGAAAACCAAGACTGATAAGGTGAAAATACAAAGCCCATGCACTAACCACACAATTATGCTCAAGATTGTAACGTAGCAGCTTGTTGAAATCCACCTTCTTAAAATGACGGTGGGCGCAATCTAGCAAAAAGACAAAATATAAGAAAAAAGTAAGGCAAAACCAACAGAAGAAAAATATGAAATGCAACCTCCTATCTCGCTGTAAAGAGCAAGCAGGGTTTCCGCCCACCCACTTAGTGTATCAGCAGAACCTTCGCCTGGAGCAAAAGCAAACAATAAAAACTAAACAGCGACAAGGTCAAAGAAAAATACAAGAGCTAAGCCAAGCAAACCTCCATCGACAGGGGGCGCATGCTCCGAAGGACCAGCTCCAAGCTGTAGTGAGGCCTTCAGAGGAGCACGCAACCCCACTCGAGCAAGATCCAAGCTAGTGGGGGCAGGTTTTTCCCCAGGAATTGGCGTCTCCATTGCCTTGGTCAAACCAGCTAAGAAATGAAAGAACATATTAGAGGAGCCACAAAAACAAGTAAAATACAAAAAAACACTTAGAAATTAAATTTACCTAGGTGCAAGGGCTCAGCAATAAAACCCAACTCTGATACCTATAGCACGGGGCGAGGTCGGCACAGCCTCCGGACCTTGGGGCAAAACTGAAGACGACCGCTCATCGGACTCGGTCTTTGACTCCTCCAAATGTTGGGCCTTCGCAGAGCAGCTAGCTTTGACAAAAGTAGTTTCCTCACTAGTGGAAGCAGAGGTAGAACCAGCCCCCGCAGCATCACCCACAGAGTCAGACGAGTCGTCACCGAGAATATAGGGCAACGGGTCCACACTAGAGGCTCCCACCACAGGAACAATAGCCGCCGCCTTAACGGATGAAGCCATCAGGTCTTCATCCAGGCGGGCAATGGATGCCTCCGACTGACCAGCATCAACAGTGGGGCGTGCAGCTTCTGGCTCATCATGGGCACTCTCCGCCACCTCTTCAGCAGCATCCACGGTGTTCTTTGCCATCTTCCTCTTCTTCGCAACAGCCTTTAGAGCGTCAGTCTCCTTCCTCTTCTTTGACTCCGCCTGGGCCGTAGCAACAGGGGCCACAGCGGACTTCGAGGCCTTCGCCGCCTTATCCTCGACCGACTTCAAAACCATCCTTGTACTTTACCTTCATCTCTTCAAATACCTAGTTTAACTGGGGCATGGTACCGCCGATGGCGCGACGAGACAAATATTCCCTTTTGGAAATCTCCCCAAGGATCTTGGTGCCGGACTGCTCCACCTCACTAACAAACTCCTCATCGGTCTCATCTTCCACGTGGGTAAGATAGAAACACGGATAGAACTCTCCCTCCGTGCTGCCGAAGATTGGGAGCTTCATCCTCACTAAGGTCATTCGTGGCCTATGTTTCCCCAAAGGCCAAAAATTGGATACCACCATCTCTTCGATAAGGTCATGATCCCCAGAGAAGCGGCAGGCCTTGCCAAAGGCCACATCACACGCTGCCCGCTCCGCATCAACCTCCGCAGGAGGCCTCACACGAGTCGAAGGCTTCATGTCTACCATTATAGAAGCAAAAGGATACTTCTTGACCCTCGGCCCCGTCTTGGGAACAACCCCGGGAGTTTTCACATAAAACCAATAGCGAGGCCAGTCCTTCTCCCACTTATTCTTTTGCGTGAAGAAAATCTCCAAACCACCATCCTTCTGAGCCCTCTTCGTCATGAAGGCGCAACTGGCAAACTGATACTCAACTTCCACGCCGTCAACCTTCGCCTTCTTAAGCTGACGCTGAAGTTCATAATACGCGCAAAATTTATCCAAATCCGGGGGAGCGCCATATGTCTCGCAGGCATAGCAAAACTTACTAAGCGTAAGAATGTTGTTGGGAGTAAGATGGTGGAGCTGTACCTTAAAAGTCTCGAGAACCAAGCGGAGGAAATAGACTGGAGGTATGCAAAGGCCACAAGCAAAAAAAAAATCCTTGAAGACAACAGCCTCATCAACCTCTGGCTGAGGCACAGTCTCACCCCGCGGAGGACGACCCTTCCCTGCAGGGAAGTAGCCCTCATCCTCCAGAGCCTTCATCGCCTAATTCGTCATGAGCGAAGGCCCAAAATCCCAAGACCTGGCCATTTGGACCTTCGCCTTCTTAACCGGGGAAACGGGAATCAAGTCTTCGACAGAAGCTTCAATATTCTCTAAATCGTCTTCATCCTCTGTAGACGCAGACATACACTCTTCGTACCTCTTTGACCAACCCTCAGACCTCACGCCAAGCAAGCGGGAATAAGGACCGCTAAAGCTAGGCCAGCGAAGAACAGAGCTAGTAGGCGAAGCCACTTTCGAATGCATCATAGAACCAAAAGGAGCAGCAGCGCAAGGAAAATTCTAAGCCACCAAGACAAGACAGCAGAGCAGCACAGGCGGAGCTTGGAAAGGTACAGGAGAGAAAGCGATGGCTCGAGCGGCATGGGGGGGGGCTCCCCACCAACCAGCCCTTTATATAGGCCACGGGGGGACGCTTCGAATTCCAAACACCAACGGTCGCGACTGTTCGCGAGCATCGGGCGCCGGGCCACCCCAACGAGTCAAACGACGACACATCGCCCCTCCAACGGTCTGATACGGGCAACCCAGGGGAGAAAGGGGCAAGCCTCTGCCACTCGGTATCAGTGTCGCGCTTGAGGCTCACGGCCTGCTCGCATCGGACCGCACCCTCAAGGGGGGAACTGTTTGAACACCAATACACGAGTAGCGGAGGCCAGTGCAAACATAAGCTAATACCATTGGAACATTTGTGTAAGTGTTTTCCAGGGATGCTAGGTGAAGCCTTCGCGTGGAGCCTGCGATGGAGCGGAGACCCTAGTAATTCAAGCGGAGGCCGTGCATGTTTTGGGAAGAAACCCAGAAGGCCTCCGCCAGCAGCAAGAAGGCCTCCGCCACTGGCTGTCGGTAAGACAGAAGCCCGAGCACGACCCTGAAGATGTCCGGAGGAGTCCATAGGTGGAGACTCAGGAGCGAAGGCGGAGGCTCCGGCGGCTCAGGCGGAGGCTATGTTGTCTTTGCCCGAGTGAAAGGGGTCTTCACAGCGCCGCGGCCCTAGATCAGAGACGGGCCTCCCATGGGCCTGAGGCTAAGGCCCAAGGAGCAAAGGCGGTGCAGGAGGACAAGACCCGGGATGCCCCTAGGGATTTGTATTGGTATTAGGATATTTTAGGAATGTACCTTAGCTGTCAAATGGTAAATTTGTATCGTGAAGTAGTAGTGAACAGTACCCTATAAAAGGGAAGCCAGATGCTATGTAAGGGAGGTGGGTGAACACATTAATTTCAATTAGTGTGATCAATGATATATGATATAGTTGAATCTATTCATGGTGCACAATAAAGACTACCTACCCTCCCTTTTATAAAAAAAGGATTCATATTAAAACACTAGGAACTCTTCTCTCCAAACCGAGCTTACCTCAATTGGTTAGATTTCTTAGGTTGAAATCTACACACAACCATTTAAGTCATCGATTTGATGCAGGTGGTTGCATTTTCTTGAATTCATTCTAGGATTTAACGAGGCGATGTGCCCTTCGACAATGAGACGACTACGGTGACTTCGTGAATCTTCATATTTGCTAGATTAGTCTATTAGTGATACTCATATAGATAGAATAAATGTGATGACTTTGGTCAGTGTCAGCGGTATGTACCTGCTTACTCTTTTGGAGGTGGTCAAAAGGTACGGAAAGTATATGTGCGTGTAAGAGTACCTATGTTTGTATTATTGATTTGAAAAAGAAAACTCCGCTTCACTCAACATCAATAAATGATTTAGGTAGGTGGCACGCCACATGCCCGTACATGTTCAGACTCTGAAGTCAAGTCTTCCACATCAATGAAACTAGCAAGGGAAGAAGCAAGGAGTTCAGGGGCGAGCTCATTGCTCATACAGTGTCCAGTTCCAGTCCATGCCTTCCTTCCTAACTAGTTAGTTCAGCCTCTAGCAGGTTGGAGGTTGCGCAGGGCTCTATTTTCAGTGTTATTTTTCTCAGTTCTCTTCTCCGGTCGTCGTATTGATTTTTCTACTGAACTCGACGACTTTTCCCCGGATCTCTGTGTTCTTTGGTTTGGTGCGTCCATGGTGCACGTTGTGCACTTGAGCAGATTCAGACTTGCTGTGGAGTCCGTTTGTGTTTTCTACTGTACTTTCTATTCCCCGATTCAGTGAATGTTCCCAAAAGGCAAAAGTACGTTGAAATTAGTCTACACTGTGAATCTGGATCGTCAAGGTTGTTTTGATCCTTGTCGATTGTTTTACTTCCTCTTCGTCCTAATAGATGCTCATCCGGCTGTGAGTAATTAGTTAACAATTCTGAAACTTCCACAGCGGTCTGCTGTGGGTGTCAGCGCCTCTCGCGCCTGTAAACTCTTCCTTCTTATTAATGATATGCTGGGAAACCAGATCTTTCAAAAAAAAAAGAAAAACAATAGGAACTCTTCTCTCTTCGCCATTTGTCTTTCTACCTGCCTTGAAAGGTTCTCTTATATTATAGAGGTTTTACCTGTGTGCCATTAAAAAAGTTTGCAATTACGTACATGCCATTAAAAAAATTGAGTTCCCACGAGTGTCATCATTCTGAACTTCTTTGCTCTCCATGCTATTCCGTCTGTGTTCTGTTTGTTTTTTACCGTTTGGCAGCCCTTACATGTGGGCCCGGTCAGTGTAAATGTCCAAAATACCCTTCTCTTGTCCTATCCTCTTACTTCTTTCTCTCATGGGGCCAAACTGTCGGCGACCCGGCTCCACCTTCCTCCTCGCCGCGCGCCAGCCTCGCGCCGCGCCGATTCCGGGGTGGAGCTCGCTCGCCCGCGCCCGCACCGGGGAAGAGATCGCTCGCCCGCACTCGTGCTCGCGGCGGCCGGGCAGAGCTCCTCCCTCGGCATCCATTGGAAGGACGCTACCGAGAGGGCACGAACTGGAGGTTCTTGAGCCGCTCGTGCCGCTGCTGCAGCTCCCCTTTGCTCACCCTGTCCATCACCGCCTTCACCACCACCTCCGCAGTGGCCGCGCTCTGGCCGACGACCACCACATACCGCTTGGTCCTGCTCGCCATGCAGTCGAGCACGCGCATGGCGTCGTCATCGGACTTGTTGGGGCGCCTGCTGCTTGGGTGACCGGAACCTGGTGCAGGAGAGCTCGTCGCGTGGCCGCTGGATGGTATCGTCGTGTTCAGTTGATGCTCCGGTGACGACGACGACGAGACGGCCTTCTCGACGTTGGCCTTGACCTAGGAGCTGGAGAAGTAGCCTCGCGCATGATGCGGCTGACGCTGGGGTCGTCGAGGATGGAGATGATGAGCTGCTCGAGGTCGACCTTGGCGGCGAGCACCGGCTGCAGCGGTTGTCCCTGTGCCTGCCCTCCTTCCACGGCGCCACGGCGCTAGTGTGCCTGCGCGCGCTTGAACGCGGCGACGAGCGCGTTGGACAGCACGGGCGTGTGCTGCTTCTCGTGCCCGCCAAGGTGTAGGGGGTGGGGGTGGAACATGACGGCGGCGGCGGGGCCGACTGTGGGGAGGCGATTGAGAGCAACGTTGAAGCAGAGCTCGAGCGCCTTGCACTGTAGCGGGTGGGAGTGGGAGCGGAGGCAGGCGGCACGGAGGAGCCCCGCCGCCGAGAGCATGGCGCTGGCGACGTGGAGCGGGGTCACCTGAGCGTGGCCGCGCCGCCGTGCCAGGGCCACGGCCTGCCACACCACGGCCGCCGCCTCCGCGGCCAGCGCCTGCTGCACCGCGCAGCTGCCGGCTCACATCCTGCGCTTGCTTGCTTGCTGCTCCTGCTGGCTTTGCCGAGATGTCTGTCCTCGGCAATTGATGCAATTTGGGAGCAACGTGCAGGCGCAGGTGCCTGGCTGAACTGCTTGCTACCTGTGGTGCCTAGCCGTCAAGTTCCCTAACGTCCCAGTGGGGATCGCCCCCGAGAGCGTCGCCCCGGGGAGCCGTAGCACGCGCCCGCGGCATCCGAGGCGTTCCACGCCAGGCGCTGCCCCACGGCGTCACGGAACGCCAGGAGCGCCCGTGCGTCGCTCGCGAGGTCGTCGGCCCCCGCCTGCGCCGCAAGCGCCGCGACGACGAGCAGGAGCACGGGGAGCGCGGAATGGAGGCGCAAGAGAGAGAGAAAGAGAAAGTTTGGGTGGCTGACAAACGGACCCCACTGTAGGGTAAAATGGTCATTTCACCTGTCTGTTTGACACCGTTAAATAGAAAAGCAGACGGAATGGTTAGGAGAGCAAAGAAGTTTAGAACGATGGCACTCGTGGGAGCTCAACTTTATTAATGGCTTGTGCATAATTTCAAACTTTTTTAATGGCACATAAGTAAAAGCCTCTATATGATAAACCCAGACATTAAGAAATAATTTAAGCAGGTGACACTTGACACATGCGCGCACATGTTCAGTCCAGATTCCGAAATAATTTAAGCAGGTGACACTTGACACTTTAGAGCCCACCTTCTTGCTTACCACACTGTCCAGTTCCAATCCATGTCTTCCTAGCCAGTTTGTTCAGGCTCTAGCAGCTGTGCGCGCGCTGTGTCCAGTGTAATTTTTCTGTTTTCTCCTGTTGTAACGATTTTCCTACTGAACTCGAGCGGATATTGATTTTTCCCCGAACTCTTGTTCTTTGCTTTGGTGCATCAGTGGTACACGTTGTGTACTTGAGCAGATTCAGACTTGCAGTTGCAGTATAGTCCTTTGTGGTTTCTACTTTCTAAGTTTCTATTCCCCGATTCTGTGAATATTCCCAAAAGGCAAATGTCCGTTGAAATTAGTCTCCACTGTGAACCTGGATCGTCAAGGTTCTGAATCTACACTGTGAGCAGATTCAGACTTGCAGTATAGTCCTTTGTTGACTGTGTTGCTTTCTCTTCGTCCTCCCTGAATTTGCTGAGGTGCGGAGAAATTTATCTCGCCTTTCTATAACCTAATCTCCTCGTCCCGTTGACTCCTCTCAACTCTTCTGTAGTCAGGACTCATTTGCTGTCTTCTTCTTCTTCTTTTTTCTCATCATCATTTCTGATTAACACTCTTCACAGTTCAGCTGTGTCCACTGTCCAGTTCCACCGGGGAGTTGACCGAACCTTTGTCTTATATTGCCGGTAAGTCACTCTCTTGCATTGGATCCAAACAAGCGACTGTAGCAGGATACTAATTGTTCATTATAGTCAGGATAAGCATACAGTTCTTGCGATTTCGCATCATTTTTGTACATGATAAAACAGAGCTGGAGCAGATTGTTTACTTAGGAGTGCTTAGATGTTGTTTCTTTCGGTTTCAACTGCAGTTCTTGATATTGGGGTTGCCTATTTATCCCTTTTGCTTCTTCGCAAGATTATGTAATCTCTATACTTATATAGTTTGTCCTGAGATGGGACAAGTGGGACCAAGGGTTTGGTATTGCTAAATCTAGATTTACGAGGAAGTAAATCTATTCTATTCACAGAGTTTATTTTTTCTTCTTCGTTATTCCTTTAGTTTGCATCACCGACGTAGAAAGTTAGTAAAACAAGACTGAAACCATCAGGAAATGCCCACTGCCATTAAAGAGCAACTGTTATCATCTTCCATGTTTTAATTGTTTTGACCAACTCTTGAGTTTTATAGCAGCGAGACGACCAAGAGTCGTTCGATATTGCTTTTTAGTCTCCTGTGTGGCTGTACCACGGATCCAAGTGTTAGGACATACCCTTTTTTTTTAGCGAAAGGACGTACCTATTTTTTACAGTATTGGTCATATACTGCTCTACCCAACGTCCCGTAATTAGATCAGCTCCGTATTTTTTTATCTTTCTTGATTATTACATGAAAATTATATTCCTTGTGGTTCGTGTTTGAAGGTCACATTTATACATGATGAGTACGTACAAAATGGATTATGAAGCTAGCATGCACGATGTCTTGGAGCGCTTGCTACATGATGAAAGTGCAAAGCCATGTGCACTGCCACTATCACTTCTAAGAGCCATCACAAATAATTTCAATGGTGCTTGGGAAATTGGAAGGGGTGCGTTTGCTGATGTTTACAAGGTACAGTACTATGTACCAATACCGAATACACTCTGTTTGGGTTATTGTTGGCCTAAAAGGCTGCTGTGATGGCAGGGTGTGCTTCGAAATGGAACAGTCGCTGTGAAGAAGATGTATCTTCGACCACAAGATGGTGAGCTCAGTTGTCACATGGGGTTGAAGCACAAGAATATAGTCCGATTACTGGGATATTGTGCTGAAGCACAGTCGGAGATGATGGAGTACGAGGGAAAAATGATCTTGGCAGAAAAGCCTGAAAGGTTGCTCTGCATTGAATATCTGAGAGGAGGGAACCTTGCTGCGTATATCACTGGTACGAGGATCGTGTGACACGTAATGTTCATTTCGATTTTTATTTCCTCTGTTGAAACAGTCAGAACCATGCACCGCGCGCACATATATAGTGGCAATTACTTTGTATATCAAGTATATGGGAGAATAAGAGCACCATCTGTTAATAATCAAATTCTGTTTATGGAGGTTTAGCTTTTCTAACTTGTTTATTCTCGCCCATTACAGATGCCTCTCATGGATTTGGCTGGAAAAAATGCTACAAAATAATCAAAGGAATTTGTGAGGGCTTATCTTATCTACACCAAAACCTTACTATTCACTTAGATCTTAAACCTGCCAATATATGCCTGGATGAAAAAATGGTGCCAAAAATTCGTGATTTTTGTTGCTCCAGGCGCATTGAGGAAAAGCAAAGCGAGCTTATCGTGGATGAAATAATGGGGATGTGGTAAGTAAGCTTGATTCTCAAGATGGTTTTTTTCCTAATTGGGTAATAATCATGTTACGTCTGTATCGATAAATTAAGCACATAGTACAAATTTTCATGCAGGGGATATACGGCACCTGAAGTCTTAGATAACGGAGTGGTCACATTGAAGGCGGACATATACAGCCTTGGTGTTCTAATCATGGAGATACTGACAGGGAAGAAGGAATATTGCGTAGTAGAGAATGTAAGAACAACTAAAATACTTGACTATACCAGATGAAGGTTCTATATATGGATAATTATGGCATGTTTGAACATGTGCGTAACTCTAGGTGAAAAATCAAGTACTGAAAATAAAGTTTAGCTGTGAAAGGTGAAAACGCATTAAAACATGTACCATAACTCTATAAGAAATAATGATGATAGTCTATTATCACGAGAAATTTTCCTCCTTATTACCTTCATTTTTGAAGAATCTATGTTGTTAGTTTGATGCTTGAATGACATGCACGATTTGCATTCTAGCATCTATATATTTGCCTTTTATGTGGTATCACATGACTATTTAATTTTCCATATGAAAAGATATCTTCAGTTTCATTAAAAGCAGTTAATCATTGCCATTTTATAGGTACTCGAAAGCTGGGCTGACAGATTGGAAACATCACTAGAAGACACGCGCTTGGAACAAATACGAGTATGTGCTGAGATTGCCATAAGTTGCTGCAACCTTGACCGTAAGAAGAGACCAGATGCAGGGCATATAATCAAGATGCTCGATGAAACGGAAAGTACGGATCAGTTTACCGAACCTGATGAAAAGGAATCTGTGGACGAGTTTAAACCTGCTGAACAGGTCAGTGTACCCAGGTGAATGAGTCAGAATATTAATAACAATAATAATTGCACATGGCTCTAAATTAAAGTTTCATACCTTACTGTTTGACCTACGTCTCTCTAAAACTGCCTATGATGGCTCCCTAAACATGCATTGCCTCAAAATATTATGTTGACAGATAAAAAAGTGTTAGTTGACAACACTTTGTGCTATATATAGCTAGCCGCAGGTCGTGCAAAAAAAAAGTTATTTACTAATTATAAGCTTATATATTACTCCCTCCATGCTAAATTATAAGACATTTGGGCTTTTCTAAATACAGACTTTTTCGTATACATTTAGATATACACTATGTCTATGTATATAGTAAAGTTAATGTATCTAAAAAGTCAAAACATCTTATAATTTGAAATGGATGGAGCATTTGAGAGCCACAATTTTCATTAAATATTTCTTCCGTCTGTTTCAAATAATATTTCTGAACTTAATTTTTAATACCTTGTTACAAACATGTAAACTAGCTCTTATTTTCTATAACCTCACATGAAAACTTAAGCATTGCATGCATTATCGTTTCTCCATATAATACCTACTCTTAGACATCAACATATATTGCAATCTCTACATGAAAACTTAAGCATTGCATTCCTACTCTTTTCACCGTATATTTTTGTATTATTATTACACAAATCTTTCAACTTTGGATTGAGTTGGTCCACATGAAAGCCGGGAAGCTTATATTAGTGAATTTCATATGTCATAACAGTTAACATTTTTTAGTACATAAGCACTGCAAGTATTATCATTTCATCATGTTGTTAACATCTTTATCACTTTTCATATCGTTTATGAGTACTACAAATTATGATGAGTGAGTCAGCAGGAAAAAATTGTACCTTATAAATTGTTGTTGTCAAATTAAAGTAAATAAGATTTGGCCATCTAGATAATGTCAGAAAATGGCAATATAAGGTTCGTGACCTCATCGAGAGCTATAATGTTCTTATAAAAATGATCTACTACATAACAGTAAACCACTTTGGCCTGAGGTGCTAGTCCAACTTGTATATTATCAAAGGCTCATGCGTGCTGGCCAGGTAGCCGATGTGCGGTTTGATAATGTGAGCACGAGCCTATGTTTTGGCACCAATACTCACTATCCATATTGGCAAAACATGAGTGACACATATAGTATTAGTGCCATCATTGAACATACTCCAACATGGGTATACCTCTATATATACACGTGCAATGTTTTCAGGTCGTTTGGTCGAACCTGGTCGTCATGGGACCGATCAGGAGACTAATCGCGATTATTCGTCGACCTGGCCGATTAGTCGACCCTGGTCGTCCATCTAGTCGTCCATGTATATCAGGACATATACATATATATATAGTATACACAATAAAGCAAGTATCAAGACTGCATTAGTGTTTAGCTGGTCAGTCTTGATCTTGACGCACCAAATAGCAGCACAGCTACAGTAGCAAAATAACTAACATTTAGCAGACCATAGCAGCCACACAGCCAGCATATTACATAACCAAATTAGTTCAGTACAGATAAGCTAAAGTGTTCAACACAAAGTCACAAACATTGACATTCAATAGTCCCACATGTCCGCCTAGTTAAACAGGCCTAAAAACAGAGTAAACAAACTGGTCGTCCCTGTTTAGTCGGACGACTAATCGCGATTAGTCGTTGACTAATCGGACAACCAGCTTTCTGATCGAGCTAATCGAGTCGGTCCTCCTAATCGAACACCAGGGACCGACTAGGACGACTAATCGCGATTAATCACGATTAATCGGATGACCTGAAAACATTGTACACGTGCGTTTGTGGCTGCATCCATGTCCCCTCACTCCTCTTGGATATGGGAGGTGGGGAATGGAGTGGACCGGAAATGGTAGTGGATAGATTTGGGAGAAGATGGTGTTGAAGAATACCGTTTGAGGGATTGTAATAAAATTTTTAAGTTTTTATACGCAATAAATGTGGTAAACACAACCTTTTACTAATGACCTCCAATATGGTTTGTTGGTAATGTGAATATTTAGGGCGTGTTTGGGACTGCTCTACGAACTCTACTCCACTGTAGAGCAGCTCCATAAAAATCTGGAGTTTATGGAGCACCCTGCATTAAGGTGCTCTCACAACTTCATATTTTTTCCTCGAACTGAATGCGTGGAGCTAAACCTGTTTGGCTAAAAAACGTGGAGTGGAGCTAAAAAACGTGAAGTAGTTCCAAACACCCCCTTAATGGAGATGAAATAGAAATTCGTATTTTATTAGAACCTCGTAGTCTATCTGTTTGGAAAGTGTAGCATATTGAAAGTTAGCTGTTTTTGTATCATAGTGCTTTTTTTTTGCTTATGGCATCTGTGGCATCTGTTCCAAAACTTTTTGTTTACATTGTCAACAACACTGAACTCGTATTTCATAAACAAAAAAAACGCACCGTTACGTACCCTGCATCGGTACAGACTATGGATCTCAACACATACTCGAGCGTGTAGTAGCTGGAAGCGAGGAACCAAGCCATCTAGATTTGTCACTTCTACAGAGCATCACAGAAAATTTCTCTAAGCAGAGAAAAATTGGTGTTGGTGGATGTGGAGAGGTTTACAAGGTAACTGCAATTTTTATGGCACCACACCTTCATGTTTGCTCTTTTCATAGCATTACTTGACATAATGGTCATGGTCTTTCTCATAATTAAGGATATTATAAACATGGCACGCTTCGAAATGGAATTGTTGCTGTGAAAAGTCTTTTCAACAGCCGAACAATTAAAGACAAGATGTTCCATCGGGAGGTTCAAAGTTTGATCACGGTTGGGCACAAAAATATAGTACGATTTCTGGGTTATTGTTCTTTTACGGAAGAACGCGTGTTAATATTTGAAGGAAGAACAATTATGGCTGATATACGGGAAAGGTTGCTCTGTTTTGAGTACATAAGCAACGGAAACCTTGAGAGCCATCTCACAGGTATGACTTCTTTTTACATGATATCAGTAGCTCTCCAATTCACATTATAAGACAGCAGATCCAATAAACAGCAATCTAACACAGTGCAACAACAACAACAACAAAGTCTTTAAATTCCAAACAAGTTGGGGTAGGCTATATTTAAATCTAATACAGTGCTTGCAAGCAAAAATATGCCAAACAAAAAATTAAACTAAGATCATCAACAGTGAAAACTAAATTAAAGAGCACAACAGAGAAATAATCTGATCAAGAGTCAAATCCCTAATCATGGCCACTTCCTGAATTTTAAAATAAATTTGTAAATACTCAAGTAAACGCTATCAATATTCTTCTATTCATTTGCTTACATACAGTCCAGTGACCAAAGCGCACAACTGCATTTTCATATGATATGGTTACTTTCTTGATCGCACCATGCATCTTCACTACTGTAATCCTAACTTTTAAATTGCATTTGATGAATAATCATGGACAGTCTACAGATAAAAAAGGCCAACATTTTGTTCAATGCTCACTTGCACATACACTGGGCACGTTATTATTTATTTGCAGCTTCTAAAATACTCTCGATTCTTCATATACTTCTTAAGATGAACTGAGGGGACTTGAATGGCATACTCGTTATGAAATTATTGTGGGGATCTGCAATGGTTTGCTCTATCTCCACATGGATCTCAAACCTGCGAATATACTGCTAGACGATCTCATGGTGCCCTAAATTACAGATTTTGGTCTATCAAGACTTGGCAATAATTCACAAGCAGCGACCACATCGCGTCTTATGACACCGTAAGCTACTAATAATACATTGTTGTTTCTGACACTTGTCTTCTTACAAGGTCTTTATGTCATAGCGTGTTGATATGTGTGTTCTTATCATGCAGAGGATATTGTGCTCCAGAATACTTTCACGAAGGCAAATCGTCCAGCAAGTCAGATATATATAGTTTGGGAGTAATGGTTACAGAGCTGGTGACAGGAAGTAAAAAGGGGCCTGATCTTACCAAAGTAAGAGTTGTGGTTATGTCATCGTTGCATGGATATGTCCCCTTTTGGTCATGATGCTAATACAAAAAACCTTGAATGAAAGTAGTTGAGCTGGTTATTTCACTAGTAAGATCAATCTAGAATGGAAAAGCACTTACGTTTCATTAGGGATAATTCCAATACAAAAAAACAATAAAAAAGTTACTCTTTGATACTTCGCTTTTGTATATAATTGTCTACTTGTTGTGAGTCATTTTTTCTGTAGTTCTTTTTATTTCCAAAACAACTTAAAACTCTTAAATTGATTGGGCATCATTTCATACAAGGATCACATAGGAATTTCACATGAACATTATAGCTTGTTTAATGGAAACAGTGCAATTCTCAGATACAGGAATTAGGATACTTTTGACATATTCCAAACCTGTGTTACTATAGCCAACAACGTCTCTTTAGTTGTATTATTAAGCCGATAACAATGTACATGTCATTTGCATTAAATATTTTGGTGCCAATTTGAATGGTTTTGTGTAAATGCAGGTACTTAGAAGATGGAGGCACAGGTGGATTAAATCATCAAAGCATACACCCTTGGGTTATCAACAAGTGACAAAATGCCTCCAGCTGGCCCAAAGATGCATCCAAATTAACCCGACAGCCAGACCTGACATAGTATACGTAATGGATGAGCTCAACACAATAGATAGTAAGGGTGGCCAATTCCAGGTATGCCCTATGTTCTCCCTGAAGCTCAAGGGATCTAAAGCTTTGATAGGCTCTGGTAAAGCTAATGGATCTTTAATTTCTCCATCACAGGAAATCCCTAGCCTGGAGGACATGCTTGGGATTGAGCCGCTGGAAATACACTTCCCCTTTAAACTTGACCCGCAGATATCACACTCAATTGAGCTGACCAACGATACGAATGATTACATTGCCTTCATGACAAAGGCAAGGTCACGCTGCTTCCGCATAGAGCCAGACAAGGGCATTGTCCCACCAGGATCCAAGTGTAGTGTCACCGTAACAACGCAAGCACAGGTCAATGCACTGCCAAATAATCACCACAAGGAGGAGATCACCGTGCTGAGCACCAGAGTAGATGGAGGTCTTGCTGCTATGGATATAACTGGAGACGTGTTCATTGAGAAGGAGGGTACTGTGGTTGATGAGGTGAATGTGATGGTTGTTTTTGACAAACCACCACCGGCTGATGAGGAATCCTGAGAGAGTGAATGGCAGAATCAACTTCTTCTCTCTGTTTGACTCTCTCTGGAGATTGGGAATTTCAAACACTTTAGGCCCATTTAAGAATCGAGGTGAAACGAGGGAAAAGTCTGTACATTATTTCAAACTCTTAATTACTATATCATTATGTCCTCACATTATTAGAATATGAGTTTTACCTTATTCATCCATCATCTGGTTCATGTGTTCGCATTCCTATGTTTTTTTCATCCTCTATTTTGCACATTCATTCATTTTATATTCCTGTATTTTTCCTCGTTCCTGTCAAGGGCGTCATGTGATAGGGTAGGAGGACCCCGGCTACGTAGATTGTAGCCGCGATCCGTGGTTAGGGGTGAGGTTTTACCCCTCAACGCCCAGTTGTTTCAGCAGAGGAAGATTAGGGAATTGGGTAATTGTTCTTGCTTGATTATCACCATACTGAGTACAAGATTATATAGGCCATTCGGCCATAACAACTAGGAGCCAATTGCTCCTCAATCTAAGGCCATGATCGGCTCTACTGCCTTCTAGACACTTGCCTTCTTCCACGCGCGCATGCAGAGCGTGGTGACCGTGCCTACGGTGCCGCTGGCGCGCCGTATGCGACTCTGCGAGCATCCCGGGAGCGCCGTTTCCCTTGTGTAGGCACGGCCCCACATGACATCTCTCCCCCCCTCAACTAGCAGCTCATCCTCGAGCTAGAATGCTGGGTACCGGTCAAGGAAGGAGTCCACATCTTCCTATGTCGTGGAGGCAGTAGTCTCACCCTTCTAGTGAATGAGCACCGGGCGGACGCCGTGCGCCAAGCGGATGCGCATCGCATGTTTAGGCTCGGGGACGGCGGCACCGTTGTGGCGTTGTGGACGGCCAGGAGGGGCGGTGGCACAGCTGGTGGGATGCCAACGAACTTCTTGAGGAGGCTGACGTGAAAGACGTCGTGGAGCCGAGTGCGTGGGGGTTAGATCAAGGCGCACCGCGACAGTGTTGATGAACTCAGTGACGCGGTACGGCCCGAAGAAGCGAGGCTTGAGCTTCCCTTTGGTCACCTGGGGCAGGGAGGCGGCAGCATGATGACGCTAGCGGAGCAGGACCCAATCGCCAACTACGTAGGAGACAGGGCGGTGAAGCTTGTCGTAGTGGCGCTTCTAGACCGCCTAGGCCTGTTCTAGCCGACTGCGGATGTCTGCGAGGAACTCATCATAGTCCGCCATGTTCTTGGCGATAGCAACCACACGTGTCTCGCCCGGCTCATAGGAGCGAATGGTCTGCGGGTCGTGGCCATACACCACACGGAATGGCGTGTCACGGAGTGAAGTCTGGTAGGCCGTATTGTAGATGTACTCGGCCTAGGACAGCCAGCGGAGCCATTGGCGAGGGCAGTCGCCGGTGAAGCAGCGCAGGTACATGACAATGACGCGGTTGGCCGCCTCTGTCTGGCCATCTGATTGCGGATGGAAAGCCATCGTCATGTGCAGGTTGGTGCCCATGAGGCACATGAGTTCCCGCCAGAACGTGGAGGTGAACACCGGATCATGGTCGGACACCATGGACTGCAGCACGCCATGGAGGCGTATAATGTCGGCGAAGAAGGCTTGCGCCACGGACTCTGCGGTGTACGGGTGAGCCAAGGGGATGAAGTGGTAGTACTTGCTGAAGCGATCAACCACCGTCAATATGACGGACTTCCCCCCCACGCGCGGTAGCGCCTCCACGAAGTCGAGGCCGATGTTGATCCAGATGGCTTGCAATACTGGAAGGGGTATGAGGAGGCAGGCTGGATGTAGGTGCTCTGACTTGTAGCACTAGCAGGTGGAGCACACGCGAACGTAGTCCTAAACCAGGCGGCGCATGTTGGGGAAGTGGAAGTCACAGCGGAGGCGGTGCACGGTGGGCTGCACACCCTCGTGGCCGTCCTCGTGCACGGTGATCATGATCTCTAGCAGCAGGGTCGACATTGGTGAAATGTAGAGGTGGGAGTCAAAGGTCACCATGGCGACGAGGGCCGGATCGGTGGCCTGTGCCTTGCGGAGGCGTGCAATGTAGTCAAACCGTGGTGCGGAGAGGGCATCAACCACCGTGTTCGTGGCGCCAGGCTTGTACTCGATGGTGAAGTTGAACCCAAGGAGTTTGCTAACCCAGTGGTGCTGTGGAATCATCACGAGGCATTGATCGAGGAGGGACTTGAGGCTATAGTGGCCCATTCGCACAAGAAAATGGTGGCCCCAAAGGTATGGTCACCAATGGCAGATGGCGTGGACGAGGCCGATCAACCCCTGTTCATAGGTGGCGAGGGAATGGTGACGAGGCGTGATGGGCCAGCTAAAGTAGGCAACCGAGTGCTTCTCCTAGATGAGCACCGCCCTGAAGCCATGGGTCGAGGAATCGCATTCGACGATGAACGGCTTGGCGAAGTCTAGCAACGCCAGGACTGGGGCCGATGTGATCGTGGCCTTGAGCACTTGGAAGGCCACGTCGTCGTCGTTCCAGCTGAACCCCTCCTTTAGGAGCACCGTGAGGGGGGGCGCGATGGAGCCATAGTCATGGATGAATTTGCGGTAGTAGCCCGCTAAGCCGAGGAACCCTGGCACCGCGCTTGCCGAGCGGGGCTAGGGCCAGTCATGGATCGCCTGCACCTTGGCGAGATCCATGGCGATGCTGGCCTCAGTGATGATGTGGCCCAGGTAGGAGATGGAGCCAACCTTGAAGGCGCACTTAGAGCACTTGACAAAGAGGTGGTGCTGTCGCAGCACGGTGAGGATGGCGTGGATGTGCCGGAGGTGATCCGCCCAGGTGGTGCTGTAGATGAGGATGTTGTCAAAGAATACAAGCACGAACTAATGGAGGAAGGGGCGTAGAACATCGTTCATGAGGGCTTGGAAGGTGGTCGGGGCATTGCACAGCCCAAAGGGCATCACCAGGAACTTGTAGAGCCCATCGTGTGTGCGGAACGCCATCTTGGCGATGTCGGCCGAACTCATCTGGACCTGATGGTAGCCCGAGCGCAGATCGAGCTTGGTGAAGAACTTGGCGCCTTGGAGCTCGTCTAGTAGCTCATCAACCACTAGGATGGGGAAAGCGTCCTTGACGGTGATCACGTTCAAGGCTCGGTAGTTAACGTAGAAGCGCCACGAGTCATCAGCCTTCTTGACGAGGAGGACCGAGGAGGAGAATGCCAAGGAACTATGGCGAATGAGCCCCTGGTCCAGCATGGCGGCGCATTGCTGCTCCAGTTAATCCTTGTGCGTTGTCGGGTACCGGTAGGGGCAGACGGCCACAGGCTACGATCTAGGGAGGAGGACAATGCAGTGGTCGCAGCCGCATGGTGGAGGAATGTGGCAGAACTGCCTAATCTAATGCCTCCCAGGAGTATTTGTCTTCCATTAAACACTAAGTACTCAAGGGAGGACACTAAATTACGTAGTTCCATCGAGCACACCCCATGGGAGAACCCAAAAATCTATATTTTTCAACAGGATCATAAATGGGAGAATAAAGCTTACAACATTTTAGCCATTTCTTATATTACTTTTCATGCAACATCAGAGTATAATATTTATTGTTTATAACAACGGAATATAATCATGTTATCAGAGTCTCAGCGGAAATAAAATCATTTAATGACAAGTTAAACATTAGCATGATGATTCGTTATATACATCATAGCAGGTTATAAGTTTTTCCATTGTAAAACATTTTGGGTGAAAGTTTCAAATAAACTCTATGTCCGCAACATTAAGGAAATCCTCGCTGAGCCCACCAGAAGGTTTCCACACACAAGTGCCAGCTCCACATGTTCCTATCACCAGCAACAGGGTAGAACAAACCCTGAGTACTCAATTGTACTCTGTAAGACTTACCCGTCAGGAGGAAAGAATAGACTCCAAGGATATGCAAGGCTATCTGGCTTGTGGTTTTATTGCATATACAGGAGCATTACTAAACGTGCGTCCTTATATTCAATTTTATTAGCAGTCATCATTAGTTCATTAACTAACCATTCTATGTAAGCACATGTGCTACTTTCAAGCAGGTGGTAAGCAATTAGAACCATTTTACCATCTTTCATATTACAGTTCTTGCTACGGTGCTAGACTATAAACAAGTCGTACCGGATTGCCCAACGATTCATGAACCAATGTATCCCAGCTGGGTACCCCGAAACACATGTCTCGCTTGTACCCTAGGCACAAACAGGACTAACCCACCACTCTCCTATCAAGGGGTCCAGATCCCCGTCCAAACTTGGACTCCAAGCCCCCACACCTGAGTCTTGGACTCAGTGTGGTGCTTCGACCTCCACCATCCCTGCCTCCAATCAGTTCGTTGAGAAAGAGCCAGAACCCACGACAAGAGAGTAACGAGCCTTCCCTGCTCCCATAAACAAGTATGTGCTCAGGATAATAAGTCTGTGACCTGCCTAGAACCTAATGCAATGGCCGGTCCTTAACCGACACAGGTGGAACAAATGCAATCGGAGCCTCGCTCGAATGCCAAACCCAAGTCCAGATCCAAAGTACTATTCCGCTCGGTCTCCAATTATCATTCATATATATTTTCCAGGTGATAATAATATAATAGCAATAATAACATCTTTCCTATCTCTCGCGAGTGACAAGCAATCACTCGACTTCTACCGGAGTCCTGTAGCATAGCAATCTACACGATCCTGTCATACTAGTAAAACTCATAGGATAAGGATATATATATGCAAGTGGGTTTCATTCAACTCCTTAAACTTAATGCACAAGTATAAAATAAAATACAGAATAATAGGGGTTATGCACCGGGGCTTGCCTGGGTAAGATATAACCAAAATTAGCATTCCATCGGGGCGACACGATCCTCAAGACACCACCTTTCCGTTACTCCGCTCGACTCCATGATCCATTGTTGTTCCTATTATGGCATACATGGATGCAATGTAGAGACGTAAACAACCAACTGCAACCGTGACTCGTAAAATATGACTTACACCTCTCAAGCTAACAAGCTAGTTCTAACGGCGACCGTACTTAGGCTATGTATCCACGTTGTCGAACAAGATGTTATTTCCCAATGAGTGTTTTAGTTATACAAACCCAAGTTGTTTCTTTATTCCATTCTATCGATTTAATATTTATTCAAAATAGGGCATCATTATCTATCTAGCAAAATAATTATTCTGGTGCTACAGAAATTACAGTGAGTAGCTAATAATATTAGGAATTTACTGTAAAATTTTCAGAGTCGACACTATCTCCATTTTCTCACAAAAATTCCTACAAGTTCATGTTTTACCCATTTTAAGTGCTTCAAATTAATTAGTCTATTCTGGAAAATTCTATGAAACTAAGTGAACAAAATACATTAGCAGATAGGTCATGATTTTAGGAGCCTAACAAAATTGGTTTCACTATTTTTGGACATCTACACAATTTTATCTAGAATTTCCAAATTTACCTTAGAAACTAATTTGAAAAACGCTTTAGAAAAAGAAAAGGCAAATGGCCAACTATTCGGCCCAGCAACCTAAACGGCCCGTGATGGGGAGCCCGCGTGTGTAGTAGGCCGGCCCAACAGGCCTGCTGCGTGAGCGCTCTTGCACATTTTGCGAAAGAGCCCCTAACCTAGCAAGTTATTACGCGGAGCACTTGCGCACTATTCTGCAAGAGGCACACTTTGCAGAGAGACCCCTGAACTAGCCTGTCTTTACCACAAGATGGTCCCCAGCAGCCTGTGCATGACAGCGCGACTCCGGCCGACACAGCGCGCATACACCGACCACCGAAACGAAACACCAGCCCCACAATCGAGCCGACGAGCGCCGTGGAGCCAAGATGAAACCCTGGGCGACGATTAGGAGTTAAACGGTGACTTCTACAGCGCTACCCACAGTGGCAGCGGCCCAACCGCCACGGCGGCACGAGCGGTTTGGCGAGCTAACGCAATTAACGGACGAACAGGGGGCGATTGAGCATCAGCAGCTTACAGCAAACATGGTTGAGGTGGTGGTGAAGTCGAAGACGGCCCCCGTAGCGCTGGCCACGTGCAAGCTGATGGGGCGACGGTGCTCCGACCGGACACTAGCGCCTCACCGCATCTCCGGTGAGGTCCCTGGCCAGAAGGACGCGAGCACCAGCTAGAGAAGGTCAAGATGAGCTCCCGGCTACAAGTAATTGAGCTTCTACCGGCCCTACGGGTGAAAGGTCCTAATGGCTAGAGGGGGGTGAATAGTCTATTAAAAATTTCTACAACAACACTTATTAAACCAGTTAGACAAATAAGAAGTGAAGCGAGTGTTGCGCTAGCCTACTGAAAATACAAGCCACCTACCACAATTCTAGTTTCTATAGTCTCTATCCACACAATGGCTTTGTCACTACACTAAGTTAGTGTGCTCTCAAAGGCTAACTAAAGAGCCACACTAACTAAACTAACAAGCTCTGACAACTAGCTACACTAAAGAGCTTGACAACTAGTTTGCAGTAATGTAATGAGAGAGAGTAAGAATGGTTATACCGCTGAATTGAGGAATGAACCAATCAATCACAAGAATGAATATCAATGAAGACCAATCACCTCGGAATCATATGATGACACAATGATTTTTTACCGAGGTTCACTTGCTTGCTGGCAAGCTAGTCCTCGTTGTGGCGATTCACTCACTTGGAGGTTCAAGCGCTAATTGGCATCACACGCCAAACCCTCAATAGGGTGCCACACAACCAACACAAGATGAGGATCACACAAGCCATGAGCAATCCACTAGAGTACCTTTTGGCTCTCCACCAAGGAAATGTTAAGAACCCCTCAGAATCACCATGATCAGAGCCGAAGACAATCACCATCCTCCACTCGACGATCCTCGCCGCTCCAAGCCATCTAGGTGGTGGCAACCACCAAGAGTAACAAGCGAATCCCACAGTGAAACACGAATATCAAGTGCCTCTAGATGCAATCACTCAAGCAATGCACTTGGATTCTCTCCCAATCTCACAAAATGATGAATCAATGATGGAGATGAGTGGGAGGGCTTTGGCTAAGCTCACAAGGTTGCTATGTCAATGCAAATTGCCAAGAGTGTGAGCTAGAGCCGGCCACATGCCTTTAAATAGAGCCCCAAACGAATAGAGCCGTTGGGCTCACAGAGCAGCCCAACTCGGGGAGACCGGACACGCCGGTCAGGTTGACCGGACGCAGGACCCCAGCGTCCAGTCGCCCGATGCTTGCCATGTGTCATCGACTTCAAACGCTGATCGACTGATCTCAACGGTCATTGGTGCACTTAAGTTGTGACCGGACGCCACTGTGAAGATGACTGAACACTGCAATGCTCGAGTCCGGTCACTTCCAGTAAGGTTCCAGAGGCGGTTTTTCTCGACTGGACTCGCCTAGCGTCCGGTCACTCATCCTCTTCTCTGTGCGCCGCCACATCATCAAGACCGGACTCAGCCACCGCGCGTCAGGTCACAAAGTGACCCAACATCCGGTCAGACGACAGACAGAGCCCGAGCACGCCTCCTTGTTTTATAAATGACCAGACTCACCGATCCTGCGTTCAGTCACTATTTCACAGTGATAATCATGTCCTTCACTTCACCAACTTCTCCACCCTTGCTCAAATGTTCCAACCACCAAGTGTATCACCTTGTGCATGTGTGTTAGCATATGTTCACAAACATTTTCAAGGGTGTTAGCACTCCACTAGATCCTAAATGCATATGCAATGAGTTAGAGCATCTTGTGGCACTTTGATAACCGTATTTTGATACGAGTTTCACCCCTCTTAATAGTATGGCTATCGATCCTAAATGTGATCACACTCGCTAAGTGTCTTGATCACTAAACTGAAAAGCTCCTATCAATTTCACCTTTGCCCTGAGCTTTTTGTTTTTCTCTTTCTTCTTTTCCAATTCCAAGCACTTGATCATCACTATGGCATCACCATCATCATGTCATGATCTTCATGTGCTTCACCACTTGGAACGTGCCACCTATCTCATAATCACTTTGATAAACTAGGTTAGCACATAGGGTTTCTTCAATTCACCAAAACTAAACTAGAGCTTTCAATCTCCCACTTTTTGGTAATTCATGACAACCCATTCACAAAGATATGAATTGAAATTTATTTGAATCCATGTTGCTTGCCCAAGCATATTTACCATGTGTAAAAGGATATGGACAAGTTTCATGAATCCCATATGGTAGAAATTTCTCCCCCTACATATGTGCTAAGAGTTTGGATTGTAGCTTGCACATATGCTTAGATAGAAAATATAGGAGACAATGTCTACCAAATGATGCTAAGGTATAGGAGATGGACCTTTGAAGCGTGATACCAATCAGAGTTGCGTCTTTAAGTTCATCCTTAGCACCATGGTTAGCTTGATACCACTTGGAAATAGAAACACTAGATAACCTATGCATGTTACTTTTTTATTTCATCATTCAAACCTACAACTATCATACACCACATAAGCATGGATATTGAAATTTAAAACTTGTGCCATGTAGGTAAATATATGAAATGCACATTCAAATGCACCATACAAGTTCATGAGCTTGCTCCCCCTACTTGTGTGCTTAAAATTTTAATTTATCCCTTTACTTTGTCATATCTCTCCCGCTATGTCAAATTCTCAAATTCTCCCCCTTTGTTATCTTTTCACTATTTTCTCCCCCGTATCTTTTCACTATCTTTGTACACTATTTCTCCCTCTATCACTTATATCTTTGTTTCTCTCCCCCTTTGTCATCAATGACCACAAAGGTTCAAAATGTAGATAGGTTGAGATTATCGATGTCAATCAATGGGGTGAGGATCATTTTCCCAAATTTGGTTCAATCTAGAACACTTACCAAAGATATTTAACTCGGTTTGATCCAAGGACAAGCTTCATCACACCTCCAAATAAGGGTTATCCTATACCATGTTGAGTTAAACACTTATAGCTCATTTCCTAGATCAAACACTAGGTTTGCAAGCCCACAAACGTGTCATATGCTACCACTATACCAAATTAAGCATAGAAGCAATAGTGGTACCATACAGGCATCAAAATCATTTGATTTTCATGAATGTGCCTATTAAATGTGAAAGATGACTAGATGCACTAAACATGTCCTTAGCAAGGATGTATGCCATGCCAATCAACTTTTACCTTGGATTGCTCGAAGGAGAGGCATGTCATATAGGTGGGGGGGATGCATCAACACATATTTGAGAAATCCAATATGCTCAACTCATTCCTTAGCTTGCAAAACCTTTTCTCATCCAATGGCTTGGTGAATATATCGGCAAGTTGATCTTCGGTGCCTACACTCTCAATGCAAATGTCTCCCTTTTGTTGGTGATCTCTTATGAAATGGTGGTGGACATCAATATGCTTTGTTCTTGCATGTTGAACCGGGTTGTTGATTAACTTGATTGCACTCTCATTGTCACATAGCAATGGCACTTTCTTGAACTTGATTCCAAAGTCATTCAAGGTGGCCTTCATCTAAAGTATTTGTGCACAACAACTACTGGTGGATATGTATTCAGCTTCGGCGGTTGATAATACAACACTATTTTGCTTCTTTGATGACCATGAAACAAGTGATCTTCCCAACAATTGACATGTGCCCGAGGTGCTCTTCCTTTCAACCTTGCATCCTGCATAATCCGAGTCAAAGTAACCAACTAGTTCAAACTTTGCTCCTTTGGGATACGACAAACCAACATTTTGTGTATGCTTCAAGTACCTCAATATTCTCTTTGTAGCCTTCAAATGAGTTTCTCTTGGTGAGGCTTGAAATCTTGCACACATGCACACACTAAACATGACATCCGGCCTTGATGCGGTCACATAGAGTTGGCTTTCAATCATAGACCGATACATAGAGTTGGCTTTCAATCATAGACCGATACAATTTTTGATCCACCATATTGCCACTTGCATCACTATCCAAATTGCCATTTGTTCCCATTGGTGTACTAATGTCTTTGCTATCACTTATTCCAAACTTCTTGAGCATGTCTTTGATGTACTAGCCTTGACTCACAAATGTACCATTCTTCAATTGCTTGATTTGAAGACCAAGGAAGTAACTTAACTCTCCAATCATGGATATTTCAAACTCATTAGTCATCATCTTTCCAAACTCTTCACAAAAGTCTTGATTGGTTGATCCAAATATGATGTCATCAACATTGATTTGCAACACAAATAAGTCTTTGCCAATCTTCTTGGTGAAAAGAGTGGTGTCAACCTTGCCCATCATGAACCCTTTAGAGAGTAGGAAGTCCCTCAATCTCTCATAGCATTCTCTAGGTGCTTGCTTCAAGCCATACAATGCCTTCTTCAACTTATACACAAAGTCAGGCTTCTTGTCATCTTCAAAACCGGGAGGTTGCTCAATATATACTTCTTCATTGATGTAACCATTGAGAAATGCACTCTTAACATCCATTTGATAGAGCTTGATGTTGTGGGCACACGCATAGGCTAGCAAGATTCTAATTGCTTCCAATCTAGCAACCGGGGCATATGTTTCTCCAAAGTCAAGACCTTCAACTTGAGTATAGCCTTGTGCTACCAATCTTGCTTTGTTCCTTACTACTATCCCTTCTTGATCTTGCTTGTTTCTAAAGACCCATTTGGTTCCAATCACATTGTGCCCCTTTGGTCTCTCTACTAATTCTCATACTTGATTTCTTGTAAAGTTATTCAATTCTTCATGCATAGCATTCACCCAATCAACATTCTTCAATGCTTCATCTATCTTCTTTGGTTCAATGGATGACACAAATGCGAAATGCTCACAAAATGAAGCCAATCTGGATCTTGTTTGTACACCTCTAGAAATATCTCCAATTATAGTGTCCAATGGATAATTCCTTGCAATATTGGTTAGTTGGAGGATTGGAACTTGATTGCTTGCACTTACTTGATCATTGGGTTGAGATGATGTACTAGCCACTTGATCTTGTTCATTATCATGAGAGCCACTTATACTAGCTTGATTTGTATCATCTTGCATATTTGAGTTAGAGAGCACTTGCACTTGATCATCTTCATCATCATTCGCTTGCCTAGGCCTCAATTCACTAACATCCATGTTCTTCATGGCATTTGAAAGTTGAATGCCTCTAACATTTTCCAAGTTCTCATTCTCTTCTTTTGAACCCTTGGTTTCATCAAATTCAACATCATGAACTTCCTCAAGAGTACCACTATCCAAATTCCAAACTCTATATGCTTTGCTTGTAGTGGAATAACCAAGTAGGAATCCTTCATCACACTTCTTGTCAAACTTGCCCGATCTAGTGCCTTTCTTCAAGATATAGCATTTGCATCCAAAGACCCAAAAATATGCGATGTTGGGCTTTTACCATTCAAGAGCTCATATGGTGTCTTCTCTTTCAATGGGTGACAATAGAGGCAGTTGCTACAATAGTAAGCCGTGTTGATAGCTTTGGCCCAAAAAGATTGACTCACATTGTACTCACTAAGCATTGACCTTGCCATATTAATGAGTCTTCTATTCTTCCTCTCAACTAGGCCATTTGATTGTGGAGTGTACTTGGCCGAGAATAGATGTCTAATTCCAAATTCATCACACAACTCATCAATTCTAGTGTTCTTGAACTCACTACCATTGTCACTTCTAACTCTCTTGATGGTTGTTTCAAACTCATTTTGAATGCCCTTGATAAATGATTTGAATGTTGCAAAACATCACTTTTGTCCACTAGAAAGAATACCCAAGTGAGGGGCATCGGATAGGGCTCACCGTCGGCCGGACGCCATCCGGTGGTGACACGATCAGGAAGAACGCCCGCCTCCACCATCTCGTTGAGCTCTGTCTCCCCCATGAGCGACAGTACCCACTCCTTGTCGCAGCTCATCCCAGTGGCCGCCTTCTTCGTGCTAGCACCTCCCTTCTTCGGTGCCATCCCTCAGATCTGGTTTGGAACTAGCCCCTTTGCGCAAGCTTTTTAGCCTTGGCAGCGGAGCGCATGTAAATGCGAATGGGGGAGAGCGAGGGCAAGGAGGAAGATGAGGTGACGGAGTGGCAAAGGTGGGAGCGTGGAGCGCCATGACGGAGTTATAAGGACACCCTCTCGACTCTTCGCATTCAAGGGTTTTTTGGAAACCGCACCATGTTGATCTGCGCTTTTCCAAATTCCCCAAAGCGTCGTACTGGGCCGTTATCTGGGCATCTGTGCAACTATGGTCTATGTAACCCATTTTTCGACGCAACTCGGTACTGCACACCGAATATTTCACTGACCTCTCCACAGTACCATCAAGGCTCAGTAATTTCTACTATACAGTCATTACTCCGGTTTTTTCTCCACAATTTCAGTAATTGGCATTTCTTGATTTATCTGAGGTTTCCACTTGTGGCTCGAGGACTGCGTCATCTTTATGATTCGGTTTCTCACCATACTGGGGACTTTTTTTTCTCTAGTTACTGTTGTTTCTGACCTTGGCACCACGTGACCACGTCACCTACTACTAGGCTCGGGGACTAAGTGGGTACACTTCACCTTGCGGTGAACGTGTGGCTAGTGTTGTAAAGCTACGCTCAAGAACTAGTTGCCCGCTCAGCCAGTCTTTTAGGCTCTCAAAATTTGACCCTGGCACCACGTGACTACATCACCTACTACTAGGCTCAGGGACTACAGTGTATACACTGCACCTTGCGATGCATGTATTGATCTTCGTGTCTGATGAATGTCTCCATGTCTCTGAGTACCCAGATGGCCCCCATCCACTCCTCGTTGAATGGAGTCTAAGTGGGTACACTTAGTTCAAAGTGAAGAATTTTCAAAATTTGAACTTGAGTTCCTTACATCCTTCTGGCAAGCCGTGCTTGGTTGACTCCGAGCACTGCTGGTCGGCTATACTGGTCGGCCACATTTACTGCTGCTCGGATCATTAATAACGCTGGTCGGAGCTCGGTTCTTGCTGCTCGGCAACAGATTCACCTGCTCGGACAAGCTCAAGACGACGTTACTAGATGGATACAAGGTACTCGGGGCTAGCTGTGGGGGTACGACCCTGGATGCCCATGGCACAAGATATGGGCAGCGTCACCAGGGATGGCCCAGCCCTTAAGATGAAGCCTTGCAGAGCACGGTGCTGCTCGGCGAGCCCCGTAAGACACCGGGAAGATATCCTGAAGATACGACGTAATCTATTAGGATATGTTACGATCCCATGATTCCTGTAATCTGTTATTACTTACCGGTTATCTCCTAGATCTAACCGACTTGTAACCCTACCCCCGGCTATATAAGGCGGGTAGGGGACCCCCTCAAAACACACGCAATATCAAATGATAGCCAATACAAACCGACAGACCACGGGAGTAGGGCATTACGTCGTGCTGACGGCCCGAACCTGTCTAACTCTTGTGTCTCTATCGCCTTCTTGTTCTTGATTACATGCACCTCTGCCTATCAATCTACCTTCGTGGGATACCCCTTGGAGGACTACCGATGATATTCTATCGACAAGCTATGTCTTCTTTGCGCAAAGTTATTGGAGTTTGAAATGTGCCTTCCTTCATCTTTGATTTGAATTCATCTCATGACTTGCCCAAATTGAATTGAGAATGTCCTATGGGGTTAGTCCAACAAAATATCCAGTATCTACTACATCATACTATCGACTCAAAAATCAACCTAGACACCACGTCTAATTTGATTTAGGAAGGTACTAAAACCTTTGGAAATAAGATCAACACTCCTAAACTAAGCACCATGCTTAATTTAAAAGATGTATGAACATACCCCAAACCTTAAGCATACTATAGTAAACAAAGGTGGCATGAAAGCATTATAGAGATTTATTCAAATAGAGATGAAAGAGCATGATTATTATCTAGCAAATTGAGCATGGCATAAGAGAAGTCCATCCCCCATGCTTGAATTTTGCAAATGCAAAATCAAGTTTGGATGGATGTGATTAAATGTTGCATGATAATTTGTTGGACATACCTGGAGTCATCATCGTTCATCCTTTTGCTTCAGACCTAGAATGGTTAGTGAAAAAATACCCGCAGGAATATTTTCACAATTGTATTTCTATACTCATTTCACAAGGACATCACGGCAGAAGGTGAAAACTCATATTATATCCCGAGAGTGCTTGCTTTAGGGCAAAAGCTCGTTCTTGGGAAACCTTCAAATTGTGTTTCAAGTTAGTGAAGTTGTTTCCCCTTCAACACCAACCTTTGTGTGCCTATCTCAAGATTCACACAATGAGATCTACAATATTTATGATAAACATATGCATCTACAACCACCCTTTTAAAGTTTTTATGAACAGGAAGTACGAGGGGGTTGAAGATCTCGTGTGTGGCAAAGTTGGAGAGACCAATTGATTCAGGAGATTTCTCATGCGATCATGGATTTGATGAGGTGTTCATGAAATAACTCCCATGCTCGCTGATGTTATCTTCCTGCTCCAAAGTTGTTTCTTCATGAATGTCTATAGGCGAAAACATTGTCTCCATCATTCCATGCCTTTGACATTCATTGGACATTTCGTTGTCCAAGATTTCCCTTAGATTGGTGACTCTCGCATTTATCTCGTCTAAGGCTTCCTCCAAACTTAGATGAGTTGTGTTTAATAAAGAGATTGATTTACTATTTGAATCTAAGCCAAGTTTGGATTCTACCCATAAGGCTTCATCCTTGTCCATCCATTCTTTAACAACGGCATATGAGTTCTTTATACATTCCAGCCATTGTCATTACTCTTTTTGGTCATCCTTGTGATCTTCATGACTCCTATACTTTTGTTGTCTTAGTGGATTTCTAGGGTCATTATGAGATTTAGGAGAAAGAGTATAAGAGGGATCATTGGGATCAAGGATGGGTTGAGAGATGGGTTCAGATAAAATATCTAATGTGGGCATAGAAGGGGAGAGAATAGGATTGACTTCTAATTGGCTTGGCTCTCCTTCTATGGTATCAATAGACATGCCATCGTCGAATTCTTCCCAATGTCCTACATGGGAATAAGGACGCTTCCTAAGAGGTTCCTTCTTGAGAGGATTTGAATTATATTCGCTTGAAGGTCTCTTATGAGAATTTAATGTTCTCCCAAAATCAGCACCAAGGAGATCATCCTTAATTTCAACAAGGATTTCTAAAGGTAGAATTTCTTCTTCCCTTGGAGGATTTTGGGGTATTGATGGTTCGGGATTGATAGCTAAATCTTGGGATTGAAGTGGTTGTGATTTGGCTATCAAAACTTCCTCTTCTTGATCGGGAGATGATTCCTTCTCTTCCACGAGAAGTTCATTATGAATGCTAGTGCAGGGAGTGATTCCACTAATTCTATTAAGCATAGACCTTGCTTCACTATCAAACAAATGAAGAAAAGCTCATCTAGAGGCTAAATCAAGGGATTGCGCAGAATCCTTGCTAAGACCCATATAAAAATGTTGAAGGAGCATCAGGTCTGAAATGGCAAGGTCCGGGCCAGTGATAATGAGACTATTAATACGTTCCCATGATGTACCAAGAGATTCTTCTTCTAGTTGTCTAAAATTTAGAACCTCTTTTCGAAGGCTAACTACTTTAGAGATGAGAAAGAAACATAAACAAAATTTAGAGCATAACGTTTCCCAATCTCCTTGCATACTTCCTATGGTTTGACTATACCATGTTTTAGCTTTTCCCATCAAAGAGAACGAAAACAACTTCCATCTTAAGGTCTTGTTAGACATGCCAGCAATACACAAGCATGCACAGGTCTGCTCAAACTCTCGTAGGTGTGAGTATGGGTTTTCATCGCCTTCTCTCGAGAAGGATTGATCCCGAATCAGTTTCATAAGACACGGGCGCAGCTCATAACCAGGTGATAGGATAGGCTCTGAAGATTTTGGTGGTCCGAAGCTCACGCTCATGGGTTTAGAATATTGATAAATAGGAGTGAAATCCATGCTAAACGAAAAAGTAAAAGACAAAAGGTTAAGCTAGGCTTGTAGTTAATTCAGCAACTGTTTCCCCGGCAACGGCGCCAGAAAGCTTGTTGGTATGTTTAACGCACACAGATAAATCTACAAGCACACGGATACCGCTATAGCTTTCACCTGAAAGTATTCCAAGTATCGTATCCATAGGGAAACATGTGAGACTAACTACTATCTAACTTAACAAGGGGGTAATGATTAGGTTAAAGTCTAATCTAATCTATGAGTGGCAACAAGGTTAGGATAAACAGGAGCGTAGAGAGGATAACTAAGGGTCTCTAGTTCTGACCTAGGTAAGCTTATGTCTTCTACTGTTAAACTGGGGACATTACTTAAGGGAAGACACCAACAGAGGATGCTTTCCTTAGCAACCGGGTCCTATGTGCACCTACAGACAGGAGGAGGACTACAAAGAATCAACGATGCTATATAGTACAATGCTATATAGTACTGATGTCACACACATGATCTACCACCGATCCAGAATGTAGGGGCATCCACGATTAACCTAAGTCTAAGCACCAGGCTTGCACCTACGATTAATACTTTACTCCCTCTAGTGTAGGAATAAAGCACTCAAAAGAGTCGTGAACCTAAAGAACAATATAAATAAAATGCTTACTTGAATCAGAAGTTGATTACCAGAGATATCTCAAAGGCAAGCTCAAGTAGAACTTGGATCCGCCAAGGTACAAGCCGTAGAGAGAGCACCGATAGGCCGACATCTCCTCCAAACTCTTCCGTCACTCTCTATCTCACTATTTCTATTTATAAGACTAAATCCTATGGAGGACTAATCTTCTCTTGATAGCTAGCTCTGATCCTCATAGGGAGAATATGAATTAGAGTTTCAGGATCTCCTGAGGGAGGGGGGTAGGGGCTGGATTATATAGTCCTAAGGGAGCAACATGAGCCCTTGGATCAAACTGACTTAAGCAATGACCTAGAAGCATCCTCAAAGGCGGTGGGAAACCGACCCTCGAAGATGGCTGACAGGTGGGCCTAGGGGAGGCCGACCGACTTGGCTGGCCCCACCTGGCGGTGTCTCGCCCTATGCTTCGGTGACATGGCTTCTGGATCGTTCTAGAGCCTTCCCACGTAGGTGCCACGGTGGAAATCCGTATTTTCCTTTGACGTTTAAGTCCTCCTTGGCGGTTTTCAGATTAAACCCTGCTGGAAAAATAGATTCACCAAAACTTGTGGAATTTGTTAGTTTAGACCCCTAGACCTTTGTTGGTGATTATATTTATGCCCTTATACATGTTTAATTGACGGTTTATATTGGTTGTTAACTACCGTGAACAGTCATGATCCACAAAAACGATAGTTATCATCACCTGACGGAAGATCGAGATTCACATATCCATCACCCTCCACCATCTCCTTGGCACCCAGCTCATGTAGGGACCTGAAATTGAGGTGTCCATGCCTTGCATGCCAAAGCCACACCTCCTCATCCATCTTGGTCATCAGGAAAACGGGCGAGGTCAAGTTCACCTTCATAATGTACAGGCTATTTCTCCTCGCTGCCCGGATCAGAACGCCCCGTTGCTGGTTCATAGCCTGATGGCGCTCGAACCCCTTCAGGACGCCATCATCAATCTCGATCCAACATCCCAATTCCTCCAACTAACCAAGACTGACAATATTGCATTTGAGGGACGAGATGTAGTATACCTCGGTGAGTACGTAGTGATCTTGGTTCTTTCCGACGATCGTCACAACACCAATCCTGTGAATTTCCACCATGGACCTATCTCCAAAGCGCACGACACCATGCACTGACTCGCCAAGGCTCGCCAATGACTCCCGGCACCCTGTCATGTGGTTTGTGGCACCGATGTCCAGCACCCACACCCCGTCGTCGCATTCCGTCGGGAACACGTGTTCCTGATTTAGGAACACCCGCTATGCGCACGCAGTCAGAGTCCACATCAGATTGTAGACCTACGCCACCATGAGCACAGACTGTTCGGTGTCAGTGTTGACATCGTGAGCAGCCTCCTGCCGCTCCTCCTTCGGTGCCTTCGTCTTGCACTCCTTCGCGAAGTGCCCATATATGCCACACTTGGTGCACTTGCCTTTCCGTCGCGGAGTGCCCATCGACGTGAGCTTCACACCAGAGTCACGCACTTCGCTGCCACCTCATGCCCCGGACCTCTCCTTCTTGACGTAGTGGCCGCCGCCCTTGCTACCCGACGATGATGATGCGTCCGGTAGCATATGGCTCTTGTTCCTGGCTAGCCAATCTTCCTTCATCAACAGGAGGCGACCAACTTTGTCTGTGATCTGCTCCACCGAGGGCTCAAACCGATCTTCTGCCGCACGGAGGCAACCCACAAGCTCCTCGATCGTCAGCGTCTTCATGTCACAAAACATCTCGATCGTGATCGCCACTTGATTGTAGCATGACGGCACGACTCAGAGGAACTTCTTCACGACATGTGATTCATCGTTCTCCCCGAGGCCACATAGATCCATGGTTACCTTGGTGATGCGGATGGTGAAATCATCAATGGTCTCTACTAGCTTGAACGAGATTGACTCAAACTCTACCAACAACTTCTGGGCGTTCACATCCTTGACGTGATCTGCTCCAAGACGCATCGTCTTGACCAAATCCCATGCCTCCTTCATCGTCTTCTTGTTCAGGAGCATGGAATGCATCTCCTTTGGCATGCCCCGGATCATGGTTCCAAGAGCCAGCCGATCCCGGCGCCTCTCCACCTTGTTAGATTCAATTGTGTCCCAGAGAAACATACCCTCGAGATTGCACTACATGTGCGAGGACCATTCCTGGTAATTGGTACGGGGCCACACCAGGTTTCCGGTTGCCTGGTTGAACGCCCGCTCCATCACCTCCTTATCCTTGTCGCTCTGCTCACCCATGTCGGCGACACTAGGGTTCACGCCTCCTTCTTCTTCAAAACGATGGACTGAACCACCCGGTTTCCTCTATGACACCTCCCCGCCACCAAACACCTCCAACTCTGGCAAGCCTTGGCTCCGATACCACTTGTTTGAAATAGGCGGTGCTCTGGACCCAGAACGTGACGCCGGCGACAACACGGTGGCCATGACGAGAGTGAGTAGATGGAACACACACACACACACACCAGAATAGGATCTTGGAGCTGCCAAATGTTGTAGCTTTTTGGTTTTCTTTGTTGCCTATTTGTTACAATGCCACCCTGGGATCTTGGAACAAACCTCCGAGTCCCCCACGCCACGCCGTATGCTAGATGCTATGCCGTTTCACCGTGATGCGCACCACGTGCTGCAACATATGCCATGGCGCTGACAGACCGACCTGACCAGGCTATGTCATGGACCAAGCACGCCACTAGCCACGCGCTACTTGCTAGCCTAGCTAATGCAGATGAATGAACAAAGTGTTTACATGATAACGATGCAACAATTTAGCTAACACTTCCTCTCCTTATGGCACAAGAAAAGAAGGCCGAGAATAGAGAAGAGAAGGGGAGAAATTAGGTTTTGCCTGTAGATCGCCGCCATATTCATTCCTCACCTAAAACAGGTTTGACATCTTGTTACCTTCTTGTTTTCCCTCGATCCCATGCCTTCCGTCGCTGTTCTTGATGGTGTTGCTATGGGTCGAGTAGATTAGGACGACATGGGGCCTAGCGCGGCGAGGATCGCCACGAGGGAAAAGGTGGGGGAAATCATAACGTGTCTTCATTACTTGCTGTTGGGGTAAGAACTCTCTTTGCCCTATTGTTTTTGTGAGGAATCCATGATAGACTTTAGCGTTTTTCATCAATTGCTTGATGGGGTTAGGATTCTAATCCTGTAATTAAGCTCTGCTATTTATTTCAGATTGTGTAGTTGTTTAAGACCTTTTTTTATGTTCCCAAAAATCATGAAAAATTATATTTGAGTAGTAGACATCAATAACTTTCTTTTGGTATAGAGATCATTTTTGTAGCTGTTTTGGTTTGGGAGATATAATCATTCTTTTGTGATGCATTTGTGCTGTCAGACTTCTGGACAGTTTTAGATGCGTTCCTTTTTACAATATCTTAAGTCCATAATTTCGATGAATGGTCTAAATTAAAGTTGTAATAAATTTTGTAAGATTTCCAAATCGGTAAACTTCATAAATTTTGGATCATTATATCTCCAAATTGATTGGAATTACTTGGACTCCGACTTACTGCTCTCAACTTCATTTTTATTTGTAGCAGCACTTTGCTCGACTTTTATGTATCGTGGATTGAACCCGATTCTCAATGACACTAGACTCTTTGATTTCTTCAATCAGGACCTTCATAGGGCCAATTATAAGATACTTTTGTTTGATGCCCTCCATAGGTGCAGCAGGAACCTCCTTCTTAGGCATCACTACCGGACTCCTTGAGTTTGCCGAGTGTCCGAAACACTCGGCAAAATACCTAAAACACTCGGCAAATTGTTTGTCGAGTGTAACACTCGGTGAACAACACTCGCCATAAACAGTTCCGGCAAAGCCAACTTTGCCGAGTGCCATTTATCGGGCACTCGGCAACCATTTTGTCGTGTGCAGTTTAGCTCTCGGCGAAAAGAAACAGTCATAACGTAAGACCCGCCGTTAACAGCAACTTCGCCGAGTGTCAAACGGCAAGGCACTCGGCAAATTTTTTTTAAATATTTTTGGTTTTTAGAATTCCTTTTTCGCCGAGTGTTGCACTCGGCACATGATAAACATATGCCAAGTGTGGCGCTGTAAGACACTCGGCAAACATTTTTCAAACAGTATTTGTTTTTTAAAAAAAATTCTTTTCGCCGAGTGTTGCACTCGGCAAATGATAAACATATGCCGAGTGTGGCACTGTAAGACACTCGGCAAACATTTTTCAAACAGTATTTGGTATTTTTTTAAAAAATCTTTCGCCGAGTGTCTTGGTGAGAACACTCGGCAAATTGTGTTTGCTTTGCCGAGTGTCTTGGTCATAACACTCGGCAAAGCCTCAGAAATCTGATTTTTTTTTTGGTTTTGCATTACATTTCACAGCACATATATATATCACAGCACAGATATATTACACAACACATATATCACATATATATATCATCTCCACATATCACATACATCACAATAATCCACAATGGTACACAAATGTCATACCACAATACCAACATAAGGTTCGAGTTTAAAGTATCCACCACAAGTGCATTACAAGCATAAGTGCAACACAAGGAATAAGTTCAACACATGAAAAGAAGCAAATCACCAATTAAACCACGGCGACTGCTGCGGTGGGTCATGAGGTACATCGTTTGATGCCGCCGATTGACCTTGCACAAAGAATAGATAAGATTAATTCTCTGGAGAAGCTAATCGATTGGTTAAACTTCCATTAACCAACCATGTCAGTTGAATCGCTTGACACCAAGTACAATATACAATCAGGCACTCCGGCCATACTCCATGATGCTCGTGCAATGAGATTGTCTCTAGTAGATGGTGGTTTCTACACATAAAGATGGTGGATACTTTACTATGTAATCAGGCACTCCGGCCATACACATAAAGATGGGCAACACGTAATCAGGCACTCCGGCCATACACATAAAGATGGGCTACCCAACTTTCCTATAGCACCAGTCTGGGCTCAGTTTCAAAAGGTTTGGTACCATGACTAATCATTAGTCACTCATGTAAAGTTTCAGTACTAGACCATTAAAACTGTTTGACAAAGAAAAAACCATATAAAGGCTTATAAATTGGCAACTAATATTCAGGACTCCATGTAAACTAACCAAGATAGATCTGTTCACTGACCAGTGTGCCTGAACATATCATTGGAGGCACCTGTACAAAGAGCAACTAAAAGATCTCAACATGGAAGGAAAGCTGGTACCATGGAAGCACTCCCGGAGAAGAATATTTTAATGGCGACACAAGACAGATGTGACGTAAAGGCTCCAATAGCAAACCTATTAAAGCCTGAATGTTCTTTTATGGTCTCAAACTATGTTCATTTTATAAAATCTGTAGGCTGTCTAGACTTACTTTACCAAGAGAGCTTAACTGCAGCTGTCTGAACTCTCATTCTAAAGTAGTAACTAGGTAAAAGTATTAATTTTCTGTTAGCTAAGAAAGTTTGCCCCCAACCGAGAGACATACTACGTAGTAGACAAAGTCACAAAGCACAATGCCAGAAGGAAAATTAGTTTTGCAGTCGCAAATAAATGCAGTTGAAATATCAGTTATATACAAAACATTTTTTTCCTTCTTCCATAACTGAACCCAGGATCTAATTTTTGTTAGTCACCGGATTCAAGTACCCCTAAATGATGAGTCCCTCATATATGTTATTGTTTGGGCCTTTGCTCAGAGTCACCGGATTTCTATATTTCCCCTTCCTATCGATCAATATGCACCCCAAATCACAGTAGAGCACCCGGCACTTAGATGTGTTAGCAGCATATCATCAGATCTGATCTCAACCGCTGCAAGAGAGATTCCTGTTTACTGACGATATTAAAAAATGGATTCACAAGGTCCTCAGCACAGGGTGGGAAAAAAACAACGGTAGACAGGAACATGCAACATGATCATGATCGGTATAAACTAATCCAGCCATCCAGACCAAGCGTCTACTTGCACTGAAACTACTAAGTGGCCTTAGATCTGAAAGGAGAAGCGAACAAACAACTGCACCAAGAATATGGTTTTCTTGCTCCCGTTCCATGTCCATAGCAGTGACAAGTCTAGTTTCCCATGCGCTGCTGATGCTTGGCTGCGTGCCCAAGGCAGATCCGATCATTGCAACTGTGCGACCCACTTGCGTGTTTGCTCCAGATAAAAAACGGAAGGAGAGACAAACTGATCTGGTTTCCATCTTCCAATCCTCCTTCGCCGATGCAGGTGACAGCGCTGGAAGCTCACTTTCCCAGCCCAACTGCCCAGTAGAAGTTACAGAACCAACAGATGGGTGACGAACATGCCTGACACAGGTGCAAATGAATAAGAATAACAGCGCTAGCTCCAGCCTCGCTCTACTTGCCATACGTAGCGCACTGCACCACGACGTGCGTGCCGTGCACTCCCGTGAATTCCGGCCGTTGCGTTGCGGGCAGCTAGCTCGCAGCGGCACATGGACGGGGCTCGATCTGTGCCTGTGCTCACTGTTCACTGTCCATGGTCCACGTTTTCTACATGAGCTTGTAGTTTAGTCTACACACACTGCCGGATCGATAACGATCCATTGGCTACAGATTACACACATATCTGGATGGACGCACTTCTAGGCAGGTGTGAACAATCTGTAACTCTGTAAGGCACTTCTAGGCAGACTCCGGCCATACTCCGTGAGGAGATCCATTTAATTCATGGATTTGACCTCTAAATTCAGTTTTTTGGATCTGGATTACGTGGAGGCAAGACGTTTGGCAGGATTCCGATAAAAAAAACGTTTGGCTGGATTTTATGAACTGAAACTGTTTTTAAAATCTAGAGCTGCTGAAGCTCTTCGGCATAGGCCGTAACCCAGACCTACTCCAGATCCCCCAGTGGTTCCATCAGTACACGCAACCAAATTAAGCGAGACGAGGTAGAAGCCTAGAAGGCCAAACGAAGACAAATGTATGCAGGTAGCAGGCGATAAAGCTCCAATCCTTAATTAGTGTGACTTTTCAAGTTTTATCTACAGTCGTACATGTTAAGAGGTAAAGCAGCTAGAGCTGCTGCAGCGAACACGGAACAACACCCAAACCAAGGTAAGCAAAAGGGGCAGAAGTGAACTAGCAGCTCTGCAAACTGCAAATTAACAAGTTGAGTAACCTTTGATGCAAATCACCCCATCATTCCCATTGCTAAAGACTAATCGGCACTGAGGATAGATGTACTCACAGGAGTGTCTTCAGGAGAACGAGGAGGAAGGAATAGCGCTTGTGGCAGAGGTTCACCCATCTTCGCGCCGAGATTTTGCATCCACTGAAACATGTGCTCCTGCCTCTGCCGATCAGCGTCAATCTTCGCCTCCAACGCTATTCTCTGCCTCCTCTCTTCTTCAAGCTCGGCCTACAAAATTTCACCCCAATGTTACAATGGAAATCAAAGGTATGTAAGAAATAATGAACGACGAATAAAAGAGTAATAACCTGCAAAGTCTGCATGGCGTCTTTGTGTCTTTGATCGGTCGTTAGGCGTATGGTATGGGCCTCTGGCCCGTGTCGCTTGCTCGGATCTGGGAGAGAGTGGGGGTAGTGGCCGTGTCGACGACGCTGTCACCAAGCCAGTACCTGCCATGCTTCTTGCCTCCTCCCACCCTCATGACAAGGTCACCTTCGAAATCCTGGGTGCTCGGATCGTACTCGCGGTTTCCTCGGTCATGTATAACCGTTGGATCCTCGGTAAGAATGGAAGGTACCGTAGAATCTTCACGGGGATCTCAAGCTGCCTCTTCTGACCATCACCAGACTCTACCTCCAGGTACCTAGAGGATTGACACTTTGGACAGTACTTTGCTTTCTCGTGTCCTTTCCTAAATAGGACGCACCCCTTCGGACAAGCATGTATCTTCTCATATGGCATCTTGAGTGCACGAAGGAGTTTCTGCGACTCGTACATGCTCTTTGGCATAATGTGAGCTTCTGGAAGCAAGCTACCAATAACTGCCAACGTAGCATCGTAACAATCTCGACTCATGCTAAACTGAGCCTTTAAGGCCATTACCCGTCCAATGGCATCCAGTTGAGAAACCTTTGTGTGGCCGTGAAGGGGTTTCTGTGCCGAAGACAACATGTCATAATACGCCTTTGCGGTTGCCTCTGGCTCCTCCTCCCCACCTTCTTCACCTACGTGTGCTTCGTGAAAGTCATTTAGCCAGTCACCTACCCCGGCATCAGCATCGAAATCTTCGACGCGTGCTCTCACGACCTCCTCTCTCATCCGATCGGCTTCACCGTGGTAGATCCACCGAGTATAATCTGCCGTGAATCCATTCTTGCAAAGATGAGTAGACATGACATCCTTTGGTTGCCGACGCCTGTTTGCACATCTACTGCACGGACACCAAATGGCTGACGCTCCTGGAACTAGGGCAAATGCTCTATCTATGAAAGCCTCCGTCTTCTCAATCCATTCATCAGTCAAAGCACGCTGACTTGGGCGGCCCGTGTACATCCACTCACGGTCATCCATCCTCTGACATATATATATATATATATATATATATATATATATATATATATATATATATATATATATATATATATATATATATATATATATATACCAGCGAGACATTAAGAATCAATTGCATGTACACGATGTTCCTACCATCTAATAGGTCAGGATAGGTCCTAATCCCACCCGAGGATGCGTAGCTGGGGTTAGTCTCCATGGTCTACTCCGATCCGAGACAGAATTTCGGCAGCACCTCCCCGTTGTTCTCCAAATACACGTCCCGGTAGGGAGATTGTGTATCCGGAGAACAACAGGGAGATGCTGCCGAAACTCTGCCTCGGAACGGAGTAGACCATGGAGACTAACCCCATCTACGCATCCTAGGGCTGTCCAAAAAACGTGGACAATTCGAAACAGATACGGTTATCGACATGCAAAGAGCTGCATATTTCTAACCGTATCTCTTTCGAACGGGAGACGCCTAACCGGGTTACGTGCTCTACAAACATGCATGATACAGAAAAGAGGGGTGTTTTATGCCTCACCTCGCTGTCCCGCAAACAGGAGAAGCCTCAACCGCTACAAGGTCCACGCAGTCCTCCCTAAAAGAATAAGTCATTTCACACGAGTAAGTAATTACCTTTATATCACCATAAGATAATGGATACATGAGGTCAGTAAGAAAGACACTTCTAAATAAGAATACCCACGATGATCCAGATTATTCTTCTTGGTTTTTATTTTTTTATCTTACTACTTCCCTGCCCCATAATCTCTCCGCTAATGCTACTGCGCCATTCATGCCATTCAATCTCAGCATGCCGGCATTTATTCAATCCAACGTAGGGGAGTACACAGAAGGAGCTGCCCTCCGTTAGATGCCCAGAGTAAACAGAAACAATTTTATCATCTGTAAAGAAGCAAGTTTCGCATGAAACATTGCTGAAGCTGCATGCTCAATATTTCAATTTACAATTAGATCCAACCGAGTTCAGCTTAGATGTCAAGAAATAGTAGTACATGCATTTGATCTAAATCCGAGTTCAAAATAACAAGTTCAACTAGTCATTTTAAAGTCATCTACTGCAATGAAACTAAGACAGAAATACCGCATGGCAAGCGCAGAGAGAAATCACACATAAAAACCTTCAAGACAGAAATGTTATTGTAAGTTCTAACTTTCAAGGAAAAGATTTATTCTTCAGATATATAACAACTGTGAACTGTCTGATCAAATAGTAACCCAACTTGGCTTGTTGCCTTTACTGAATATATATATGACTCTGTGACTAGCCAACAGGACACATCTAGTTAGAGACCTATCTATGTCGAATTTGCATCAGGAGAATTGAACTCTAGAAAGGCAGAGCTGTGTCCATTTGATGGAGAATCCAAACCACAGTAGCATGGAGCACGTACAAGAGCAGACCCAGTAAGGACATGGGTGCACACATGTACACCCCCATAATTTTTGCAAAACAATCAAAGTTAGCAGGCATAATACATGCATAGTTGCATATACACTTGGAACTAGATGATCAAGATTACTGGTCACAAAGGCAAAGCTGTCTCACGACAACAAAACAATAGTAGATATCACCATCTTGGTAATCAAGATTCAGTCTTCAGTGAAAAGGAAAATTTCAGTTTTCAGTGAAAAGATCTTGGTCCTGGTAACAACAAAGTGGTTAGTTACAGGAATGTCTATCCCGTATATTCCTGACTCTAGCCCTTCTCTTCCTTTGCCCTTATTCAATCCACTAATGCTACTGCTGGTGCTGGGCATCACGCACAGCTTGCAAGTGACAGCATGCTTTGGCTTCTACCCTTACCACACAAGAAGAGAAAGTGAGGGCTGTAACAGCTAGCAAGTAAAGAGATCTCTCTTTAGCTTTGAGTGGTGTCATCTCATGCTTGCCATTGCAATCTGAACTGCACTATAGCCTCAAATGGCTTTATTCTCCTTCACTTCACCAGGATATGATCTAGTTAGCATCTTTTCCTCCACATCTATAACAGGATTGACCTTTGCATCTATCCTCATTGGATGGCACCAAAGAGTGTGTCACCAACAACTAGCTCAAATGGAAAATCCACAGGATTTTATTTTAAGATAAACAACACACACACACACTAAATGGCCAAGAGAACAGCTGCTAGTCCACCAAGTGAGCTTTGTAAAGACAGACATATGACTATATTCATAGGCATGCTACAACTAGGAAGATTGCTAATGAAAAAAACAGCCTACAAATTTGAAATTTGGAGAAGAACGAAGTGCTACAAGGGCATTCATCATGCTTTATAGTAGCTAATTATTTTCATGAATATAGTCATATGCCATTTATCTCACAATACCAAATCCACTCGACGTACAAAAAAAATTCGGCGGCAGGAAATGCACCTCCCATAATTTTCAAAATGATATTTACAAATCAACTGTAGATTAAACTTTAAGCAATCAGACTTCAAAAGGCAAATCTGACTCAAAAAAGGATATCAAGGACAGTAGGAACATAATCAGACTAATAATCACAAATCATGACAACCTGCTAACACCAATTCAAGCATTCATCAGCCATCAACTCTAATTTATAAATTATCTCCATCCTCAAATGAACAGCTATTTTTGAAATCACTCGATGGTGTCTAAGCGAGGACAATATGAGAAGCAAAGTGAGAATACAATGGGGCTTACTGGGAGAATGGGGGAAGCGGTGGGATCTGCGGTGGGCTCTCTGGGCGACGGCTAAGTCTCCGCCGATTCTCTCCACAACCCTAGGGGGCGGTTTCAGGAGGCGTGCTCGCCTGCCCGGTTTCGGTTCATGGCGGGGACAGGCGTGGGCCAGCCGGTGGTGTGTGGAGACCGGCCGGGTGGGGGAGGTCGACGGCCGGGTGGCGGGCGGGGTGGGGAGGAGGGGAGCGGAGTGGGGAGGGGGGGGCGCGGGGGAGCTCGACGGCGGCGGCGGGGAGCACGATGGAGTGGGAGGGAGGAGGCGTGGGGGAGCTCGACTCGGCAGCCTTGGGAGGGAGGTCGACGGCCACCGATGGAGTGGGGAGGGAGTGGAGTGGGGAGGAATGGAGAAATGGCGAGCCGCCCCGCGGCCTATCTATTTTATGGCCCTATTTGCCGAAAGTGTCGGCCCGACACGACACTCGGCAACGCGTTTTAAAAAAAATTCCATCCAGTTTGTTGAGTGTCACCGATGGCGCACTCGGTAAACTACTTAAAATCCTGTTCTCCTTAAAAATTCCATCAGTTTGCCGAAAGTGCCACCTATGCAAAGCACTCGGCAAACTTATTTCTATATTTCATGTTGCCCTTTTCTTTCCTCTACTTAATTACTTTCCTCTATTTCATGTTTCACTAATTTCATGAAATGAACTTGCATTACACTTTGTTAGGTGCACTCACAAATGTATATTTCAAGCTTGTACAAAAATTGGACTATTATTTCATGTGTTTGTATATCACGCATCTAAAATTCAATAATTGCGACGAAAGAATTAAAATTACGAAATGGCTCCGAAAAATTGCTAAAAATTCACAAGAAGCGATCTTTGTTCTCTATTGTATATACAAAAAATTTTGAAGTGAAACTCCAAATCGACATTCAAATTGTCTCCTCATCTTACCGGATCTTTCTCACATCTCAGAAACTTCTCCGGAGATGATCCGATTTGTAAGCAACGTACATGTCAACTTTGCCGAAACACTCTCAATTTTTTACCATAGCCTCCACGTATGATATCATGACAACTCGACGAATTTCGTGATTTTCAGACTTCGTTTGCTTTTTATAGAATTTTCAGACGTTTCCGCCACGCTTTTCTGCTCATGTTTCGCGAACACAATGTTCGAAATTTCTGGTCTGGCTCTGGATACGGTCTCAAAACAGACTCAGTGACAAGAATATCATTTTTTATTCACTTTTTTGGATATTCGAAGCACTTGCAGTTCAAATCCAAAAAATTACCGAAAATTCATTTGACTAAAATAAATTGATGAAATATAGTAAAATAACTCAGAAATGTACAAAACTTCAACACAGAGCAACATGTATTGTAAGACAATAGTACAAAAAGTTTGGGGGGCAAAATCAAAAAAAAAAATTGTTTGCCGAGTGTCAAATGCTGACACTCGGCATATAACAGAATTTGCCGAGTGTCGCAAGGTGACACTCAGTATAGATGTGGGTTTGCCGAGTGTCGTATTTTGACACTCGGCATATAGGTGGGTTTGCCGTGTGTTAATGTGTGACACTCGGCAAAATGATAATGGAGGTCGACGGTGTTACCCGGACATGAAGTTGCCGTGTGTCTATTCTTTGCCGAGTGTAGGCACTCGGCGTAAAATGTTATGCCGTGAGTTTTGTTGTTGTCGAGTGTCGTCTTTGGGACACTCGGCAAACATCATGTTTGCCGAGTGTCCGAAATCTTGCCCACGGCAAAGGTGGGGACACTCGGCAACTTAGGTGTTTCCGGTAGTGCATATATACTTGCTTCGGAGGTGATTGGACTTTTTTTATAGGCCGATTCATTGAATTGGCCTTCTGCTTGCTATACTTGTTCAAAAGTCGATCAAAAAATGATTGTAATTGCACCTCCTTTCTAGAATCATTGACCTTATTTGTCTTCCAAGTTCCAATCTCCAGTTGCCTTGGTTTTTAGGTGCACGGGTGTCTTTGATTCACCTTAATTACGCCAGATCGACAATTCGGTCTGGCTGTTTTTTGCTTTCTATTGCCCTAGACAGCAGCAATATCATCTTTTAGCTCTCTAGCAAGACTTTTCACTGGCCATTTTAATATTTTCCCGGGCATCCACAGACTTCTCAATAATCACTATTTCGCAGCCAGAGTTCTTCTCAATCTTGGCGTGTTCCCTAGGATCTCCAATTATCATATTCTTTCCTGTAGTAGACTCGGCTTGATAGAGCCAAACCAGGGCAGCAGGATTCTTCCATTCAAGAGCATTAACCGGGAAGGGCATTGTGTCAACCTGCATCTCTGATAGACTCAATCAGCCTTCACTAATAGCCGATTGGACTTGCCACCGAAAGATATAGCAATCCTTAGTAGCATGAGAAGCGAAATTATGCCATTGACAATATGCACAGCGCTTCAATTCATCAATTGGTGGCAAAGGATGCAACAACTTAATGTATCCATTCTTCAACATTTCATCAATGATTTGATGGCTCTTGGACACATCAAATGTAAATTTCAACTTCTCTTGCCGATTCTTGTGAATCGGCTTGAGGCAAGAGCAAGGAACTAATTTAGCTATTCTGGTATTTATTAAAGTACACGGATACTGTTGTAGCTTTCACCTGGGAGTATTCCAAGGTATCCAATTCCACGGGGAACGTGAGTGAACTAGACTTATAGACAAGACCGTCCTCTGATTGCAAAGACGTAGGAGATGCATAGAGGGGATCTATATGGTTATGATAAGATAGGGTATGCCAATGTGAGCATTGATGAACTAGCTAAGGGCAAGTACTAGGAAGTTGAGTTAGATCTCCCCGAGGATGAGGAAGGAAGACACTGGGGCTGAATTTGGGTTGCTTTGTTGCCTGGCGCAAGTTCTACATATCCTTTGGCTTGGATTCGGAATCCGACGACGATGAGGATGATGAAAGGGGGCAATGAGACCACGGTCACTGCAAGGAAACAGGGAAGCAAGTACTCCTCCATCACCTTAAAGGGGCATAAGCCCCCAACACTGCCACAACCCAAGCCTCGCTTGATTGATCCATCTAATAGGAGTAGAACTCAATCATCTAAGAAGGATGAATTGAAGACGCCCCCAAAGCCGATCTTCCCTGCTGTGTCTAGGAAAAAGGAAATGAGCACATGGTCACTGTTTTTGCAACAAAACAAAATGGCAGAGGAAGATCTTGCAAAATTTTGAGCTTGGGCAAGATAGAGAGGAGGCGCCATGTGTATGGCAGTTTAAGCTAGGGTGTGATCTGGTGGCTCCCGGACAAGTCCCAACATTAGAATCGAGAATGTTGTAGCTACATGATTGATAGAAACAACAAAGCGGTGTCATGCTCGAGGCAAGATATAACAATAGACATTTTCACATGGGACAAGACGTATTGTGGATTGAGTTTATGGAATTGTATCAATTTTGCTAAATGTCCACCCTCGAAATGCATATCATGTGCTTGTGGATCATGTAAGCTTCATTACTATATGCATTTTACAGCACCAAGTTGAATGTCTAACAACTACACATTGTTTTGTAGGATGGAGGCACACACATGAAGGTTGAGAGGGGTTAACATAGGCTTGTTGAATCTAGTGATGTATAGTGACAAGACAATAACAAACAATACCACTATCAATGAATTGACAAAGGGCTTACTTGCCCAGCAAGACAAATCCTCCATACTTCTAGCCTACAACTGCAATTTAGTGTGTTGTAAATGCCTAATTTTCTACTCCATTACATATTTTAGGGTTGAGCTTATTTGACAGCACGACGTCGTGAATGCAGCAACCATTATGTCCTTCTTGACATCAACCTAGAGAAATGCACTCTTATCGTTTTTGACTCTCGAATAGGACCACGAAAGCATATTCAACCCTTCGTTGACACATTGAACAAGTAAGACAAGCTACTCCTACATTTTGCCAACTATAAGATTGTTGTTAGCTTTGATTATCATATGTCACTCTCATGAACTTGTCACACAGGTCCTTTGAGAAGTACAAGAAAAAAGGGCAAGAAATATCAACCATTTTGGAATTTTGGGTTCACTGTACACAAGGCCAATTCAATCGCAACACAACCCTCTGGCAATGACCAATGCAGATTCTATGTCATGCATTACATGCACACCCTCGTCCTAGATGGCTACTTCGGCACACAGGTTCTCCCCCTTTAGTCAATTGATGACCTAGCAACCTAATTAGAGTGTAAAGCAATGCATGTCTTAACTGTGTTTCTCTTTTTTCTTCTGTTGCAGAAACTAGGTTCAAGTACAGTAGAGTTGACCGATTTGGAGATATCTAGGATGCAAGAAGAGCTTGCCGGTTTCATTATGGACCAAATCATGAATCTAGACGGAGAGCACTTCCTTATTTAATCATGGTGCTAATTAAAGTTCTTCACATTGTAATGTCGTTAATCAAGGTGCTAAAGTTCTTCACATTGTAATGTCGGTTTCATTATGGATGATCTTATATTTGTTTGTGTTCTCAAAAATATGTTGTTGTCGTTGGATTTGTTGTATAGACTTGTGTCTCGGCGGTGGTGTATGTTTGGATACATTGTGTGTATATATGTTGCTCGCCTGATGTCAGCCAAATATATTTGTTTTATTATTACAACTGTATTATGAACAATACCGTACCACTGCCGACCAATCTAAATCGTTGGTGATATGGCAAAACCCGGCGGAGATGATAGTGCTAACACCAGCGATAAGGGACACATTACCGCCGGAACAAACTCAATGGCGGCGGTGATGCCGCCCTCGTCACCGCCGGATGGAACGCCAACCGGCTGCGCTGGTACCTACATCAACCGGACCATATGCTAGTCCGACGTTGATGTCTCTATCATCACTGCTGGATGGTACGCCTAACAGACGTTGATGTCTTCACATGTAACCATCGGATGGTACTCCCGTCCGGCGTTAACATCTCCATCACCTCCACCGGATTGTTTGACTACCGGCAGTGTTATGCGACCGATTGCTGCCAGATCAAACTCCTATGCGGCCATGATGAAAACAACAGCACCGCCGGATTGAGAGATGATCCAGCGATGATGAACAAGACCACCACCAGTGTTATCACTAACGACTTTAGCCAAAGACCATCAAAACCAGCTGTGAAGGGGGATTTAGAAGCGGCGGTGTTGAATATACTGTAGTCATGTGTTTGGCTTTTCTAAATACATTGTTTTTATTATGTATTTAGACATGACGTATATTGAAGTGCATAGCAAAAGCTACATGAGAAAGAGTCGCACATTGCCATACATGGAGCACGACTCAGGGTCTGCTGATAAAAGAGCAGGCGACAGTACGGCTGGCGATGCTCTAAGAGAAATGGAAGAATGAAAAGGGCCAAAAAAAAGTGTGCAAAACAGTATATTGCCATAGAATTGACCTCCAATATGAATAATTGTTTTTATCAAATACTACATAATTTCAGCAAGATCAAATAGATTAAATGTTGTACTCCAACATAAGTTTGGTATTGCATTTTTTTAACTTTACTTGTTGTAACCAAGACATAAAAATTCCAATGTATTCCTGGTGGATTTAGTAAACCAAAGACAGCCTGTTGTAACCAAGAGCCGATCCGGAACTGACACAAAAAAAAGGCACGGTATCCATGTCGAGAAATTAATTCCTTGAGCTCAATGGTGATGGTCACCGAAACCTCCAAGACAACTTGGGGATGACTGACGCCTCTCGAGTCTTCCTCCATTATATATATAAAAAAATAGTACGTAGTACTACGTAGGAGTAGTTGGTTAAGGTTAGTTTTCAGCATTCAAGACGCGATGACTGACCCGCCTGTCAAGTCTTCCTCCATTAAAAAAAATAGTACGTAGGTAGGAGTAGTTGGTTAAGGTTCCTTTTCATCATTCAAGACTTTCTGTGGGCTAGCAGGGTTGACGACAAGTCGGAGTACTCGAGTAGTTAGCTAAGGTTCCAATTCGTCTTCACTGTTAATATAAATCCTACAACTGGTTGATTGATGAGAGATTAATCATCAACATTTACAAAGCTAACATTGACAATATTTGTTTTTGAAGGAATGCCATTCGACGAGCTTGTTTCCATGAGCAGTATTTTTCGATCAGCCACCAACCAAACATGGCCTCAAGCGTTGCTGCGTGTCGTCCTTATCAAAACAATAGAAAATGAATAGCAACTTGTCAATGCATATATTTCTGATATTTTCCTCGATGAGCCGTTGGATCGCACTGTTAAATCTGTAAAGAAAAATTGTAGTCGTCGTCATTATCATCATCATCATATATATTTATATATATATATATATATATACATATATTTATTAAACATGAGATCCTTTGGACGGAGGGAGTACAAAAACATATTGGTTGAGAGCTGAGACAAGCTGACAGGTGACGGCACCCTTACCTATACTTCGAAGAGGAGCGGGTGTGGACTTGGCGTGGCGACGACTAATAACCTGCCTCTCAAGTCTTCCTACAATTGCAAATACTCCAGGAGTTAATTAGGATTCCTTTAAGCATTGGCGACTCGCTTTCTATGGGTGTGTGCTGTTGACAAATTGAACTTAGGGTGCGTTTAGTTCCCAAAATTTTTTGGGTTTGGCTACTGTAGCACTTTCGTTTGTATTTGATAATTAGTGTCTAATTATGGACTAATTAGGTTCGAAAGTTTCATCTCGCAATTTCTCACCCAACTGTGCAATTAGTTTTTTTTTCATCTACATTTAATACTTCATGCATGTGCCGCAAGATTCGATGTGACACTTTAAGTTGAAAATTTTTGAAAACTAAACATGCCCTTAACAAATGGAAATGGAGGACCGCATACGTTAGTTAGACTAGTAAATGTGCGTTAGATGAGGCAGGACCAACAAGCAGGTGTAGGTAGTACTCGTTTTCTTTGATGCGACGTGGACCATGTATTTTTCAAGAAATTTGTTTCCAACAATTTCTATGAAGTTTTTCATATTTAGAGTGGTAATAATAATATAAAACAACATAAGTTTTTTGTGGTTAAACTCATTAAGATGTACAATATGAAATGCTTAAATAAGAAATGAATAGTGGACACCAACGGCGTGTCCACGTGATCTAGGAGGGGAGGCAGTAAAGATGGCAACTGGCCCCGATACCCGATAGCCGACGGGTATTTGATCTATTAGGAGATGGGGATAGGATCATATCTTTACCCGTGGTCATCTAAATGGACAAGAATCCATCCCGATAGGTATAGCGGGTACAGAAACGTTCCCTGTTTACTCGTCCCCATTATCCGTTGGGGAACCCGACTATTTGAGCTGTCATGCAAGTATTAGGCCCAAAGAAGCTCAATATAGGTATTTTGGCCCAAATCTGAATCATCATATATATAGTTTGTGTGTTATAAAACCCTAGTTCAATTTTTCCTCACCATCTCCGCCAGTAGCATAAGCACGCCTGCCTCACGAGCGCTCATGCCCCTCGCTTTCTTAGTTCGGTCTCTCTGCCACCTTTGCTCGTCCTCCTCGCAACCTCGCTCCTTCTCCTCGGTATCTCTGAGACTCCGACACTTATACCCGGGTGAAGAAGAAACGTCTCCGATTGCAAAGCTGCGACCCCAAGTGTCCTTGTTTATCGGGTATGCAGTACCCGTCGGGTATCTGTTACCCGACCGATGCCCGACGGGTACGGGGATGGGCAAGAATCTATACCCGGGACAATTAACGGGGATGGGGACGGGATGAATTCTCCATAGCGGAGAAGAGAACGTTCCGGCGATACCCGACGGGTACATCCCCGTTGCCATCCATAGGAGGCAGTGGATTCGGATCATTAAAACTGGAGGAATTTACCTCCTGGACACCAAGAAAGAGTGGTTTTGTGTGCAGCACATCACACTCGTCATTTTAGCCTACCGAACACGGCTAAAATGTGCATTTGTGTACAGCACACCACGCTTATTAAAAAACTGTTTTTGCATGGGTGGAGAAAGCGTGTCTGGTAAAAATGAACCAAAATGCCCTCACCAGCAGCATCAGTGGGCTACACCTTCGCCGCTTCGCCGTACGTCCACGCATATGGCCGGGAGTAGCAAAGCAGAAGGCAGAGCTATCGACGTGGCTAGGGAGTGCGGCGTCGGTCATCCTGGCCAAATTTGGTCCGACTCGAGCACCTCAAGACGAGGAGGTGGAGTGCGTCCGCGAGACAGTGGTGCAGCGTGGTTCGCGTCCATGTCGCTACCCAAGGAGGCAAGGAGCTCGATCGGCTGAGCTGCTCACGGCCAAGAGCCGCGTGCCGTATCGGTGTGAAGATATCGAGAATTCGAGATCCTCAAATCACAGATCCATCCACGAACGTTGCTAAGTCGTCGGCGGGCGTGTTGAGGCCGTGACAGCGAGGGACGCGCTGGCACCACGTCACACATGTGCTTATCTGGGCAAGGCAGCGTAGGCGCAAGTGGCGCGCGGAGCATGCCATCGCAGCAGACTTGGAAGGTCATCGTCGGTGGCTATGGTCGCTAAGAAATCAGCGTGCACGGAGCAAGTGTGGAGGCCTGCTGGTACCCTCGAGGTAACGTTGCCACTGGATAACCATTGTCCATATCCAAACCCGTACCCATGTTATTTGGGGAGGGTATGGATTATCCAGTTGTCTACCGGTACGGGTAGGATAATATAGGTGTTACCCATTTAGATGCTGCGGCCCAGAACTGAGCGGAGGGAGAGAAGGAGCAGCTCCTGGCAAAGGAGAGGCACACTGTCAGAGGGTGAAGGAAAAGGACGATTCCAGCAGTCCGCGACGCCCTCTACTGCACGCTCTCTCCAAGTCGCTAGCCTCCGTCCTCCATGAACCTGGAAGCTAGGACGCTAGCACCGAGACAAGACTCCAGCAGATGTCCCATGGGCAGCGGTGGCACAAAATGAGCAAGGGCAAAATCATCCATTTTTCATGTCCTCTCTCCTTTCCCAGGTTGAAAATGCGGGCGGTACCGTGTGTGCTGCACTAAAGCATCCTTCTCACCGTGTCCAAGGAACAAAATCAAGAAGTGCAGTGTGCGCTACACAAAACCGATCTTTTGCGGTGTCCCAGAGACCAAAGGCCCTTAAAACTGACTTGAGGATCTACTCAACATTTCACAAGAAAAGCCTATTCATACTATGGAGTGTGCACTACTGGAGACGGCCTCTTTGCCGAGGGCTTCTGGGTTTACGGAGGGCTAGATCTCGGGCACTCGGCAAAGGGGTCTTTGAGCTAGGTCCTCAGCAAAAAAGCCTTTGCTGAGGGCCTGGCCCTCGGCAAACAAACGGCCCTCGGCAAATTGGCCCTCGGCAAATATGGCCGGATGGGTCACGGCGGCCACTGGCGTCAGTTTTTGCCGAGTGCCCGCCGTCAGGCACTAGGCAAAGATTTTTTATTTTTTTTAAATATTCTTTGCCGAGGGCCATTCTCCACGCCCTCGGCAAAGATTTTTTATTTTTTTTAAATATTCTTTGCCGAGGGCCATTGGCTAGGCCCTCGGCAAAGATTTTTTTAAATATTCTTTGCCGAGGGCCATTGGCCAGGCCCTCGGCAAAGACCCCCTTTGCCGAGGGCCAGGCTAGACCCTCGGCAAAGAGTTTTTTTTTGTTTTTTGAACCCAGTTTTTTTGTGGTGCTATAATACATTATTTAAATCTCAATTTTAAAATTTGGGCCAAATTTGACTTTTTTGATATCTTTCCCTTATCTATTTCTTTTCGTTGATTTTTTTCGAATATTTCAAATTTGAACTGCAGGTGGATGGAATAATGCAATTTAGTGATTCAAAAAATGTTATTCATGGTATTTAGTGTATGTTGAGTCCCTATCCACGAACTCGCATCAAATTTAGGGCATCTTCTTCACGTAACATGACGAGGAACTTGTCGGAAAAGTGTTTTTAAATTATATAAAATCCATGAATAACATTTTTCGAATCACTTTTCCGACAAGTTTATATAATTTAAGTCCATGGATTTTATATAATTTAAGAACACTTTTCCGACAAGTTCCTCGTCATGTTACGTGAAGAAGATGCCCGAAATTTGATGTGAGTTCGTGGATAGGGACTCAACATACACCAAATACCATAAATAACATTTTTCGAATCACTAAATTGCATTATTCCATCCACCTGCAGTTCAAATTTGAAATATTCAAAAAAATTAACGAAAAGAAATAAATTAGGGAAAGATATAAAAAAAGTCAAATTTGGCCCAAATTTTAAAATTAAGATTTAAATAATGTATTATAGCACCACAAAAAAAACTGGGTTCAAAAAACGAAAAAAAAACTCTTTGCCGAGGGTCTAGCCTGGCCCTCGGCAAAGGGGGTCTTTGCCGAGGGCCTGACCAATGGCCCTCGGCAAAGAATATTTAAAAAAAATCTTTGCCGACGGCCCTAGATCTGGGCCCTCGGCAAAGGGCCCAAACCTAAATCGGCCAGCGGCCCAAATTCCCCGCGCGCAGACAAAAAAAAACTTTGCCGCGGGCCTAGCCTGGCCCTCGACAAAGAATATTAAAAAAAATAAAAAATCTTTGCCGAGGGCTCTCGATCTGGGCCCTCGGCAAAGGGCCAAACCAGAATCGGCAGTGCCCAAATTCCCGCCCACAGAACTTGACGCGCTGGCAAGGCCCCACACGCCTGCCCGCCATGAGCCCTGTTGCCCACCACCACCGCCCCCTGCCCCTGTGGCCCACCGTGTGCCCTGGCCGCCCCCACGCCTGCCCCGCCACCGCCACCCCAGCGCCCCGGCCACCGGCCGCCAGAGGAGGAGGAGGAGGAGCAGGCCACTGGAGGAGCCCCACCCCGCCGCTCGCCTCAACCCACCGGAGGTGCCCCACCGCTGCCGCGCCGCCCACCCACGCCCACCGGCCGGCCCACCCCGAGGAGGAGGAGAACCTCCGCGCCATCCGCCGGCCACCGGAGAAGGAGGAGGACCCTGTGCCACCCGCCAACCCCGTCCACGCTGTCCGCCGTGCCCGCCACCGTTCCGAGCAGAAGGTGGGAGAAAGGGAGGAAGAGGAGAAGGGGAACAGGAGAAGAGAGGAGGCCGAGAAGGGAGGAGGAGGTGGTGCCCCGCCCCGGCCCCTTGACGCCGCCCCGTCCACGACCCTCGCCCCATCTGCGGCCTCCGACGTCCCTCCGACGTCCAGGTATGCCCTTCCCTCGCTTCATGGTGTACAATGCTGGTGAAGGAGGAGGTCTAGGTGGAGGTCGAGGTGGTGGTGGCATGCAATTGTGGAGGTGGAGAAGGAGGGTAGTGTGTTCGTTGAGGTGGTGGTGCTGTGGTCGTTGTGGTGGATGTGGTGGTGTGGTCATGGTCGTTGTGGTGGATGTCATGGTGTGGTCGTGGTGGTGGTGGTGGTGGTGGTGGTGTGGTCGTGGTGGTGGAGGTTGTGGTGGTGGTGGTGTGGTCATGGTGGTGGTGGTTGTGGTAGTGTGGTGGTTGTGGTGGTGGTGGTGTGGTCGTGGTGGTGGAGGTGGTGGTGTGTTGGTGGTGGATTAATATATATCTTGCTATCGGCCATCGTGCCGTATTTGTTCCCTTGATATGTGGTTGTTGGCCATCGTGCGCTTTTTTTTTTTAGAGTTTTGGAAACCTCCCGTGCATGAGGGAGGTTACGCCAAAATTTGCAACTTATAGTATTGTGTTTCTTCTTTTGCAGAGAAGATCACGTCAGAGGGGACTCAGCGACCCCGATCCTCTTCGTCGGCGCGCTTAGTGGTCTCGCTCAACAAAGATCGCCTCATCACTTATCTCAACTCGCCCTCGCCCGCTTAGCGACTCCACCACCACCCTAGGTATAAATAAGCCCTCCTCCCATATCATTGTCTTAGATTGCATAACCCAGTTAGGCGTCTCCCGTTCGAAAGAGATATGGTCGTAGGTATGCGGATCTTTGCATATCTACGACCGTATCTATTTCGGATTGTCCACGTTTTTTGGACAGCCCGCAGATACGTAGATGGGTTAGTTTCCATGGTCTGCTCAGGTCCGAGACTGAGTTTCGGCAGCTCTTCCCTGTTTTTCTCCGGATACACACTCTCCCTGGCAGGACGTGTATCGGGAGAACAGCGGGGAGGTGCTACCGAAATTCTGTCTCGGAGAGGAGCGGAGCCTAGAAACTGACCTCATCTATGCATCCGTGGGTGGGATTAGGACCTATCCTCACCTATTAGACATTAGGAACACCGCGTAGATGCAATTGATGGTCACAATACTTTGTGATGTAAATGTTAAAGGATGGAGAACCGTCAGTGGATGTACACGGGCTGGAGAAGTGGCAGTGACTATGACTATGAATGGGTGAAGGGGACAGATCGTTTCTTGAAACATGCATTTGGCCCAGGAGCAGGAGGACATTCTCTAGTTTGGTGTCCCTGCAGCAAATGTGACAACAGGAGAAAGGTAGACGAGAAGACCATGGGTAGACATCCTGTGTTCAATGGTTATACGCCTGGCTACTAGCAGTGGATCTACCATGGTGAAGCAGATCGTATAAGAGCGGAGGTGGTGAGAGCACGCCTCGAGGCTTTTGATGATGATGTCGGGGTAGCAGACATGCTAGATGATGCCCACCAAGCTCACTTTGCTGAACGACGTGAGAAGGAGGAGATGGAGGAATCCGCAAAGGACTTCTACAAAATGTTGCACTCAGCACAGAAACCCCTTCACGAGCGTACAACGATTTCTCAGCTGGATGCGGTTGGACGCGTAATGGGGTTGAAGGCCGAGTTAAACCTGAGTCGAGAAGGCTTTGATAAGATGTTGGCCGTGTTTGGCACCATGCTACCGGAGAAGCACACTTTGCCGACGAACTTGTACGAGGCAGAGAAACTCCTTCGTATGCTTAAGATGTCGTATGATAAGATACATGTTTGTCCGAAGGGGTGCGTCCTATTTAGGAAAGAACACAAGGACGCAAATTACTGTCCGAAGTGTAAATCCTCTAGGTACCTAGAGGTAGACTCTGGTGATGGTCAGAAAAAGCAGCTTCCGATCCCCGCGAGAGTGCTACGACACCTTCCTTTCCTATCGAGGATCCAACAGCTATTCATGATCGAGGAATCCGCGAAACAGATGACATGGCACAAAGATGGCAAACGGTACAATCCTGGGAAGATGGTACATCTGTCTGATGCTGAAGCATGGACGTACTTCAATGACAAACATCATGACAAAGCAGCTAAGGCCCGTAATGTACATGTCGCGCTGGTAACAGATGGGTTCAATCCTTATGCAATGATGGCTACCCCATACACATGCTGGCCCATTTTTGTTATCCCCCTCAATCTCCCTCCCGGCATCTCCTTTCAACGGCATAACGTATTCTTGTCGTTGATAATTCCTAGACACCCGGGGAGTAATATGGGTGTGTTCATGGAGCGTGTGATTGATGAATTGATCCACGCTTGGGAGAAGGGGGTATGGACATACGACCGAGCTACAAAGACAAGCTTCAAAATGCACATTTGGTACCACTACTCCCTGCATGACTTCCTGGCGTATGGGTTATTTGCCGCCTGGTGTGTTCATGGGATGTTCCCATGCCCAATATGCAAGGAAGCTATGAGGTTCATTTGGTTGAAGAAGGGTGGCAAGTATTCGTCGTTCGACCAGCATCATCAGTTCCTCCCTCTAGACCATGAATTCAGAGAAGACATCAAGAGCTTTACGAAAGGTCTCAAAGTGACAGACCCTAAACCGCACTTGAGGACTGGTGCCGAGGTTCGTGCTCAGATAGATGCTCTCGTGCCCAATGAAGAAGGTGGTTTTGTGGGATATGGTGAGGAACATATGTGGACTCATAAGTCCGGCTTGATGAGGCTCCCCTATTTCGATGACCTTCTTCTGCCACATAATATTGATGTAATGCACACTGAAAAGAATATCGCCGAGGCACTTTGGGGAACTCTCATGGACACTGACAAGTCTAAGGACAACATTAAGGCTAGAGTGGACCTAGCGACGTTGTGCGATAGACCGAATCAAGCGATGCAGCCTCCTAGTGGCCGAAACAAGAACTGGAAAAGGCCTAAGGTCAATTTCATCTTGCAAATCGATCAAAGGAGGGAAGTACTAAAATGGATCCAGACATTAATGTTCCTAGATGGATATGCAGCGAATCTTAGCAGGGGAGTGAACTTAGGCACTCTGCGAGTCAACGGGATGAAGAGTCATGACTATCACATATGGATTGAGCGGCTTCTTCCGGCGATGGTCTGAGGCTATGTCCCTGAGCATGTTTGGCTAGTGTTGGTAGAGTTGAGCTTTTTCTTTCGCTAGCTTTGTGCCAAGGAGATATCTCGGACCGTCGCTCAGGACTTGGAAAAAGCGGCACCTGTGTTGCTCTGTAAGCTGGAGAAGATCTTTCCACCGGGCTTCTTCTTGCCGATGCAACATCTGATTATGCACCTCCCGTCCGAGGCACGTTTGGGGGGGCCCGTGCAGGCCCATTGGTGCTATCCAATCGAGAGATGTCTAAAGACTCTTCGCAAAAAATGTACAAATAAAGCCAGAATTGAGGCTTCCATTGCAGAGGCATGCCTTCGGGAGGAGGTGGCAAACTTCACAACGCAATACTACAAGCCGAACCTTCCTAGCAATCATAATCCACTCCCTCGTTACAATGCTGGCGAAAATGAATCGACCCTCAGCCTTTTCCACGGCCAACTCGGTAGCACAAGTGGATCAACCCCGAAGCTATTGGGAAATGAAGAGTGGCGCAGTATCATGCTATATGTGTTGAATAACCTTACCGAGGTGCAGTCGTTCATCAAGTAAGTTCTCAACGAACTTGTTTCAATACACCGTCACTATTCTGCATCCAACCCCATTGATTCTCGTTTGGATAGGGAATTTGTTCATGAATTCTGGCATCAATCAAGGGATCCTACCTCGCATGAACAAGACACCCTTGTTTCATGGGGTGCGGGAGCGGGGAGGCCTGATTTCATTTCTTGGTTCAAACAAAAGGTAATGTCCAATTTAGCTCGTACGTTTGATCATCCAAGGTGATCGTACGTTTGATTAATATAACGATCTATCATGCTTCACCTTGCAGGCCCAGATCGGTTCGTCCATGAGTGACGAGTTGAAACAGGTTGCAAACGGCAATGACGTTAGGGTGAAGTCATTTACCGGCTATGACGTGAACGGATATCGCTTCCACACAACAAGTTATGAGCAGATTCGGCCTAAATGAAAAACCACAAATAGCGGAGTTTGTACGCCCGGCACTGATGGCCTCGACTATCATGGTAGAGTTGAGGAGATCTATGAACTCTCATTTCATGGAGACAAACCTCTTAAACCTATCATGTTCAAATGCCACTGGTTTAATCCTCGATCAACGAGACGAACCCCTCATCTTGGGCTAGTCGAGATTCGAGAAGATTCCATCTATCGTAGAAAAGATGTCTACATTGTGGCTCAACAGGCCATGCAGGTGTATTATACTCGATACGCCAACCAAGACAAAGAGGATCTTAAGGGTTAGGCTATTGTGCACCAGGTATCTCCACACGGTAAACTACCTGCCCCAAAAGATGATGATTACAACTTCAACGCAAACACATATGATAGACAGTTCTATCAAGAAGATGGGCTACCAGGCACGTTTGGGATAGTCTTACCCGAAGCAATCGAAATGGAAGTAGACAATGAAATGGTTGATGGCGAGGTCGATGGAGATGTGGTGGTAAATGCCAAGGACATAGCAATGCTTGAGTGATTACTTCTAGGCAATGACTACGATGACAACATAGAACCTTCGGATAGTGTTGCCCATTTGGACAATTTTGACAGATGATGAGACCTATGATCCCAATCATGAAGATTATTCCTAATACATGTAATACTATGTTTTTTTAATTTGTGTTTTGTTTATATATTTTGAATCTATTTCTAATATATGTACTAATTAGTCTTGTTCATTCTTTGTGATTGCAGGTGATTGAACAAAGATGGCGAGCAGACGTCCACGCCGTGACACGCCCTCGGTTTACGGGAGAGACCGCCCTCTCCTTCGAGGTGAGGGGTCGTCGTCCGGGGCAGCGTCCGCAGGAGGTGACGAGAGGAGGACCAGGGGCAGCAGCCGCAGGAGGCAGCGGTCTCCTCCCTCGCCACGTGACAAGGTGCTGGAGGAGGAGCACGTGACGGCCATGGCAACATCCTTGTTGGAGGACGAGAGGGGTCAGCAGATGGGCGAGGTAGGCGAGGCACTCGAGGGCGAGGGAGGCGAGGGGCTCGAGGGCGACGGAGGGGGTACCGCTACCCGGACTCCCTACGAGCGAGGTCCCACGAGCCTCCCTCCGGTTCCGCTTCCTCACAACCGCCCAGTGATTCGGCCTATGGCAAAGAGGTAAGTAACTATAGATGTTATCACAATTACTTCATAAGATATGTTGGAAATCATAAGAGAAACTGATAAATTTTCTTAATCACTTGTGCAGGGCCTGGTTGATTTTGTCAGGTACTTCAGCACGCACCCCCACGAGCATCCTTGGTGTTTTGTGCAGGAAATGGTACCTTGGCATTGTGCAACTGTCCGAAGAGCCGGTGGTGCGGGAGCCGGCCTCCAACGGGGACAGGTACGCGCTGGTCACGGATGACACTTACCGCAACAAGCAGGAGCGGGTATTGGTGGAGTTTTGGGTAAGTTTCTCTCTCACAACATTGCTTAATACATCTCATTCATTGGTTAAATGTTTTATTGAAATAATGAATGGATACATCGGTTTTGTATGCAAAAAATTTTCAAGGCCAAAGAAGGACTTGAGGCCCAGGCGGATCGGGCGGCTGTCGCAGCTTGTAGGAAGTACATCACCGAGATGCACCACCATGGGCGCATCCAAGCCCACATAGACTACTACAGGTCGGTACTTAAGCAGTCCCTCCCCAAGCCTCAAGCAAGATTGATTACGCTGACCCAGGACCAGTACCTTGAGGTAGGCGAATAACATTCATAATGATTCATTTTGATATTAAGTAGGTTCAATTTCATCTTCTTATATGTCAAATACTCGATGACTTGTAGGTGATTCCCTGGTGGTGCCGATCGTATCCCGAGTGCTGGGCCATGATCGTGGACAAGTGGTTATCACAGGACTTTGTTGACACGCATGAGAGGCAGCGGGAACAGCGTCTGATGAGGCAAGGTCCAACTCACCATCAAGGCAGCCGCAGCCTCCTCGGATACAAACAAGCATACGTAAGTGATTTCTTTCATTTATTTTGATCCTCAATTCTGCTTGATTTCTCACCATCTTCCTGTCTTTCTCGCAGGAGGCTGCGCACCCGGGCGAGGAGGTCTCGGAGTTCTCTGTGTGGGCTATGTCCCACATGGGTAGGGCGTCGTCCTCTGTCTCCTTCGACCCGGCTGCCCCGCCCTAGGTGTACTCCGACTTAAAGGTGTACACTAAAGTCCAAGAGTACACATCCTCGGTATGGGAGATCTATGGGGAAGATTACAATGTGCGCACTGAGCCCATTGATGCAGAGATGATCATGAGGCTCGGAGGAGGCAAGAAGCATGGGCGGCTATGGATTGCAGACGGCGCCATCGACTCCACCACTGTTCCCTCCCTTGACGCTATCCGAGCATGGAGCACGAGCTCCAGCCAGCCCATACGCTCACGGCCTTCTCCAGCACTACAGCAGGTCCAGGCACTCTAGGTAATTCCTGTTTTACTCGTCGTACGTTGATATTTACACACCTAAATTAGATTTGCATTACTGATACATTGGAGTGAAATATTGCAGGCCGAGTTGGAAGAAACAAAAAGGCAAAGTCAAGAGCAGAACGCGGAACTGACCGCACGGCTGCAGGCCCAGCAGGTCGCGTTCAAGGCCGCGCAGAAGCAGATGGCGGAGATGATGGTGATCATGCAAAGTCTTGGGCAAGCATCGGGTGTACCTGTGCAGTTTTCAGCTCCTCCACCTCCTACTCCTGCAGCTACTCCTGTAAGTATGAAAGTTCACTTTTTGCTTGTGCTTTGCATGTATGTCGGCCTTCGTGCCATTGTCGATGTCGGCGTTCGTGCCGTTGTGGATGTCGGCGTTCGTGCCGTTGTTTCTTGTAGGTTTTGGAAACCTCCCCGTGTAGGGGAGGTGCTGCCGAAATTTTTAATTGAGTCTAATCTTTTTGTATTCCTAGATTACTAGATGCAATCTCTAAGTTCCAAAACTATTTTCCCGGATTACTCACACATGCAATCTCTGCTTCTTTGTGCAGCCTCCGTCCGTGGGTTCCAATCATCCCGGTAGTGCGTCACCGGCTGATCCCGCCTTTCCTTCACCACCGTCTCATAGGCTACCTTGATGAGGACTAGTGCTAGGTGATGTGGTTGGACTTTATTGTAATATTTGTGGTTTATGGTTCTGACTTATGCTTGGATTTCATGAACTTGTCGTAATAAACATGTGAATGATGATGAACATGTGACTTGTCGTTGTAATATATTGTCATTTGTGGTTCACAATTATGGTTGTGATATATTGTGACAAATGAGTTCTGTGTGATATATATATGAAATGCTTGTGTCGATGGAATGCAAAAAACAAAAAAAAATTTAAATTTCTGCCTCTTTGCCGAGGGCAATGACCAAGGCCCTCGGCAAAGAAGAGTCCTTTGCCGAGGGCCGTCCCATTGCCCTCGGCAAAGATTTTTTTTTAAAAAAATAAAATTTCTGCAACATTTCTTTGCCGAGGGCCATGGTTGGGGGCCCTTGGCAAAGACTTTTTTTTAAAAAAAATCTTTGCCGAGGGCCTTCGGGGAAGCCCTCGGCAAAGATTTTTTTTAAAAAAAAGAATAATTCTTTGCCGAGGGCCGTCCCATTGCCCTCGGCAAAGATTTTTTGGAAAAATTCTGCACATTTCTTTGCCGAGGGCCATGCTTGGAGGCCCTCGGCAAAGATTTTTTCAAAAAAAAAAATTCTTTGCCGAGGGCCCTCGGAGACGGCCCTCGGCAAAGACTCAGTCCTAGGCGCCGGCGCCATGATGGCTGCTTTTCTTTGCCGAGTGCCGCTCCAGCCCTCGGCAAAGGCTTTGCCGAGTGCCCAATAAAGGGCCCTCGGCAAAGACCCTCTTCGCCGACTCAAAATTCCCCGAGAGCTCTTTGCCGAGGGCCGCCCTCGGCAAAGCCTTTGCCGAGGGTTAATGGGCCTTTGCCAAGGGCCTAAGGCCCTCGGCAAAGAGGTCGTCTCCAGTAGTGGTGTTGGGATACCAACAACGTGTCCACGTGACCAATTTGGGGGCACACAAATAGACAAATTACATAACACCTCACAAGGCATATTTGGGGGCAGATGTGTCACTAGCCCACCTGAAGCCAACCACTCCTGTCATCATCTGGTATGCCCCGAGCACAGTACCCCTGTATACGGGATCGCTCGGCATGGCCGAAGGTAGAAACACTGACCGACGATCTTCACGATAACTGAAGACAATTGTGAGGCCTATTGATGGTGGAGATGATGTGGGAGTACCTTCGGAGGATCCTTCGACCAAGCTCACCTATGATTTTGAGTCTTCGCTTATGACTCATTTAGAGCTTGAACTTTATCAGAATAGGGGTTGGATTCAGATTATTGATGTGAGGCTTGTGAAAGGCGAGAATGTTTGGGACCCTCATGATGATGACGGGGTCATGTTTAGGGATTATTTCTTCTTGGAGGACCTACGGTTCCCTCTTGAGCCTGTCATGGATGAGATTCTGTATATGTTTGTTGTTAGCTTCCATTAGCTCATTCCCACTTGCTTCATGAAGTTGTTGGAGTTAAGGGTTTAGGGTTTGCAGATCACAGGGGGTGGAGGTTGACATTAATGTCTTTCTACCTGTTGCAATACATGAATTGCCAACACTAGAAAGTTACTGTTGATGCAGAGGTCGTGACTTGCTAGTTTGTGTGCTATACCCTTCGATATATAAGTGGAACGGCATTTCTGGTTTAGGCGCAGCTATATGTGTGGCCAGAGTTGTGGCAAATGTGTTGGTTTTACTACAAGTCGCCCGTGTTAGATTTGCATGCTAGCTCGATGGATGGGTGCCTTCGTCCCCTCTCCATTGCTCATCCTAAGGTTGCAGTCAACACGGCATTGAGGGTATTCGAAAACACTATTAGAAAGCTTTCAGAGTACCAGTGTGCTCGTAATTTGTTTGAGGAATTTGCGTGCGCAAAGGTAGTCCATGTAATTTGTTTCAGAGTACGAGTGTCCTCGTAATTTAGGAAACCTACATGTAAGCCGACCATGACTCTAACTATAAACCTAACCCCCAGACTATATAAGGCGGGGTAGGGAGCCTCTGATCGATACCTTCAATAGATGGACATCAACCTACACTACTGCAAAAATGATTTCGCGAGACACTACCCAAACATTAATAGAGGTGAGCACATTAGGGTGCCGCCTTCGTTAATGGTTGGGGCCCTCGAGAGAAGCGTCCGTCTCCTCTAATGTTTAACGGAGGCAGACGTCTTAAGGCTATCACCTCCGTTAATGATCTATTAACGGAGACAGACCCTATAAGTTGACAGCCTCAAATAAACTGCCTCCATTAATGATCCATTATGGGAGACAGATGCTTTAAGGTGTCCACCACGGTTGATCAATGAACATAGGCGTCCAACTACGACAACTAGCTCCATTAATAGGTCATTAACTGAGGCATGGGTCTTCAAGTGTTCGCCTTAGTTAATCATTAACAGAGGTTGCTGCCTTAGGTTGCCCGCCTTCATTAATGACAAGCTATAAAACCAAATCCCTAACCACCCCATCTTTTTCCTCCATGAGCCTCCCCTAATTTTGATGAGGTTTGAGCTCTAGAATTCTAAAAATACATCATTTTTCAAGGGGGAGGTTTTGTTGTTGGATTCTTTCAGTCTGGTGACCGTAGGAGGTTGGTATGTGCTCTCATATCCTTTTTGTGCTACTTTTTCAAGTTTTTGGTGATCTAAATCTAGATCTAGATCTATGGATGAGGATAGAGAAAGTAGAACTAGTTCATCATTTTTGATGGTTTTATTTGTATGATTGTATATCTTTGTTTGTGTGAGACAAAGAGAAACTCCATATACATACACAAGTTATGTATATGGTGAACAAAATCGGTGTTGAGAAACAAGAAAATGAGGATGGCTTTGTGGTGAGGAACAAATTAAAACAATACTAGTGGAACAAGGGTATATACACAAGTAGAGGGTTTTGACTATGGTGAAACATATACCCCATTGCAAGGTTGGAAGCGATAAGGATCATACTAGCATAAGCTTGCTCTCACAACATCAAGTTATATCAAATGGATGTCAAGAGCACATTCTTGAATGGAGTCATCAATGAGTTGGTATAGGTTGAACAACCGCTCAGTTTTGAAGATTGCAAGAAGCCCAACCATGTGTACAAGCTCAAGAAGGCATTGTATGGATCGAAACAAGCACCTAGAACATGGTACGGGAGGTTGAGGGACTTCCTACTCTCAAAGGGATTCAAGATGGGAAAGGTTGATACAACACTCTTCACCAAAAGGATTAGAAAGGATTTGTTTGTGTGCCAAATCTATGTGGATGACATTATCTTTGGATCAACAAATCAAGAGTTTTGTGGGGAGATGATGGCTAAAGAGTTCAAGATGTCCATGATTGGTGATTTAAGTAACTTCCTTGGTCTTCAAGTTAAGCAAATGAACAATGGTACATTCGTGTGTTAACGGAAGTACATTAGGGACATGTTGAAGAAGTTTTGGACAGAAGATGCAAAACCTATCCATGCACCCATGGGCACATATATAAAAATACATATTTTTGCCAATCATTAAGTCTCATATTTAATTATTTTCCACTTTATGCTTTCCAACACATAAAGCTCTACATGGAAGAGGGTGCTGGGGTGATCTAATAGAGGCTAGGGTTAGCCACTATACTAGTCCAATGGTTACCCCACTGATGAATGGGACCAAGCGTTTGCACTGTTCTAGAGGGGGTTTCACAACACCCTTCGGACTTGTCCGGTGTGAAGCACGGGACCAATCCGGTGGCTCTTTTACCATTCTAGAACCTGTCTGGTGGTCACCGGATTAGTACGGTGGTCCTCTAGGCCGACTCACAGGAACTTGCTTTACAAGGTAGCCTTTAGGGCTCTAATGGCTAGTTTTATGTGGGCTTGCATGCGCGTAGCCACCGGATTAGTCTGGTGGCGCTAACACAGGGGTGCCGGACTATAAGGTACGAAAATTTTTGCTATAGTGCATACTTTGGTGGTGGCACTCTAGTAGGCACCGAACCAATTGGGTGCTTGTGCAAAATGTCCATGAGCCAACCCCAACGGCTCATTTCCTTGGGGGCTATTTATATGTGTTGGTCAACTCTTTAAGCTCCCTTTTGGTACTCTAAGAATTCTAACACACTTGTGAGCCTCAAAGAACATCTCCCACTCATCTCCTTGCTTGTGATTGATCCAAAGGGAGATTGGGAGAGATCTAGTGTTCCTCTTAGTGGCTGCTAAGGTGAGTGTTCATGATTGTTCTCCGCCTCCAACCCATGATTTGTGAGAGATTTTGATCCCACCTTGCAGAGTTGCAAAGGGATACTCTAGTAGAATGGGTTAGTTGGAGTGCACCTTGTGCTTGATTGTTGAGGGACCCAAGTCGTGGGTCTAGATTGAGTGGCTAGTTAGCGCGTGAATCATCACATGGGGACTCACCACAACGTGGGCATAGATTGTCTGCAAGAACCAAACCATGGGAATAAATGTTGTGTTCATGTCTTGCCCTCGTTGGTTTGCTAGTACTCTCATGCTCATATTTACATTTTTCTCTTGCTTGCGTCTGGTAGTTGCTTGTTTATTATCTCACTAGAGTAGAGTTAGTTGTTTAGTTAAGCTTGTTTTAGTTGCTTAGCTTGTTTAGCTCTCTAGTGTAGCTAGTATATGTCGAGTGATGTTGTGATTTAGATTAGAAACCTGTTGCTACTAGAATTGTGTAGGCAGGCTTGCTTGGGAGAACTTGTTGGGCCTCTAATATAGGGTCCACTGTGCATCATGTATCAGTCCCTGGATTAGTAGCTGATACGCACAATTCGAACAAAATTGATATAAAAACCATACTTTTATTGCTAATGGGGAAACAAAGTACATGGTTTGGGTTTACATAGCTTGGGCCACTGGACTTATATTGTATATCAGAGTTCTAAGACAGTGGTCCTATATCATCGTGGCTCCATTCCTATAGGCAACTTGGAGTGCGGACGTAACCCTAGACTTATTCCCCTAGCGTACTCCAATATCCCAATTGTCGTGATCCTAGCGTAGCTCTCTTGTACGGATCCATCTCCAAGTATACTCCGGATATCCGATCCTTGCGTAGTTCTAGAAGTTCCATCCGAGTATGTGCTCTTGTAGCTTCACTACTAAAAACGTAGAATGGAGGGGGTTGAGTACATAAAGTATTCAGCAAGCCCTAAACTTTGGGGTGGAGGAAGGTGGAAGGGGAAGGCTATATGGTGGAGGTGGATCATGGTGGTTGGAGTAGTTGAGGTGGATAGGTGATGGTAGAAGTAGTAAGGTGAAGTAGTTATAATTATAGGTTGGACCCTGGCAGAGTATTACCATTCTCACTAGTTCTCGATGTTCATTATAGTTACCAAATTAGTAAAATACATCTTACCAGATAGTTGTAGAAGTCTAACCATAGTATCCCATCCTACCATTTGCCCATTCCAAGGATGTGGCTATTCGAATAGATTTAATAAAACTCTACAGAGGTGTACAAATTTCCCCACAAGATAGACATAGTCCGACACCATCATCATGGCTCAGACAGGTCTAATGAGATCCCGTACCCGATTGGACGCCTCCTTAGATGTCCATAAAACTCTACCACAACTTCTCAGGGGTTGGAAATATAAAACAAGGATGATACCTAATCATCCCAACATGATAATACCAAATCATCACAAAAGAACATGGCTCGAACACGGTCAAAAAGAATCAAGGGCTCAAACGTTGCCCAAGAAAAACAAAAGCTTAACATGGAAGATCACATAGCATCCACGCCAACCGGACCACGGAAGAAAACCTATCCCCGTGTAGGCTCCTGATATTCTGCTGCCTACACTAGCCTCCTAGTAGAACTTATACTTCAATCTTTCAGGGTGTGAGATCAAGTCTACCCATATAGACATGTGGTTGTACGTAATAACTCACTAGGCGAGAGGGACTATGAACCGGTCCTGATGTGACCGAGGCGAGTATCTACCTCAGGAATCCTCTCCAGGTATTCCTGCCAAGGTAATTTACCTCAATAAGTTACTCCCACTCGCCCCATGTCAAGGTTTAGTCAAATTTTACTAGTTTTAAGTTCCATAATTGTTATCATCAAGTTCATAATATTTATATCATATCAAGGTAACCATTACCTTATCATATTATAATAGTCAAGTTCATAATTATAGTTTATTAGTTCATAATGGGTTTCAAGTTATCCAGGTTGGGTTATTTTGGTGGAGATGGATAGTGGAGGGTTTATGGTGGAGGCTAGCAATATGTGGTGGTGGTGGAAGGAAGGTGGTTAAGGAGGTGGCATATGATATAGTGGGAAGGGTTAGGTGGATGTTAGGACTTGCCTCCCTTCGCTAATGATCATATCCTCGTCCAATTCCTGTGTCTTTTGTTCCTATCTTCTGGGCTCCATCGGGTGCTCTCCACATCATCTATCCTACGCGGTCTAGCTTCGACAAGCAAGAAGACACAAACAAGAAAATAACAAGCAAGGCATGTAAAACAAGCATAAGCAATCAACGATCCTAGATGGGTTGGTCCAATTGGGTGATGAGTGGTTATCTAGGTTGTCATTATTATGTCAATTTGAAGTAAGGTTTGGATAGAGGTATTACATCCATAGGGTAGGGCTTCTACGTGTTAGGTTATGGTGGGGTGTCGGTCTGATGGAAAACCAGACCACATTATTAGGGTTCACTATTATGTGAACCTGAAAGAGAAAGCCTGACCAAGTCATCATAAATGACTTGTCTGGCCTCTATAGGTTCGTCGAGGTTAGCGACACACACGCACATGCATATGTATGTGCATAGCGTAAATAGGTGGCTAGGTTATGGCTAGGGTTAGCGGCATATATGCTCCTACAAATGTATATGCATATGATTAAGTAGCATTGAGCAACTAGGTTGCTAGGGTTAGCCATACATAGATGTATACCCGGGTATCAGGCATATTTATGTATGTATAGGCATCTACTTATTTTAGGTGATTGGGTACGGATATACCTGAGTATGTGTCATGGTACATACACCTACGTGAATATACGAGGTTACTAATGCTAGGGGACGGGCTACTGTTATAATTACTATTTAATCTAATTATAAAAAGGAAAGCAATCAAACTAGAATTTAAATGGGCAACCTCCTTGAGTAGGTTCTAGGGTGACTCTAGTTTATTTACAAATTTTCTAGGAATTTTTCTATAATTAACAAGCTTACATTTTGATATCATGTGTACGATTCTCGGGTGCACTTAGCAAATTTTCACCTGCTTAGAGACTAACGTGTGGGTCAGGTCTGTCAGTGCTGCTTGCCGTCCTACACCATGGACCTAGTCCCCAATGCGCTGTGCACCGGCTCCCTCCCCCACTTGGTCACGTACACCATGTCTACATAGAAAAGGAAAGGGGGAATGGGGTCGGGTCACTGCCATGTTGAGCCCACAGGGTGAGGTGGCGTTCCCTCATTTGGTCGAGCAACGTGGCTGGTGGCCCTAGATGCCATCGGCACGTTGACCCATCCTTATCCCCATCCGCTCGGTCAATGAATGAGTGGGAGAGAATAGAGAGGAAGAGCGAGGGGAAAAGAGAAGGGAGAGGAAGAGGGAGAGCAAGGCAAAGGAGCAGGGCACCGATGACGGCGGCAGCAACGGTGCCTGGCGGCGCTCGGCATGGAGAGAGAGAGAGAGAGAGCATGGGCAGAAGAGGGAGGGAGAGGCAGAGGGAGGCTGGGCAGCTAGTCGTCGGCGATGTGGTCAGAGACGGGAGCTTCAGCATGGGCGGGAGAGGGAAAGAGCGAGAGGTAGTGGGCAAAGCGGAGGGGAAAGCAAGACACCGACGATGGTGCTTGACTGCTCGTGGCTCCATCAGGCAGAGGCGAGCGTGGCGCTCGGCCTCGTGCGGAGTTGCAGAGTAGGGCAGCGGCGGCGTGGGAGCAGAGCAGAGATGAGGAGGAAGAGGAGAATGGAGGTGGAGTGGGGAAGGAGGAGCTCAAGCTCAGGGCGAGGATGGCGAGCTGTGTCAGGCCCCTTTTATAGGTGCGGTACGACGATGCGAGGCGACTGATATTTTCCGACCACGGCGATCTTTACTGGTAAGTTAGCGGCGAGAGTAAGCTGGCGCCGGGGAGGTCAGTTTCACACAGTACGTCAGCGGCAGCGGCGACATCGGCATAGTGTGTCGTTGACACGTTGGGGAAGAAGGATATGATGGCTGGGTCCCACGGTGTAAGTGAGAGAGGAGGGAGAAAAGGAAAGCGGGCTGCTGATCTGCTAGACCTCGTGGTCGCGCTGTGCCGCGCGGCCGGGGTGGCTCTAGAAGAGGGAGAGGGAAAGGAAATAGAGGAGGGAGCGTGGGCTGGGCCGCGGGAAGGGAAGGAAAGGGAAAGGAGGGAAAGCGAGGCAGGCTGGACCGAGGCGGTTGTATTATCTACCTCTATAACATAGAGAAGGGTTTTCAATAAATCAAGAATGCATTTGGTCGTTAAGGGAAGTTATTTTGGTGCAGCAAATAAATTCTAGAAAGCAATCAATCACGCAATCAAGCATTCAAACATACACTCAAGCAACAGAATGCAGGCAATGGAATTTAAAATATGAGACAATCTTCTAATCCTATAAGACATTCCTAGCGCTACAACTAAATCCTATGTGACACACAAAATGCATATGGTGGGTTTTGATGCAGGGTTTTGGAAATACATTTTCAAAATGGTTTCATGGAAAATAAATAAAGTTAAAATTTTTAGTGGATTTTAATATGATGCAAAAACACGGGTGTTACAAAACTAGAGCTAGAGCAAATAGGTGCTATAGGTCATTTATTGTACTAATCAATTTGCTCTAGTCTTGTGATCTTTGTACAAATTTTTATAGGCTTTTTGCCCCCCTCGAGCCATCTAGATTATTTTACAAGTTCAAGCTAGGATTAGTGCTATGGGAGATGAGGGTTCATAGAATTTCGAGGGCCCTAGGTACATTGTGTGTGTCGGGGGGGGGGGCAAGATGGCTCTAGGCATGATCCTTGTTTTATATGGGGCCAAGATGGCTCTAGGAATGATCCTTGTTTCATATGTCATGACGCATGCTACTCCATTTTAGGTGTGGTCTGGTGTTAGTCGGCTAGTTGAAAGAGTGGTGGTCAGCAAGATATGGGCCTGCATTATTGATGGAGGACATGGAGGTATATCCTATAGTTTCTCTCATAGTTTTGCTTCTCTTCCTTGAATATAGGTATGGCTTAGAGGTCACTGAGACTATTGGCATTTAGAGGTGGACTCATTGCTAAGTGTCTGAGGGTGTGGTAGGAGTGTAAAGTTTATGATGAGGAGAAAGGTTGAGAGTGAAAGTGTAGGATGCTTTGAGATGGAGACATTGTATTACTTGCACGCTAAGGACGTAAAACTACAACCAAACTATTAGATTACCAAATTTCATTTAATTTTTTCTATTTAGAGATGGCTTATTGGTGATGACCATGACATGCACATATGTGATGGTGTGCAGATTTGTAACTTCCAAATATAGTGATATTGATAGTTGGGCACGTCCATACTCAAGGCTGCCCTACGAAATATCGTTGCTGCATTAGGTTTCACTAGTCTATCAACTGTGCTCTCGCACGGGTTAGAGTCATATTGGTTAGCATCTTCAACTAATTAACATTATTTATATTAAGTTGTATATTTTTCTTTGTTCATTTTCTAACACAATAGGCATAATAGATACTCTGTAGTACATAGCCAATTATGAAAACAATCTATTACTAATATCTTTTTCATCCGTATCAATAATTTTTTCCTTTGCATGTCACCTATGTGTATCTTCAATATGCATTAATTGGAAACTTAGCTTAAACGGTGGTGGCTCTTGTTGCAGCATATATCTTATGTTGTCATTAATCTAAATTTTGACTTCTAAGTTCAATCTTATTAATTGCTATGGAATCTTTATCCACGGGTTCAGCTGAACACTTTGTTCTTGTTATATCTTTTATTATCTCACATTTTGTCCTTCTTTAAAATAGGGTTTAGGGTCACAGACTGCCCTGTTAAGTACTAAGATGGCATACATAGTCATTTCAAGTCTACACCATATTGCTAAGATCAGCAGTAGAATTAAACTCAAGAGGATATCAATATTTAATCTTTATAATGATTATTTACTCCAAAGGAATAAAAAAGGCCAGTAAGATATAACCACATATGGTTTGCACTAACCTCTGTTGCTTCTCAAGAGTCAAGGAATTATATGTGCAGTAATAGTTGTAGTATCAATAAGCGAATGTCAAACATTTAAGTTAAAATATACACATATAACTTATGAATAAATTTTAACTAATTTGTTAAGATCACTAATATATGAGCCGTTAAGAAAATATTTTTCATGAATGCTATAACATAACATATATATTTATCGCTTTTGCATGCATTTGTACTTGATTTGCATGATGACACAATATCTATGTTTACTTTAATATAAATTTAATATATTAATATTAATAGAAGTTGGTAATGTAAAGACATATATATGCTTTAAATTTATTTATACATTTTTGTAGTAGAAGATGTTGATAATTTAGGTATAGCTTTGAGAGGATATATTATTTTTCTTTACATAATGACTAAAGTGGCAATTTAGATGCAAATTTATGGAATTATATAAATTATCTATTATAATTGTAGGTAGATAATCAGATGTAAATTTTTGGTTTACTTTTGATCATGTTTCTTAATTGCATAGGTGGGTAATTTGAATATAAATTCATGGATTGCTTTATGTTTTTTTTACAAAATCTTAGATGAGGGTAAATCTTTAGAAAATAGATCCAATGGCTATTATTATCAATGGTGATTAGTCTATCGAATTGATAACTGGATGTATTAGTTTTTTGTGAGATTTTTTAGGATATATCATTTTTCTAGCGAGTCCTATGAGAATTTATGTGGAGGCTCCATTAGCTACCTATAGCTAAAAGAGAATTTTTTAGGTTTTATCCATTTTCTAGAGCGATATGGATTTACTTAAAACTTAATCTTAAGTTATATAAGTTCTTGTTGCATCCCTTTCTACGACATCATGATCCTTATAGTTTATCTTTCAAAGTTTTAATTTAGTTCTTACATTTTCTATCCTTATGTTAAGTTGAAACTCTACTGCTCATTGTTGGCAGTCACTAACGATCAAATCTGACCGCCAATTAAAGTCCAAAATCAGAGAAATAAACAATCTTTTGACACATATGCCTTTACTATTGACCTAGTTCCACTTGTATTGGATAAATCATGTTTTGCAGGACAAGTATTTTAATACAAGTGGAAAACCAAGCAAAAAGGTGCAAACAGAAAGCGTAAAATTGAAATGCATAATGAGAAGAAATGGAGAAGCCCACCTTCACGCAACAACCTAGGCCTAGCCACCAGCCCACCTGGCAAAGGCGGTGGCCCGGCGAGCTAGCCAGGGTGCAGCCTGTGCCTAGTCTCATACGACAGTTGCATGCCACCATGCTGAGGTGGTCCATGGTGGTTTCCTTATTTTTTACGCCAAACCGACCATATTGTAGTGTAAAAGAAAGGGTGGAGCTCATTCTCAACACGCACATCATTTGGAGCTACATGCCTACTTGTATTCTCTTTTAGTTTTAGTAGTAGTCTTGTGAGCTAGCAAGAGCTATCAAGGAGGGCTTGGCTCCTTGGGAGAAAAGAGAGAAAGCTTGGTATGAATACAAAGAGAATTTCTTCCATAGTCATGCTCTCATATCTTCAATATAGTAGTGAATATGAACTAGAGTGTAGTTGTCTTGTTATAATCATGATTATGAACTAGAATATAGTTTGTGTGTTATGAACTTAACATGTGCAACTTTATTCTTAACCATTCATATAACTTGTATGAGTAGAAGTAGAACTAGGGTTGAGGTGGTGGTTCATTGTTCCTCTGGGTTTGCCCAAATTCTTGCTTGTCGATCCGTAGGGTCGGAGTCCCGGGGGATATGGGTAGTTTCCTTGTACACGGGCATGGTGCTCAGGTGCATGGGAACCTTCAGATATGATGGTGCCCCTAGTTGAGGGGTAGGTGACAGGTGCTGACAGCCATGTCGTCCCTTGTAATTCCCCACATTCGGGTATTCGTGTAGGAGTTCGTAAAGTCTCTATGGCTTGCTGGCAGACCAGTGCCCGGGGATCTCCCTGTCCATCTCACACTTAGTTCTAACTCTAGTCATATAATTTATATGATCATTAACTGTTCTTTGCATGGCTATATTTGACCCTGCCGGCTCCACATAGGAACATTCTTTTGTTGACACCGAAATTTGGTTCGAGATCAGAAAACCCTGAAGGCGGAAATCATCAAGGAAAGCTGAGATATTCCACCTAATCGGCTAACTGGGTCCCCAACAGAATCAACTAACAAGATGATGTCATCGCCTCAAGAGAATGGGCCCTATCGGCAGAAGCAGCAAGACATGAAGCAAGGAAACACATCGAGCTCTATAGAAGGGAAAGATTGGAGTCCAAGTTATCTTAAATTAGGAAGTTTTGTTTTCTATTCCAAATTGTGTGATCGGTCTTGTTCGACCAGGACTCGTAGTTAAGCCTCGGGTATAAATATTGAACCCCGGCTATTGTAATGGACATCTCCAATGATCAATACAAATTAGTACCTTTACTTTTCGGCTTATGCCACCCCTTAGGAGTAGGAGTAGAGTAGACCTCGACGAGTTCATCGGCAAGTAGGACTACCCTAGGTTAGGTCCGATCTTCGGTTTGTCTGTAAGTATCCAACATGACTTATATTTTGTTTGTAAGGCTACCCTCGGTTAAGTCTAATCTCTTGCAAGCATGGTATAAGTTAGTTATCGTCAATTGATTGCAAGTCTACCCTTGGTTAAGTCTGATCTCTAGCAATTTCTGATAGTTATCCTTGATTCTTATCAAAATCCACACAGCTGCCCTCGGTCAAGTCTGATCTCATATGAATTTTGATACGAATTAGTTATCGATCTTGTTATAAGTAGATTCTTACTATTTGTAACAAAATCACCCTTTGCCCGATTAAGATTGAGGTAGATCGGCTTTATATCTCTTTAAATCATTGTCTCGTTGCTTTACATTGTTTACATCTTGCTTTGACGATGGTTTCGGTGAGCTTAGCCGTTTTGATCCGATCTTGATTGAAGATAGCATGCGGTCAAGGCATGTTTAGCCCTAGGTAAGGCTCATTGGTTGATGAAATGTGGTCTAGAACTGCTATTATGGCTACCATCGATCCAATCGACCCCCACTGTTAGCACTCTAGATTGGAAATCGTTGAGTAGCGAGTATTGCTTATGGTCAAACATAGCCTCTGGCTGCATGCTATGATTGCATCGGCTATTTAGCCGAACGCCTGCGCTTTCACTATCGTAACATGTTTTCATGATTCCATTAATTTTGAATAGATTCATATTCTTTGAAGGTTTAATTTGTTATCTTTATTATGGCTGCCATCGATCTGGTCGAAACCTACTATTAGAGATAATAGGTTAGATTTGATAGGTTTATTGATTTATCCATATTTAATGGTCGGGTGCTTGCATGTCACGAGCCTACTTTCATTGGAATCGGCTATGTTAGCCGATAGCCCGTGCATTGAGAATATATTGGCTTTTATTTATTGTACTTGTTCTTGTCTTGATCTCTAAGCAAGTATGAGTCAATGCAGATGCTTTTCACTCACATCAATAGTCTACCATGTTCTTGCATGTTTTATGATCATTGGCATTAGATTTACACTATTTAAACATCTGATAACTCCAATAGTATCTATTTTCAATATGTTATATCATGAGCATGCCAGGTATCGACTATTTAGTCGATAGCCTTATCGATTCGGCTATCTAGCCGCACATTTGGAACTGTCTAGAACAACAGCCGACATGTTCCACCTTAAATTACTGATTACTTTTCTCTCCTTGCCAGTTGTAGGGTCAAATTGACCAGCATGCTGTAGGTTCAAATCATCCAGCCATGTGTCCTCTTAAGCTCGGAGAGAGCTCGGGATCCGCTTCATGCGGTTTCTCTTGGCTTGCTGTTCGTGTGTCTGGCGACGGAGATCGTCACTTTTTCACCGTCGACATAGATTGACATGCCCAGTGGGACCACAATTGTCAACATGGATAACCAAGCGATCCTCAAGGTCAACATTGAAGACCTACCTAAGGACCAAAAGGCTCTTATTGATCAAGCGACAGAGGAGTTTCGTCAGAAGTGTCTGTTGTCTTACAGCAAGACGCGTGAATCAGTCATTCAGAATACTCCGCTGCCAACTGTCCTCTTGCATGGACGAAGCGAGGAAGCTAAAGCCATGGCTACTACCCATCTAGTCCATAAGACCATCAGTGAAGCTCTCACAAATCATAATCAGATACTAGCTAACTGAATTGGCAATGTTATGAAGCAAGTCATCTATGGAGCGCCAGTTGATCAAATTGGGCCAGCATATTCCAATGACTTCAATCCTTCGGCTATGGGAAGCAATGTGACTAGCTCTAGTCAACAGTTGAATGGTGGGCAGTATCAGCAGCCACCAGTGCAACAGCCTCTAGAAGGACAAGCCCTAGACCCTCAAACTCAGCCTACCACAGGGGGGCAAGTACATGTCCCGCCTGTGGCATGGGGACAAGGTCAAGGTCAAGTGACAAGGGGCAATCACCAGCTCAGCAATCTTCAAGTGCCCCTATTACTTAGATAGCTCAACTTTCTACTAGACAGACCCAAGCATGTTCAGTCCAGCAGCCAACCTCACTAGCCACTAAACAGGTTACGTAATGGCCAGCTCAAGGGAGATTAAGTACTTCCTATCAAATGCCTCAGTTGGCCTATAAAATTGCTCCATCGGTGTCATGGATCACTAGAGACATCGACCTAGCTTACTACAATAGTCGGTTATAAGAATATGCAACTCACAATGCTCTGATCGACTATCCAGAAGGGCATCACCAAGTTTCTGATGCCAGCACATACGAGCTGATGCCACATCCTAGGTATTAGAGTCCTTATAGCTAGCAGCTTCAAGCCCAAGGACAATAGCTTTAGGTTCAAGGACAACAGTCTCAGGCTCAGGGTCAATAAGTTCAGGCACAAGGTTCTCAAGCCCAGACCCAAGGACAGCCAAGACAAGAATTTGCTGGCATGGATGTTGATGAGTTTGTTAATAGAATAACTACTATGATGCAAAGCCAGTTTGGTCTAAAACCCAAAGGTCAAGTTGGTTCTTACCTGCATCTGTACCTAGCTTGGTATGATATTGTGCAACTCCCTCCACGCTACAGGGTCCCAAATTTCTCCAAATTTATCGGGGTAGATGAGATGACAACCATGGAACATATCAGCCTCTATCTGGTTCAGCTTGAAGATGCATATGTTGAGGAAGCACATAAAGTTCGGTTCTTCCCTTTGTCCCTATTTGGACCGGCCTTTAGTTGGTTTTCATCACTTGAACCAAACTCAATCGCTGGATGGGCCGATCTAGAGAACAAGTTCCACGCATACTTCTATAGTGGGACAGGGAAGAAGATTACGGATCTGACAAGCATGAGGCAGAGAAGTAATGAGTCAAGCTCTGAGTTCATTCAGAGATTTAGAGAAGTAAGGAGACGTTGCTACTCATTGAATCTGTCTGATGGCTAATTGGCTGGATTAGCCCTTCAAGGGATGTCTCCATTAATTAGAGAGAAGTTTGATGGCTAGGACTTTGAAAGTTTGGCCCACATAGTTCAGAGAGTATCTGCCTTTGAGAATCAGCATCGGACCCTGCAAAGAGAGAAACATCTAAAGGGTGCCGCCACCATAGTTGATCCATATTATGTAGACTCTAACAAAGATGAAGAAGTTGCAACTGCTGAGTGGACATGGGGCAAGGCTCCCATATCTTGTCCATGGGTGAAGGATAAAGAGAATGCCTATGACTTCAATGTCAAGAAAGCTAATAGGATCTTTGACTTACTGCTAGAGAAGAAGTTAAGATTACCCACAAATCACGTGATCCATTCAGCTGAAGAGCTAAAAGGGAAGAAATACTGCAAGTTTCACAATGCCACCAATCATAAAACTAGTGAGTGCGGAGTCTTCCACGTAAACATTCAGAAAGCCATTGAGCTAGGAAAGATCAAGTTTGAATCAACCAAGAAACCAACAATGGGCATAGATGGACATCCTTTTCCAGGGGTGCATATGGTAGAGTTTTAGTTGGCCAAAGGGAAGACAAAGGTCTTAACATTGAATAAGGCCAAGGTAGACGGGTTAGTTGACCCTAAAGTTTAGATATCGGCTAATGAATACAAGCAACAGCGTGATCAGCAAAAGGGCCAATATGAATAAGGTGAGACATCCAAAGCTGGTGCTTTGCGTCCTCATGTGAATTCTAGGATCATGTTGAACAAGTGGCAACGCTAGAAGGAGAAAGACTACCAGCGTCGGCTTAAAGAAGAAAAAATATGAACGTCGGTGCGAAGAAGAAAGGTATGAGAGAGAGCAAGCTAAACTACAATGGAGTTATCCTTTCATCAAACATTGTTGGAACGAAGGTTTGAAATTGCCTATGAGACGCAACTGCCTAGAATGTAGTAATCAATATGTAGAGTTTAGGAAATCTCAAGCCAACCGCTGGTCCATCCATGAGCGCTTGGGTTATCAATCTAACAGCATGGATCGGCGCACAAAAAATAAAGGAGTTCATGATCAGCTAGGCAAACATATGCATGATCAAAATTAGGCCGATCATGATGAAGAGAAAGAGCATGTTTGGCAAGAAGGCCAATGGTGTCTAGGAGGTCTAACAAGGAGCCAGAAGAGAAGAGTTCAATGCTTGAGGAACAGAGAATTAGAAGCTCAGAAATATGTCAGACCCAGGACATGGCGCATCAAACAAAAAGCCAACAAGGGTAAGCCATCGGCTGATATTAGTATGGTGTTTATTCTGCCTGTAGAGTTCAAAGCTCCTTCAAGATTTGTAGGAGAAGAATCTGATGAAGAAGATTTAGAAGAGGTAGTGTCCCGGTTGAATCTCTAGTCACAACAAGCCACGTTTGATAAACCATCTCAGCATTGGCACTTAAAGGCTTTATACATGAAAGGATTTGTCAATGGAAAGCTGATGATCAAGATTTTAGTCGATGGTGGTGTTGCAGTCAATCTTATGCCATACACTACTTTCTGCAAACTTCAAAAAGGTCCTAGAGATTTGCTTGAAACCGACATGATGTTAAAAGACTTTGGAGGCAATGCATCTAAGACCCGGGGTAGTTAGCGTTGAATTGGCGATTGGGAGTAAGACCCTACCTACTACTTTCTTCGTCATCGATGGTAATGGAACGTACAGTCTGCTCTTGGGTCGTGACTGGATCCACGCCAGTTGTTGCATTCCATCGACAATGCACCAATATCTTATTCAGTGGCAAGGAGACAACATCGAAGTGGTTTTGGCTGACACGTCTGTAAGTGTGGCAACAGTCGATCTAGCATGCTAGGAATTCAAAGATTGTGAATGCTTCTCTGGCTAGATCTAGGAAGGAGGCGTCATTAGGATCAATGATGAACATCAATAGCCGATCCAAGCAATCGACTCTGAGAGTTTATTTTAATGATTCCTTCAGTTGGTCGCTATGGAACGGCTAAACATTGCTCTCGTCAGTTAGTTCCTCAGAATATAGCCATTTTGTTTCAAGGAGTCAGAATTGGATTTAAATGCATAATTATTTTGAAAGAGCTTGACAACCGATGATTTTTGGGAATTCATAAGCAATTTGGTACTTGAATCATCATCGGCTATTTTGAAGTAATTTTTCGTTATGGATTTGAGCCTTGGTGATTAAGATTATTACATAGAATTCAGGTCATCACCAGAATCGACAGCCGGTACTAACAGAGTATTGCCTTTGGAACAAAAAAATGAAAATCCTAATTCAGCCCAAGAGGACAAAGCCGGTGCGGGGTGCATCGCCTATGGTGCAAAAATAAATAGAGAAAAAGGATTGCATGAGATCAACTCGAGAGTGCGCCATCAACATCACAATTCATACAGAGTCAAATAGGCAAATCAACGCAAAGGAAACCAACTGTTTTATTCATAGTTGGATCCCTGAATACAAACTACCGGCCGAAGAAAACCTTGTTCACGGTCCCTTCGGCCAAAGAAGCTGTCGCGACAGCATCTGTGTGCCCAGCGAAGGCCTCCACTAGCTCATGATGGTCATCACCACTGGTGAAGTTAGGCTAGAGCCCTCGGAGTTCATGCCTAGAGTTTATCTGGGCAATCATCAAAGCAACGCCTGCCCCATGGTGAACACCATGGAGGGTGATCCTAGTGCGCACAGGGACATCCTGGAGGCGGTTATCCAGCAAGTCACCCCGGGCGTTCAGAGCCCAGTGGCATTGTTTGCTGCCAGTTGGAGGGCCTCCAATTCCTCCGTCAGGCCTATGATAAGGAAAGAAAAGAATCATCAAGAAAAGCATGATGGAGCATAATGATAAAGAGATAGGATTTCTCCTATGAATCCTACCTGCGACCCTAGCATCAGAATCTACCAGTCGCACCCGAGTGATGCTGCTCTCCCCCTCCACGGTGGCAAGAGCGGTTTGGGAGGCAGTCAGGGCGGCCTCCAAGCGCTCGGTTTCACGATCCACCTCCCAGCAGCGACCTAGTGCCTAATTTCACCCATGAAGATAACGCTCTGCATCATCTCCATTGTACGAATCTAAAGAATCAGTGGAGGAAACCGCAGATGCCACCGGTTGGTCCTCAAACCACGCCAGCAGATTCTAAACGGTGGCGCGAGTGAAGTTCCTACAAAGCGGGGTTAACAACATTAGACGATCGTCAGAAAATTAGGAACACAATTATGACATACCCTAGGATGCAGAGGTGCTGACGCGGAGGGAGGTCCTCTTTTGGAATATCGCCAGTGGGGCGCTTGCCGTCCACCATGATTCTCTATTAGGACTGGGTTTTCTGATCTAAGAAGGAAGAAGTAGTTGTGCAGTGGCAAGAACAACGACAAACATAGACGTGACCTCTCAATTATCCCATGGGATATATTTATAGCAGAAAATGGCATGGGGAAGGTTCATCGAGCCACGTCAAAGTAAAGTGCAGTTAATGGAAGGCGAGGGGCCGTTCTGAGAATCGAGGAGGCCATGCGTGACCAAATGAGAAAGCGGCGGTTGGACGCGAAGAGTTGCCATTTCACTAGGATTCTATGTTTTCATTAAGTTCTAGGCCGTGGATTTAAAAATTCATTTACTGCAATTTTGTCTAGCCATCATAACCCGGAAGCTGGCTCAAAAGATGGATCGGTTGAAGACAGTTGCAAGAAGCCAGTCTCAAAGGGTCATCGAAAGTCGATCGCTAAACAACAGAAATTTATTCAAGATGAAGATCGGCTAAGAATTTGCACTTAATGCTGTGAGATCAGAAGTACATAAGGGTTGGAGGTTACAAGCTCAAAAACCTCTCAAATTGTGCATGGAGCATCTAAGTGAATGGCGTCGGTTCGGCAACCGCATTGACACTCAAGTTTTAGACCACAGATTTTAAAAGGGGTTTGCTCGATGTGGTTCTATGTTTGCACTTAGCCTTGGACAGTCTAAGGGTGCGTTTGGGAGTGCTCCAAGGAGTAGATTCACAAAGAGAATCACTCCCCGGCTGCCAAACAGTTTTTTAGAGTGAAGTGATTCTCTGCTGATTCTATGAAGTGATTCTCTAAAATGAACTAAGAGGCTAAGAGCTGAAAAAAGTAGCTTCTCCAGATTCTGTGAAGTCATTCTCCATAGTGATTTTAAGAGTTTATGCTAAAGAATCAAAGAGAATCATTTTTATCCTCAGAATCACTTCACCACAGAATCAAGGAGCACAGCTGGAGAATCAGGGAGCACAGCTCTGCCAAACGGACCCTAACTTCAGAAGGTTAGTCGATTCGGTCTGATCGGTTATTTCTCAATCAACTAAAGAACCTAAGATCAAGCTCTGGTGGCGCTTCGATTGCCAACTCAGAAGTTGTTGTTGAAGGAAATAGACAACAGTGAAAAGAGCATTCAAAACCAAAGCATGGAAGGCAGGTGCAAAGAAAATTTTTATTGACAAGACACAACCCCTAGTTACAAACTAAGGGCTGAGGAAGACGTTGTTCATGACTTCCTCAACCAGGGTTATGTCTGCCATGGCGACACCAGCTCCCTCGAAGTCATCCACTAGGTCTTGGTAGTCATCGGGGTCCTCCTCCTCTGGGAAGCCAGGCTCCACCAAGCGATGGTCGGGCCTCGAACGCACCTAGGCTATTGCCAGGGTGACGGTGGCACCACTACGAATGCCATGAAGGGCCACCTCCCTAGCACGTACAGGGACATCTTGGAGGTGAGCCTCTAAAGTGTCCGCCCAGGCATTCAGGGCACCAATAGCATCACCCGCCACCACCTGTAGGACCTCCAGTTGTGCTATTAGGGCTGAGGATAAAGAAACACAGGGAGTCATCAGAATATCGGCAAGATGAAAGCGTCAAAGGAAGCTGGGATGTTGAAGACTCTACCAACAACGCTAGCGTTAGACACCGCCAGCTGCACTTTAACCGTATTCGCCTCTACCTCTGTGGCAAGAGGATGGCTTGGGAGGCATTCAGGGCAAACTCCAACTGCCCATGCTGTCGGGTGGCCTCAGAGTAGCGGTCGATTGCTGCATCCCGTTCATGGTGAAAGCATCGTGCATCATCTCCATCGTAGGAGTTGATGGAATTGTAGAAGGAGGAGCCCGCTTGCGCCACCAAATGAGCATCACAGGCGGTGCCAGAGTGATCACTACTGTAGAATCAAATGGATCAGTAAAAGGAGATGAGAAATCAAGGATAGATTCAATCTTACCCCTAGAAATGGAGGTGCCAACGAGGAGAAAGGTTCTCCTCTAGGAGATTGCCAGTGGCGCGCTTATTGTGATCCATGCCTCTGTGGATGCGGCTTTTGGATCTAGAGGCTAGAAGAGGAGAAGTTACATGGCAGCAAGAGCAGAGGCAGGGGCAGATGCGATCCCTCAACTACATTTTGGAGGTGTATTTATAAACCATAGTGGGATACTAATGCACCCTTTCGAGCTGTGAAGAAATAAATCTGGTTCATGGGCGGAAGGCCATCTCGGATATCGAGGAAGCCGCATGTGGCCTTAAGAGGGCAGCGGTTATAGAAGCAGGTGAATTTGAGAATTCTATTCATCAGAATTATTTATGGCTTCATTCAAATACGGACACGGACGTGAAATATTATATGCTGCAGTTTTGCATTTTCACGCACGTCCAAAGGTAGGTCCCGGGGTTAATTAGTTGAACGATCAATCGATCAGATAATGAACCAAACTTAAAAAGATGATCAATCCAAGAGGCCGGACACTAGTGCGACATTCGACAATGATAAATTTGTGCACGAATAGAATGGGTATCAGCCGAACTCAAGGGATGTAACGAAATTGGCTATGAAGCACGAATTGCAGGAAGAAGTGATTGCTCGATCTTCGAGTCCATCCTTAGTCGAGAAATGGCCAATGAGATAGATCCATGGAAAGACCCAAAAAGTTGGGGAGCATGAAGCTAAGGTGTGTGATATGACACAGTCATGAGGAAATTTCGGAATAAAATCATTTTATCCCAAAATTGGGGGCATGTGTTGACACCGAAATTTGGTTTGAGATCAGAAAACCCTAAAGGTGGAAATCATCAAGGAAAGCCAAGATATTCCACCTAATCGGCTAACTAGGTCACCAACGGAATAAACTTACAAGATGACATCATCGCCTCAAGAGAATGGGCACTATCGGTAGAAGCAACAAGACATGAAGCAAGGAAACACATCGGGCTCTATAGAAGGGAAAGATTGGAGTCCAAGTTATCTTAAATTAGGAAGTTTTGTTTTCTTTTCAAATTGTGTGATCAATCTTGTTCGATCAGGACTCGTAGTCAAGCCTCGGGTATAAATATTAAACTCCAGCTATTGTAATGGATATCTCCAACGATCAATACAAACCAGTACCTTTACTTTTTGGCTTACGCCACCCCTTAGGAGTAGGAGTAGCGTAGATCTCAACAAGTTCTTTGGCAAGTAGGGCTGCCCTCGGTTAGGTCCAATCTCTGGTTTGTTTGTAAGTATCCATCACAACTTATATTTTGTTTGTAAGGCTACCCTCGATTAAGTCTGATCTCATGCAAGCACGATATAAGTTAGTTATCGTCAGTTGATTGCAAGGCTACCCTCGGTTAAGTCTGATCTCTTGCAATTGCTGATAGTTATTCTTGATTCTTATCAAAATCCGTACGGCTGCCCTCGGTTAAGTCTGATCTCGTATGAATTTTGATACAAATTAGTTATCAATCTTGTTATAAGTAGCCTCTCACTATTTGTAACAAAATCACCCTTTGCCCGATTAAGATTGAGCTAGATCGGCTTTATATCTCTTTAAATCATCGTCTTATTGCTTTACACTATTTACATCTTGCTTTGACGATGCTTTCAGTTAGCTTAGCCGTTCTGATCTGATCTAGATCGAAGATAGCATGCGGTCAAGGCTTATGGATTTGATAGAGATAATAGGTTAGATTTGATAGGTTTATGGATTTATCCATATTTAATGGTCGAGTGCTTGCAAGTCACGAGCCTACTTTTGTCGGAAATGGCTATGTTAGCCGATAGCCCGTGCATTGAGAATATATTGGCTTTTATTTATTGTACTTATTTTTGTCTTGATCTCTAAGCCAGTATGAGTCAATGCAGATGTTTTTCACTCACATGAATAGTCTACCATGTTCTTGCATGTTTTATGATCATTGGCATTAGATTTACACTATTTAAACATATGATAACTGCCAATAATATCTATTTTCAATACCTTATATCATGAGCATGCCAGGTATCGACTATTTAGTCAATAGTCTTATCCATTCGGCTATCTAGCCGCACATTTGGAATTGTCTAGAACAACAGATGACACGTTCCACTTTAAATTACTGATTACCTTTCTCTCCTTGCCAGTTGTAGGGTCAAATTGATTGGCATGCCGCAGGTTCAAATCATCCGGTCAAGTGTCGTCTTAAGCCCGGAGAGAGCTTGGGATCCACTTCGCACGATTTCTCTCGGCTTGCTGTTCATGTGTCCGACAGCGGAGATCGTCATTTTTTTGTTGTCGACATCTTTTATTCTTTGTTTTCCTTTTATCCTTGAGGTTGGCCCAGATGTGTGTCCACTATCCTTAAAATACCATTTTTACTCCTGTCATGATCTATTGGTTTACTAATGCAAGTATGTAATTTTGTTCATATTGATGCTAGACTCTTACACCTTGCCCTCCTTTGGGAAAATATAAATAATGATACCCTAAATACTTCTAGGTGAAATGCTACAACGATAGATTCGTGTGCTTGCGGATATTTTCTATAATCGTTAAGAACTATCATAGTTGGTGTTTCTTGGCTACGTCGCTAAGGTTAACTCAATCTTACTGATGGTGTTAAGAAATACCAACAAGCATTTCTGCGTCGTTGCCAAGGATGGACTTAAAACCTCCACACTTGGTGATTACGCTAAGAAAAGCCAACAAGCATTTGTGGCGCCGTTACGGAGAGGGCATAGGTTAAAAGAATCTAGTAGGACATAATCATGATCACATGCATGTAATGGCAGCCATAGTTTATGCAGGCTAATTCTGTTTGTTTTCTTCCTATTGTGGATGAAAATAGGATAGTGTATGACCGGTTACAACCTGCCAAAAAACTACACCGATAATCTGGAGGTGCTCCTAAGGAAGAACACGTCCCGTACCGCTTCTTCCTCCGCTACTCCCCCGGTAGTTGAGCCAGTCACCCCCGCACCATCCGCTACTACCACTATGGCCAAGTCACTCTGTGACTACTCCAGCCCCACTGTTGCCAACGTGCCCATTGAGCCCGCTATCAACATGGGTACTAGAAACTTCGAGCTACGCACTAGCCTCATCACGATGGTATAGGCAAACCAATTATGTGGTTTTCCAAGCGAGGATGCAAGTGCACACTTGCAACACTTCCTGGAGCTATGCGACACCATCGTCATCAAAGACGTCGAACCAGCTAGCATAAGGCTCTGTCTATTTCCCTTCTCTCTTACGGGGAAGGCGAAACAGTGGTTCTATAAAGAAAAGGAAGCTGTCAGTACGTGGAACAAATGTTCCGCGACGTTCCTCACGAAATTTTTCCCCATGGGCAAAACGAATGCCCTAAGGGGGAAAATTTCAAGCTTCCAGCAAATTTCACTAGAATCCATCCCCGAGGTGTGGGAGAGGCTACAGGATTACATCCAAGCATGCCCGCACCACGGGATGGAAAATTGGCTCGTGCTCCAAAACTTCTGAGGGGCTAACACCCATGTCGAAGGGGCACGTAGATGCCACTGCTGGAGAGGCATTTCTCTCCCTGACCATCGCTGATGCCACAGCTCTCATCGAGAATATGGTGGCCAAGCAAAGTTGAGGGGAGGAACACAAATAACAAAAAGGCATGCATACCATGAAGGAGACAGATATGCTTGCCGCAAAAATAGATTTGTTACTATCAAGACTGAACGAAAGGGCCCATGAGAAGGAAGCTATGAAGGCCACCATTCAGGTCATGGACTCACATATCACGTGTGAGGTATGTGGTGAAGTCGGACACTCGGGGAATGACTGCCCTGAGACCCATGAAGACGCAGCCTACATCAATAACGGGTCCCGATAAGGTAACAACAACAGGTGGAAAAATCAGTCGTGCCCTCAAGGAGGTAATTCAAAATTCAACTCAATTTATAATTTGAATCAACCTACCTTCAAAGACTTGGTATTAGGCTAGGCAAGAATAAACAAAAATATCACTAAAAATCTTTCATATAATGATAAAATGTTTGAAAATATTAATTCAAAACTTGAAAATTTATGCTCCTCTGTGAAAAATCAACTTAGTTTTAATAAAATGTTTGAAACGCAAATTGCTCAAATGGCTGCTACAATTCATGTCAACCATTCAGGGAAAATCCCGGGGCAACCCCAGAATTCCCTCGAGTTTGTTCATGCAGCTATAGACTAATGAAGGAGGAGAAGTCTTGCTGACAGACTATAAATGTCGTGCCCTTACCGAAGGTAAATCGATAGTTATCTTTTAAAATTCAAAAAATTTAAATTTTAAATTTTCAAAATTCAAAATTTAAAATTTTTCTTCAAAATAAACTTTTTAGAAAAATAAAATAAAAATCATTTTATGATAGTATAGATTTTTCTATTATCATTTCTCATTTTTGAAATATTTATGAAAATTCAAAATATAATAAAAGTTTTGTGGAAAATCAAATTCGGGAGCAAAATTTTGAATATGAGGGAAGCACCAATGGCTACATTATCCACATAGCCATTGGGAGCAAATGGCCAAAGGGGGGACCAAGCGGGCCCACCTCTATCCGGCGCCGCTGGCCCTCCTGCCTCTCCAATGGCTAGGAGTCGTAGCTCCCTCCCCCTCTCGGCCGGTGCTTCGCACTATAAGTAGAAGAGCTCGGGTTGAGGCTCCCCTCATCCTCACACTCTCCATTTTTTACTCCCTCTCTCTCTCACTTGCTCCACCACTTGCAAAAATATTTTCCACAAAGCTCAAGTGCAAGGAAACTCTGTAGAAATTTCTTAAGTTCATCATCACCAAGCCAAGCTCACGGGTTGTGTGACTTGTTTTTCCCTAACATAACCCCGTTTGTGAGTTTGTGTTATTGTCTTTTTCATCTTGGGCAAGTTTGGTAGCAAGCTCTCTAGTGTGTTCAAGAAGGCCATGGGAGTGAGCTCAAGTTGCTCCCACGGAAGTTCAAGCATGCGCCACACCGAACCCGAAGAGAGCCCGATGCATGAAGATGAAAAAACAGTGCCAATGGAAGAAGAACAGCAAGAGAAACCGATGGAGGAAGGTGACGATGATCCCCACCTTGACTTGGAGGGAGAGCAGGAGATGCAGGCATACAACCACGTCAAGAACTGTGAGTTCATCCACACGCTGGCATACGACCCTGACCTCCTCAAAAAGATAGGTATGAACCGAATTCACCACCATTTCAAAGGTCATAGGATGGAAGAACGTTGCTCCCGTTGACGAGCAAGGTTCTCGCCTCCTAATCATTCAATTTCTATGCTCTTTGAAAGAAGTCGAGGGTGGGATTACTTTCCATCTTTCTGAGAAAGAATATTGTCTTACATGGAAAAATCTCAGCTCTCACTTAGGCTTCAGTGCAAAATGCTCAATTGACCTAGATCATGCTCTTAGAGGTTTAAATCGTCATGAATTTTGGAGAGTAATTTCTAGTCAAAATGTAGTTGGCAAGTTTCAACCTTGAAATATGAATATTCATCATCCTACTTTGAGGTTCATGCATCGATGGATTGCCATGACTTTGTTCGCTAGACAAGACATTCGTTTTGTTTATCATGCTGAAATGCAACTACACTAAGCCATGCTTAAAAAGATAAAAGTTGCTCCTGTGAAAGAAATGTTTAATCATTGGCTAGAAACAATCAAGGCTTCCACCGATATTCCTTGCACGTCCCCTATGACTCGTATTGCTACTAGTATTGGTGCATTGGATGGACAAGATGTGACATACATCTCTACTCCACGCATCAAAATTGACGGGCATTACTTGATGCAAGGGCACCATTTTAAATATAATGATGCAGGGGACCTTGTATTTTTCTTCCTGGGATATACAAATGAGATCCAGTTATCTAACTCGGATCTTCATTTGTATAAGTCCTCGGAGCTAACCTTCACTCTTGTTGAACAAGAGAAAGCACGCAGGAGTTCCGCTTCTCGTAGGACAAGGAACGAAGCAGGTAGCTCCATCAGCCACCTCCAACACCGACACCACTGGTGCCTCAGACGCACCATGCGGGATTCTTCCTAGCTATGTAGACACCTAGGTTCGCGCATGGGTATCAGCCTGGCTGGGGATATGCCCGCATCCACATGAGGCTGGAGGGTCAGCTTGTGTAACACCTCGGGTGTTTAAATACTAAAACATGGCATGTCATCATATGCATTGCACATCATTTTGGGTTAGTGAAAATTTTGATATGCATACACTAAAACAAGTTTACCTTTATGTTATATGTGTTGACTTGTATGGTTTGAATTGAGTTCAAAATCTTTGTATTGAATTGAATTTCTGAAAACCCTAATTCCAGTATTTAAATTCTACCCTGAAAACCTAATTCAAAATCTAAGCACATTTTGGGGTTGAGCCTAAAAGCAAAAGTGTAGAGTTTGTCAAGGTGTACAAAGTTGGGTTTTGGAGTTTTCAAAGTTGTTACATAAAATTTGAAGTAATTTGAAAAGGCGAAATGTACTTTAAGTGTCCCCTGTTGATTTTAAACTTGCATTTCAAAATGTAGACGGAATTAGAGTATGGTTATTAAAGCAAAGTTGTAGAACTTTGAATTTGGAACAACTTTTATTTTTGGAGATTTTTGAGTTACTATATAAATTTGGGAGTAATTTGAGAAATTAGATGAGTGGGAATTTGGTAATTAGTTGGAATAGTACCAGCAGGCAGCTATCATCGCCGGCGACCTTCCTCTGGCTTCCAGGCGCGCTCGTGGCCACGTTGGGCTTCGCGCTGGCATGGAGAAGGCCACGACGTAGCTTCCTCTTGCTTCCTGGCCGCTCTTTAAAGCTTGTGCCGTCGCCGTTCTTCTCTTTTCTTCTCTTCTGCTTTTCCCGTCGCCACCGTGCTGCTGCGGCGAGCTCGCATCGTCGCCATAGCGCATACTAGCCTCAACAAAGCCTGTCTTAGCTTTGCCTGTTAGTTGCGAACCCAGCCAAACCTCCCTGGTAGCTTGACTTCGCCGGGAAGCGTCGCTCGTTGCTTTTCTTCCTCGCGGCCGGCAGCGTCACCAGTAATCCCGCTTCACCGTGGCTGGAGCTCTGCGGTGAGCCTCTGCCCTTGCGAAGTGGTGCTTTGTGCCTTGTTGCTTGATCATTTTGTCCACCGCAACCACCGGAGTACCATCGCCGACGTTGTTTGCGCCGCCGTGATTGCTGTGACCGACGATGAGCTTCTCTGTTGCTCCTCTAGTCCATCTTTCTGCTCGTGAGTGTTTGGGGTGAGCTCCTGATGCTTCCTGGGCCTTTTATTAAACCGTTACCGGCCTCCCTTCACCAATGTAGTGCAGTAGCACCGCTGTGTCCGCCATGGCCGGCGTCGAGCTCAGTTTGAGCTGTGATTGGTGCAATTAGTGCCACCAATAGGTGCGCCTCGTAGTGGTGATCACGTTGGTACCCTCGCCATCACCGTTGATCTCATCCGGCGGTGAGAAATCGCCGGTCAAAGCGCAGTCGTCGCTGTTGAGCGCGGGAGGACGACGCTGATAGGTGGGGTCACCCTGTCAGTGATTGTGTTGTTTGAAAATGGAAATTTTCTTTTTCAGTAATGCATGAATAGTATAAGTTTTTGTTATTTTTGTATAAAAATAAATAGAGCTCCAAAAATATTGAAATTTTTGTGTGACGTCTCTGTGATGTAAACTATTTAGGAAAAATATTAAATGTTGCTTTTCAGTACTTTTTGAATGTGATAAAAATTGCTTAATTAATTAATAAATGAGTTTTCATGATTTTTCTAGGCTTCATTATTTCTCCAAAAATTATGAAAATTGTTTTGCCACTTAGTTATCATGTGATAAGCCTTCATAAAAAATTTGAGCTCATTTGGAGAAATTAGAATTATTTCATATATTTTAATTAAATAATTAATTCATAAAAGCAAATAGTAAACCTTAATAAGTTAGGTTTTTGTTTGAATTTTGGATTGAGTGATGACCTTGGGTCATTAGTATAAGATGATCCTTGGTACTTAAAGTAAGTGTTTGGGTTTATGAAAAAGGTTTAGTTAGTTGTTGGTTTGCAAGTATACCGCGAAGGAAAGTTGTATTTGAGTTATTAATTTTTGTATCCATCATCAAGCATCATGTTTTATATCTCGCATCATATTAAACATGGCATTGTTACTACGTGTAGTGAATGAAAGTGAGCACGTGGTAGTCAATCAGGTTCAGGAGGAGGTTAATCCGTCTATTGAGGTCGTGTTTGATAATTGTGGAACGTCTCCGGAACCGGACTTTTCTGTTAATCAAGGCAAGCCCTGGATGCATTTAAACCTACCTTGTGTTTTACAAATTTATATCGCTTTTGCTTTTCAATACTGCATTAAGTGATTAGGAGTTGAGTGAAAACCTAATTGGTGCATTACCAACCTTGTTTTTGAATACCAACCTTGTTAACCATTTCAATCCGAGTATGCTTATTTGATGCTTAGCCATGCTTAGAACAATAAAAGTCGGGTGATCGCCAGTCCACTGTGAGATATAAATGGTTTCTTGGTTACGATTGGTTACTTATGTTATCATGAGATATGAGCATGTGGAGTAATAAATCAAGATCGAGCGGACTCGGTGTATGGGAGCCACAAGACATGGAGGTCTTGTGAGCGGGTTCTTTCCGCCTGTGTCGGTTAAGACACGTCCATTGTTGAATTGCATGAGGTGAGACTTTGTAGTACCGATCACATACTCTGGTAAGCCTTAACTTGGCTATTCTATTACGAGAATGGCTACTCGCGCACTAGGAGTGGAGAGATGGCGGGAATAGCGTGTACCCACGTGGCAATGGGCTTGATTGGTGGAGTACTGTATTCTCGGGTGGCGCGGACCCGTTCTTGTTTTAGAGGATCTGAGGGTAGGTTGGTATATGTAAGTCGGGGACCTGCATATGTCGTGTGGTTGGGAATCCCCAGCTGGGTTTTAATCAGTTTGAATCGTCGTTGCTCTTCGGTTATGGAGACTCAACTCACTGTTCATCATCGTAGTTAATAACTGAAACTTGAGCTGGTTTTGACAAAGAGTTTGATATGAAGTTCATGATCTCATTACGGATCATGGTAGATTCATATATGGTTTTTATGAAGTTTTAAATGTTGAGTAAAAGAATCTTGTTAGAAAGCTTTTACGCAAAAGAACTTTGTTTATTGTTAAAGCCATACCTTGAATCCCTGAGCCTGCATTCCTGAGTCTTATCAGTTTTTATTTTGGTTAAGTCTTGTTGAGTACTTTTGTACTCAGGGTTCGTTGACCCTTGTTGCAGGTGAGCCTCATGAGCAGGTCTGCTTTGGACCATGCTGCATGACTGTTGTTCAAATCGATGATGATAAGTGAATGTGTGACCCTTGGGCAGGGTACTTATATTGTGTGTTTGTATTATGTTACTAATGCCACTCCACTACTATGGTTTGTAATAATTATCGAACTTAGTTTATAAGGTTTGAAACAACTGGTTTGTAAACTAAGTTATTGTAAGACTTCGCTATTTTACTCTGATGTAGATATTTGAATAAATATTGTAATACTGCAATGACTCTGTAATGGGATCCTGCTCGAAAATCATAGATGATTCGGGGTTCTCCGAGGACACCCGACAGTCTTCTTAAGTTACTGGGATATATGCATAGTCGTCAGAGGTCATTGGACAGTGACAGGTGCATGTGGGCTCTATAATTTAGGAGGTTCTGCCACAGAATGGTATCGGAGCGATCGTTACAAAGTTTTTGTAGTATTGTTTTACAAAAACTTCAAAATGATTTGGGACAATTAAATGTAACCTGTTAATTTGATCCAAATTGCTTCTGGCTTATCTTATTTCATTCTCGTCATTCCTTATTTGATTAAAAAGGCTTTGTGTGGTGGAGTAGTAATCTTATTATGCCTTAAATAAATAACAATTATTGTTTATGTACAATATGAGCTTTGATGTTTAAGTTTCGTATGAACGATTCATGCATCATGATTAATCCACTTATTACTAACTTTCCCTCTGAGTCTGGGTTGGGTAGTGAGTCTGGGTTGAGTTGTGTAATCCATCCTTGTTGCTCTTGAGACTGTTATCAGATCATCTTACTGTTTTGAAATCTTGTTTCCTACAATATGGCTCGTACCAAGGTAACACCCCGTAAGTCCGTTAGACCCAAAGGAGTTCGTCATCACCAGCTTGCCCCTAGCAGTGATGGTGCTAGTAGTAGCAGCTTTAGGCCTGATCCCCAGGCAGAGATACAGAGGCTTTTAGCAGAGTTAGCACAGGCTACTATAGATAGGGCCTTGGATGTCATCCGGGTGGGCAAATTACAGGATCAATTGAGGTGTCTCACCACCACTCATAAGAACTATGAGCATATGCTAGTTCGTATGGTGGAAGGAAGAAACGAGGCTTGGCATAGAGAAGATGTAGCTAGAGCCCGAGCTCATGAGTTAGAGTTCTATGTAGAAGACTTAGAAGAATATTCTACCAATCTGCATGAAGAAGTCCATAGGCTAAACAATCTTTTGGATCCAAACCATGAACCTCAAGCAGATGCAATGGACCTAGGTGTCATCATTGCAGATGATGATGAACTTGAAGAGGAAGATGAAGAAGATCCAGAAGAAGTAGTGATGGTCAATGAAAGTGATAATGAAGGCGGAAATGTTTCCAGAATGGATACCGATCACGAAGTTTGAGGTGATCGAGGAGAAGAGTAGAGATGTAATATATTGTGTTCTAGTTTAGTTGGGTAGTTTTGCTTAAGTTCGAACTTGTGTTTAAATAAGTGAAACCAGTGTAATGTGTTTGTAGTCAGCTCTTTTAATAGTTCAATAAAGGCTTGTGAGTAAAGTTTGGTTTGTCATGAACAGATTCGTCGTACTCGGGGTTCGACTATTCCTAGTACTTCACAAGATGTGGATGGTATTCTTGATCTGCCACCAGTTCCTCCGAATTTGGCTGATGCTATCGCCGCACTAGTAAATGTGACTGTTGACAATGCTCGGTTGCTTCAAGAGCTAGCTCAAAGCAATCAGAATATGATGCAAGGGAATCATGGTCGGCATCATCTTAGGCAAGAAGCTACGTATGTTGATTTCACCGATACACGACCACAAGTGTTTACCAAGGCTGACGAACCACTAGAAGCTGATGATTGGCTTCATACCATGGAGCAGAAGTTTGACCTCATTCCATGCACGGAGTTCCAGAAGCTTGTTTTTGCTGCTTAACAGCTTAGAGGTGCAGCAGGTGCTTGGTGGGCAAACCTTGTGGCTATGCAACCAGCCGGTGTTTAGTTAACTTGGACAGAGTTCTGCACAGCTTTCTATGCCCATTATATTCCGGAGGGAGTTATGGTTCATGAAGCTTGATGAGTTTCTTGCTTTAAAGCAAGGTGATCAAACAGTCATGCAGTATGTGGGCAAGTTCAATCACCTTTCACAGTACGCACCTGAGCATGTTAACACAGATGCTAAGAAGAAGAAGTGGTTCATGTGAGGTCTAAATACCAAACTTCAGACAATGATGACTACCTGCACCAATGTCACATATCATGAGGTAGTCAACATTGCTATTGCCTCAGAGGAGAAATATCGGCAACCTAAGGAGATTAAGAAGAAAAAGAGTGGGCCATCTGGGTCTTTTAGTGGCAATCAAAAGAGGCAGAAGATAATCTATCATCCAGTGAATCACTATTGTCCTCCTTATCGTCCGCCGTAGTTCCAAGTCGGTCAACAACAAAATGTCAGTCCTGCTACAACTAACCAGAACTCTCAACAGTCAAATGTTCTTGGTGTTCGTGCTCCAACACCCCAAGGCCACAATTACCCATGTTTCAATTGTGGGAAGTCCGGTCATTTCTCTAGGGAATGTCCATATCCTAAGCAGTATAATCCAAATTTTCAGAAGGCTCCTAGAAATCAACAACAGGGTCAAGCCCAGAATAAGAACAACAACCAAAATGCTCAGAAGGGTAAAGATGAAAAGAAGACGGGGTGGGTTTTCTATATTCAGGCTAGGGAGATTCCAGAAGGGGAGCCCGTGATGCTGGGTATGTTTCCTGTCGCCGATCATCCTGCAGTTATGCTTTTTGATTCTGGTCCATCTCATACATTCATCAATAGAACCTTTGTCATAAAGCATGAAATTCCAATTGGGGCAACCAAGGAAAATTTCTTTATACAATCACCCGGGGGACGTCTGTGTACTAAGGAAATGGTGTACTAGGTACCCATAAACCTGGATGGGCATATTTTTCCCACTACCATGATTATTCTCAAGGATCAGGATATAGATGTGATCTTGGGAATGAATTGGATGTATCAGCATAAGGCTGTTATAGATGTTTTAAATAGGACTATAAGGTTGAGTTTGCTTGATAGTAATTCTCAGCTTCTTATCCAACTTCCAACCTTAAGGAGATCAGTGGAAAAAGTTTGTGCCACTTCCGTCAAGGAGATTAGAGATATCCCTGTAGTTGGTGAATTCCCTAATGTTTTTCTTAAAGATTTACCCGGTCTACCACTTGATAGGGATGTTCAGTTTAACATAGATCTAAAGCCTGGAACAGCTCCGATCTCTCGAAGAGCTTATAGGATGCCTCCTAAGGAATTAGCTGAATTGAAGACTCAGTTGCAAGAGTTGATTAATAAAGGGTTTATCCAACCTAGTTCATCACCTTGGGGATGTCCTGCAATTTTTGTGAAGAAGAAAGATGAGACCCTGAGGTTATGTGTCAACTATCGTCCATTGAATGAAGTGATCATTAAGAATAAGTATCCCTTACCTCGGATAGATTTACTTTTTGATCAACTGGCTGGAGCCAAAGTTTTCTCTAAGATCGATTTGAGGTCAGGTTACCACCAAATCAAAATTAAGCCTGAAGATATTTCCAAAACGACATTTACCACAAGATATGGATTATATGAATACTTGGTAATGTCTTTTGGTTTGACGAATGCCCCAGCTCATTTCATGTATCTGATGAATTTGGTATTCATGCCTGAGCTAGATAAGTTTGTAGTGGTGTTTATTGATGACATCTTAGTATATTCTAAGAACAAGAAAGAACATGCGGAACATTTCAGAATTGTTCTGACACGCTTACGTGAACATCAGTTATATGCCAAGTTCATTAAGTGTGACTTTTGGCTAAAGGAAGTATAGTTTTAGGACATGTGTTGTTAGCTGAAGGAGTTGCTGTGGATCCAAGCAAAGTTAAGGATGTACTAGATTGGTAACCACCAACCACTGTTCATCAAGTTCAGAGTTTTTTTGGGAATGGCGGGTTGTTACCCTTGCTTTATTCTAGATTTCTCTAGAATATCCAAGTCCATCACTGGGTTGTTGAAGAACCAAGCCAAGTTTGTCTGGTCATCTGATTGTGAAGAAGCTTTCCAGACTTTGAAGAGATTGTTAACCACTGCACCAGTGTTAGCTCAGCCAGATATCAAAAAGTCGTTCGACGTTTATTGTGATGCTTCAGGGGTTGGTATTGGATGTGTATTGATGCAAGAAGGCCGAGTCATTATCTATGCTTCTAGACAACTTAAGCAACATGAAGAACATTATCCAACTCATAATCTGGAGTTAGCAGCGGTTGTCCATGCTTTGAAGATTTGGTGGCATTACCTGCTTGGTAATACATGCCATATTTATACAGATCACAAGAGTTTAAAGTATATCTTTACTCAATCAGAATTGAACATGCAACAAAGAAGATGGTTAGAACTGATTAAAGATTATGACTTGGAGGTGCATTACCATCCTAGTAAGGCAAATGTGATTGCAAATGCCCTCAGTCGTAAGAGTCATTGCAATTGTCTAGCAGTAAAAACAATGGATCTGACTTTATGTCAAGAGATGGAAAAGTTGAATATAGAGGTAATTCAACAAGGTAGTTTGACCAATATAATTGTTGAATCAACTATTCGAGATCAAATTATTGCTGCTCAGAAAGAAAATAAGGGTATAGTCCATATCAAAGAAAGAGTCAGAAATGGAAAAGTGACATGCTTTAGAATAGATGATGCAGATGTGTTATGGTTCAAGGATCGCCTTGTGGTACCAAAGGTTCCTGAGTTGCGGCAGTCAATTCTTGAAGAGGCACATACCACCAGGTTATCTATTCATCCTGGAAGTAATAAAATGTACCATGACTTGAAACAGAGATTTTGGTGGACCAAAATGAAGATAGAGATTGCTCAATATATAGCAAAGTGTGATACTTGTCAAAAGGTAAAAGCTATACATTTGAGGTCCGTTGGAGAGTTACAGCCATTGCCTATTCTAGCTTGGAAGTGGGAGGATATTAGTATGGATTTTATAGTTGGTCTACCCAAGACATTGAAAGGTTTTGACTCAATATGGGTTATTGTAGATCGACTAACTAAGTCAGCACATTTTCTTCCAGTCAAGAGTATATATCCTACTATCCAATATGCCAAGATGTATTTAGCAAGAATCGTGAGCCTACATGGAGTACCAAAGACCATAGTGTCAGATAGGGGTACACAGTTTGTCTCCAACTTATAGAAACAATTGCATGCTTCGTTGGGTACCAAACTCCTATATAGTACAGATTATCATCCACAGACTGATGGTCAGACTGAAAGAGTCAATCAAGTACTTGAAGATATGTTAAGATGTTGTGTTCTTAACTATTCCAATAAGTGGGATGAATGTTTGCCTTTGGCTGAGTTCTCATACAATAATAGTTATCAAGAGAGCATTAGAATGGCTCCGTTTGAAGCACTCTATGGTCATAGATGCAGAACATCACTAAATTGGTCTGAACCCGGGGAAAGATGGTTCTTTGGAGTTGACCTTGTGAAAGAAACAGAAGAGAAGGTTAGGCAGATACAAAGTAATTTGAAGATAGCTCAGTCTCGACAAAAGAGTTATGCAAATAAACGACATAGACCATTGGTGTTTAACAAGGGAGATTTTGTATGTCTGAAGGTATCACCAATGAAGGAGTTACTCGTTTTGGTGTTAAAGGCAAGTTGGCACCTCGTTATATTGGACCATTTCAAATTTTGGAGAGGTATGGAAAGGTGGCATATCGCTTGAAGTTACCAGAACATCTCTCAGCTGTAAATGATGTGTTCCATGTTTCTCAATTAAAGAAGTGTCTTCGAGTGCCTGAGCAGAATGTTGAGGTTGAAGGAGTGGAACTTGAACCTGATTTGACCTATTCCAAATATCCTATCCGAGTTCTAGATCAGAAAGACCGTGTCACTCGAAGAAGGACAATCAAGTTCTACAAGATACAATGGAATCAACATTCCAAAGAAGAAGCTACTTGGGAATCCGAAGATTACTTGCTAGAACAATTTCTAGAGTTTCTTGTGTCGATATAGAATAATGTTAGTTGTGCTATGTTGTTACGAACCATGTTTTGTAAAAGGACCTGAGCTGTTTTATGGTTAAGTTTGGAATGTTTTTTTGGATTGATACATTTCCTTTTCCATTACTTACCCTCGGACTTTAAATCTCGGGACGAGATTTCTTTTAGGGTGAAGGATTGTAAAACCTCGGGTGTTTAAATACTAAAACATGCCATGTCATCATATGCGTTGCACATCATTTTGGGTTAGTGAAAATTTTGATATGCATACACTAAAACAAGTTTACCTTTATGTTATATGTGTTAACATGTATGGTTTGAATTGAGTTCAAAATCTTTGTATTGAATTGAATTTCCGAAAACCCTAATTTCCAGTATTTAAATTCTACCCTGAAAACCTAATTCAAAATCTAAGCACATTTTGGGGTTGAGCCTAAAAGAAAAAGTGTAGAGTTTGTCAAGATGTACAAAGTTGGTTTTTGGAGTTTTCAAAGTTGTTATATAAAATTTGAAGTAATTTGAAAAGGAGAAATGTACTTTAAGTGTCCCCTTTTGATTTTAAACCTGCATTTCAAAATGTAGACTGAATTAGAATATGGTTATTAAAGCAAAGTTGTAGAACTTTGAATTTGGAACAACTTTTATTTTTGGAGATTTTTGAGTTACTATATAAATTTGGGAGTAATTTGAGAAATTAGACGAGTGGAAATTTGGTAATTAGTTGGAACAGTACCAGCGGGCAGCTGTCACCGTCGGCGACCTTCCTCTGGCTTCCAGGCGCGCTCGTGGCCACGTTGGGCTTCGTGCTGGCATGGAGAAGGCCGGGGCATGTCTTCCTCTTGCTTCCTGGCCGCTCTTTAAAGCTTGTGCCGTCGCCGTTCTTCTCTTTTCTTCTCCTCTACTTTTCCCGTCGCCACCGTGCTGCTCCGACGAGCTCGCATCATCGCCATAGCGCATACTAGCCTCGGCAAAGCCTGTCTCAGCTCCGCCTATTAGTTGCGAACCCAGCCGAACCACCCTGGTAGCTTGACTTCGTCGGGAAGCGTCGCTCGTTGCTTTTCTTCCTCGCGGCCGGCAGCTTCACCGGTGATCCCGCTTCACCGTGGCTGGAGCTCTGCGGTGAGCCTCTACCCTTGTGAAGTGTTGCTCCATCTTCTCCATGTTGCTGTGGTGCTTTGTGCCTTGTTGCTTGATCATTTTTTCCACGCAGCCACTGGAGTACCGTCGCCGACGTTGTTCGCGCCGCCGTGATTGCTGTGACCGACGACGAGCTTCTCCGTTGCTCCTCCAGTCCATCTTTCTACTCATGAGTGTTTGGGGTGAGCCTTTTATTTAACCGTTACCAGCCTCCCTTCGCTGGCGTAGCGCAGCCGCACCGCCGTGTCCGCCATGGCAGGCGTCAAGCTCGGTTTGAGCTGTGATTGGTGCAATTAGTGCCACCAATAGGTGTGCCTCGTAGTGGTGATCACGTTGGTACCCTCGCCGTCGCCGTTTGTCGACGAAATATAGTCGGCGGTCTACCTAGGGGTATGCCTAAGGTAGTAGATTGTCGGCAGACAGGTGCGCAAGCTACGAACAAGATGATGATGCAAGATAGACACGAGGTTTTATCCAGGTTCGGCCGCCGTGAGGGCGTAATATCTACGTCCTACGTCTGATTATATTGTTGTATGTCAATGAGACGTTTTTTAGAGGGGTCCCCTGCCCGCCTTATATAGTCCGAGGGATAGGGTTACAGATCTGGAAACTAATCCTAGCCAGTTACAATTGCCATAGGTGGCCGGATAAGGATTCCTATTCTAACCAACCAGGATCTTGCTTGATCGCCAAATCTGTCTTGACTCCTTGCGCGGGGCTCCGAACAGGTTGGCTAGGCCGCGCATTGTCTTTTAGTGGACCGGACCCTCTGATCCGGGCCAGCCCAAGCCTAGCCATAAGGGTATAGGGGTTAATACCCCCACACCGTTGATCTCACTGGCGGTGAGAAATCGCTGGTCAAAGCGTGGTCGTCGCTGTTGAGCGCGGGAGGACGACGCTGACAGGTGGGGTCACCCTACCAGTGACTGTGTTGTTTGAAAATGGAATTTTTCTTTTTCAGTAATGCATGAATAGTATAAGTTTTTGTTATTTTTGTATATAATTAAATAGAGCTCCAAAAATTATGAATTTTTTGTGTGACCTCTCTATGATGTAAACTATTTAGGAAAATATTAAATGTTGCTTTCCAGTAATTTTTGAATGTGATAAAAATTGCTTAATTAATTAATAAATGAGTTTCCATGATTTTTCTAGGCTTTATTATTTATCAAAAAATTATGAATTTTTTTTGCCACTTAGTTATCATGTGATAAGCCTTCATAAAAATTTTGAGCTCATTTGGAGAAAGTTGAATTATTTCATATCTTTTAAGTAAATAATTAATTCATAAAAGCAAATAGTAAACCTTAATAAGTTAGGTTTTTGTTTGAATTTTGGATTGAGTGATGACCTTGGGTCATTAGTATAAGATGATCCTTGGTACTTAAAGTAAGTGTTTGGGTTTATAAAAAAGGTTTAGTTAGTTGTTGGTTTGCAACTGTACCGCGAAGGAAAGTTGTATTCGAGTTATTAATTTTTGTATCCATCATCAAGCATCATGTTTTATATCTCGCATCATATTAAACATGGCATTGTTACTATGTGTAGTGAATGAAAGTGAGCACGTGGTAGTCAATCAGGTTGAGGAGAAGGTTAATCCGTCTGTTGAGGTCGGGTTTGATAATTGTGGAACGTCTCCGGAACCGGACTTTTCCGTTAATCAAGGCAATCCCTGGATGCATTTAAACCTGCCTTGTGTTTTACAAATTTATATCGCTTTTGCTTTTCAATACTGCATTAAGTGATTAGGAGTTGAGTGAAAACCTAATTGCTGCATTACCAACCTTGTTTTTCAATACCAACCTTGTTAACCGTTTCAATCCGAGTATGCTTATTTCAGGCTTAGCCATGCTTAGAACGATAAAAGTCAGGTGATCTCCGGTCCCCTGTGAGATATAAATGGTTTGTTGGTTACGATTGGTTACTTATGTTATCATGAGATATGAGCATGTGGAGTAATAAATCGAGACCGGGCGGACTCGGTGTATGGGAGCCACAAGACAAAGAGGTCTTGTGAGCGGGTTCTTTCCGCCTGTGTCGGTTAAGACACGTTCGTTGTTGAATTGCATGAGGTGAGACTTTGTAGTACCGATCACATACTCCGGTAAGCCTTAACTTGGCTATTCTATTACGAGAATGGCTACTCGCGCACTGGGAGTGGAGAGATGGCGGGAATAGCGTGTACCTACGTGGCAATGGGCTGGATTGGTGGAGTACTGTATTCTCGGGTGGCGCGGACCCGTTCTTGTTTTAGAGGATCTGAGGGTAGGTTAGTATATGTAGGTCGGGGACCTGCATATGTCGTGTGGTTGGGAATCCCCAGCTAGGTTTTAATCGGTTTGAATCGTCGTTGCTCCTCGGTTATGGAGACTCAACTCACTGTTCATCATCGTAGTTAATAACTGAAACTTGAGCTGGTTTTGAGAGAGAGTTTGATATGAAGTTCATGATCTCATTACGGATCATGGCAGATTCATATATGGTTTCTATGAAGTTTTAAATGTTGAGTAAAAGAATCTTATTAGAAAGCTTTTACGCAAAAGAACTTTGTTTATTGTTAAAGCCATACCTTGAATCCCTGAGCCTGCATTCCTGAGTCTTATCAGTTTTTATTTCGGTTTAGTCTTGTTCAGTACTTTTGTACTCAGGGTTCGTTGACCCTTGTTGCAGGTGAGCCTCATGAGCAGGTCTGCTTTGGACCATGCTGCATGTCTGTTGTTCAAATCGATGATGATAAGTGAATGTGTGACCCTTGGGCAGGGTACTTATATTGTGTGTTTGTATTATGTTACTAATGCCACTCCACTACTATGGTTTGTAATAATTATCGAACTTAGTTTATAAGGTTTGAAACAACTGATTTGTAAACTAAGCTATTGTAAGACTTCCGCTATTTTACTCTGATGTAGATATTTGAATAAATGTTGTAATACTGCAATGACTCTGTAATGGGATCCTGCTCGGAAATCATGGATGATTCAGTGTTCTCCGAGGACACCCGACAGTCTTCTTAAGTTACTGGGACATATGCATAGTCGTCAGAGGTTATTGGACAGTGACAGGTACATGTGGACCCTATAATTTAGGAGGTTCTGCCACAGTTTGGCACAAGGCCAGAGGATCAGGATGGCATGAGGGACAGGCTCACTCCTCTGTCTCCGAGGGGCAACCACCACCTGTCCGTCCACGATAGTCCACTTCAGGCCGTCAGGAGTTGGACGGCATCAACACTAGCCTCGGAGGGTTGAAAATCCGCGCAGGTGAAATTCAATATACACTTAACACTCACGTACAGGATGCGACCCAGTGGCACCTACAGTAGCAGCAACAGTTCGCGAACATCAACGCACTGCTGAGACAACAATAGCAAGCGCAAGCGGCCTACTAGCCGTCCATGGGATACAATCCCAGACCCTAGGCCTCGAGCTAGCTTGGGAGAGGACCCCGCAGAGGTACCTTGTATCTTTTTAATTTTTTACATTTTATTTTTAGCATTTATTTATTTATTTATTTATTAGCATTTTAAAAAAATCTAAAAAATTCAAAAACACCAACAAAATAAAATATGATAAAAACATCAAAAATATGAATTTCACTCTCATATGTGTTTTAGGAATGTTTAGTTTCTCATATGTTAAAATGATGAATAGTTGCTCTATCTATAATTCATCTGTACCTAGGCTGTAACTTAGTATTCCTCAAGATTTAAGTTTGTTGGCTAAAAATGTCTCATCCTAAAAACTTGAAAACTTGTGGGTTGCAAATGCATGCTCCTTTTCTAAGTTGTTGCGAGTTATGATTTGGTACAAATAGAATTTATTATGACTTTGTTCTAAGAGAAACTTGATATCCGGAGTTTTCATTTTCAAAAATACTAAAATCAAAAGTTCCTCAATGATTATGAATACCTATCAAGGCCATATGATATGATATACATGTACAACCTTAGTCATGCTACTTGTTATTGCATTGAGCATTGTCAAATTATTGTGACCCTTGTTAAGATTCTCATCATGCACCCATGATTAAGACACAAGTACACCCACAAATAAATTGCTGACTCTTACATTAAGAGTTATGCAAAACCATGTCTTTCCGTCCACTCAATAATTACTCCATTCACTTTATCATGTATCGCTCTCTCAAAAATTTCATATGCCAAAAAAGAATAGTATGAGCTATACTAAAAAAGAAAAAATAAAAATATACAAGCCAAAAGGCATGAGAGAAAAAAATGCATGCCAAAGAGCATGAAGAAAAGAAAAGAAAAAAAAGAAAGAAATAAAGATAGCCCATATTTTCAAATAAAAGACATTCATCCAAAAAGAGAGGGATCCATGATTCAAGGAGTACCAAAAATATCTAGAATTAGGAACTTTGTAAAAATTCCACACACTTGCACGTCTTGATCAATGTGTATGACTTGTATCTCCTTGATGTCCGGTTTTTGACTTAGCAAAATATGTGATGCAAGTATGCCCCACTTTCGTACCTACCCAAAACTCCACTAAAAAGCCAGTAGTGGTAGGATATGAAAAAGAAGGAAAAATTTCAAATGCCTTGGTGAGGTTTCATACACATTGAGCGATCAAGAAAATCATTTGAGGAACTCATATTTGTTTTACAAAACTCATAAAACCTCCGGATAGATGGTTAATCAAGGAATGAATGATTGGTGATTCTGTTATAACCGTTCTATCTTGCAACCACCCAAGAACTTACAAAAGCTATACTCCCCACAGGGATCAAAGTAATGGGTGGATAAAAATGCTGACTTATTTAAATTGCAAAAGAATACTTTGTTATAGGTATGGCACTTGTTGTCGATGTTGCACCACCGATAGCCTACCACGGGGGTACCCGGGGCAGTTTGTTCGGGCTTCAGCGTATGCAGAACTCAACGGTAAACGCAAGAGACAGTCGATTTATCCTGGTTCGGACCCTCGATCATGATCGAGTAATAGCCCTACATCCAGTTGGCATTAGCCTTTGCGTTGGATTGATCGTAAAGTGTTGCGTTGTTTTTCTCCAGGAACTCTACCCTCCTTTATATAGTCAGGAGGTCAGAGTCCTAGTCGGTTTACAATGAGAGTTCCTAGTAGGATTACAGAATAATACTACTACTAAGATTTCATGGAAAGAATCCTAGTTAGACTAGATCTTCTCTCTTCCATGTGGGGTATCCCATGGGTTCCGTATCGACAAGCCCCCGAGCACTTCATGGTTGAGCTCTGGAAGCCTCGTCTTGTTCCTTCAGGTCTTGCCGAGCAGGAACAAACGTCGTCCGAGTGCTTTCTTGAGTGAAACCATATAGCGCTTCTTGGGATCTTTGAGTGGTGTGTGTTTTTTTGAAGAAAAAAGTACTCCCATCTGAGTGTAGCCCCCGAGCCTCTTGCTGTTTGGAACAAGGAGCTAGAGGGTCTTGTCTTGAAATTGCTCTGATTCTTCGTCGAAGGGCTCTCGAGCATATACCCGGGTTCTTTATCAAAAAGAACTCGGATATAGATCGGTCCGGGTTCTTTTTGTCGTGAGGCCTTGAAGTGGTCTGTCTTGAAGAAGTCTTCTTAGTGACGTGCGCTTTTTTCAAAGAAAAAAGTGCACTCACTGAGTGCAGCCCCCAAGCCTCTTGCTATTTGGAACAAAAAGTTAGAGGGTCTTGAATCTTATGTTGTTTGAAAACTCCTGTCTTAAAGAAGTCTTCTGAGTGATGTGCGTTTTTTGGAAGAAAAAGTGCACTCACTGAGTGTAGCCCTCGAGCCTCTTGCTATTTGGAACAAGGAGCTGGAGGGTCTTGAATCTAAGTTGTTCAAAGAACTGAAAACCTCTCCTGTTGTAGCCCCCGAGCATATATCCGGGTTCTTTTATTTAGAAAGAACTCGGATACAGGGTCTTGGCATATTCTCTGGTAGACTGCTGTTGTCAGATGTAGTTGTATGGTGGTGGTTGAGTGTAAATGCTATTTATTCACGAGTTGTACAGTGTTGGTATATCCTTCCGAATATGCTCGTCCTTGAGTACTATTCCTTCACGCCTGAGTCCTCTTTCATTGAATTCTGTCTTTTCACTATGTCCTTTGTTAGGTTCGTTCCGTTGGTGCTCCCTATCCATGTGCACCGCTTCTTTGGTCTATAAATACCCTCCTGGTATGCTGTTTTGATTCATCGAGTATTTTGTTGCGTGGTCTGAAATCTCCGTAATCATGAATATGATAGTTTCTGAAGTAGAGCAGCCCCCGGGCGTATTTTGTAGTTCTTGTATATCTTGTCATAGCTGGAGGGAGTCTTGTGATAGGGATTAGAGGTAGACTAATCCCACAGTGGCATTGCACCAGGAAGTACGTAGTGGAAGTTGGAGGAAGTCTTGTGATGCGGGATACATTCCTTCATCCTGTAGCTCTGTGTTGATCCTCCTTGCCTGCCCTGCGACTGTCCGGTGCAGATCAACGCCTGATCCGGCGTCACATCGAACTTGGGATGCCTGCAGGCCTTCCCTAGTCCATGTTGTCCCACCGTGCTGCTGATTTCTGCCTTGGATGTATTGCGTTCGTCCTTTGAAGAAAACAGTGTAGCCGAGTGCGGTTTGTTCTACTGAGTAGCAATTTAGAACACGTAGTCGTTCCAGAGCCTAGTTGTATCTGGGTTCCTTTTTGCTACCTTGCTCGTCGTAGTACCGAGTTCGTTGGGTCTTGTAAGATGTGTAATCTTGTATTTTTTGAAGCCCTTTATACTGGAAAGAATCTTGCCTTCTGAGTTGTCATTCTTTTTTGTGCTGATGTCCTAGTTGTTTATGAGATTCCCGAGTTCTTTCTATAAGAACCGAGTTCTTGTGTTCTTTGTGAGGTAACCCTTCGTTGCTTCATGGTTGATGAGTTCTTTTTGTAGGAATATGATAACTCTGCCGTATTACTGGATGGATAAGTCTGAAATCTGTCCGTTGAACTGTACCTTTGTGTAGAAGTGTGCCGTCCGTCATTTCAGCTGTGTCAGTTGTCTTGGGAAATGGATCGTTGCGTTCTCATGGGCCTGGTGGGCTGGGTTTTTATTGCTGTAAAATCTATTTAAAGGCCTTTCTCCTTCTTTTTCTTTGCTCCCCTGCCTTTGTCTTGAAACCCTAGTCTTCAAAACTCCGCCGCCGCCATTGCCGCCGTCATTTGAGCGCCGCCGTCTGAGCGTCATCACTTCTTAGTGCTTTATTGCTTTTGCTAGTATATGGGTAGGAAGAAATCAGCAAGCAAGTCCCAGGCAACCTTTGTAGACAAGGAGGCATCGCTTTCTGTGATTGAGAATCAAGAATTCATGGCCATGAGGGCTGCTCAGAAGATCTGGCTGGCTCCGACTATGACTGAGGATCAGTTGCGCAAGCTTGTCAGTGATTGCCTGATCTAGGACAAGGACATTGCTGAATGGAGAGCTCCAGGCCAGCATCGGGTCCCAACTCCAGGCCCTGGTGAGATTGTTCTTTTTGTCTCCTTTATCCATGCTGGACTCTGCCTTCCTGCTTCTGCTTTTCTTCATCGATTTCTCAGTTATTTTGGGATTAGCTTGAACCATCTTACTCCTAATGTTGTCCTTCATCTTTCTGTTTTTGTTCATCTTTGTGAAACTTTTCTTGGAATTCCTCCTTCTCTTTCTCTCTTTCATTACTTCTTCCGTCTAAAGCCCCAACCCCACAGCGATGACACCCATGTTCTTGGTGGCTGCGGGATTCAGTTTCATCATGGTCGTAAGAGTAAATTCTTTGATTATGACTTGGTTGATTCTGTGAGGGATTGGCGTGCTGACTGGTTTTATGCTGCCAATATGATTCCTCCTCTTGCTGTTCATTCTGGTTCTGGTCCCATGGTTAGTGACCGATGGGAAAAGAATCCCCTAACGGTGGATGAGCTCCAGGCGATCAAGCCGTTTCTTGAGAGGATATGTGCTCTAAAAAGCAAGGCTTGACCGGCTTCGGGATCGTTTCCAGTTTTCTTCGGCGCCGTGTTCAACCTCTGAAGGAGCGAGAGAATTACGGTTTTGAATACTCTGGGGCGGAGGACCCTTCTCGTATGGTTCCTGCCCTTGAGTTGACTGGTGAGGAGGTGCTCGAGCGCCTTCAGAAGATGTTGAAAGGAGTAAGCTTCGTCCCGCATACTATCCCTGAGTATTGTGCCAACAACCCGCCTCCTGCTGTGAGTTGTTTTTTCTTATGCGGTTACTTTTCGTATTTCCTTTGTTGTCTCCACTTTTCGCTTAATCTTTCTCGTCTGGTTGTTTTACTCTTTTATAGGAATTGGGGCGTAATTTTGTTGATCCGATCCCCCTTGATGACTGCCCTGCCATTGTGGAGACTGGGGAGAATCTTGCTGGAGCATCTTTAACCAGTAAGTTTCAACCCATCACGATGTTTCCTTGTGTTTCTTCCATAGTTCTTGACACATATGTAGAGTATCTTCCTCGTCCAGTCCCTCGAGCTCCTCGCAGTGTCGGAAAAAGGGGGCGAGCGGATTGTTCTTCTTCTGGTTTGTCTGCTCCCAAGAAGCCTCGCCAATCGAGTACTCGTCCAGGTACTCAAGTTATAGGTAGCGTGCTCCTAGGCGAGCATATTAATATGTTTTGTCTTTTTGTTGTTTGTGTGCGGCTTTAATCGAGTACTTTTCTCCCTTTTCAGATGGAGCTGTGGTTGGCTTGTTTGAAAGTGAGGAAGATGAGGGTACCGATGCGGCCCTTGTCATGCGTCGGTGAGTTGTTTTCTTGTTTTTCTTGTTGTTGAAAACACCTCTTTTGTTCTAACTTTGGCCTTGTTCTCTTGTAGTAAGCGTTCGTCGAGCTCAAGTTCTTCTAGGGCTCTAGTACCGACCACGCCACTCCGGTCGTAGGGTGGTGGTGATATTTTTGCTGCTATAGTTCCCCCTCTAAGGTCTTCTGTTGGTTTTATGAAGAAGAAGATAGCTGAGTGAGTGAATCCTCGTTCTGTTTCTTTGCTTTTGTTTTCCTTTTTTCTGATTCATATTCTTATCATCGAGTTTCCTTATCATCTTGCAAACCCTCGCCTTCCCTTAACCTTCAGTCAACCTCTTGTTAGTCTTCTGGTGCGCCCCTGTGTACTGAGTCTTAGGACCCAAAATGTACGGTCGGCGAGGTGGCTATGAGGGAGACATGGTTCCTTGGTGATCACGCAGCTGCTGGTTTGCTGGCTTCAGAGGTGACTATAGCCGTGGTGGTGGAGCCATCTGAGGAGGTAGCCAGGGCTTCGTAGGGTACGGCCCTGGTCTTGTCTTCTTTGCCTCGGCTGGCTTCTCCCTATGCTCCTTTTGCTAGTGGCGTTCATCATTTGGATGATGATGTGGTGCAACAATTTGATGCCACTCATCGGTTGCCAGAGCTGACCGTTGCCTAGGGAACCTTTGCAACTTCTTTTGGGGAAAAACTCCAAGTAAGTTTTTTTGTAGTTCTTTCTTTGGATGTTCGTCTTTCTTCTGTTCTTATGTCTTGTTTTTCTCTCTCTTCTTTGTTCAGTCTTTTTCTCGGGATCATACCGGCTTCTTTTTCTCGTCTGAAACCGAGAAAAAGTTGTCTTCTGAGGTTAGTGCCCTAAAAACAGAGCTTGATCTCTGTTGGGCTGAGATGGAGACCGAGCGTCAAACGCACCAAAGGGAGGAAAAAGCTCTCCGTGCCCAGGTGGTTGAGGCAAAAAAGCAAAGGGATGCTGCTGTGGAGGCCATGAAGAATGAGTGCAATGGTATTGCGGGTTCTTTTTGTTTCCTTTTGTATTCAAATTTCCCTTTTTGCCGACTTGTTTTTTGGTGCCTGGTCTAGCTCTTCGAGTTGAAAAGCAGAAGCTCTCAGAGGGTATTGAGGAAATAAAGATACTTGTTCGCAATAGTCACAACAGGGCTAAAGAGGTAATTACTCGTGCTGAAGAAGAACTCACGCTTGCCAAGTTGATTAGGCGTGGAGCTGATAAGGATCTTGTACATGTCCAAAAAACTATTGAAGTCATGAATGGCAAGTTGGCGACGGCTACTAAGAACTGGAATGCTTTGTGGAAATCATTTCGGTCAGTAGCCGATCTTCTCCAGACTCCAGCAGATGATGGTCAATCTTGGGCTCAGTTTATTCCTCAAGTTCCGACTCATTTCCAGGAGTTCGTGAAGAGGTGCGCCCAACTATGTACCAGAAATGTTATTGCTCAAGTCCGGGTTCTTGCTCCGGAGGTGCCTTTGTCCAAGATTGCAGAGGAAGCCAAGAGTCAAGAATATCTGGATGTCGTTGAAAAGGTGGAGCCTGAGGTCGAAGACTTAGCTAGGAGGATTGTGGACAATCTTAATATTGATATTTCTTCTCTTGATGACGATGCTTGATGTAATTGACCTTTGTACTCCAGCCTCTGTAATAGAGTATTATACTTATTTTTGAATGAAGATTCTTTTATTTTTCGCTGATGTCTTCTTTGCCTGGATGTCTTTGATTTTGTCAAGTGCTTGTCAGGCTTTCGTCTACGATATGTAAACAACTCGGTATTTGTAGATCATTGTCATGACAAACTTTTTGTTCTTGTTATTACTGAAAAGACCTAGGACCAGCGATCTCAAGTGGGCTTAGGACCAGCGATCTCAAGTATCTTCAACTTCTTCTTTTTAGTTTGCTTAACTTGAGATGTGGCCAGCATCTGGCTCTTTCCCTGGTTGTGAAGACATCTTACGATCGGTTCAGGTGTTAGCTTATTAGCTACCCTCCTCGGCGGGCTCAAGCATCTTTTCAGCTCTTTTGCTCACGGCCGGTATGCTCAGGCATAATTTCAGCCGTTTTGCTTTCTGGTTCGGGTGTTAGCTTATTAGCTACCCTCATCGGTGGGCTCAAGCATCTTTTTCAGCTCTTTTGCTCTCGACCGGTATGCTCAGGCATAATTTTAGCCATTTTGCTTTCTGGTTCAGGTGTTAGCTTATTAGCTACCCTCATCGGTGGGCTTAAGCATCTTTTTCAGCTCTTTTGCTCTCGGCCGGTGTGTTTAGTGAAAACAACTCGGGAAAAGTCATAATAAGACATATGTTGTCGAGGGACACCATCTTTATTGATCATGAACGTTTACATGCTTATTGAAAACAACTGGGGGAAAGCCATAATAAGACATATGTTGTTGAGGAACACCATTTTTATTGATCATGAACATTGATCTCTTGTGGCTTGTATATATATTCTTCCTTGAGTTGTTTTTCATGCGTAGAATCTTCTTAGTTGGCTGATGTGCCATGTATTGTTGACTTCTTTTCCATCTTCAGTTATCAACTTGTACGTGCCTAGTTCGGTGACTTTTGTGACAATAAAAGGACCTTCCCATGGACTGAGTAGTTTATGGCGTCCGTCAGTTTTTGTATTCTTCTTAGTACTAGATCTCCGATTTGGAGTGATCGAGGCTGGATATTCTTGTTGTAGTGGCGTCTTAAACCTTGGAGGTATCTAGCTGATTGAAGGGTAGCATTTACTCTGACTTCTTCTATACTGTCGAGTTCTAATCTTTGGGTGTGTTCTGCTGGTCCTTTGTCATATTGTTCTATCCTTGGTGACGTCCAGATTAGGTCGGCACGTAGTACGGCTTCTGATCCATAAACAAGGAAGAAAGGTGAATATCCGGTGGCTCTGCTTATTTGAGTTCGTAGCCCCCATACTACTTTGGGTAATTCTTCGATCCACTTGGATCCATAGTCCACTAGTTCTTCACACAATCTTGGTTTTAATCCGGCTAGTATGAGTCCATTAGCTCTTTCTACCTGTCCGTTGGCTTCTGGATGTCGACTGATGCGTAATCTATGCTGAAACCACAATCCTGTGCCCAACTTTGGAATTCTATAGCTGTAAAGGGAGAACCCAAATCTGTGATGATTCGATTGGGCATGCCGAAGCGGTGCATAATGTCTTGGATGAACTCGACTGCTTTGGCTGCGCTGTATTTTGCGAGTGGTTTGTATTCAATCCACTTGGTGAACTTGTCGATTGCTACAAAGATGTACTCGAAACTGCCCTTTGCTTTCTTGAGAGGTCCTACTTGATCCAGCCCCCAGCAGGAGAAAGGCCAAGCGGGTGGGATGTAGATGAGATTGTGAGCTGGTACATGAGCTTGTCTTGCAAACATTTGACAACCTTTGCATTTTCTGACGAGTTCTTCTACGTCTTTCAAAGCGGTTGGCCAGTAGAATCCAGTGCGGAATGCTTTGCCGACTAGTGTTCTTGAAGCGGCATGATTTCCACAGCAACCTGAGTGTATTTCGTCTAAGATCTCTTTGTCTTTTTCAAACAAGACACATTTTAGGAGTACTCCTGATGATGCGGCTCTTCTGTACAGCTTGTCCCCTACTAGGACGTAGTTCTTGCTTCTCCGAACAACTTGGGTAGCCTCCGCTTTATCTGCTGGCAACTTATTCTCTTTGATATAATCGATAAAAATCTGGGCCCATGAGGTGGTGATTACCAAAATCTGGGTGCCTTTAGCTGGGAGTTCAAGGGTTATCTCACCGGGTTGTTTGATAGAGGGAGCTGATAACTCCTCTATGAATACGTCGGGTGGGACCTTCGCCCTGTCCGATCCGAGCTTGGCGAGGACATCTGCTGCAATATTAGAATCACGCAGAACATGTAGAATTTCCAATCCTTGAAAATGTTTTTCGAGTTTTCGTATTTCAGCACAGTAAGCGCCCATGTTTTCTTTGGTGCAGTCCCAATCTTTGTTGACTTGGTTGATGACTACTGCCAAATCGCCATATACGAGTAATCGCTTGATTCCGAGGGTAATTGCTACTCGGAGCCCGTGGATGAGGGCTTCGTATTCTGCGTCATTGTTTGTAGCTTGCCATAATATCTGAAGGACATAGTGTAGCCCTCGAGCATCAGCTTGCGAGTACTTGGACATGAGCTGTCGAGTAGTTGGTCACCGTAGCCAAAGTAGTCAGAAACTGTGACGAGTAGTCAGACCATTGGCTTGCTTCCGGCTTGGGATGCAGCCAGACAACTAGCTTGCCCCTGGCTTGGACAGCTCGACGTAGTCGTACCATGACCCAACTTCTTGAGGGAACTCTGAATGCTTTCCGAGTTGAATTCTTGATTGGTTGATGCCACGTTCTGGAACCCTGCCGAAAAAGAACTTGGTTTCTCGAAAGAACTCGGGTAAGACTCCATCTTGGATGTGGAGCCTGAGTTTGAGTCGGATGCGCAAAGCCGCGAAATCTGAGTTGGATCGGACATCATGAGCTGCGTGAATCTTCCGGCGAGTTGATCTGTCGTAGTCGCCGAAATAGAAAGGTCTTCATGGTGATCCGAATCTTCGAGGAGACGGCTTTGGAGCTTGCCATCGTCGCCTGCCTCGTAGATCCATGAACCGAAGATGAAGGTTGATCCCATCGAGAAGATCATGTTGTCGAGATCCATCGAGCTCTCGGATGCAAATTCGTCGAAAGCCCCTACCTGGCGCTCCAGCTGTCGATGTTTCACCACCGATAGCCTACCACGGGGGTACCCAGGGCAGTTTGTTCGGGCTTCATCGTATGCAGAACTCGATGGTAATTGCAAGAGACAGTCGATTTATCCTAGATCAGACCCTCGATCGTGATCGAGTAATAGCCCTACGTTCAGTTGGCGTTAGCCTTTGCGTTGGATTGATCGTAAAGTGTTGCGTTGTTTTTCTCCAGGAACTCCACCCTCCTTTATATAGTCAGGAGGTCAGAGTCCTAGTCGGTTTACAATGAGAGTTCCTAGTAGGATTACAGAATAATACTACTACTAAGATTTCATGGAAAGAATCCTAGTTAGACTAGATCTTCTCTCTTCCTTGTGGGGTATCCCATGGGTCCCATATCGACACTTGTGAATTGTATCGGCATAGTAGTAACTCCTGATCAACAACCAAGTACTTAGCTATTTGCTCGGGACGAGCAAAGGTTAAGCTTTGGGGATTTGTTGGCGGTCACTAACGATCAAATCCGACCACCAATTAAAGTTCAAAATGGGAGAAATAAACAATCTTTTGACACATATGCCTTTACTATTGACCTAGTTCCACTTGTATTGGAGAAATCATGTTTTGTAGGACAAGTATTTGAATACAAGTGGAAAACCAAGCAAAAAGGCGCAAACAGAAAGCGTAAAACAGAAATGCGTAATGAGAAGAAATGGAGAAGCCCACCTTCACGCAACAACCTAGGCCGAGCACGACCATGGGAGGGGCCCAGGCTCAGCCACTAGCCCACATGGCAAAGGCGGTCGCCAGGCGAGCCAGCCAGGGTGCGGCCGTACCCTAGGTGCGCCCACACCCTAGGCGACATGGCCCAGGCCCAGTCTCCTATGGTAGTTGCATGTCGCCATGCTGAGGTGGTCCATGGTGATTTCCTTATTTTCCTACACCAAACCGACCATGTTGTAGTATAAAAGAAAGGGTGGAGCTCATTCTAAACACACATCATTTGGATCTACACACCTGACATCTCTACTTGTATTCTCTTTTAGTTTTAGTAGTAGTCTTGTGAGCTAGCAAGAGCTATCAAGGAGGGCTTGGCTCCTTGGGAGAAAAGAAAGAAAGCTTGGTATGAATGCAAAGAGAATTTCTTCCATAGTCATGCTCTCATATCTTCAATATAGTAGTGCATATGAACTAGAGTATAGTTGTCTTGTTATAATCATGATATATGAACTAGCATATAGTTTGTGTTTTATGATCTTAACATGTGCAACTTTATGCTTAACCATTCATATAACTTGTATGAGTAGAAGTAGAGCTAGGGTTGGGGTGGCAGTTCGTTGTTCCTTCGGGTTTGCTCATATTCTTGCTTGTTGATCCGTAGGGTTGGAGTCCCGAGAGTATATGGGTAGTTTTCTTGTACACGGGTGTGGTGCTCGGGTGTATGGGAACCTTTCGATTATGACGGTGCCCCTCGGTTGAGGGGTAGGCGGTAGGTGGTGACAACCCAGTCCGTCCCTTGTAATCCCCCACGTTCGGATATTCGTGTAGAAGTTTGTAAAGTCTCTATGGCTTGCTGGCGGACCAGTGCTCGGGATCTCTCCATTCATCTCACACTTAGTTCTAACTCTAGTCATATAATTTGTATGATCATTAACTGTTCTTTGCACAGCTATATTTGACCACGCGGGCTCCATGTACGAACATTCTTTTATTCTTTGTTTTTCTTTTATCCTTGAGGTTGTCCTAGATATGTGTCCACTATCCTTAAAATACCGTTTTTACCCCTATCATGAACTATTGGTTTATGAATGCAACTATGTAATCTTGTTCATATTCAGACTCTTACACCTTGCCCTCCTTTCGGAAAATATAAATAACGATACCCTAAATACTTCTAGGTGAAATACTACAACAATAGATCCGTGCGCTTGCAAATATTTTCTATAATTGTTAAGGACGATCGTAGTTGGTGTTTCTTTGTGGCGTCGCTAAGGTTAACTCAATCTTAGTGATGGTGTTAAGAAATACCAACAGGCATTTCTAGCACCGTTGCCGAGGATGGACTTAAAACCTTCACACTTGGTGATTGCGCTAAGAAATGCCAACACTCATTGTATTTTTTATCTGAATAATTTTTATTAAAAAATATTATAGGTCCTAGACTACCCTATATAGTTCTTATTGTGGTACTAATAATCTTGCACCATGACAATCAACATGTTGAATTTGTTATATCACATAATTATATTTACAATAATATTGTTTTATAGAACACATAGTGCTTAAAACAAAATTAATAATATAGATATGGTAGGATGTTTTAGTAAAAATTTATAAACTTATTTAAAATAAGAACTCACAAAATTCATTATCACAGAGTACTAATATAACTTAAAGTGAATTATCAATTGCATTGCTATGTGGTTTGTTTAAGGAATATTTTCACGTTTGATTAGTTATTAAAAAAATATTTATCCTAATGTATCTATGTGGTGGAAGATAGCTATATATGCTTTACTTTTGAATTAAGAGTTGTAATTATGATTATTGAATTATTTTTTGTAATATTTTGTATTGGTATTCATATGTCCTAGTTGTATTCCAAAAGGATGCAATTATGTGTTTGTATCGAGTCAAACTTTTTTAAGTTTGACTAAACCTATAGAAAAATACTATTGACATTTGTGACTTCAGATAAGTATACTATAAAAATAATATTATTAATATTCATGACTTCATATTAGTATACAATGAAAATATATTTCTTGATCAATTTAATGACACTCATTTAATATCATAAATTTTCATACTTTTTAAGTAGATCTTGTCAAAATTAAAACTCCTTCACTCCTCGAAAAGTGAGAGTTGCACCTTTGTAGGGATTGAGGGATTATATTTAAGAGATGCCTTTGTTTATTTTCTAAAGGGTTGAGGTGGATAACTTAGATACATATTAAAATGTGTTGCTTCATATTATGTTTCATAATGGCAGATAAGGGTAAATTGAATGCAAACTTAGGGTTTACTTTACATTATCTTTCAAAATGGTGGAGGTGGGTAATTTATAAAAGATATTAGGGATTATTGTAAATTGTCTTTCATAATGGTGGAAATTGATCATTTACATACAAAGATGTGGGTTATTTTAAAATATGTTTCATGTTGGCTTATGTGAGTAATTTTTACGCAAATTTAGGGGGTTAGTATAAATTCTATTTTATAACGATAGAGGTGGGTAATTTATATATAATATAGTAGTTTTTAAATTATCCTTTACATTAGTTGTTAATTTAGATGCAAATTAGAGATAACTTGATGTATTTTATCATAATGGTAGAGAAGGGTTAATTTAAATTATCTTCATGTTTGCTAAAAATTGTCTCCTCTTTATTTTTATATATATAACTGCACTGTTTCTTGGTGTTCATAGATTAATCTTCCATCTAATTTTTGGGTTAATAGATTGATGGATGTCATGGGTACCACCGTAAATTAATTAATCTAGTGACTTTCACAAAAAAAAAATTAACCTAGTGAACGTAGCTTGTGGGCCCATGCACATATGGGTTTTCTTTAACGTATATCGAACGTGGCTTTTTTAACGTATCTTGAACGTAGCTGATCTTTTGTTATAACCGACCATACCATGTCATTCAAGATCTTCTATGTGGGCTGAATTTTTTCTATGGCACAATAAGATTTTTACGCTTTTTTATCTATAATGGCAGTGGTGGGTAATTTCTTAGAAAACAAAGTGAGATCCAATGGTTATGAACAACTAATTTTTAGAATTGATGGTTGGATGTTTCTGATTAACGTGAGAATTCCTAGCATTTATCTTTTTTTCTTAGCGCGTTTAATGAGAGTTAACGTGGAGCCTTGCAAACACAAGGTTGATATGTGCTCTTGTGGTTCGGATTTGTGATGAGTGATTGTCAACGTGACTTGTGTCTTGGGTTGAGTCGGTGAGCTAACCATGGCGTGAGTTGGGTTGTGCAACATGTCTCTTGGCTTGTGGTGCGCAGGTGTGGAGCTCGGAGGTGGTGCTCAACAGCGAGGTGAAGGGCAAGTAGGCATGTGTCGTGCCGATGGAACGGGAGCGGTGAAGGACGGACATGAGGCTTGGACCGAGGGGCCAGTAGGGCGGGTGGCTAACTGTGGTGGCTGACATCTGGGGACATCGACAAGCACAAGTGTACATGGGAGTGACCGTGTTGACCAAGTCAATATGGCGGACGTGCGAGTCGAGCGGGGCTCAGAAGGACTTGGCGGCCGACCGATCTAGGACGGCGGTACACGTACCGGTCTAGGTCATATGGAGTACGCTACTCGCGGCGGTTTGGTGGTTTGGGCCTCAAAACCATCGGGTGGACGGTTTCCGGGTTTGGGCCTCAAAACCCGGCAGAGGTTCCGAGGAGGAACAGATGGCACGTGACGGCATCAAGGAGTTTGCGTCGCGGCAAAGCTATCTGATGAAGGACGCGGTGGCCGTCGGATGAAGATTACCTCGGGTTGGACCATAACTCAAAATATTTAGGGACGAAACTGGGATTGTGTAATAGCCCTGTTAAATAGGATGAGGGAACCCCCATCTCGCTTACCTCTTGCCATTTCATTTCTCCACCTTAGGTTTTCCCCTCTCTAGGTTCTTCTCAAGAGGTCCACCGATGAACTAGTATCCCGACGTAATTGAACCTGTGATTTTGGTCGGGAATGGAGGCCCTAACCTCCTCGTGTCCTACGGGATTCGATTTGTGAGGTGCTTTTGTGATTCACGTTCGTGTTCTTCATGTTCTTGTTTTTGCCCCTTTCTTTCTTGGCTCGATTCGTTAATTTGAGATCGTTTTGACTCGTTCTTTTTTTATCTCAGATGAACTAGGACGTGAGTTGATCTCTTCCACCAAAGGAAATTATCCAATTCCTCATGGGTTCATAGATTGGGGCGAATCAAGTTTGTAAGTCATTTTTGGGCGTTTTTCCTTTCTCCTCCGATTTCCCGTTGATTGGCTTCAAATTGGGCGATGATCTCTTAGGGGTAGCTCACCTGTTGCCTTGTGACCATGTGGTTAAAATTTGGTGTTAATTGGTTTTGATTTGGCCGTAAATCGGGAGATTTTTGGTTGGAGGCGATTTTTCAGGCGCTCTGTTCTGGCTGTTTCGCGATTCGCGGACTATCCACTAGTGACCCTCAGACAGTCCGGGAGTCAAGCTCCTTTCTGTGTGTCTGCTGCTGCTCGGTGTCCATACCGGCGGACAGTCCGGCCCCAAGTGGCGGACAGTCCGGGATCTTGTTTCAGACCGAGAACCGAACCAGTTTTCTATATCTTCTCTCGCTACGTTGAACCGCGGACAGTCCGCCACTAACCCTCGGATTGTCCGGCATTCATTTTTCGACAGCGTACAGAATCTGTTTCAGCAAGATCGATTTCTGTTTTTTTAAACTGCGGACAGTCCGGGGTACTGTAGTAGACAGTCCACCGTTCCCTGTTTCGTGCCGTTTGGTTTGTTCCTTGCCCGTCCATGCTCTGTTTTGAGTTCCGTCTTTTGCGTTGGGTTTATGTCAGAATTGCTTAATTGGATTTAGGTTGCCTAACTCTCCCCTTCTCCTTCATTCTTCAGCCTAGCCTCTCATCCAAAGACACCTTTTATACTCTGCTTCTACAGTGCCAATCAAGCCGGCCTCCCCACGCAAGGATTTTCTGTCCTTGAACTTGGACGGAGAGAGGTCATGGAGGCTCCGATGAGTTCCTCGCTAGGCTCCATGGGTCCGCTGCTCAGGAAGCTCGACAGCCTGCTGGCTCCTGGTGGCAGCAGGCTGCCCAAGCTGTTCAAGAGCCGGATCGAGAGCCTCAAAATGGATCTTGTTGAAGATATCGTCACCCCCTGGTGGAGCTATCGGAGGAGAAAGCTCCGGATCCGACGGCCAAGTGCTGGATGACCGAGGTGCGTGAGCTGACCTATGATATAGAGGACAGCATCGACGACATGATGGCCCCGCCGGCACGGGCCACCAGATCTGGCGCCAACAGGAACAGCCGCTGGCGCAGGGTTGGTAGTGTTAAGATTGCTCGTCTGCCCAGAATGAAGCTGAGCACGAGGATTAACAAGGTCGCACAGCTCTGGTTGGATCTGGTGCGGGAGGCAATTGATCGTCGCGAGAGGTATCTGCTGGAGGATGACAGCTCCAATACCATGTTTGTGTTCTCCGCACAAGGTGTCAGCGTTGACAACTCGGTGGCAGACAACCCCAAGATGCAGCATGCATCTGGATCCAGCCGCCGGGTTTCAAGGCATCGGAAGCAAGCAAAGCACAGGACTCTTGTGCGGGAGCAGAGAGGCAAGAAATGTATCAGCAGCATGATGATCACAGCGCGAGCGTCAACACTGAGCAACATGAGCTTCCAAGTCCAACACGGTATGAAGAGGCCTTCAACCTTGTTGGCATGGATAACACAAGGGTCCAACATATGAAGTGGATCAATTGTGGAGATAATCAGAATTTGGAAGTATTATCTATTGTTGGACAAGGAGGGATTGGGAAGACCACTCTTGCTAAGCAATTATACCAAGAACTCGGAGGACAATTCATGTGCCGGGCTTTTGTGCGTGTTTCGCAGAAGCCTAACATCAGGAAGGTCCTGTGGGACGTGCTTACTCAAATTCAGAGGCATCGACGACTGACTCGTGCATGCAGTGTGCAAAGCCTCATTGACGACATCCATGGGTATCTAAAAGATAAGAGGTACAGTACTCCTTTGTTCCTGAATAAATAGATTCTTAGAGTTATCTTAAGTTATTTTTTTTAACTCTGACCGAAGTTCTAGAAAATTCGTCAAGATTTATGACATCAAATTAGTATCATTAGATATATCATAGAATATATTTTCATAATATGCTCATTTTATATCATAGATGTTGTTAATCTTTCCTATAAAGTTAGTCAAATCTAAAATAATTTGACTTGTACGGATTTTAGGAATTGATTTATTTGGAGACAGAGGCAGTATATCATACTCTCTGTATTTACCTCTAATAATTTTACACTTGGCGTTTTCTAGAGAAAAATATTTGGGCCCATGCATCTTGACATCCTTACATTAATTTGTCACTCTTGTGCCATCTACAATTCTGCCGTTGTGGTCAGTGACTATGCTTGGAGTAGGAGTGGGTGAAGTTGTTGGTTAACATGCTCATGATTGCTACAAGCACTGCCTTTAGAGGTAGGCCATGCATCTGTAAGGATGTGTAGTTTGGCCATGCCTCCCTACCTAAACTTACTGTAAAGCTATCAATGCCATCATTCATCAATTTATAACAAAATACAGGCATGTTTGTTTTAGGTTTTTAGCTTTGGATTATGGATTATCACTGGGCTGCTAAATTGTAACAATCCAAGAAGGTGGTATATAACCCCGATTTGGTGTAACCCCGATTTTATGGATTGCGATTTGAAACTAACGGCAGCATTACTATCAATTGCCAGCAATCCAGCAGCCCATCAGGTTGCCAGACAACTATTCGCTTTAAGCTCCAGGCTTTTACAGCCCAATCTACTGGCTGCCTCGAGTCCTAGTAGAAACAAACGTTTCCTAAATAATATCTCCAAATGGTGTAGCTCAGTAAAGTCGTCAAAACTACAAATCAACATGAATAGGGATTTTAAATGCTTTATTACTGAGTAGTAACTACTAAATGTAATATCTCTTCATATAAGGGATTCTAGGTATACACGTACCTGAGGTGCAATAGCCAGAATCCCTTATATTAGTCCCTTATATTATGTCAGAGGTTGTAGTAGATAGATTTTCTCCTTTCATCCTCTCTACTCACCTCAACCCAAAATCTCACATAGATGGCTTATAGCTAGTCGATGTTGGATTATTGGCGACACCAAAATGTAGTCATAAACAGTAGAATCCTTTTACTAAAATAGCACACTGTGTTGTTATGTATTCTATTTTTCTTTTCTTTTCATGATTGGTAATGATTTTTTACAATAATAATTTGATGAGCTCATCAATTCCTTGTATGGCTCTAGGAAAATATATACTTGTTCTATTAATCTATTGAGGTGAACTTAAATAACTCATGGCTCTAATGGTGACTTCATGTTGATCGAAAGACAAGTGACAATGAAGATTCAGTAACTTTTCAACATGCTCCAAGATGCACATGAATTGTTTTCTAAGTTTGGAAAAATCAGCTTCAGGAAAAAAACTGGCTGTTGTATAAATCATTATCCCACTATTTGTGACTACTTGAGTCCAAATTAGTGGAGGACTGTATTTTGCTAAGCAC